>BMAU01007971.1:47500-692435 GCA_019973935.1 Trichonephila clavipes
TAATACACATATTATAATAATTATATACTATATTTGAAAATATGTTAAGAGGAATGTGTAAATGTTATAAATAATAATCCTTTTTATGTTAAAGTTGTTTTACAAATTACTTATTTAATTTAATTCATTATTGAGATTTGATTAATTACTGAAGTGCATTAAATTTATTATGATGTGAGAATTTATTATAATTGTACTAAACATAAGCATTTTGAAAACCTTATGACAATTAAGAAAAAAATACTTCACCACTATAAGATTTAATTTTCGTGAATAGTAAATCTTAACAATGAAGATATATTTTGAGAAATACTTTCTCAAATTTTAAAAGAAATTATTAATTTAGAATCTTTTTGATTGTGATGTATTTCTGAAATAAAAAAATATATATGGTACATTTTTACATTATTTTAAATAATAGTACATTATATTACTTTATTTTCAAGTTATATATATTTTTACTGCTTGTAATATTTATTGTATGATTTGTTTCTCTATATTTGCAATTGAATTGCCCCTTTTCAAATAATATTCTAAGAAAGTGAAGATGTAAAGAGATTCCCAGGAATTCCCAATTAGATATTAAAACTTTACATCTACAAACTAACATTGCTTTATATCTAAAATATATACAAAGCTTTATATATATATTAAAAAAGATATGCAAAATTTACTAAAAAAATAAAAATTATATCTTAATAAATAATTTATTTGATGCAATGATATTTGTAAAATGGAATATAAAAATTTTAAAATAAAATAAGTTAATACTCATTTCTTTTTATCTTATGAAATACGTTAAGAGATATAAATATATGATGTAATGTTTCAAAATAATATGAACAATAAGATCAAAAACGTTTGTATTTATTACATCATGAAAATTACATGATTCTTAATTGTTATTATTTTCTCAAGTATGAATAGATATTTTTTTCTTTTTACTTATATTTCCTTATCTAAAAACATAGTTTAAAATTATCTTATTGTGTTGAACTTATTTTTCTTACCCGTTGTTCTGAGAAGCTTCTAATTTAATACATGCTGAAACTTTGAAAAACATAAAAATTTTTTTTCTTTCTAAAAAACCCATTACTTAAAAGCTCATTTTAAGCAACTTGTAGATAGCTGGTTTTATTGTGTAACAGGAAATAAGCTTAAAAAGCATCCAGAGCTTATGGGATAACTTTTTTAACAGTTGATATAAATTTTGATATACTATATATATACTATATATATATATATATATATATATATATACATATATATACATATATATGTATATATATATATATAGTATAATAAAATAAGATACGAAGGTGAAAAGTTGTATTACCTTGAATGCCAAAGAAGAACGAAATTGGAGTTCAAGAAACATAAAAAATGTAGATACAAAAAGAGCCTTTGGACTAAAATAGAGACGTATTATGATTTCTAGAGCTGTCACTGAATTAGGCCAGCGATTTAGGGTTAGCAATGCTTTATGTGGATCCACCTTCCCCGTACAGCAGAAATTTTATATATAAATTAAGACCATGTAATTTTAGATCGTTTACTATTTTTTTAAACCATAGAAAATTATCTTATTAATAAAAAATGTAATATGAGAGGAGAGGGAGAAGTTTTTCTTTGTCTCCTTGTGTTTTACCATTTTAAAATATGAATTTTATCAAGTAAAACTTTAAAAAATAAAGTATTTTGTAAATAATGCTACCTAAGTAGAAAAAAAGATTGTTAATATTGTCACTTAAGATTCTTTAGTTTATTTGTAATTCAGATTTCATGAAATAATTAAAATTTTTAATATAAAAAAACTTTAAAATGTTATGTTTTTTGTTAGCATAGTTTTCTCTAATGAACTGCTTTTAAAACTTATACACATATTCTACAAGGTGTGACGCCAAAAAAACGAGACGAAGAGTGTAGCTTGAAAAAAGAATGGAGTTGGCAACAACTGTTTTGGTGGTGTCCTTCTCACACCTCCTCTATCCATGTGGTCTGTTTTGCTTTAACCAATCACCCCAGTTAGGAGAATTGTGTCATTGAGTGAACACGTGCAACTGCATTCTGCTGGAAAAATGCCGTACCAACGTCAAGTTTCTTGTGAAACTTAAGTAATCAGCCACGAAAATATTTCAAATTTTAACCGAGGCACAAGTGTTTGAATGGCATAAGTGGGTTTCAGGGGGAAGGGACAGTGTGGAAGAGGTTGAACGTACTGTGAACCCAAGGCAAGCGATTACAGGCCAGAACATTGCCAAAATTCGTGATATGAGTGGGTTTCCACTGACATCAGTAATCAGACTGTTAATCAACACTACTACATAGAAGTACTAAAAAGACTTCGTGAAAAAATTAGAAAAAAAGGCCAGCGATTCGGGAGTGTTGGATGTTTGTTGTACCAAGACAATGCACCCGTTCACACGGCTTTATCTGTCAAGCAGTTTTTGACCACCAAAAACATTACTGTGATGGGGCAGCCTCTTTATTCCCCTGATTTGGCCATATTCGACTTTTTTTATTTCTTACAATTAAATCTTGCTTAAAGGAAACCCATGTTACCTCAGTTGAAGAGGTTCAGGCAAAAACGGAGAATATCCTGAAACGCCTTCCAAAAACCTCGTTCCAGAACTGTTACTTGCAATGGCAACACCCAATGCAGAAGTGTGTGAATGCTGAAGGAAACTATTTTGAAGGTGATAATGACACTAAGAACTGATTCTGTACGTGCAATGATTTATAGGACCAGTCTCGTTTTTATGGTGACACACCTCGTATTTAACTCTGTCATCACTTAATTCAAAAGAATAGAATAAATCATCGTATTTAAAAAAGCTTTTGCAAATATTTCCCGTTTGCGTTCAACAAGTATCAAAGAAATTTATTTTTTTTAAAAAAAATTAAATCTTATTTACTTTTTTGTTCCCTTATTTTTATGCAATATGAAAATATTTCTAGAATATTTCCGAATATACCGGTTGATTTAAAAATAATGTGACCAATATCAGAGCATCATAAATTTTTATCGAGTTAAATTATTTTTATGAAATTTTGAATTTGGTTTCCTTTGGCATAGTGCACACTTTGCGTATACATTTCGGGTAAGCCAAAAAGGCCTTTTGACCATTTTTGGGAGTATTTTTCCAACTTCCTATTTGATTGCTCGTTGAAGCCCTTGGAGTGTTCTTACTTTACGACTGTTTAATTGTTTTTCTAAGTACCCACATAAATTAATAACCACGGTGAACACAGTGAATGGATGGTGGTAGCCATTTCTCAGGAGATAGAACATTTATTTTTTAATCTTTTTTAATTCTAACAGCAGTATGACTTGCTGTAGAATCTTGGTGAAAAAAAAATGTTTCCTTGGGAATAAACATGTTTACTTTTTTTGATCAAGTGTTTTAAAACTTTATTCTGATAATATATAGCATGAGTATTATCCTTTGGTTCTACAGAAAATGGTTTTCTAACATTTAAAAGGAAATTTAAATCCAAACCATAACAAATGACGGCTAATTTGCATTTTGCATAACAGCTCCGCTTTTGTGACGTTTTCTGCGGGAAATATATTGTATCTTCGTTTTGCTAGTTGTGAAGGACAGATGAAGCAGGGCTTCATCCGAAATTTTCCCTGCTTTGTAACTACCTTTGCGTAACATTAAATACGGAGAACAAGAACGTTTTCTTCATTTTTCTACAGTCTTAACAGACATTTGAAAACAGACTGATTTATTCACTTTTTTACAGCGAATTTTTTTATCTGATGACAAATTGTCGATTTCTGTATCTGTAGTTTCTTTGCTGAAATTATTTGAGACAGAGGATTTTCTAGAGCGATAAATCTTTACAGCTTCTTTTTCCTTAAGGACTTTCTTTCGTCCACGTTTTTTTTTCAGGGAGTTTTTGATTGTCAGCCAAATTGTATTTGTTTTTGAAGTTTAGATAGTAATCCATTAGCAAAATGTCTTTTCTAATTTTTAAATGCTTTATTAAAAACAGAATTTGAGCAAACATCCTGCAAAAGCTTTAAAATTTTGTTTTGGGTTTGATGATCTAATTTCGGAGCCATAATTTATTCCTACTAATAAAAATAGTTTTATTGGTAATTTAAATATTTCATTTTTAAAATATAACTGGCGGCAAAGTGATACAAATTTACTATTCATAGTTATATGCTTTTAAAATTGGTCGCACAAATTTTGAATCAACCGGTACTTCTAGAATATATAAATTTTAACTTACATAATTTAAAGTCTGGGTTATATATTTTTAAATCTCTAAAATTGTGTTTGCTAGCTTATTGAATATTTTCAGTTGCCTACTTTCGCTCCCTGGAACATAAGTCCATTAATTCCTCTTTGTAATTTTAAATAATAGTCAAAAATGATGAAACGTTTATTGAGTGGTACAGTATACACATTAACGGCACGACAACATGAGCCTCTTCAGATGTATTGTTCAACAGTGCGTTTTATGCTAAGTATATCATGCTTAACGAGAAAGTCTGGAATTCAAACTGTCCCTTGTGTCCTCCGTTATACTACCTTTCTGTTAATTATTTTAAATCGGGTCAAATATTCAACACTGAGTTTCAAATATTAGTTTAATTTTTTACACTGAAAAAAACAAACAAATATTTTAAATATGATGAATTTACGTTGGAATTAATTCTAAAAATTGTTAAATACATGCTCTTAATCTTCTTAACATTTAAAGATTATCCTTTCTTGTTTCCTTTACCTAAAATGGAAACATATATAATATTTAAAAATCATTGATCTAATTTTAATTAAAATCTAGTCATTTTGAAAATTATTTCAATTCCATGATTTATAATTTTTGATAAAACATTTTCTTATTACGATTTTTTTATAAGACGCCAGAAGCATGTCAATTAGTCTTTTCTATCAATCCGAAACCGGTAATCAGGAAAGTCGCTGGGCAGAAATCTTTTCCATCTCTAAAAATCAAAAGATTTCATCTCTGAAGATATCTCATCTCCTTCTACATAAAAGCAGACCGGAATCTAACATTAAAGAGAACACTTTCGTGAACAGGAGACCATCTCTTCACACTTCTTAGCTCTTTTGTGTATTCCCCTTAAGCCTAACGCAAGCTCATTGAAGCTGACTAAAGTTGACCTTTTTTTTTAATAAATTCCCACCAGAAGATCTTTAGCTGCTTGAACTTTTGCACCTTTCATTTGTTAAACTATTGCATTTGAACCCTTTTAAAGTTTTCTTGTATCCCACAGTGAAGAATCAGCGATAACCTTTTCTTTGTAGTGAAGTGAAGAACTGTGAACAATGTGATCTGTGGGCGTTCTTGCTTGCACTAAGGTCGGTTCGTGTAAATCTTTTCCCTGGTCTTGCTTTTACCGACCTTCTGTCTGAGCAAAGATAATTATTCTTTCCCCCTAATTTGAAAGGGAATCTTCTCTTTTTCCAATTATGAAGATGAGTTACTGAAAAACCCCAGTGGGGAAATGAAATGAAAAATTGTTTCAGTTTTCAGAATCAGTTTTTTAGAGGTAAATCTTTAGTTTCGAATGGAATTATTTTTTTGTTATTTTGAAGAATTAAAAAAAAAATAACAATATCTTTTTCTTTTTCTACTTTTTTGGTGCTTGAGATAAGTTTCGCAAAATCCATTATTTTTTCATAAACCAGGTTAAGAAGACTTTGAGGGATAAATCAACTGATTTGTTTATATTTTCTTCAGTTTTAATGCATCGTAATATATAGCGAAAGGGATTTACTGTTTAACCGAAATATTTCTATCAATTGTAACATTAATTAATTACGGTACTTAGTTTAAGATGTTGCGTATATGTTTAAAAAGTAGGAAATTTTATTTTCAATTAATAATGCGATAAAAATACATCAAGAGAATCAAAAATATTTTATTTCACCAATCACAATTTTTATTACCATTGTTTCACGATTTCGATGGAATTCATTAATAGCGTTTTGGTGGTGATGCATTTTAAAATCTCTCCATTTTTAATTAAAAGTTTCACTTTTAAGAGTAACAATGATTTTCCTGCCTTTTTCAGAATTATTTTTTTTCTTACAAATCTTTCTTTGAACATTTTACAAGTATTAACCTTCGAAGAATTTCTATAGCAGATCTTAAGCATTAGAAACAGAACTAAGAACAGACAGAGAGGCCTATTTTTATGGAACTATTATTTTTTCGCTGCAAAATATACACATTTCAAAATCTGATGTTTGTCCAAATGGTAAGAAATAATTATAGTTAAAAAATTCAAACAGGAATTAGCTGTAGGTGCAAGGTATTAAACGAATATATATATATATATATATATATATATATATATATATATATATATATATATATATATATATATATATATTAATGCAAATAATAATTTGGAGGATATTTTTCACAAATCATTAGTTTGTTTTGAAATCAGGAATAAACGTACAAATATCAAATGCAAATTAAAGTGTATAGTATTTAGTTCACATGGCACGTTATCTCATAATAGCATACATTCTTTCATTTAATTACTTTTCCAATGTTGTTTTGGGGAAAAGAGTTTTATGAGATACACTCGATTGAAAAAAATGAATTTTAAAATACTACCATAATATAATTCCCATTTTGCTAAATTTAATATTATTCAATTGCAAAAATATTTGCTCTGAAGTATTATTTATACTAAGACAATTTTGATACTGTGAAAACATTTCGAAGAAAGGAAAATTTATCCAGATTTTAAAGATTATCTTGAGTTTAGAAAAACTTTTTATAGTGGTTTTATTTATTTATTTTTGCTTGTTTCAACCAAATTTATAAAATGTCATAAGATTTATAAAAGATTATAAATACGAACAAACTTTTATATAATTAACAACTATTACATTTTTCTTATCACTATTCTATGTAATATGTTGTGGATTTTAAAGTTTTTTCATGTAATGAGTTACCGCGCGAAAATAGATTTGTAACTATTTATATTATTGGTATTTTTTGACGTACACTAATCTTAAAAAAATCAAAGATAATTACTTTTAATATAACAGTTTTTGAAAGAGGAAATTGCATTAAATTTTTTCTGCATTATTTATTTCCTTTTTTAGCAAATTTTATTTTTAACTTTTCAAAAAGAATTAAAGTTAAACGATACACTCGAATTTGTAACATAATACACATACTTTTTATGATCAGGCGAATAGTATTAATAACTAAATGATGATTACAAATATTATATAACTATAAATGAACTAATTCACTACGTATTCAGTTTTTTAATTAATCATTTAAATAAGTACTTTACTATGATAAAAGAATTCTTGTTAACCAACAGTCCACGCGCAGGGTATGTTTTACCCATCGTCTAACTTTTTCAATGATCCTTCTAAACTTTTTTTTGGAAAATGGATAATTCCTCGTGTAGCTGATAATCATATCCCTTGAAGGGTATTAGCTTGTACGCGAATTCTGAATATTCACTTTTGAATACCGACTCTTCGGTAATGTCATACCCTGCAAGTGAATTGCTGTTACAGTTCTGAATACATAAACATGCTTTAAAATCTTTCTTCCGCAATCACGCATTATTGTCGTTATGATGAATAAATGCGGCATTTAAATAATTTGATAGATATAATGTTTAATATACATAGTACTATAGCATATTCCAATGAAGAAAATTTCTTTGCGATGATGACGAGGAAGAATCAAATGATGAAGAGTATTATAGTATATATGATTCCTCTACTGAATTCAATCCAAATTTATAAGAGGAAGACACTCTGGGAAATAAGTGCTTTATAGCAGTGTTTCTCAAACTGTGGGGCGCGCCCCCCTTGAGGGGCGTGACAACTGTTCAAGAGTGAAAAAGTTGAAAACAGAAGATTATGTAAAAAAATTATTAATTTATTGTATTAAAGTAAACAAACAAATTATATTCTGACGTAATAAAAAATAAAATACACATTTACACTTTTATAAATGTATCAGTGCTACACAATTTATTTTACAATTAATTTAACATTACTAAGTTAAGAACAATTACTAATAACCAGTGAAATTTGATTGTCATAATAAAATTATTTACAAAAATTAAAACTTATCTTTACACTAATCCGTTAACTGTCGGAAAGTTACGCAATCCGCTTCACAATGCAACAGTTTTCCATAGGCGAGCGTGTGGGATGATTGAGGGGTGGGGGAAGGAATAAAGAAACAAAAATCTGAAATAATTAAATCTTTTTTGTAATTGCATTCCAAACGGAATTAGTAGTGTGCAGAAAAGATCGCTCTTCGAAAGACGTATATATGTCCGGGAAAATAAACATGTTTGCTTAGCGAGACGTTTATACACGCGATGGCACTTAAGAGAAAAAAGTCGTATCGTAGTTTTAGCGTGAAAGTATGTTATTATTGAATTCAATACGTTGTTATTGTATGAGGGGGGCGCGATGAAAATTGTGATGGAATATTGGGTCGCGAATATGGAAACTTTCACTGTTTTATAGGGAGAGACAAAGAAACATTTTGTAAGAACGGAATTTTAAAAGACAATTATTATCTTATTCACTTTCTTTTCTTATTCACTTTCAGATGAATTTTTGAAAAGAAAATAACAATTCCTGGAACAATAAGAAAAAATTTAAAAAATTAAATAAAAAAAATTCAAAAATTTTTGAATTCAAAGAATAGAGAAGTGTTGGTTTTGAATTGTTAAAACAATTGTTTTATATATACCCAAGAAAAATTGGAATTGCCTTCTACTTTCAACAATACATAGTGGTGGTACAATAGATTCATCTATAGTCCAATCAGGTTTGGTTGAAAACTGAAAAAATATTTTTCCATAATTAAACCGAGGAAGAAATTATCATTGTTAATCAAATGACCACATAATATTCAATAGCTAGAGATATAATCGCTTGCCTAGGACAATATTTCTGTGTTATTGAACATTGCGGCGATAAATGTGCAAATTAATCTACTAAGCACTCAGAAACCACCTACGATCCAGACGCTGATTACTGAAATATTTGGAATTCGATTTACAGAAGAATATAAAGAATGTGGAAACCAGTAAGCAATATTTCTACTAAATTTCTAAAAAAAATTAAGATCCAATGAAAACATCGCACTCACTCGCAACGAAAGCTAAAGGAGTGTATAAACGCTGTATTGCATGCATGTATAAAAAGAACAGAATAACTAAACATACGTATGAAACGTGTGTAATGAACATATTGTATCTCCCTATTTTTTCCTCTTTTCCCCTTTGTATACAAATTTTATGGAAACAATAGGATATAAACACCCTTGGGTATGAGATACCCTGCGCGTGAAATCCAGTTCGGTTTCTTAGTGCGAGTAATGTCGGGTTAAACAACATAACAAGTAAATACATGTAACGCATGTACTGCATGTAACTATATTTTACCTAAAACACGTTTTATAATAAGATTTCAAACTATTAGTTTCATCGAATTCAAACTTTTAGGAAAAAATTGTGTGAGACACACATTTCGTGACGAGAATATTAAAGACTTTATATTTTATTACCTCTTAGCTTCAATAACTCTTTTATTCTAACCTAAAGTACTGATTATAGTCTCTAAGGTAAGAGCATGCTACGGGAATTAAAATTTTTCCAAGCCCCTAAAACGTCTTCATTCTGTTCAGACATTTTTTACTTTCTTTTCCTTTTGTTTTAACCTATTTTTTCTCCACTTATTCTGAACAATCTTCTATCTCATAAAAAAAGGAATCTTGATCCGAGGTCAAAACCTTTACATCAATCTCGTCTATTTTATCGCTACCTAAACACTCCAATTTAAATGTAGAGTATAAGTCATGCTAGAACGGATCTTCCAGGTTAAGTATGTTTACTATACAAGGAAATGCAGTTTGATTTCACCTTGGACTACTAATTGAAGCTATCGTTGACGTCCTATTCAAATAATGATGGTTTGATATCCATATATGTGTTTTTCTAAATGCAATTTGCAGTTTGCTTAAGTTTCTTTTTTTTTTTGAACAAATAATTTGGAGGAAGTAAGTTCTATATGTTTTTTGAAAGGGTAAAAACAGATTTCAGAATGAAAGTATTTTGGTCCAATCTAATGAGAGAGCCGATCATTAGCAATACAATAAGCCATTCGATTCTGCATTTTTGCCAGATGACAAGGAAATGAATAATACGTAAGGGAGACAGTTATTCATCAGACTTCCATATCATGGTATTTGAGAATTTGAGTCCATGCTGAAATAAACTGACAGAACTTCCTTAGTGATTTGTCACACAAATGAGTCTTGAATTTGTAATATAACATATATATGTATGCACATATATGTGTGTGTATAAGTAATTCATATATATATTCTGCCTTTTATCCTAATTAAAAATATTAACTAATTATAAAATTTTAAAGTTGAAGAAATCAAGAAATTAAGTTAGCCTCTATTATCCGAAACTTTATAAACTCATAGCTAAGAAAAGTTTGCGAAAATTATTGAAATATATACATGTAATAACTCCAATAATTTAATCGTAATAGCTCTTGAATTATTTAATGTCCAGTCCTTCAGGACAACATTGTAATTGCTTTAATTGACTACCCGCCTACCGGGGACTGTTGAAACTACATCCATCCACCTCCTAAATCACATGATGCCCCACTGCATAGTAAATAGCAAGACTCCGGAAAGCGCGCCCTCTTCTGCTTCGGCCTCTGTTCTTCGCTATAAACATGTAGTCAGCCGGCTGCTGCGCTTTGTGTGTTTGTGATTGTCCTTGTCTGTGATGCACCGTCCAATTTTTATATTTGTAATATACTATATCTTTCAAGAAGTACAACAAATTGGATTAACTTTCAAGACCGCTTAATCAATTCCATAAAATATGATCAAACTTGCTGTAATACAGTATCCTTCACACACCACCAGCCACGCCCTACCTTTGGTTCGCCACGTTAAACTCATCCACTTGCCACGGCATAGTGCACAACTATGAGTTTATTTCATATATATATATAAGTATATATATATATATATATATATATATATATATATATATATATATATATATATTTAAATATATAAAAACAATCACAATTATCAATTTAAAAATTGAAATATATGAATCCCAAAATACCGAAACACTTCAGAATATCAATGGCGAATATAAAAGATAATGTTCCATCATTTTCAAACAAAATTAAAAAATTATAAAATAAAATAAAAATTTATAAAATATCCAAGTGCAATCTCGGACTTAGGACCGATAAGTGGGGTTAAACTAGTTTGATGGCGCCAACCTTCCCCTATTGCAACTTGGTAATTTAATTAAAAAAAATTTTCAAATTTCAGAAAAAAAAATTAAAAATTAAAAATTAAAAAGTTAAAATTAAATCATTATACTTGAAAAATAAAACTATTCGCCATCACATTCCGAAAGATATTGCAATATTAAAATTTAAAAACAATTTAGTGCATAATATAAGTGAACCCTCAAACTTCCAAGATGATACACCCATCTTTAAAATAGTTGTAAAGGTAGAAAAAATAAATTCCTGATCCGAAAGTTCAAATCAAAAAATATTTGAGATCCGAAAGTTCAAATCAAAAATTATCTAAAATCAAAAAGTTCAAGTTAAAAAATCCGAAAGTTCAAGTTAAAAAATCCGAAAGTTCAAGTTAAAAATCCGAAAGTTCAAGTTAAGAAATCCTGAAAGTTCAAGTTAAAAAATCCGAAAGTTCAAGTTAAAAAATCCGAAAGTTCAAGCTAAAAAATCCGAAAGTTCAAGCTAAAAAATCCGAAAGTTCAAGCTAAAAAATCCGAAAGTTCAAACCAAAAATTTCTAAAAACCGAATGTTCACATTAAAAACACAATATATTCTCAAATGAATAGAGTAAATCATTAAAAATACAGTATATTCACAAATGAATAGAGTAAATCATTAAAGACTCACCAAACAGTATCCCATCAAGAATATGATCCATTTCTTATAGCACTACATTTCATTTTTAATAAATCAATTACACATCATATTTTGCTCATAACATCTAACCATGTCAATCCAATCGATTCTTGATCCAACACCAGAGTATGACTACTTGGCATTAGATGCAAACCATATCATATGCAAAAGACTTGCTTGATTGATTGGTCATAAATGTCTGATTGGACATATATATATATATATGTCCTTGTATATATATATATATATATATATATATACAAGGTGTCCTCGAATGATGTGTACAAACTTGGAGAGAGGTAGATAATATCCTGAGGAGCTATAATTACATCGGGAAGCATGGGTGGAAAAGTAACACTAACGAGATAAAGAGACACAAAGACAGTAAGGCCGCACTACAGAATGTAGTGTAAAGAAAGGTTTATTAAAAAAATACACTTTAATAAATTAAAAGTATGACATTCAAACATTGCAGGAGGTGCTTAAAATTGCTGTCATTAGCATGTATGCACGCCTGACACCAACGGGACATGGATTGGCGGGCATGTTCAAAATACCGGGGGTTTCACAGATCGTAACAGAAGCGATGGATATTTTTGCCACTAGGTACATTTCAGAATTGATGGGCTTGTCGTCAATTGTGGCTGTGAAAAATTCAGATTCCGCCGAGGTCTGATGCACCCGAGTGAATGTATGATTATTCGGTTGTCACCTCGTTGGATATCTTTCCCCGTACAACGGAACATCAGCACGTTCATTTCCATTGGCTAGGAGATATGTGAAGTGAATATACGCTAACTCGGCGTTATTATAACGATTCCCGTTCATCGCATGCTGTCCATGTCTGAAATGTGGAAACCACATGTGCCGACCTTGCGAGCTCACGTACAGCGCCACCCATCACTTTCTTTTCATGCTTTCCTATGTAATTATGGCTCCTCAGGACAACCTGGCTCGGGGGCATCATGTATATATTGTGTCCCCGCATGCCATGTGCAACCTTGGAGGGGAGGTAGAAAACATCCTGAAGAGTCATAATTACATGGGAAACCATCGGCCGAAATGTAACCCTAACGAGATAAAGAGACACAAAGACAGTAAGTCCACAAGACAGAATGTAATATAAAACGCTTTATTACACAAAAAACAATAGTAAATAATAAAAAAATGAAATAAAAGCATCCCAGAAGGTGTTCGAAATTGCGGCCTTTGCCATGTAAGCACTCACGACAATGTCCATTTTAGAATTGACGGGCGTGTCGTACACAATGCTCTTCATGGCACCCTATTACAAAAAATCCAGAGGAGAAAAATCAGGAGATCTGAGGGGCCAAACGACGGAACCAACATGAAAATTTCACCAATTTGGAAATGTCCGGTTTAAATGGTCATGTACACACCCTCCGCTATGAGATAGTGCCCCATCCTGTTGAAACCACATGTGGCGCCGAACAAGTGCGGGAACATAGGTAAGCAGTTCCGGAAGTAACTCCTGTAGAAAGACGAGATACTTACCAGAGTACAAACAAGGCGGTAAGATGCACGGGCCGAGTAAACTGACCCCCACGATTCTCGCCCACACATTAACAGCGAAGCGTTGTTGTGTGACACGTGGTCGTGTGCTGTGTGGGGCGTTTAAGGCCCCCATGTGCGCTTTGTGCGTATTTAACTCCCTTTCACGTGAAAAGATTGCTTCATCACAAAACAACATGGAACTGGCAAAGTGCATGTCTGTTGCACTTTGGTCAACAAACTACTGTGAAAACACGACACGTTGTGAATAATCATCTGGCTGTAATAACTGCACTCTCTATATATGAAACAGATGTAAGGCTTCGTCCTTCAGTACACGATGGGCAACTGTTCGAGATCTTCCTGTTGCAACGACAAGCGTCCGTATACCGGGATTTTGGCTCACAGCATGCAACACAGCTTCTTCACATATGGGTGTTCGTGCTGTTCACGTTCTCCAGTACCTTCAATCGTGGCTCTGAAAGATCCATGTTCCGCCAGGTTCCTGAGTGAATGCTTAATGATTCGATTGCCGTCTCGTTGGATATTCCCCCCAAACAACCGAACAGAAGCACGTCCATTTCCGTTGGCTAAGGCGTAGATGAAGTGGATATCCACTAACTCGGCGTTCGTACAACGGTTCATGCTCATCGCACACTTTCGTGTCCGAAATGAGGAAACCACAGATGCCGACCGGGCGAGTTCGCGTACAACGTCTCCTATCGCTTTCCACCCATGCTTACCTATCTAATTATGACTTTTCACGATTTTATCTCCTTTCAAGTTTGTACGCAGTATTCGGGGGAATCTTGTATATATATATATATATATATATATATATATATATATATATATATATATATATATATATATATATATATATATATATATATATATATATATATATATATATATATATATATATATATATATATATATATATATATATATATATATAATTAATATTTTAAATAAGTTAAATATGAAATATAGATAACGAAATTTTAAATGTTTTTGCTTAATATTATTGAAAAAATAATGATAATTTTTGATACAATCAGGAGATAAAATTTTTGGATTTCATTTAAACGAACCATTAATACATTTTGAAACAAATACGGATACAAAGATTACGCGTAAATTGCCAAAGCATTTTGTAGAAGTACAAGACTTGCATTTGTTAGTAATAGTTTTATGTAAAACTGATGACTGTGTGTTATACCTATTCTAATTAACTTCTGATTGGTATTAAATCGAAAACAGAAGTGATTTAGTACAGAAATTTGTTTATATAATACATATATGGATTATTAGCATAAATTAAATTTTCGTTATCATTAGAATATAATTTCTTAAAAATGAGTATTTCATTTTTTATACAAATGAATTTTATATATTTTTTGGTCATGACAGATATTTTATTTAGAGCAATTGTATTAATTAATCAGATAATGAAGTACTAGTGACGAATATATTTGAATCTATAAACAAATTTCAAAGTACTCAATCAAGTTTTTTTGACTGACATATTTTTTTCAGAATTTATATTAAAGTTCGAAATTTTAAAATGAATAGTGAAAGACAGAGAAATGCGTTTCTTTTCTGAAACCTCTATTTTAACAACACATCATGACATCTGTTTTCAGTGTGAACATAACAGATCTTGAATAAATAAGTTGTTATGCACAAATTACCTAGTTCATTAAGATATCAAATATCTGTCCTATATTGTGATGTTCCTCGTTATTTGTTAATGGAATTTTTGCATAAAATGAATTGAAACATGAAATTTTAAGTCAGAAGATAATTAAAAAATTCTGATTATAAAATAAAGAGAATAACCATATATCGCACGCACGCACGCACGCACGCACGCACGCACGCACGCACGCACGCACACACACACACACACACACACACACACACACACACACACACACACACACACACACACACACACACACACACACACACACACACACACACACACACAAACACACACACACACACACACACACACACACACACACACACACACACACACACACACACACAGCTAGGGATTGCAATACCGGGATACCGAATACCAGTATTTTGAGCCATTTATACAGTTTTGTAATACCGGTATTCACAAGCTTAAATGCCGGTTTTTCGGTATTTACTAGAAATTCTTTTAATTGTCTCTACTACATGTTCAGGGATCTCAAACCTAGCAAAATAGTATACATTTTTGTCTTTATGTCTCCCTAACGGACGAAATTAATTATACTGTGAATATAAAGTTGCGTCTCACAATCAAGCGAAGTAATAAAATATGTGAATTTTTCAAGGAGGAGGGTCAAAACTCTTCTATTACAGGTCAGAGCGATACTGAAGAGGATTCGTAGTGTGATATTTGTAACTGTGAAAACATGGTTATAGTTGCGAAGAAAGTCCATAATATATTTCAATATTTTTTAAATTGGGGAGTTTGTTATTCACATTGGATTTGTGTATCATACTTGTATTTACATATCATCCTGATTTTATAAAGGAAAATGAAAAAGAAGAAAAGAGACTAACCATTTCAAATTTGATCAAGTTTATAGTAAATTTTCTTAAATTTTTTCCCCCACATACCTTATCCACATTCAGAAGAACTCGGTACAGCAGTCGAAGAAAGTTATGGCACTAATGGTGATAATAAAAAGAAATTATAAATTATCTCTTGAACAAAAATTAGAATTAGCGAAACTAAGAAAATTTCAATAAACCAAAATACAATACAGAAATCAGTTATATCGAAAACAATCCGACAAGAAATCGATTTATTTGAAGGTGAGGGATTTAGAGGTAAATACTTGAAAAAATTATATCGCATTACTAACAGTTCGACAAACAAGCGTAGGTATCGAAGGAGAGTTTTCAACAGTTGGTAATTTTTTCACAAAACTGCGTTCCAGGCTTAATGACGGTACAATTGAAGCATTATGTTTTTTAAGATCACAATTCAAAAATTTGTAATAGTACCACTGACTGAATTGTGATATTTACACTTTTTTGTGATTTAAAAAAATAAGACGTTCCTTTACTTTTTTGTGATTCTTTATCTCTCTCTATATATAAGACGCATTTGTTGTCTGTTTGTCTGTTCCCTTATAACTCAAGTCCCAGACAACCAAATAACGAGAAATATGGTACACGTATACAAAATTGCATGGGGAAGGTTCTTAAATAGGTTTCGCGTTCATAATTCTTTCTAAATTTTTTAAAATTTAATTTTTAAGTGAATTTTCATTGTTATGACGTCATACTTTACACGTAGTTTTTCAAGATTATTACATATTTTTACTATAGCTATATTCATCAATTGGAATATTTATTCAATTTTTCTACTCTTTGATATTTAATTAGGATTATTTTTCGAATAAATCATTTTTTTAAGGATTATTCTTTTAACAACTAAAATTTTGTGTTGTTGTTTTGGCAACATTTAGGTATTAAGGCGGGATGTTTATGTGTGTGATTTTGCTTACAAATTACAACTTATTTATTTATTTAGAATGCAAAGATTATAATTTTGACAAACTAAAACTTCTCATTGATAAGGGTTATATTTCAGTTCGGTTCAAGTGTAGTATAGGCCCCTTTGGATTAGGCGATTTTTATCCAAATGTCATGGTGAGATATCGAATTCATTCTAAAATAAATAATACCGAAAAAAATACTTTGGCGACCACTTTTAGTCACCAAAATAAAGGACTGCGCCAAGTAGCCCCCCCCCCTATACTACACTTGATCCAATAATATGGTTCTTTGCAATTTCATGTGTCTTTATTTTAACCTTTAAGGGCTATTGGCTTCAGTACATAAAATTGCCATGCAGAAAATGAAACTTGGGTAATCATACTGCCCAAGCAAAAGCAGTGTTGTTAGTAATTACATATCAAACTGGAATAGGCATCAGAGAATGAGCAAAACAGACAAATGGCTTAAATACTTGCTGAGGAAGCAGGTAGTCGTAAGATAAATTATTTTTGGAACTTATGTACTATCCTAACAATCGCCAACGTTCAAAATAACTTGCCAAGTTGGCAACCCCGATTTCGCATGTCATATATATGCTGAATTGTGAGTGGTGCTTCGTTTCATATATCGCCAATAGGTTGTGGTTATATGTAAGTACCTTATTTTTTCAAATTATGCTTTTGCATTGATAAAGTTAGTTCAGTTCTTTTTATGTCAGTTAATATTAGTATTGTACTTCATTTTTCAATTTATTTTTATGCTCGGGATATATATACCTTGGATAATTTTTTTAGTACTTGCGTATTATTGCACAATCGCCAACGTTCAAGACAACTCGCCACTTTGGCAATACCAACTTTGTATGCCTTGAATTGGCAGTCATGTGCTTCATTTTGTGTTATGTCACCAATAGGTTGCAATAATACGTAAGTACCTTTAATTCTGTACATTACTATAACATTAGACTGGCCGCAACATATACCAATTTGGCGTGATTTCAAAATCATGCCAAAAATGAGTAGCCAACCAATATGAAATTAATGTTATGAGTATTATCTTAGCCTGTTTTATCTTTCCCTCCAGTAATCCTTAATTAATTCAATGTATAATTTTTGGTTTTTTTTATATTTTAGTACTTATATATATTTTTTTGGTTATTATGTACTGCAAATATTTTTTTGCACATTGCGATGTCTTTGGCAAAATTAATCAGTGGTATTTTTCTTAAATATGTTTTTTTTATCTGTTTTTGATAATTTTTAAAATTTTGTTTGATGTCTGTCTGAAAAGCAAATAGCAAAATAAATGTTTTACAATATATATATTGTGTTTGTACGAAAATGTTTATACTGATTTATTCAAAATATTGAGCCGTCTTTTATTTTTGATATCTTTTTAAGATTTAATTTTATGTTATAACTAGCTATACTCAGCTAAAAGTTGCTGTGGCTCAGCCAGCTTTAAAAGACTGGTACACCATAAAGTATGTCCTGAGACTTACAAAAGTAATAATACACAAGAATTCAAACAAATCTATATACATATAAGACACATTTGTTGTCTGTCTCTGAATAAAATTTCTCTTTTACACTACATCATTTGCACAAATTTTCAAAATTTGTTTGTGTGGTTAGTAGTTAATTATAACGCTATAATTTTAATTGAATAGGCAGATATTGCATTTTTAAGTATAAAAATAATCATAATTACTTACTGTATTTTTTGGAGTGAGTGAATATTAACGTCGCACTGTTCAGCTACACAAGGGCTTTTGTCGACGGATCACGTAATTTTGAACCATGGTCAAGAGACGTGGACGACACCTGAGCTGGCACCCCCTTCTCCTAACTACCACGCCACACCAATTTAGCTGGAATATTCTACCAATACTTAGCTGGAATATTCTTTGTAATCCACTCATCCAAGATATATGACAGCACGGGTTCTATGATGAGTATTTTAGCGGAGAAGGCGAATAATTTTGTAGCAGATATTGCATTTTCAGTTGACTGCGTTTTCAGCGGATTGCAAAGATTATCATTTTTGTCCCAAAAAAATAGTTAATGTCAAAATTTAAGTGTCTTATGTTTTTGTATGTTTATGGAGACCTTAGAAAACAATTTGACTATTTATTTTAAGTGAATGGTGTATGTAATTAATTTTACAGCGGAATATCTTTAATTAATTTATTAGCTCTAACCGATTAAATTTCCCTAAGTGGAGTATTTTGTTTATGTATGCCCCTTAATTTTCAATGTAGTGACCTAAAAAAATATTTCATGAAAAAAATTGCAGTAAATCATAACGCGATAGATAAAGCATTAACGTGCATCGCTCTCCTACACGGCGGGCGTTACAAATCTCTAATAAAGTTTGAGCTATGAAAGTAGCTAGACATTTGCCAATTTGACTCTATCGTCAACATTTCGCTATGTTTTTCATTGAATCGCCATTGTTATTTAGGAAACGGTGTTGCTTGCGAGTATTACAACTTTAACATAAAATAAATTCAACAGAAAGTAATATTAATGTATGACACTTTCAGATATGAATTATTTACAATATTTTAAGCGTCACAAATCTTTTAACAATGTGTTACTTTTGCTGAGCAGAGGTCAGCTTAGGGAGATATTTTCAAAAATCGACCCTCAAGAGTGTTACGGGGAGTTATAAATATAAAAGAAACCCTTTTTATCAGCTATTAGATCTACAGACATAAAATTTAACAAGGGTATTTCTTTCTTTCTTTTTTTTCTTCAGCTGAGATATGCGAAAAGCTTTTTTTTTGTTTAATTTGCAATTCACTTAAAATTAACTCATTAAAAACAACTTTTTTATCCTTCAATCTGTGTTGTTAATTTTTCAGTTAACCCGTGCGAAGAACGGGTATACCAGCTAGTATACTGATATAATTTATAAGTTAAAAATTATCTTTTGTGATATTTACACTCTAATAAAACAGACAAAAATAAAACAAAGAAACACCTGTATTTTCTTTCTTTTCCTAAAGCTTATACTACCGGTATTAAAATTGGTGTTCCGGTATTAAGATCTAAAAAAATACCGAATACCGGTATTGAACTTTTGGTCCAATATTGCAATTCTTAACTCAACCAAAAGCCATCTAGTTAAATGAAAAAAATAGAACTATCATTTTTCTGTAGATTTAATGCAATCTGAGTAACCAAATAACCTTAAAATAAAAGTTTTATGACCAGTGCTGTTTCACAGTCAAGTAATAAATTTCAGGGGACCTGTTTCTAGTACATATAACAAGTCGTAATATACTTAATAAAACATGTATTAGAAAGGCTGCTACATTTTAAAAGAAAATGAGCCTCAAATTTTCTCACATAGCTATAGAGTCACATTTAAGAGAGGGAACTATCACCTCCGATGTCATTCTCGGCACTTGTGTGTATAAGTGTGGGATTATTTTTGTATATCTTAAAATATGCAATGTGATAGGTTTTAAAAGGTTAATTACAAAAATATACCATTAAACAATAAAAAAATCTTTTTACAGCTGCGATTAACAATTTTAATTGATTTGTACTAAATTTGTATATCATGTAATTCACACGATTAAAAACATTTACATTATGACAAATAGAATCGATCCAATAATTCATTTAAGCATCAAATTTCGAAACAATAATTACATTCATAAATTGGTAAAAACAAACTCAAATGGATCAAAGTAGAATGTGGTATAAAAAAGGAATAAAATACGAATACGAAATGTACTTTTCATACAACATTATACACACAAATAAAAAAATGCTACATCCCAGTTAAAAAAATTAAACTCGCTTTAGACCTTACCGAGTCAGCGAAATTGATAAAAAAATGACATCCAATGTGATGTTATTTATTGTGCAAAAATGTAAAATTTATAAGAGAGTATAAGATCACGATAAACATAAATGGATTGGGCAATGAATATTTATTATCTCGGGAAGCCCAGGAGAATCATATATATATATATATATATATATATATATATATATATATATATATATATATATATATATATATATATAATTTAAATACTTCAAAAACTTTGTAATAATACAAATCTTTTATTAAATTAATGAAGTTATAAATTGTAAAGGAATACTTTACACGTTCACTTCTCCTAAGTAAAAATTAAAATAAAATAAAAACCTTAAGAAACATTTTCTGCATGCTTCTGCGCATAACAGCGAGTATCAAATTGCGGGTTTGAAATAACACTATGGTATTCTAAGATCAACCCAACGTATAAAGAGTGATTGAGACAATCAAATTACCGTTAACTTATGTGTTTGATTAGTATTAAAATGTGAACTTTTTTTTTCAAATCTGACAAAATTCCAAGTAGCTTTCAGTGTGATTCCTAACTAAAATTTTACGTTTATTTTTTATGTTTATGTTTACATTTGAAGTATAATTTACAGTACTTAAGATGTTTTTGCTTAATTGAGAATTTCGTTTTACTATACGTATATTTTGAATTCCGTCGAGGATGATGATGATTGTGAGGTTTAATGGCGCAAGGGCCAATTTTGGCCAAGCTGCGCCAAACACTAGTTAATTCCGTCGAGGAAAGTTTAGAGAATAACTATCGAATTTGATCCATCATTCTTAGTACATTTTTTAGCTTAAAAAGAACTAAATTAAATTCAATTGAGCTAATTTTTCCATTAATTTATATTTGAGGATTTTTAAGAGATTATAATTTTATGTTTATGAATTTAGAGCCACAACGTATTGAATTGTTTTATGTAAGTTTTGTAAAATTAGACATTCGATATATATATATACATAATTTTTGGTCTCTTTTTTACTTACGATTAATTTTTTAAACATCTTTTTTTGTTTTCATGTTTTTTTTGCTATGATTATAATTCGTTTTAAAGTATTTTATCAATTTTTCCATAAGTACGATACTATTTCCAAGTGGTAAGGAATGCTTCCTTTTTCACATGTTGTTAAAATTTACTTTATTGAATTATACCTTTGTATTCCTGGAAAAGGTTTTTAGGTTAATGTTTTTACGTGACATTTGACATTGGAAACTATCTTATGGTATTTTTATCATTAAAAGTTTAGTGTTACGCGTTTATAATCTTATTATTCTTAGAAACTTATTCTTACACTATTTTTTCTTCCTCTCAGGCCAGTTATATAGACAAGTATTAGGGAGGGTTATCTGGCCTTAAAACTGTGTTTATCCCTACAATCTTGGTTTCTATGGCTAAGAGTTTGATATTATACTATCGTAGCTAGCTCGACTTTTACTGTTTTGTTATATTTCTATTTTTTGCTTTACTTCATTAGATTTTTCACAATTCAGTGTATGATTATATATATTTCTTCCTTCCTTCCTTCGTCTGCGGCTCGACAGCCCAAGGTGGGCTTTGGTCTTCTCAAGAAGTCTTTTCCAGGCAAGCCTTCTTCCTGCTAGTGTTCTCTAATTTTTAGTTCTTAAAACAAGGATATCTTTTTCTAGGCTATAAACCCATCTAAGATTTGGCCTATCCTTTCTTCGTGGGCCAATTGGTTGGGCATTAAATACTTTTTTAGTGGTGCGGTCTTCGTCCATTATATATATATATATATAATATCTATCTATCTATCTAATATATATATATACATATATATACATATATATATATATATATATATATATATATATATATATATATATATATATATATATTAGAAGAAGAAATTCTTGCACTAAAATTTTGGAAAGTGATGAGCTGACCGATTTATTGGAAAATTAGCAGTTAAGGCACTATTTTAACCTTGTTAGCTAATAAAATATTTTCCAAATATGCTTGTTACTGTTCGGAGACACAAACGAAAACGTTAAAAATAAATAAAAATTTACTGAAAAAAATCTATAATTAAATGCCATTTCCCTAACAAGTTGATGGACGAAGAAAAGTGAACACAAGGAAATCTATTAATATTTAATATTTAATTTTAGCTTAAACTTTTCTCCTTGACTCTTTTTCTCTGCATGAATGAGAGAGATTTTTAAAGATTGAATAAATATATTCAGAAATGAGTTTGAATAATCAGTAATGCACCAACGCTTACACCGCTCAAAAGCTAGCGAAGTATGCGCAATTTGAATTTTACGCTACTTTATGCAGTTTCAAATTAAATATTCTCAATATACAGCAGCAATAATTATTTGCATACATAAAAATATTGATTTAATAATAGTTTAGAATAGTTAATGCTATGAGGAAGTTAAAGAATGCATTTTAATGAAGTTCAAAGAACACATTTACATTTAAAATGGAACATGGCATTTCTTTTTAACTCTAATTTTATTGTCATTTGAAAACATATAATGTAGGATTGTAAACTGTACAAGGGTTATAAATTGTAAAATAGCAAACGTTTTTCGATAGGAAATTGAGATACTTGTTATTATGGGGAAAAAAAGAAATTTTAATGTGAGATATGTGATTCTTTTTCTTTGTGACCCATTCAGTTTGACCGAATTATTTTCCGGTTTATATTTCTAAAAATAAGGCGTAATTTATGAAGAATCGAAATAATCCGAACTTTCGATCTATAAACAATACTAAACAATTTAAATGTACACATAATTAAACTTAAAATGATTTTCCAGCTATTAAAATAACCGAATTAGATAACTTATTTACAAATTCGGCTAGAGGTCAAGAAGATTGTATTTAACATTATATATATAAACAATGTTTTTATATTTCTTAGAAAATTATTTTAAAAACTGATCATGTAAATGTTTTTTGAAATTAAAGGCACAGAAAAAAGACTTATTGAACAAATATTCTCAAAAAGTTCTTTAGAAAAATAAGTTTATAAGTACATTAAAGTTTAATATGCGGGATTGACTCCTGTTGCTCGTCTTTTTGATTTATTTATCTTCAGAATTGTTTCATTATGAAATGTTTCATAATTTTTCCAATCATTCCTTGAATGATTGGGAAAATTATAAGAAGCTATTCAGAACAAGGGTATCAAACTCAAAAGCTGACTTGGGCCAAACAAACAAGGTTTAACTGTAGGTGGGCCGCAAAAAAAATTAATGTTTATTGAAACATAATTTTATTCCGAATTATGCCTTATAACGAACAGGAACAAAAGAATATGAAAAATTTAATGTTTACCTCCTGGCACTTGACATCCCAATCTCTGCTACTATCTTTCCTATTTCGGGAGAATACGCGAGTTGGACACGCCTGATTCAAAATATTGAACTAGATTTTTTGTAAGCATATGATGAACTATTACAGATTAACGATGAATTTATTTTGGTGGAAATTTTTGTCATCCAAAAGATAATCTCATTGATTAATTAATATATTATATTAGCCATTATGAAAGAAAGTTATTATTTTTTATTTTTGATAAAATTATGTAAGTGAAGATAAAAATTTATTTTCGTAATATTTTTGTTAAGCATTTTCAGAGTATAGGTGGGATTTTAAACTCACACACGAAATATACTTTTATTTACTGAAATTGGTACAGATATGCAAATAACTTTAAATTATAGTTCAATTAGTACTGTATAAAATTAGGCTGGTTTAAAAGTTATTTTTTCTGTTAAAGAAGGAAAAAACACACAAATAAAAAGAACTTAAATGACCATATCAAAGAACAAGAAAACAAAAGATGAGCTTTTAAATCTTTAATAAGAGACATTCTTAAAACAATTTTGACACTTTGAATAAAAATGCCTTAGCACATAAATCATTACTTTCATTTACAAAGTTTACTGTAGAAACATCAACACTTAATTACCAAATTTTTGATGCTGCAATAAAATCCTGAATTTTTTTTAAAAAACCCTTTTGGAGACGTTTGAATACCAATATATAGATGCATTTAATTTTAACATTACAATTTTTTGATGTGTTTAAAATAACTGGAGATACACACACAATCTAACAAAAAATATTGATATATAATATAATTAGTTTTGTAAGTTACAAGGCCAATTAGCTGTATACTATACATGTGGAATTTTCTTCTTTGAATTGAATTAAACTAAAAATAAAAACTTGATTAATTGTAGACAAAATTACTTGATTTTGTGAAAAAAAGTCAATTTCCTATTTCTTTAGTTTTCAGTACGTCACCAAAAATTGTTTAGCTATAAATGTTTTCAACATTAAAAGTTTGAAACATTTAGATAAGGGACATGTAATCAAATTCAGATCACGGAAACATGAAACCAATTTAAAAGGTTTTTCTAAAACCGCGAACTATCTCCTTTAGTTGCATTAGTAATTGAGGACGCCATTCAACATGATGACTTTATTTCAATTTTATTTAACCTCATGAAACAGAACACACCTTTTATTGAGTAACTGTAGCAACAAGGGTTATTGTGATTATATAACATTTATTTTTGTGATATGAATCGTACACACAAGAGAGAGGGAGATCAGAAAAATAATGATAAGAAAGGAAGAAATTATGTGGATATTTTCGTCCATTTAAAAAAAAAGTGAATGCTCCACATTTAAAATTTCGGGGTGCAATCTTATTTCTAGAATTTCTAGTATTTTATTTGTTTCTTATCTTATTGTTATCTTTGAAGAATAGCTATTTTCTCCGTATGTCTGTCAAGACCTTTATAATAGTTGAAGGGATTGCACAATCATCTGGTAAGGCACATTATCTGATGTATTTGATATGATTCTTTCTTTTATTTTTGTTTTAATATGTTATTTTAGTTAAAAGGTTATTTTCGTTATGTTATTTCAGTTTAAAAAAAACCAAAAGTGTTATTTTACCTATATTCTTCATCTTTTTGAACCATTAAAAAGTTATAAAGTTGAATTCATGTGATTTATAAGTCGTATGAAAATTCTTGCGCAGTTTTTATATCTTATTTAATTTTTTTTAATTCATCATGCGTACTTTAGTCATTGACTCACCTAATTAAATTAGATTCTGAATAATTTTTTTTCATATATTTTGATACAAGACTAAATCTATATGGAAATACTTTAATGCAGAACACAAAACGCCATTGCAATACTTTCATTCAATATAGACATTCTATTCTGTTGCCAGAAATTTTTAAACAATAAAATAGAAATATGAAATAAACATTTTGTTAAAAATTAATTTTAGAAATTTTGCAGATAATAGGGTTTTTTATTCTAAATCTTGAACTTTTTGATTATGTGTATTCAGACAAAATATCAAACAATTAAAAATGTTTTTTCTAAGCACAATTAGATTTTTTAAATATGTTAATTATCATTATTATCTAAGCAAGTATACAAAGAAAAATTTTCTGTCTCCTTCTTATAAAGTTTTCCACATTATCAATTTTTAAATTTCTTTCTACCATAGAACGTCAAAAATGAAGTATTAAATTTTGAGATGGTAATTTAAGATATGCAAAGGAAATTTCACGCTGTACTAACGTTGATAAATAATAAGAAAATTGTAATATTAAATGATATTTCTCTCATAAAACTATCTTGGAGAAAATGAGAAAAGGACAAACTTGGAGAAAAATAAAATGTGATAATGGAAATTCTGATATATTACGTAGATTGTAGATCATCATAGATACATTATGGATCAGCTGATAGAGCAATGTGTTTCTGAAGAAATAAGAAAAGAATGATCTGGACTTCTTCTAAATCTACCTTGATGTACCGAAAGGCATTTGTAAACTGATTCCAGCATCTGAAATGAAAATGCGACATACAAGGCTGTGTTACGGGTTCTGTTTTAAAAATAATTCTGAAGAAAGGATTCGTAAGGTATCAGGCAACTCTTTCCAGATCGACGTCGGGTTATATCTCATATCTTTCAACGAATTATATCATACAAAAACAGATCTATATGTAAAAAACTGCATAAAATTGCAAGATTTCAAACCATTGTTTTCTTAAGCTTAATCGTGTACCGAAGTAATATATAAAATTATTATTTATGCAGTCCATATGGTTATAAAAACATGTAAATTTTAGGTAATAAAATTTTCAGAAATTTCCCCATAAAAGTTGCTTTAAATGTAAATTTTTTATAATCCAAAACATTTAAAGTGAAATTAATCGTTGTGAAAGTCAAATTATAAATAGAATTTTTATTAAAATAAAGCTGACATTTTTTTGGGCCCAAATTGATTACAAAAAGGAAGCAGTTAAATGGTTAAGATTTTCTAATAAACTTCTGTAATAAATTTGAATACTTTTTGATGACATAAGCTAATCAGAGTAATGATATACCTGCATCAAGTGGAGGCATTAGTTATCACTTCAGAGATTAAATAAAATTTTCATTCAAATGAAAACTAATTAAGAATTGTAAGTGTCAGATGGAGTAAAAATAAATAATTGTTTAAATACACAAAGCTTATTATATTCAAAACTAATTTTACATCCTCAATTACTGAAAAACAATGGTCAAAATTATTTTACATATTTTCTTTTAAAAGCCTTATCTCACTGCGCATCCCGCGTTTTCCACAAGCAAACGTAGGCGTAACACATGTAGCACTACGCAGCGAAAGGGTTAATATCCTTTTCTCAAAGGAAAATTTTAAAAAAATTATCGATTGAAATTAAAATAAATCATGCCATGGAATTTAAATGAAGAATAATAAAAGCAAAGGAAATGTTCTATTTCATTTTGGATGAATAATAAATTCAAAATAAGTTTAAACAGAGAGATGTCGAATTGAAGAATAAAATGACAAAGGAATTTGATATGTAATCAAAAAGTCTTTAAAATGTCATAATTGATTGATTGGTTGTTTGTTAACGTCACTCATTTTGAAACTACATAAAGACTTCTATTGTCGACGGATCTCATAATTCCTTAAAAGTTATAAGAATCAATATTTTTCATTACTTGAAAACTGAACCAATACATGAAAACATTCCATTTAACCAAAGTATGTAATGCTTTGCACAAACAATTACTGAAATAATTCGCAGGAAATCTCTACTTTATCCAGGTCATTCCTATAACTGAAGAAATGAATTTTTTCTCCATTGCTTCACTAAAGAATGACAGTGAAAACGAAAGTGTCGGTAAAAATAGACTTGAATTACCGCAAAATGTGATGTTATAACATCCCATCAAAAGTAGAAGAGCCTGTCGAATCTGAATGTTCGATTGTGTCGTAGTCGTCACGCTAGACATAAAGGTCGAGCATTATGACCTAGCGATAGTAGAAGACACAATAGCGAGGAAAAGTAGAAACTGTTTCCCGATCTACAACTCGTGCCCTCGGGTTAAACGACATTGTCCTCAAAGGAAATTGACTCGCCAACGCTGTGGGAGAAGAAGGAATGGAAGAAACCAGGAAATTCCAGTAAATCCTCTGCTTCCCTGTTGATTGTGACTTGAGGAATTTACCACTAAATTTCACTTTTTGAGTGTTAGAATGATATTGCAAGGAACTGAATGCGAATAACTTATGGGATGCACTTTATTTTAAATCTTGGAAGGTATTGTTGTACAAGAAGCCAGAGAAGTAGATTAAGAAATTTCCAAAATACTCTCTTTCAGAGAGAGAGAATGATATTTTCAGATATTGTTAAATTTATAAAGTTTTCTCTGAAGTAATTCATTATTATGTTTTCATTGAAGAATTATAAAATTAGAGTAATTTTACATAAATTCTTTGTACGCACAATAGTTTTAAACATTTTTAAGGAATGTTTCTTAAATTGAAAAATAGAATAATATTTATTAATAGAACATTCTTAGTGAAAACTTTTTGTGTATTCGAAGGATTCTCATCTTTAAAATTAAATATGAGTTCATTTTTTAAAAAAATTAGTATGTTCGAAGGAAAAAAATTAATAAATAATTTTCTGAAAGTTAAAATACGACCGTTCTTTTGTTTGTAACTTGAAAGCAAATGAACATAATGTATATTTTGGAAGAGTTGTGTTTCAGAAAGATACTTGTTCAGCTCGACATAAATTTAGTATTTCATATAATTTAAAAAGAGAGAATAACATTTTTTAACAAAACTCTACCGTTTAATAAAAAATAAATCAAATTCTGTGAAAATATTAAATAAAGGATTTTGAGGAGGAATGAGGCTGTATTCTAGCTTATAATGCATCGGAAGCATCGACGTTGTATACTGTCTGTTAAGTTAATGGATACTGGTCTAGAAAAAAATGCCAATACAAGGTGCAATACTTGTTAAAGCTCCTTTAACAATCTCGGAAAAGAGTTTAAGTTCCCCACCTACCTTCCAAAAATACCATATTGGATTAAAGTTCATAGATAAGCGAGCCATCCCATTTACAACAAATCTCAATCGCCAAGATATTCATCATTAGAACTAATGCAATGAGGTCGACATTACTACCCATTAGGAGCAATTCCCCACCAACAGCACTAGTATACAGTGTGACGTATAGAATAAGGATATTTTCCCGAAATTTTACAGCAATCAAGTTCTTCCATGTAACATATGCAATATGATCCTTTAGAAAGGTTTTAACCCAAACCGTGTTCTACCTCCTCAGTAATGTTAGATAGGTTGTGTTTGGTGCCTTGTTCTTTCCAAATCAACACAAGACACGAATCACTCTATGGAGTACATAAGTCTTTTACTGTCAGATCTAGATAACATGGGTCCTTTCTGTGAACATACGTGACACTTCTGTATTGCCGACTAAGAGGAATACATGTTAAGGGGCGTGTTACATAGAGTAACTGATTGGGAAGAGATATGTGCATCGTAGCAGGAGATACTTGTAGTAGCTGGTACGACACAAGATTCCGTAATGAACTGTGAGATGTAAGTGCCTCCTTCGAGACGAAAGTGACTCTTGGCAGTGGTTGAGTAGAATTGCTTGATTTTTGAATGAGGTCTTAATTTTATTCATAAAATTTTATTGTGTAAGGTACATCATTCATATCAAAAATGTATGTGAACCATATATTTTACCTTTCGTTTCTTTTCTTAATGTTGAGCGCCAAAAAACTGGTTGTATGTTATTTTTCGGAGGCCAATGTATTTCAAGTACCATTTTTTGAATTAAAAGGAATTTTTTTTTTATCATCACGTAAAAATCAATCTAAAATGTAGTATTTTAAACGAAATGCGATAAATAAATAAATTAGTAAATTAACATTTTAGCTAAAAAATATTTTGACTAAAAATGTGATAAATTGAACATGCAATAATAGAAATACAATACGTTATAATATAGTTATTCAAAGCGAAAATTTTATTGCTTATTCTTTTTTTTACAAAGAAAAAGAAAATTTTTAAATAGTAAAAGAGTAATTTATTGTGAAGCAAAACTATATTACAATTTTACATATGGTAGATTTTATTAATGATTTACACAAGTCAATGTTTAGATCAAACATTAATTGATTTAATTTATTTGCAAGCTTGTAAATAGATTTCCCCGTAATAAAGTAAATAACTCTCTCGTATTGTAAAATCGACTGTTAAGCATGTGCAACAAAAATGTAAATGTAAACATAAGCCTTTTTTCGCAAAAAAATATGACAACTGAAATAAAATAAGTACAAATAACCTTAAGGACAAAAGGATGTTCTTTTTTTCCTTATTTGACCTCGAGTTCACACTTATAGGGATTTCTAATTAAAGAAGGTCACGTGTAAAGAGAAAATCGTAAGCTGCCACTCCCAGAATTTATTTCACACATCTAAATACTTCTCGTCAAGAAGATTAATTTCTCTTAGAGAAAGAGATAGCACACTGATACGCAATTTCATTAATGGAACCAGAAACCATTCCTACCTCGAATGTTTGAAGTAATAAATGTTATCAGCAAGCAAAAATTCATGATTTGAATCTTAATGACGGCATTGGATGGAGAAAAGTACAGCATGACTTAGATATCAATTCCGAATACAGGAAGAAAGCAGTAAAAAGCTAGAAATAATAAAGTCTATTTTATTCTTTGCTTTGTGTGTTTTCTGAGTTTATTTTTATTAACAAATAAAGCAATCGATTATGTTACTGGGTATTGTAAAATATTAATCACTATTATTTGTAAAAGTAAAACAATATACAATTTTTAAAGGATAGCATATGACACTTAACATATCTCCTTTTCTACTCATCTTTAGCATCCTCCAATTGATAAACAACCATTGTGTATGACTGAAAGCAAATATTTTTTCCTATAATAAATCATTTAGTTCTGAATTTCCATATTTTTCCAAGATGTTTTACCTAATTTCTCATAGAATGATTTGTAACTTATTGATACTCCTCCTAAATAAATCAAAACAAAAACAATATTCAAAGAACACTTCCTAATTCCACGGAATAGGAAAGTATACGTAGTTAAGCAATAATTTTTACATTTACTCGGATATTAAAAAAACTATGAATAGAAAACTTACCGACCTTAATTTTCAGAAAAGTAATTTAATATAGGTAAAGATAAACTTTGAGGGTGCAATTAGTGAGATTTTTTCTTTGACTAGACAGCTTAATTTTTAATGAATCAATTTATAATGAAGGGGAAATTAAATAGAATAAAGCGATTAGCTTAGTAGCACTCAACTACGAAAACTTATTTATAAAGAAACTTGCAATGAAACATATGCATATGCATGACAATTTGCATATGCAATAAAAGTAAACTATCCCGTAAAGCGTGAATAACAGGAAAAATTTCTAAATGAAAAGAAAAAAAATACCTACAGTAGAATTCTAAAATCAGTAAGGAGTGGCAAGAGCCGTTTGACCAATGCCACGTGCAGAATTACAAAAAGCAAAAATATGCAAAAAACAAACAAACAAAAAACATATTGATATCTGATTGTGTTTGATTAATTAGTCCTTAAGAATGTTTTGTGTTTGATTAATTAGTCCTTAAGAATGCTTTGTGTTTTTGAATTAAAATGAATATATAAAAATTTTTAAAAATGACACAGAATTCTATATTTAATTATTATCTGTACCCAGTTCCTTATTGAAAGTTACTCTTTTCTTGTGATTCTTCCGATATTGTAATATCAGAACACTTTTTTGCTTAATGTCTATTTCCATTGTGCCAATTTTAATGGTATTTAGAAATTTTTATTTAAATAAAATTTAAATAAAAATGTCTTAGTTTCAAATACAGTTTAAAATTTTTAAAGCCCGGAATCCTACAATATATAAATATTGTAAAGTTATATTTACATTTATTTCGAAACAATAAATGAGGCTTATCGCTAAAATGACAAATGAATCGTTTTTGGTGTGGATGTATCAATATGGAATGTGTTAGTTTTCATGCATTAAAAATACCGGGTGGACAAAAAGTCCGTATAAACTTTAAAAATTAATAAAACCGGGAAATTTAAGCAAAATAAAAAAAAAACGATTTCCAGGTTTAGCATCGAAAAGTCACGGGTGTTTTTTTAAGATGAGAAGAAAAACCTACCGACAGATGGTGCTGGTACAAACGATTGAGTTGGAAATATACAAATGAGACAGGTGATTACAAATACTGATGCTCTTGATCCAGATTTAATTCTCCGTTGCATGCTAATTAAGTCAACAAGGATGCTGAGTGAGAAAGACAAAGTTTGGTTGGTGAAGCTGTTTTTCATGAACAAGGAATCAGCGACTGTTGCACTGCGTAAATTCCGACTTCAGAAAAATGTGAAGACTGGAAAATGACCTTCAACAGTGATACGCCCCATAAAGCTTGTTCAACGATTTCAACGAGGAAACTGGATCACTAGAGAATCGTGTAAGATCCGGACGACCAAGTCTAAGAATCATTAGCAAACGGTGTAAATTTACATGGCCTCCTCGGTCTCCAAATCTGACTCCAGTAAAAAATATTAAAATTCCCGGGTTATTTGTCCTGTCCATCCAATTGTCGAAATTGAAAGGTGTGAGCTACCGAGAGCTGTCACGTATACAGGTGGACATTCTGCCATTGTTGGACTTTTGACACGCTTGGAATGAGTCATCCCTTGTGGTGGTGGATATGTGGAACACATTCTTCTGTTGTAAAGGATTTGGTAACGTTAGTTCTGCTATTTTCGAGTCTTTTCATTCACTTATGTAAAAAAGGATCCCTATCCGTTGTTTTTTTGAATCTTTGTCTTTTTCTTATCTTAAAAAAATCCATTGACTTATCGATGCTAAACCTGCAAATTGTTTTTTTTTAAAATTTTGTTTAATTTTATGGGTTTTATAAATTTTTAAAGTTTTTAAGGATTTTTTGTGTGCTTACCCGGTATTAAATATCTTTTTTAAATCATATATCTATCAACTTATAAAACTATATATTAACCAAAATTCATAACCTATTATTTTTTAAATTTTCAAAAACAAAGAATTAATATACTGCTATTCATAATAATTAAATAAGCTTGTTTTGAAATAGGTACACATTTATAATTATTGTACCATATCTTTTTTGTTTGACTTTAAGATTTCCATTATTTTGCTTTTTTGCTTCAAATATAAATCACATTTTGAACAAGTTTCCTTGGAAAACTTTACACTTGACTACTGTTGAAAAGCTTATGTCATTTTTAACTGTTTCGTTTTTCCAAGACAATTTTCAAAACACAACTGTAAACAAGTCTGTTTTCAACATTAGATGTATATATATAGCAGCGCTGAAGTCAAGACTTCCTTGTAGACACAAACTAGGCACATCTTCGACCCTCCAGCTATCATTTCGAGCAATACTGCACAAAACTGATGGTTCGACACTATTCATTATGTTCTAAAAATGCTTTAGAATTTTCAAATAGTCTGAAAATATATGATCATTAAGAACCCATTTCTTTTTCAGTAGTCTCCGGTTACTGCAAACGTGTTGTTAAAAGGATGGAAGTTCAAATCATTTACGAAAAAATAACAACAAAAAAATGCTAGAAATTCTGTTGCTTTTCAAATTGCGGAAGCTTTCTCGCATATGATTTGCACCAATGTTATTTTATTGTCTCTTGTAAGAAATGAGAGTATTCTTTAAATTACTAAGTGTTAATGAAGTTATTGAACTTATTGAATTAGCTCAAGAAACTCATATATCAAATTATCTTGTGTTTGTTTTTTGAAATACCGTAAAATCCAACGTATAACACGCACTTATAACATAGAAAATAAGATCACATATGCGTTATAAGTCGGGTATAAAAATGATAGTTTTAAAAATCAAAAAGAGACGAGCATAAAAAAAATTAGACTTCTATATATATCGAAATATTGTTTATTTAAAAGAAGTGACATAGCTTTTAAACTCAAAAATTAGTGGCTCTAGATGTATACACTTTTTCCAAAGGTTTGGGATGATACCTCGAATAAATGATTCCATAGTATAAGAGCATTGCATACATACATTTGAGGTTCCTTTGTAAAAAAGAGGGTGCGTATTATTCAGAGAATGTACCTAAAAATTAAAAAATACAGCTTGAAAGTACAGGTGCGCATTATACGCCGGTGCACGCTATACGTCGGATTTTACGGTAACTTTTTAATTATTGATGTAATATCAGTGGCGTAACGTGCACCCCCTCAACCCCCGCATCGCGGGGGGCAGGGTTCCAAAGGGGCCCAAAGCCTGACTGACGCAAGTGTCTACCCTTTGTAAAATTCAACGTTGGGACACAAAACCTGACTTTGCAGGGGGCAAATGTTCTCCGTTACGCCACTGTGTAATATCACTGATATATTTTTGAATTTTTCATCCAGTGCAAATTAGCGATCGTAATTAAAAAAGCTTTTAAAAAGGGTTTATTTAAAAGTTACAATTATAAATTTATTTTATAATGTAAATTTTTAGTGAAATTATATAAATTAAAACTGAAGAAACTCTTAAGATTAAGCATATAGTGTTGATAAAGTCTGATATAATTTTCTCGGAAATGTTTTTAAATTCTAAATTTGCAGTGAATATGTGCAGTAATTTTGTGAAATTCTATTTTTTCTATCTCTTTCTATAATAAATATTTGCTGCTGAAAAACTTTTGATTAAGAACTGTATGGGTATTAAATAAAATACTTAAAAAAATGTTTATCAACTTTTCTCCATACGAATAATAGACATGCGCTTACTTGAATCAAGTAAATTTATGGAGTACTAAATTTTATTCTTGTACATAATTTATAGATTTCATATCTTCATACAGCATAGACCAAGTTTATGATTTATGATAAGTTTAACTTTATAAGTACAATGAGAGCCTGAATAGTTTATAATACGATTTAAAATAAAATGTCTACAATTTTTTTAAAATTCAAAATGAATTTTTGGAATTAATAAAATTAATGGATAGTATATCATGAATGCAATTGTGTGATGTTGATTCGAATAATATGAATTGAAAAATATATAAAAATTACTTTGTTAAAAATGTTCATTCAAAAGGGTTTTATTATTGTTTGTTTTATTTTCCCCAAGAAGATTCTAAAAAGTATTTTTTTTCCTGTTGATTCATTGACAAAATTAATCTTCTATTTAAATCGTGAAAAGCGTAGTGAGCCTTTGTTTATTTATAGCCTTACTTTAAGCAACATTCTTTAACTTGCATTTATTAATTTTAAACTACTGATGGTTATTATGATTTTATTTTTTTCCAAGAAAGTTAAAACAATTACATGCACAAAAATCATTAATTATTTTTCCTTTATAAATAAAATTATGAACTAATTTTTATTGAACTAATGAGTCATAGATTATATTAAGAAATATCTTAGTAAAAGATCAAATGTCTGTGGAAAAGGCTAAGGGAACTTGAATTCATCCTCTGCTTCCAGGTAAATAATCATTCCTAATGGACGTATTACGTATTCTGAAGGCATTCATCAGATTCATTACTTGTGACACCGAAAGTGTAAAAGTGAATAATTTGCTTGTAATGAGAGAGGAAAGTAGAATATTAATAGAGGTCAAACCAAATGATATTTTTATGACGAGAAAATACCACGTATTGTTAATATTATTTTCCGAACATATTTATTTGATAAAAGGAATGTGTATTCAGAACAAATATAAAGAGAAATGTAATTCTCGATCTGTTTTGTACACCAAATATAATTTAAAATGTATTGATTTTATGTACTTCCAATAACAGTTAATATTTTGCACGTACTTGATTTTGGAAATAACTCCAACTAAATAACTTTTCGAACATATTTAGAGATGAATGTGATTAAATTTCTAATTTAAAAATATTAATAATGTAGCGATAGTTTTTTAAAGTAGTGACATTTTATAAAGTTCTTCACCACTTTTGGTAGCGGTTAACTTTCATTACATTATTTCCATTAAAAATACGAATATATTTACTACAGTTTTTGAATATATATTTATTTCTATACTGTTTAATTTAATTAATTTTATGAATTGACAGAAAAAAATTAAATACCTAGAGGATTAATTAAATCTTTTTACAGAATTAGAAAGCTAGGAATAGTAAAAATGTTTCACTAATTTTTCAATAATAATTCGTTTTTTTAGTAAAACAACTTAATTATGAAGTTTTGAAGAGGTTGAGTAAAATCAATAGACACACACAGAAAATTCCACTCAAAAATAAAATTAATTCCTATTATACGACCAAATAATAATCAAATTAGAAGTTGTCATTGCCAATATTTAAAAAATACAAAAACTTAAAAAAAATATTTATTCGCTCATATGTAAGAAGAAACTAAAACTGATACAATAGATCAAAGTGATACTGTATACATTAAAGTGATACTGTAAAAGTTAAAGTGATAATTTAATGGGTTTCAAATCACATGACTTACAGAAAAGAGTGACTTTCATTATTATTCATGGATGAAAATAAAATGTAATTTGAACGAGCCTGATGGTGAGTATGCTACTGGCTATCTGTATAAAGATACAAGGAAATTTCAAAATTTTACGGTAGGCAACAAGGCAGTCAATCAGTGATGGTTTGTGGGAATTTTTCTTACAATGGAAAAGCTTCTTTAATTTTTTAAAACTGACGCTAAAAATTAGAATATTATATACAAACTAGAAAGTGCTTTATTGACATTTAATGGACTTTTAGGCAGCACAAATGGATATTGCAACCTGACATAATGCTTACATTCAGATTTCATTAAAAACATCTTGAATTGAAAGAATCTTGTAGTTCCTGATTGAATTACTCTAAGCCTTAATCAGAATTCACCGAGAGTATTTAGGACTCATGCGGACGCATGCAGCCCAAAACAAGCATCAGTGCAGCTAAAAAGCGAATGCATAGCAAAAGAAATATTAATATTTCATCAAGTGATTAATTTTAGTGTTGAAAGCTTATTCCTGCTATTAGATAACGATGAATGGACGGTGCCCGATATCTCATTATTTATACAGATTTTCTCAAGACAATCGAAATGGAAGATCGAGAGTGTCTGAATAAAGCACAGCCATCGATGTTAATATCGGAATAGACCAGGGGTGTCAAACCCGTGGCACAGGTGCCACATTGTAGCGAGGTGGAGTTGTAACGTTGGCATGCGAAGACTTTTTGAAAATTTAAAACATTTGAAAAGAAGATAGTAAATAGCAATTTTTTTGTAATATATAGAGAAATACAGTTGTCTAAGATGAAAAAGAAAACTTAAAAATTTATTTTAAACACACTTAATCAATTGAATTACAATAGAAAATTTTCATACAAAATTACTCCTTTATTATTGAGTATGCTGGCTTTCCTAAAGAAGTGCACTCGTGCGATTTTGGAATATGAAGGAACGTGTTTTAAAGTATCTGGAAGATACTTTATTTGTCCATTGAGTGATCCCTTCTTCAGACTGAAGATTGGATACGGGATTCAGCTTTTGTGTGTTACCGATATTGCGGTATATTTAAATAATTCAAATTTATGATTACAGGAAAAGATTGTATTTTCCTACCTGAATTGGTCGTATATCCTCTTATGCGAATAAATGTTAGCTTTTTTGTCTGGATTTATATATAAAAAAAATATTACCCATTCACATTAATGCAGCAATTATCTACCAACATTATAATGATCCGAGCTATGATAGATTTTAAAATTTACTTTGTGATACCCCGCGGCCCGGGGGTATCATCTCTTCATCTATGCGACCTAGAATTGTAGGAATAAATGATTGATCACTCAAATTTGCCATAATAAATCTAATTTATTATCTCTAAATATATATATACTGATCAACGCAACACAAGTCTTTCTAGAGGGATATGATCAGGATTGATACTACTTAATTATCAATTCTAAGTAAATAGCGCCTGGAATCCTAATCACAATCTTTATGAAAAGCTATCCTAAGAATCTTTATCCGCTTTATATATAGATTCCTTAACACACTAAAGTCCGTTCTATAATTACATTTTTATAATTAATAGCTTACCAATATCTCACGGCGATCTTCTTTTCTATTCTTCTACTATTATTCTTCCATTCTATTACTATCCGACTTCTATCTTACTTCTATCCCTCTTCTTTTTTACTAACTCGTGAATGCTAAAGCTCCAATATATATCTATATCCTAATCTGCATAGCGTGGTTTCTTCTTGAGAGTATTGGATTGAAATAATGCCATTCTGGCCCCAAAGATTCCCCAAGAGGATTAGTAAGAAGGCGCGATAAAGCCCCGTCACAACTTTCAATTTTGAATTATTCATTCAATGCCAGGTTTGATGATTCAAGCTAAAAAAAAGTGCTGATCTTTTCAAATATCCTTTCTCAATTTCTCAGCAAGATGTTAGTTGTAACCCCCAGCTGAAATTTAAATCGAAATTAATGACCTACAGCACCTAATTAAATTGAAAAGCAAATATAACAAACTTATTTCAACTGCAAGTGATCCGAATTATATTGAATTTTGAAACTTGGTACCAACAAGCAATTTTCTAAATTTATACGATTGGCTGTCAGATATTATTGTAGGTTTGGATCAACATATGTTTTTGAAGAATGTTTTTTTATTCTGAACATAATAAAATTTAAAATAGGCCTCGAAATTAACTGATATACATCTAAAACACCCTAATTTTGTCAGAATCTTCAAGAGCTAATTCTAATGTAGATGACTTGGTAAAAAAAAAAAAAAAAAAAAAAGAAAAAAAAGAGAAATTCTAAAGCCACATTATCAAGTGTACTATTTAATAATTACACAGGCCTGCAAAAAAACCTTTTTTTTTAAAATTGTTTTGATTTTATTAACTGATCTTTATTTAGTTATTTGCGCTGATTTCAAAAATGACATGGGTTTTTTTCTATCACGTAAGGCTTGCTACAAAATAAAGGTAAAATATTTGATAAAAGTACAAAAAACGAAAATTTTGGATTTGTTTTTATTATTTTAACATAAACTAAAAGAAAGAAAAATAAAGATAAATAGCTTAAATAAGAATAATAGTGATACACATGTGTTGAAAATGCTATTATTAAATGCTATATTAAATGCTAAGAACAAACTCAAGATTTTCGTAGCATTCTTTCAAATGGACTGAGTGTCCAACAGGCACAGAAGCATATCGGTTACCATTGTGAAGAAGTACAGCTTTCAAACTCATTTTTGACGAATTGATAAAAAGTCTCCATTTCTCTGGTTCATACATAATTTTGAACATTTCCACAATTGCAGGTACATTGTTGCAAAAAACTAGGTCCCCCTCTTGCGTAAAAAAGGGACAAATTCCTTTTCTCTAAATCGGTACCACGAAAATGAAACACCGGAGTTTAACTAATGTCTTTCTTTAAGTCTAGACCCTAAAACTTCCGCTGTGTCGTTTGGGAGGCCCAGATCTCGTACTAAGTCGTTCAAATCTGATTGAGAGAAAAGTTCAGGGTCATTTGTATCTGGATCGTAGCCATCATCACTGTCGCTGCTAATATGCGGCATTTGGTCTAAATCGTCTAAAATATTGTCCAGGGTATCCGGAGGTGAAGGAATAGGCAAATCAGGTCCATGAGGTACAGGGCGAATAGCCGAACGTAGGATGATTGGGTATGAAATGTCCTTCCTGTTTTTTAAATTGAAACCTTGCACTGAACAAGAACAAAAATAACAGTCATCACTGTGATTTTTAGGCTCTCTCCAAATCATGGGGACTGCAAAACGAAATGACTTCTTCTTACCTTTAAACCATTGTCTCAGTTCTTCAACACACACATAACACACTACATGGGGCGCTCAAGATTTACCTTGGTCTCCTAATTTAATACCAAAGTATGCAAAATACACCTTCTGAACAAAATTAGAAATGTTCCTTTGTTGCTTCTTGACGGTATAAGACCCACAAATATAACAGAAACAGTTAGGAGAGTTAACACATCCTCTAGTAGCCATTTCTTTTAAATACCGTAGCACAAAACTGTTGGATGTTTACACCACAGTGGCTAGCTCTACACTGAGTCACTGACTGCAACCAAGGTCACGGCGCACGACGCCTAGCAGCCAGTAGAATTGGGGAGGTGGCAGACAGAATGAGACATATCTCGTTCCAGTAGGAACTGGTATTCCGAGTTTAGATTCATTGTCATAGCAAATAAATAGAATAAAACTGTGTTTGTAAATAGCATACTTTGTTTAGTAACCTTTTCACCATAAAAAATCCATAATTCAGACTAAATTCACCAATTATATAGGCTATAATATTGAAAAATCGTACGCATACTGGACCTGAAACCCCCTGAAAATAAGAAAATTTCAGATGAAATTTGTGACTTATCTAAGGGTGATGGAATTTTTTCACTATTTTTCCCGTAATCTCAACACAAAAAATATAGTTAAACCCACTAGTTAAATATACAACAATTTTTTCATCGCAGACCTGTGTTATTTAGCATACTCTAAATATGTTTCAAGTTACTTCATTTTATTTTATATCTAACCTAACGGATTGAGCCTGTAAAAAGTTTATTAACAGTAAAGTACAAGTTTTTACACTTTTGGCTTATTATTTATATTATTTTTAAATTTCAACTATTTAGAATTGCAGAAAAAATGTGCTATTTTTGAGTAAAAGTTCCACGTAATAAGCCTAAAAGTAACCTTCTTTTTACCTTTTTATATTTTTTTTGTTTATTGGAGAATACGGAAGTGGCACGCATAAATCTTTTTTTGTGAGAAGTGGCACTCTTCTCAAAAAAGGTTGGCCACCCCTGGAATAAACCAAGAGAACACAGTATTGAGTGGAGGGTTTAAAATAAAAGATATTCAAGTGCCATAATTTTGTATAAACTGATACTATTCTTTTGAAAATTAGGTGCTTTTTCAAAAATTCTCAATAAAGTAAGAAAATTTTTGTCAATCGCCGAAATTATAGTTTATACATTAGTACCAGCTGCGATTTTTCGATTTTGCTTAGTTTACTGAGAATTACGCGAAAATTTTTTTTTTCATAAGAAAAATTATCAGTGCTTTTGATGTTAATATTAAAGAAATCGTCAATCGCGCAATCGGCAAGAAAATTATTCGTTAAAACAATTTTACAGAATTGAATATTTTTTTTTGATTTGAAACTCCCTCCATATCATGCCGTTCTCTCATGAGTCTTTTGTTCCTAAAATCACCGCCGATATTTTACCTTCAGAGTCTCTTTTTTTATAATCGGCATATTTATCAGACGCGCATGTCTTTTATCTTACAGATAGTTCAATTTACAACTGCGAAACTAGACTTAGAAACGTATAAAAATTAACTGTCATTTCTCCACAGTTAATAAAAAAAAACAGTTTTGGCCAAGACAGCTAAAATTAAAGTGTTTAGGTTTGTTGTGTGTTTATTACTGGCATATATACGTAGGGTGTGAGATAGATGAACAGAAACATAAAACACAATCACAGAAGAATACAGATTTTATTACAAACGATGATTCCAGCAAAGAACAGAAGAGGTACTCTGTTTTCCTTTCGAGACGGGAATCAATTTCAGGTGGAATTCCGATTTCTTTTCCCGAAGATGCCTCCCTGTTTTACTCGAAATTCGAACCCGAACCCACTCGATTACAAACCGAGTGTCATAACTGGTGAGGCGGCAGTGTTTAGGTTTATGTAAATTGAATGAAGTAAATCAATGGATCAATGGATTATCGGTATTTAACTTTTATTGAAGCCTAAATATTTGCTTCTTTTGTTGAGAAGTAAACAGATTTTTGTTCTTCATTGTTGACTTTTTCTATGCTAATACGCTGATAGAAAAGAAAAGAAACCAGTTATTTCAATTATTTTTACTTTATTTTTCCTTACAACTTAAATAATTTGATTTTTTTAATTTCAGCACAGTCTGTATGTCTCAACAATAAAAGTATCTCAAACTCAGTGGCGCAACAGCCCATGGGGGCCAGAGCAGACTGTGCCCATCCCAGTATACGTGACCATTGGGCGCTGAGGTTCATGAGCAGATGTCCCGATCTGGTGGTCTGTCTGAAGTGAGATTCTCAGTGTTTAAGTCCCAAAGCAAGTTTGGTACTCATTTATCGACCCACTGCAGGAGGAATGAAAGGATGAGTTAATCTTGCCCAGCCCGAGGATGGAACCTCGAACCTGTGGTGTGAAGTGCGATACGCTACCACTCGTCCTCTGGGCCTCATAAAAGTATCTAAGGAGAGGAAATTGTTGAAAGAAGATAAATAAATGAGAAAAATATGCATATGACTACTTTTTTTAATAAGATGAGCATTGAGGCAACCTTTTTAAATTGTCGTGTTTCTGAGTTCAAAGAGTATATATATATATATATATATATATATATATATATATATATATATATATATATATATATATATATATATATAACTTGAAAAGGAATTTTACATAAAAACATTCTTCGGAACTCTATTTGTATCTAGTAATATGTCATAAACACAAAATAGTGGTTCAAAAAGGACTTTTCTTAATAAAAGTATCTTAACAATGTTACCTCAGAATCTTTTGTGAAGGCTCTAGTTAAGAAATCACCAATTTAATCTCCAAAAAAATAAAACTAATTTTTGGCGTTGAATTTATCAAAAAATGCATAGAAAACTTGAAAGATATAATTTGTCCTCACAAGAAAGGTGATATTCTATAATCAATCTGTCTCATCACACTATTGTCAGGATAATCGATAAATTTGGAAAAAAAGTTCTGATATTGTTCAATTTGTCATTTTTTATTAGAGGAACTAATGACGAACAAACGTAACTGGAGAAAAGACTTCTTTAGTACCGTGGTCGCTGTAGTCGAGTGGTCATGAACACAAACTCATGGACGGTGCTTTGTTGAGTCCTGGTGCCTCTAAAGACCTGTCGCACATGTAGAGAAACTGATGCATTTTAAATTTGTCGAGGCTGAAAGTCCCTATTTTATTATGATGTGGAAATTTGGAAAGCTAAGAACCTGCTAAGGTATCATTTTTGTTACTGAAAAGAGGTTAAAATTTACAAGGTCCGTAACCAATAGCTCTCGAGTTCCTTTGAAGTGTAATATAAATAAAAAAAAATTAAATCTTAAGAACCATTATCTAATGATTACGATAACGATTACGTCAAGATATTTATATGTTAAAATTACGCATGATGCCTCAAATATGTATAAGGGGACTATGTCAACAATTATGAGGGGACTTAAAGAGAATGTTATTAATAAAAGACAATGTCTTCTCTATCGAAAACTCATGTTTGATGAAGCATCATTTCATAATACACCAAGAAAGTTAATGCTGAAAATCTTCAAAAGGTATCATGTCATGGAAATCTTTGTAATGAATATACATTTTATAATGGCTCGGCTACCAACTACCTAGTATGTACTTTTGATTTCCGCTTAAATTGGAAAAGCATGTAGAACATTTGAAGAAAAAGGCAGAAACGAGGCTCTTTATTTTAAGGTATTCAAATACGTTCGGAACCATGGTTTTGCAAAAGGGCACAAACGAATGTTTTCTTTAATATTTAGTGTCACTTAGTTAAGATTACACGAACAAAATTGTTTTCAGAATATTATTACAATAAAAAATTATTTAAATGAATTATTTTGCCAAAAAATGAAGAAAGAATGATATAATTTCAAAATATTCTCCTTTTATGAAAATGCTTCTATAATAATAACATTTTACTCATCAATAGCTAAGACTTCTCCAGAGAGCCTCAATTAGGAATTCTGAAAAATTCGCATTATTTTCAGAGTTATTACCAATTGAAATAATTATTGGTGTTTTTTTTGTCAAAATTTCTCCACTCTGATGTATTAAAATATGGATAAATCGACTTCTGAGTTATATATTTTAAAAATCCTAGTTCAAGCTTTGTGAAGAGGTCTGAGCTGTATATATAGGCGAAATATTATTATTATAGAAGCATTTTCCTTAAAAGGAGAATGTTTTTTATTCGTTCATTTTTTGCCGAAATATTGCGTTTAAATGTTTTTTTTTGTTATTATAATATTCTTAAAACAGTTTTATGCTTGTGTTCTAATCTAAATGACACTAAATATTAAAAAATATTTATTTGTACGCTTTTTCAAAATCAAGGTTCCGAAATGTCGGATTCCTTAAAGCGTTTGGCTGGCTCACGTTGGGGATACAACAGAAGGTAAATATCAAATATAAAATGTTTATCCAACCAGTTTGTGGCTATTGTAATAAAGTATTCATTACTACACCCAAAGACACCATCCAATTCCTTGAAATATTGCAGAATCAAACCCTTTGTATCATAACTGTTGCTGTGAAATCTACTCCTGTCTTTACTATGCAGGCCTTGTCCAGCACTGAACCATTTTATAAATCTATCCAGAGAAAGAAAATAGTATTATTTCAAAAATTTTAAAGTTTGCCTAATAGTTCTTTTCGGATGAATTATGACCTGAACAAATCTAGAAATTTAAAGACTTAAGATGAATTCATACAATCAGCTATGAAGTTCGCTTGTTCTTTGAAGCTTTATCAGGAGACTTCTACATTGCCTCTTCCCTTTTGTGCTCTTTGCAATATATTCATCTTGATATAAATCTTGAACTTCATATGAAAGTATTAAAGAAAGATATGTCTCTCGAACACTACTAAAAGCTACAGCTCTGGAAACTATTGACAATCGATTCCCAAAAAATGTAGGGCTACACATTTTCCTGATGACTTTCTTTTAGACAGTTACCATGGTGCTGGAGCCGGTATCTTTTGTGAATTGTTTAGTGTTTACCTATATGTAGGTCTTTTTATTATTGTCTTCGATGACGAGATTGACATTATTGCAGTAGCGGTCGAGCAGCTGTCACTAAAGGGTTCTGAATTAAACTGAGCTGTGGTCTTTTCCGACTCTAAATCGACATTACAGGCTTGATCACAAAATTACCTATGTAATTCACAAATAATTTTGAAATGAAGATAGTTTTTAAAAGACTTTCCTCATAAAATTTCTTTCCAGTGTGTACGGGCCCATTGGGAATGAGCATGCATACTTTCTTGCTAAGAAAGAAACCCTCTTGATTCAAAGACCAACAAGAATTTCTTTTCATTCCTTAAAGATTTTTGCTAATATGACCTTCAAACATAATTTTAAACTGGAAGCTGTGAAGGTGTCTAAGAACAAGAGGTAAGACAGTTTGAACGAGAAGTTCTGGGTCCCTGAAGCTTCCAGAAAAGCTGCTGTAGCTCGTCTTAGACTTTTGGTATAGCATGGCTGTATAAGGTCCCCTCTCAACCAAAATGGTATCACCGATTCAACTGACTGTATTCTCTGTGACTGGTCAGACTATGATCGATGAACATTTGGATATGCCCTGCACTCACTAAAAGGTTTTAATTGTTTTGTTGAAAAATATTGGACAACACTTACCTTAATGACATAAGTGCTATTTATAGTGTGTGTCATTTGTAAAATAAAAAAAAATAAATAAAATGGCTCGGGGACTGAATCCTCGTCAATTCTAGGAATTTCGTAAAAGTCTGGATGAGTATAGAGATATCGTGCACTTAACAGAAGAATGCTTAGTCGAAGTCAGTGTTAATAAAATCAATAATAATATCAATAATCAATCAATAATCAATAATCATAATAAAATCAAATAGTTCATGATAGTGACAGCAAAGTCTGTGCCAGAAGTTGACAATTTCAATTGATTTCAATTGACTTGCAGATTTAGCATTTGTAGTAGATTTGACTGCTCATTTAGATGATTTAAACACTCGTCTTTAAGGTGAAAAACAACATAACAGAACAATGTTTCAAACTATAAGCGCGTTCCAAAGGAATTTGAAATTATGGAAAGGCAAACATTTTCTCTTTCATTTCAACACGTTGACAATACATAATACTAAAGACGGGATAAAATACGCTGCTAAAATTTTCAATTTAAAGCTAAAATTTGAAAAAATCAATTTCAATATTTTTGAAAAGTAATAATGTTTTGCATCTCGCAATTTTATTTACAGTATACATAGTTATTTAGTCTATTTGTTTGATTTTATAAATCATATCTTCCCAAGGATAAATATACTTCAATGTATAGTCTTGCATTATTCATGTCATCATTGTTTGGAAATATACAAAGTGAGCAACAAGAATTAGTAAACAACTAATTTCAACAGTGAAGCGCATTAAGAGAAAAATTAGAACCCAAATATCAGAAGAACACGTTGAGAAGAACTCCCTGACTACGTCAGAACTAACTCCCTGAGAACTACAAACCCTTTAATCAGACCTGATATTTATGCATTTGTTTCTTGACTTCAATGACAAATATCACATTAATTATCTAATTTCTTTTTATAATTACTTACGTATAAAATTCACAAGGAAAACTTATTTCTAAAATACAAATATATGTACATAGACAAGATAATTCCATCTTGCCGTTTTTAGAATAAAAAGATAGCAAAGTAATACATTTTAACTAAATATTTTCCCGATTGTCATTTTTTCTTTTCCTTTTTTGTTTACCTTCTATTGTCAGACTTAGGTAATTTTGTGTGGACCGAAAAAACGTCTTTTTGCAGTGTTACTTATGTAAACTAAAATATTCCGCCTTATGTTTTAGGGCATTTTAATAAGGAATTTTTATAAAAATAGAAAGCAGTATTTTTCCTTAAATGATTTGAAGAAGATCACGGTTAGTACGAAATAAACAGGACAAAGCAAAATTGGTAGTTTCAACGGAAATAACGTGTATTTGAGGTGACGGGTTAAATGAGAAAAATACACGAAATATTAAAAATAACATGTTTTAATACATTTTTTTACAATGAATTTTTTTTCTAAGCCTTTGGGACGAGTATTTTTCGACACATACATATTATTTTATTTATTTTGTAACATTTCTCTTTGTTTTTATTTTATTGTTGTAACGTTTTATTTCATTGTTTTACTGTTATATCTAGATATATATAAATGCGAAAGTTTGGGAGGATGTTTGGCCGTCTTTCACGCAAAAACAACTGAATGGATATAAATGAAACTATATAGTAATATAGCATATACATCAGAATAACACATACGCCATAATTCATAGCATAGGCTATAATTTATAAAGATATTGTGTGAAGTGTCCAAAATATAACGATATTTGTCAAGTAAGTAGGAAAAAATTCTGCATTCTGCCATCTGCAAGCAATTCTGGCGTACGCTATAAAAAAGCCCACGACAGTTTATATCTATCTTTTGTTTGTGAAGAAACACTTTTTGTTTTGGCTACGCAAGGCGCTCGCTTCTAATTTATTCCTGTTATCAGCATAATCCCTAATTTTTTTTATTTCAGAATAAAACTAAGTTTTGAAGGGAGGGGATGTTATAAATCTCTCTTCATTTGAACGTTTTTTTTATGATTTTAGAATGTACAATTGGTAGTAAGAAATTGATCTGTTTTCAAAATAAATGCTTTTATCGGTTCTGGTACATAAAGTAAATAAACTTTCTCTTTCACACTACAACATTTAGACAAATTTTCAAAATTTGTTTGTGGTTAGCAGTTAATTATAACGCTATAATTTTAATTTAATAGGCAGAAATTGCATTTTTAAATATAAAAATAATTATAACTACTGTACTGTATTTTTTGGAGTGAGTGAATATTAACGTCGTACTGTTTAGCTACACGAGGGCTTTTAGGCAACGGACCACGTAATTTTGAACCATGGTCAAGTGACATGGATGACACCAGAGCTGGCACCCCTTCTCCGAACTACCACACCACACCAACTTAGAAGGAATATTCTACCAATACTTAGCAGGAATATTCTTTGAAATCCACTCTTCCAAGATATATGGCAGCACGGGTTCTATGATGAGTATTTTAGCGGGGAAGGTGATAGTTTTGTAGCAGATATTGCGTTTTCAGCGGATTGCAAAGATTATTATTTTTGTCCCGAAAAAATAGTTTATGTCAAAAATTAAGTGTCTTATGTTTTTGTATGTTAATGAAGACCTTAGAAAACGATTTAACTATTTATTTTAAGTGAGCGGTGTATATAACTAATTTTACAGTGGAATATCTTTAATTAATTTATTAGCTCTAACGGATTAAATTTCCCAAAGTGGAGTATTTTGTTTATGTATATCCGTTAATTTTCAATGTAGTGATAAAATAATATTGTATGAAAAAAACTGCAGTAAATCATAATGCGGTGTATAAAGTATAAACGTGCATCGCTCCCCTACACGGCGCGTCTTACAAGGCTCTAATAAAGCTCGAGCTATGAAAGTAGCTAGACATTTGCCAACTTGACTCTATCGTTAACATTTCGCTATGTTTTTCATTGAATCGCCATTATTATTTAAGAAACGGCGTTGCTTGCGAATATTACAATTTTAACATAAAATAAATACAACAGAAAGCAATATTAATGTATTACACTTTCAGATATAAATTATTTACACTATTTTTAGCTTTCATTACACAAAACTTTTAACAATGTGTTACTTTTGCTGAGCAGATATCTGCTTAGGGAGGTATTTTCAAAAATTGACCCTCAAGAGTGTTACGGGGAGTTATAAATAAAAAAAAAACATTTTTATCAGCTATTAGATGTACATACTTGAAATTTAACAAAGGTGTTTTTTTTATGTTCAGCTGAAATATGCAAAACGCTTTTTTTGTTTAGTTTGAAATTCACGTAAAATTAACTCATTTAAAACGTCTTTATCCTTCAATCTGTGTTGTTTAATTTTTCAGTTCACCCGTGCGAAGAACGGGTATATATACCAGCTAGTATATAATAAATCACATTTTTTAATTAATTATTCCAATGTTGTCTTTTTTTATTACGAAACATTGCAATTATCTAAACTTTGAGAATAGAGTGAACACGTATGTATGTATTACAGAACTTTAAATAAGGAAAATTTCAGTGAAGTAAAAAGCACCTTTCTCAAATTTTTTTATTGTTAGATCAAAAAATTTTCCATTCAAAACTATTCAGAAAGTATTAAAAGGATATCAGATAAGAAAAATACGGCTCTTCTAATTTTGTAAGAAATATTGCTCCTTAAATTTTGACAATTAATGATTTCAAGAACAAAATTTAATTCTTTAATCAAAATAATAGATGCGTATTGCAATGTATTTATTTGTTTTATTATTAACTACTGCCTTTATTTAAAAGAAATTACAAATATAATTTCGAAAACACATGATTCTGGCCAGACTTTTTGATGAACTCAAATATATATATATATATATATATATATATATATATATATATATATATATATATATATATATTCATATTATACAAAAATATGAAGGCGAAATTTCAGAGATGCTTTATATCAGGGGCGTAGTTACCGCTGTATCAATGGTACGGTGCCCCTAAGCTACAGGAGCCCCAACATGTGCAACTACAATCCCACTAATAGAGCTCTTCTAAAAAAGGGCCCCGAAAAATTTTTGATACAGGGCCCACTCAGAACTAGCTATGCCAATGCTTTATATATTAAAAATATACTTTGCAACTAATATATTTTATGGGTTTTGATGAAAAATTATTTTACACACAGAGACCATAGTAGTGAAGTAAGGGTCAAGTACATAGAGCAGACAGAAAGAGATAGAAACATCACACAATTCTTTGAATGTTGCATCATCTCTTTCCATAACCTTCTCTTGTTTCAAATTTCACAATGTATATCAGATAGATACGTAGATGGTAAGAGTCACGATTGTGAATTGTGACTCTCAATGGAAGAAACTATAATCTTTGCATGTGGAATTATTTATCAATTCATACCATTAAATATATCAACTTGGAGTGAAAGATTCACATTTTATCAAGTCTTAAATCATATTAATAATACTTATTCTAACTCACTATTCCTTGAATTATTTCTATGACGTTTACCATTATCAAATGCACGGAAAACGAATTGAAACTGAATGAGAGGTCAAGAGATGACCTAGTAACAGAAGCAAAATTTGACCAGTGAGTCTCACATTTGAATGACCTTACAGTGGGTGGTATGCAATGCAGATCAGAACCTTTCAAAGTAAAAAGATAGATCAAACAAGTATTTTATGCCGCTGAGGGAAAGGGCAATTTATTAAATATGCAATGAGGTGAAATTATATTTTTAAAATTTTTTAATAAGTAGTAGGTTGAATACATGCATCTTGAAATAAATAATCATTTGGATAAAAAAAGGATGAATTGCAGTGATTGAATATTAGATGTTAGTTGTTTATAATACATATTGTTTTAGATATTTTTGATTATGTTATTTAATTATTAATCCATCGAAAGTTAGTATGATATATGGTTTTGTCAAAACTATCGATTAAACTTATTGTGAATTACATTTCAAGTAAATTCTAAACTAATCCAGTAACAAATTTGTTTTAAAGAAATACATATCTGGATTAAAAAAAAACCAGTTGTTCAAAATGAATTTTTTTATAAAACTTGATATTCTTTTGATTGCTGTACTAAAGTCTCTTAAACTTTCCTTCTGAACTGACCTCTTACATCAACAACTTGACACAAATAACAGTTTTATTTTATAAATCGATGTTAATCTGACTAATCAATCACTAAACCATAGTTTGAGGAATTATTTCATCCTGATTTCATAAGAAGGATTCTATTGAAAGCTTATTTTGATTGACATCGTCTGTGATCAGATAAAAACTTGAGAATGACATTGAAAAAGCTATTTTTTAGTCTAACAGTTATTTTTAACATTAAATTTATTTTGAAACTACTGATGTTTTTGATAGAAAATATGCAACACTCTTTTATTTATTTTTAAAATTCTTACTGAATATAAAAAACCCAGTTTTTCCAACATTTTGATTTCTAAAAGGAAATCTATGAAAATTTAATACTAATAAGTAAATGCTTCCCAGCACATTCATAAACACTATTCAGTCATTCATTTACTCTCGAGTTTAATTCCTTCATTTCGGTAATTTCAGAATCCATTCCTTGATTTTTTCCAATAAGAAATTAGTTAATCTATAAAAAGAATAAGAAGGGTGATCGTATGAATTCCAACAACCTCCTTTAATAAAGTTAGACTTATTCAGACTGCAAAGAGCACCGAAGTCAGTTTAAGTACTATTTCCTGACGTATAGCCACAGATTTTAGTTTATTACCCTATAAACTTGTGAGTAAATCTGGACTTACTCCAAGTCCGAAAAAAAAGATGATTGATTTTCGCCAAAAAGAAAAACAGTGAAGTATGGTGTGGTTTCTTAATAAGTCAAGTTGTCACAACCCGGAGGCTACATGTGTAGTTTTGAACTCCGAATCAGTAAAATTTTTTATAAAAATAACCGCTTTTATCTCAGCTTAATCAATTTATGATCAATCGAGATTTATAAGCCGAGGCAGTGATTAATTTAGATTACAATCTTAAACTCTTAAGATAAATCATTAAACACTACCTGAGTTTGGTCCGATAAAGAACCCTCGTCTAATCTCTCCTGGATTGACTACATCCCAATCTAAATTTCTCTCTTGCACCAAGTTTCAGAAAGGAAATTCTCTAATGTCACTTTACTATTAGCTTAATTACAAACTCTAACACCCCCATTTCCAGGTTTTAAATAACACTCAAATTAGCCTAAAAAAGTTCACTCTATGGAAGCCGTTTTTTAACAAAGAAATATTTCCCCAAGAGGATTAATAGAAGAACGTGAATAAAACCCGTCACAAAGTATGCAGTAATTATCTTCAGATGTTCGCGCGCGCGTCTCACTTCTTACAAATAATTTATTTATAGTAATTCATTAACAGTCTTTTTCTGACGGATTGATTTATTGTTTAATTAATGTCTCACTTTTAAGATTACAATAAGGTTATGGGCGTAAAGCAGAAAAGGTTTCAGCTCACCCAAAGGGATTTAGAGTTAAAAGTCAACCACCGAGAAAAACCATCCTCCCACCACGTTTTTTATTAAGCAAATATATATATATACATTCTTTTTTTTTCTTCAGAAGTCTACAGACAAATTTAAAGAAAGCACTCGTTTAAATTGGAATTACATAACTTGTTCACGTTAATTACATGGTTTACAAAGTACAAATTATGTAAAAGATACAAAACAAATACGGATGGAAGCGTTGTTTCACGGCTGTGGAAGTCATTTAAAAACTACTGGAATTAAATACGTGACGTGCAGAAACAGATATATCGTCATATCAGCAAAAAGAACAGGCGCACCACAGCTCAGCAGGTGGCAAATCAGTTTCTTGCTGCCTCAAAAAATCAAAATTTAAGTAACCAATTTTTTATCTCCGATACGATATTCTCAGATGAGAGTAGGTTCAGTCTGTCATCGGATTGTAGGCGCCAACTGATCTGGCGCGAGAGTGGTACTGCTTATCATCCAGAAAATATGATATAAAAGCAATTGCAAAAAGCAAAAACAAATAAAAGCAATACAATTTGTCACAAAATACTATACAAAAGATTAATCATTTATTAGATGGATGACATTCTTCACTGTTAACATATTTTTTCATTCTACTTTAAATAAGTGAATCACTATATTCTTGGAAAGAGAAATGATACCCCCCTTAAAGATTTGCAACCCTATTAAATATACACCCAATTGTATGTTATTTACAGTACATACATACCAAACATGATTTTTTTAAAACAGCAAGAACAAGAAACAAAATTATATATGGATCCATCACAAAGAAAATATACAGGTAAAATATATGATGCAAAAAATATTCATAATGCAAAATCAAGATACCAGGAAACAGGAGCATTAGATTGCTCTAAAACGAAGAAGAAAATAGTTTAAAATAAAATAATAGAAAAAATTATAAATTGACAATTAAATCTTCAATGAATTAGATCAGAAGTTCTTTCGACCCCTTTATGTACGTCAGAACCCCAAAGATTTTGAACACCCCTCCCTGACTCCCTGCCCATGACTGGGTGATTTAAACATTCCTTAATAATCTTAAGGCTGCCTCTGTTACTTACGCACACAGATATTTGAACAATTCTTCTTCTTTTTTTTAAGAAAACAATTATTGTTGTTATCGTGTGTTTCATACTGGAATGCATACGAAATATAGATGAACAGAAACATACAATACAAACACATAAGAATATAGAACTTTTTTACAAACGATGATCCCAGCATAGAACAGAAGAGGTGCGCTGCTTTTCATTCCAGACGGGAATCTATTTCAGGCGAAAGTCCGACTTCTTTTCCCGAAGATATATCCATGCCTTAATCGGGATTCGAACCCGAGCCCACTCGATTACAATCTGAGGGTCATAACCATCATACTAGGTGGGATAACTAAGGAAGCAGTAAATATCTAAATAAAAATATTGCAAAATATCAATTTCAAATAAATAAGTATTGTAAATAATAATAATAATAATTAAATAAATAGTTCAGTGATTTAGTCTAGGATGGCACATCTTTCAATATTTCCACTAATTCTTTAAGCATCTGTAAAAGAGAAAAATCTTAACATGAAATGAGGGACCATAGCGGGTTCCCTTAGAAAGATACTGGGGGCCTCAGGACATCCGGGCCGCTTTTTAAAGACCGCTGAATTAGAGATTTATTTCTAAGCGAATAAAAGATGAATTCTGGACTCCGAGGTAAAAAAAAAATAATCAGGAGGTTTTAAAAAGGGAAAAGTGAAAGAAAATAGGGAAAAAAAAACTTATTGAATATTGTCAGATTATTACCAGAGTTCTTAAGAGGACCTAACTCACACTAAAAGGCATATAATTTTAAAACAATTAAAATAGTGGATCTCGTATTTATGAATTACAGTTAAGAGAGGACGAGGATGACGCACAAATGACATCCCCTTCTTCAAGCTTCCACATCAACTGGGGAGTTTGAGCTATGACAGTTTTAAAGTGCATCAGCTCCTCTTCACGGCTGGTCTTTAGTGGCACTAAGACTCGGAACCACGATGCGATAATGCCCACGATGAGCACTCGGCTATCACGGTCAGAGATTCTTTTTGACTTGGAATATTGACAAGTTTGAATAAAATCAATTAATTCTAAAAAGAGAAACTATGCTAATATTCGTCAAACTTATTTCTTTAATTTTATTATTTCTAACTGAAAATGTCGGATCATTGTCCTCGACATTCCTGTTTATCGTAATCAACAATAATACCCACTGATGAAAAGATAAGGAATTTCTTTGAAATGACATACATTAAGGTCATTTTCAAATTGATGCATTTGTAGTCGGAAAATGCATTATTTTAGGGATACGAAAACTGTGAATTATATTTCATTTTTTTTCTGATGAATAATAAAAAAATAATTCTTGGATTCGATCATAACACTAGTTTTAAGAACAATAAATAGCAATTGTCTATTACTCTTACTAAAAATATACCGACACAGAGGGACAGTTTGAATTCCTCCTGATTTATTATTAATCGCTATTCTGTAAAAAAGTTATTTTAAAAGTTAAAGTAATATTTATCTAGACAAAACAATCTTCAAAGAATGCTTTTATTACTAAATTAGGTTTTATAAATGTCACTATTTAAAGTTTATGGCTATCAATAAGTTATGCGAAAAAGATAATGAATAATTGGACTTGTTTGGTATACAGTTGATTTCGAAGGAAAGCTAACTTTCTCAATGCTAATTTAAAAACGAGTATCACAATATACTACAAACAATAATAAATAACAAAGAAATTATACGCTTTATTTATTATTTTTTTGAGGAATACTTGCTGTCATCAAGAAACAGATTTATTACAGGTCCGACCTTAGCAATATTGTTATACCTACGCTTGATAATGTCTAAAAAACATGGAACCATATTAAAATAAATTTATGAGTGAAACTTGTATCATCTTTCACATTTGTTTTTACACTTGAAATTTGACATGCTTATTACAATTAGTTATTTCAGTTGAGTTTTGAAACATATTCAAAGACACCTACTTGACCCTGACAGTCAAAGGATATGAAAAAAAATAAGAATATTTCCTGAGCTAATTTGCCAGAAGTAGGCCTGTGGGTGAAAACTGATTGATGCCTTTTAGTAATGAAGAACAGTATTCTGACATCTGAAATAACTGAAGTCAAGAGGGTCAAAATTTGGTCAGAGTAGTTCTATTCATAAATGGTATATTTCTAAACACGTTTCATTGTAATAAATTTTAAATGGTATTGAGATAAGGCTCATTAAGTTTTCTTTATTACAAAACAAAACTAATAGATATAATTAGATACGTCATGGTTTCGAAAAAAAATTGGCAAAATAGCATTATGAATAACTAATTTCATGAGTGAAAGCACGTTTTGTTCATCGATTTGAAACAGAATGGTAATATGAAATTTCTAAAAGCTTCTAATTAATGACTGTGAAGAAAAAAGTTTTTTTTCGAGAAGGGAGCTATAAACACAATTTTTAATTTAAAATAATTACTTTTCTTAGAAATTATTCATTTGTAAAATAATTTGTTAAAAAAAGATACATTTCTTAGCAGACCATTTTCATCACTTTAAAGTACTTGTTCGCTTTTATGATAGATTCTTTTTATTTTTAATAAAACATTATATCTTTAAATTTTATGCATATTCATGGACTGAAAATTAAATGATAAATTTGAATGACTAATTGTAATTTAGGACGTATTTTTGATTTGTACATAATTTAAAATATTTAATAAGGACTTTTGAACGTATATTATATTTTTAAAATAAAAAATAAAGTTCTAAGATAACTGTTTATAATTGTTTCTGCAATTTAACATGACATGTTTGTGAGTTCCTTTTAAAACAAGCATTAGAACAAAATCTATCTTTATTATGGAATAAAAATCCCTCATATACACAGAGTATAAGAAAAGATTAAAAAAAAAAAGATAAAAAAAATAATAAAAAAAAGAAAGAAAAGGAAAACTAATTTTGTGAAAATATGTAATGCTAAATAAACAAATATTTTATCAATAAAATAGTTTGAATTTTTTGAGTACATTATTTAAGAAACATTAATGTTATTTTTCCAAAAAAAGGTTATTTATAATGATACATGGAAAATATTCAATTTTTAATTTAAAAAACTATTTTAGCTGTATATTTCACACTAAACAATTGAATTTTGATACACGAGATTCTATCCCATGAGGGGTAAAAAAGGAAATTTTCGTAAAAATATAAATAGAATTTGAAAAAAAATTCAAGTTTAGAAATGAAGAAAAAATAGATTTCTTATTTGAATATTAAAAAGTTTTTACCATTTCCTAATTTCTATTTTTTATCAAGAGTAATATTTTAAAAGTCTTATTTCATATGGCGTAGTTTTTAATATGATGAAACAATGAAATTCAAGAATAATGATGTCACATTAGCGAACAATAGTTCAGTTTTTTTCAACATAGCAAAGTCAAAAACCAACAGTGTGGAATATCCTTGGCCTCTATTCGATTCGAATTAACTTTTCCTCAATCTAAGAAGTTAGCGTGTGAAAGCAGCATTTTATGTAACATGTACTTTTTAAACGGTTATTACACGGTGCCTCTTATAATATATATATATTCTGCACCTTCATATTTTTTAATTAGTCGTAACAAGCAGCTTTCAAATAAATAAAAATAATGCTTCGAAGGACTACTAATCTTTTTGAAAATTTAACACCATGTGTTGCATATCATGTCGTAATTTAGCGATATTTTGAAGTAAGTGCGTATAAAATTAGCTATAAATTAAGGAATAATTAAATTAGACGAATATGATGGCTAGAAATACATGTGTCACAATGTTAAATGACTTTTTGTAATGTGTTTCCATAGGTAGAAAAGCAATAAAATAAAATTTCCTTGAAAGTTAAATTATTAGATGCACGCACAGTATCGCATCTTGGAAAGCATTTACATCCGTGACAGTTTTGAAGAAACCACTATTAAATACCATTAACCTTGCACGCTAAAATTTAATATCTATATCCGTCGGGTTTTTCGTGATAAAGTTATTAGAACCATGTAACTAAATTCAAATCCTTTAAATAAGCGGGAAATTTTAAATTATACATTTTCTAAACAAAGAGAAAAAAATTCGAAATTCTTTTAAAGCTAATTCTCTTAATTCGTGAAAAATCAGGAAAATTTGGATTTTTTTTCTCTTTATTTGCGTAAACTAAATGAAGAATTATAATAGAGTATTTTTGAATATGTATATAAATAGTAATGTTGTAAAACACTAATAATAATAATTTTATTATGACTGCTTGTAAACACACGTACGCATGTATAAACAACCCACATACCGGGTTTACTTAAAAGAAAACAAGAGAAATTACAGGATAGAAATTACAAGATTTGTTCCTTAACTTTTTGAGTATCTTTATACACATTGGAAGAAAGTGATTAACTCACTCATTTACTCGTCCAAATATCTCCTGAACTATGAGACATAAAAACTTAAAATTTGGTAGGAATCCTCTTTTTGTTGAGTATAGATCTACTTAGAACGGGTTTTGTAGAAATTAACACCCAATAGAAAATGTAAGAATGTTATAGATAAAAATTCCCGCTTTTTTTGAATTATTAGATCTACAGACTAGAAATTTTGCAAGCCTGTTTCTTTCGTTGAGTAGAGATGCGTGCAGAATGAATTTTGTAAAAATCGACTCTCAAGGTGATTTGTGGGGGCTACGGTGGCTTTATAGAGAAAAAAAATGAACATCTTCGAACTATTAAACCTACAAACCTGAAATTTGACAAGCATATTTCTTTTGTTATATGGGAATCGTCTAAAAATAGATTTTACGAAATTTGACTTTGTGGGAGTATTATAGTGGGGCTACAAGAATGTTTTTCATCTTAATGCTAGGAATATGCGATTGTTTTTAAGTTACTGATACCTTACAAACAGTCATACAGGATCATAAAACGTCCAGCCAAGTGGACGTTAATGGCTAGTGTATTATAGAAATCCGAACATAATATTTTTAACTAACAAGTTCGCGTATATATATTTATTCATTTACGCATAATTCTGGATATCTCTAAATTTAAGCTGTAAATCGATTAATCGCATATTTCATAGAAATGCTTTAAATTGTATTGACGTAAAAGCTACAAAAATTTAGTTTTGGATAGAAAAATGGGCGTTTCTTACAAATATATACATATTTTTCAATTACAATTTGAAATATACATTTCGCCACTTACAAACCCAACAGTTTGTATTTTTAGTCTTGAAAATATTTAAGAGAAATGATGCAAATGTTCTCAAAATATTCACAAATATAATAGAAACATTACACTTCTTAATTACAAAATTATCTCTAAGGAAGTAAGTAAAAGGAAGTCATAAGCCACTAGAAATATATTTTTTGTTCATACAGATTTATATTGTAGTAAATGTGTCATTCCAGTCATAAAAAGGTATCTCTATTGAAAACTGTCAACTTCTTTTACAGTAAGATAAGTTTGCGTGTTTCTCTTACCAGCATTTCGTTCTTTCTTAAGATAATATTATATAAAACATAAGATTTATTGCACTGCATAGAGGCGGATCAGTGTTTGAGCAAGTAATTATTGGGTGAAACAATCAGGGAAGTGATGATTCCCAATTACATGATAACCTGTTGTTCTACTTAAGGATAAATGGCGTTTAAAACAAAGGCTTCTTCCATTGTGTAAAGTAATGTTGATTGAGTGCATTTTCTCCGAACTTGATTGTTAATGTTACTACAACATTATTTTGATATTACTGTGACAGTGAGTGAAGGATGGAATTAATTCAATTTGTAAGGAAGTATTTCATTTGATTCATATTATTGATATGTAACCACTTAACATTAAACAACGAATTGACATGTTTACGTTTTCATTCGTTGCTGCTGTTTTCTATCATTCTTATTCATTACTTCACTATAAATTTTAATTATTGAAATGCGAATATATTTAATACTATATACAAGTTATAATACTTATGCATAATGAATACATTAAAAGTTCTCTTATACAATATTTTCTTAATCTTTATTTTTAGGATCATCTTTTGATTTTTTCATATTGAAGTTATGCAAAAAATTCGTAATAAAAGAAGGAAATATATATAAGTATTTCTGTTCCAACTGAAACATATTCTTCAAAACTTTTAATGAGGTGTTAAATATGACTTTAAAAATACTTTTTCCTAGAGATGTTAAAAGCATAGATAACTTTTGAAACAAAAATAACAAATATTGGTTAAGAAAAATTATTTTTGTGAACTATTATAATTGCATTACTTTAAATACTTCGTATGATGTTTAAGAAAAACTGGAGAATTTCTTCAACATTTCTTTATGAGATTTACATTTATTTTATTTTAAGAATTTCTTTAACAATAAAAAAAAAACCCTACGAAGGCTTGAGCATTTTCCCTCTCTTTTCTTAAGTGCGAAAAAGATTTTTTTTGTGAGCAGTATAATCAAGTAGCACTTGATATTTTTTACTAAAAATAAGGAAAGGAAGCAGAGGTTAAATCTTTTACTAACAAGGATAATTAATGAATTCTTAGGTGTTTTCTTTTTATATTTGGTTTTCATAATAATTTGTGTTACTTGTTTTAATTTAAGTGAGCTACATTTTAAGCTTCAAATCATTGAAAAAAATAAGAAATACATTATAATTCTTGTAATAAAACAATTTAAATTTTGTTATTTATGGATTTGTTATTTATTATTTAAAGTTAATTATAAAAATTGCTTTTAAAAATGAAATATATATATATATATATATATATATATGTATATATATATATATGTATATATATATATGTATATATATGTATATATATGTATATATGTATATATATATATGTATATATATATATATGTATATACGTGTGTATTACCAGCTTGCTACTTCGAATTCCAAATCCACCACACAACAATAGGTTTTCAAAGTCAGCATGTTAGTGGTCTTGCTGTGAAGATTATTTCATAACACTCATATCACAGTTTACATTTTTTCCACACACATCTTGAACATCTTACACATTGTTGACAACCAAACAAATTATAGCCTAGCAAATTTACATTTTTGACAATCAACCAATTCTAATTTTACCATATTTGATTGTCGTCATTTTATTCTTGTCTTTTCTGGCTGGTATATAAGTCAGCTCAAAAGATGTGGTTACGTATTTTCGTATTTTTTAACTTAGTGAATACTTGACTTTTATTAATGGCAAGACGCTTGTTTCTCTTCGTAAAAGCTTTGTGAGTAAAGAAATTTTGTTAAATTAATTTTTGAATGATACTTTTTTTATATAATTGTTTTGGCATTTTTCTACTTTTCTTACATAACTATTTTGTGATTTTGTGATTTTTTCTGCATTAAGAGTTTTGGGAGAGTTTGTTACATAAATGTAGTGATTGGTTTTATCATGCTCTCTGAGTTATCCTTACTCTGAAGTTTTGTTTATTTTATTTTATTTGGTTTTCCTACCGAGTTGCAAAGGGGGAAGGTTGGCGCCTTTAAACTAGTTTAACCCCACTTATTCGGTCCTAAGTCGGAAATTGCTTTCTGACTCGCTAGGTTCTGCTTTTTTGTAGTTCTTTTATTTCTCTATAATTTTGTTCTTCATGTTCAGCTTTTATATTTTTATTATGCTATTTCTTGTTATGTTCTTTATCTATTATTTCTTGTTTTTGATAAATAATACATATTTCTTTTATATATATATGTATATATATATGTATATATATATTACATATATATATATATTTAATAACAATAATTTAATTGCTTGCAATCTGCTAAGAACTGAAGTGTAATATACATAAGGTATTTTACTGTTTGAGTTATATTGTATTTAGACGAATATGCACTCATGAACACAAAAAAATTAGCGTACCAAGAAGGAGTCATCAAAATGAAAAAAACATTTACAAACGTAATGACTACTTTGATATAAGTAAATGATTAGAAAATCAAAGAAAAAGGATCATTTATATCAGAGAAATAAGCAAAAGAACGGAAGATTTAATACCCTGTTGTACCCCTTCTAACGAGAATGCATGATGCGATACGATCGGGCATTGAGACATACAAGTTCTGCATGATGTTTTGAGACATTTCGTTCCATATTTACTGTAACCTTGCCTCTAGTTCATTCAAACTCGTGGGATGCCCAACGCGTCATCCCAGATATGCTCGATTGGAGCCAAATCTGGGGATCGAGTAGGCCAAGGAAGGGTTGTAACAGTTCGAAGACAGCCTTGTGACACCCTCGCCGTGTGATGTCGAGCATTGTCTTGTTGAAAAATGGCTCCTGGGAGCCGTTGCATGAGTGGAAACACATGTGATTTCCGGATGCATGGCCATACTGCTGGGCTGTCATGGTGCCACGGATCAATACTAGGAGTGACCGCGTATTGTAGGCAATGGAACCCAACACCATCACACCAGCTAAGAGAGCGGTGTGTCGCTGTAAAGCAAAGGCAGGATTGAGGCATTCACCACGGGGTCTCCACACACGAAAACGATCGTCATTACTGCTGAGATTGAATCTGGATTCGTCGCAAAAAACGACCTGGTTCCATTCCACTGCAGTCCAGTTTCCTCTGGCACGGTACCACTTCAAATGGAGGCGTCAATGGGTGGGGGTCAAGGGCAGTGCACGTAATGGACGCCGCGATCCCAAATGTCATTCAGCCAGGCGCCTTCGTATGGTTCGAGGGGCCCCTAGTGAAGGTGCTACCTGTTCCTGGATGGCTACCGATGAAGCAGTTAGCTGTACGCGTGCATTTCTTACAATGTGGCGGTCTTCTCGACGACTGGTCTGTCGAGGGCGTCCTGAGCCTGGTTATCGTGTAAATGACATCTCTGGGATCCACTGGTCCCAACACCTCCTCACAACGCAAACAGAGTGGCCTAATTGACGAGCTACTCGCCAAGCTGACCCCTCAGCTTCCATCATGCCGATGATTCTCCCCCTCTCAAACTGAGACAGCTGCTCATATTGTCTTCGAAAACGGCGTAATGGCATGTCTACCTCAGCTCTTCCTTTGTAAGCGATTCAGTAAACTCAAACAAGCTTTGGTTACCTATTTTATACTCCACGGAGAACGTCGTTAAACGCTCTCTACCGGCTATACGTAATGCGCAATCACGCTGCATTTATAATCATTTGCATATTTCCCCAACATGTAGCTTCATGCCAAGTTTCGTTACGATCCCGGAATTAATTTTTGGTGAGCTACTTTTTTTGTCCATGAGTATATATATATATTTTCGTCTAAATACAATGTAACTAAAATTATATATATTCTAGCATAATTTCTAACAGAATTTCATTAACAACAACGTTTTTTTAGTTCATGGGTATTAAGTAGGCATTTATTTTTTTAAGTTTATTTCCTGTCATATTTATTTGACTAAACTTATTAAATTCTACTATTAATGCTTTAGATGGATATATTGTGTGTGTGAATCATAATATTTTATATTAACTCATGAAAGCACGCAAAACACATAAACTTAAATTTAAATGTTTATTGTTTTTACCCATAAGGTTACGTTTTATTTCTACGAATTTTAAAACACATTTTTAACAACTGCAATGTATTTAATTTCTGTGCATTGAGTAAGTTAGAGTTACTAAATGAATATTTTGAGCTGTAATATTCTTTTTTCAATTCCTACTTTTAGTTCACATTCTACCTATATATATATGTGGCATGCAGCCAAAGCCAAGCAGTCTTCGCGCGCAGGCGCAGCTAATGAGAACTGAAACCTGTGGACTTTTAAGAATTAGAGAAAGAGAAAAAGCGAAAAGGAGGAACGACGGAGGTGCGCGAGCAGGCGTTACCATGAACACATCCTCGAAACTTATCTGTTAGAATAGCTACCTTTTTAATTAATTTTTGTTATTGGTCTATTTAAATAAATGTGAAAAAAGACAAAAGTCTTGGACCCCTTGTTGTCTCCCACAAATTATGGGGGCTCAGCCGGGATCGAAAAAATTTCGATTTTGAACCAAAGTCTGGACAATGAACAAAAGCGTCCGTGAAGGAGACGCGACGCCATTTTTTTGGAAACTTCGTTCAACCTGTGTAGAGGTTGAATTTTTTTCGTTTGAACTCAGCATGAATATTCCGCCTGCGTAGAGGCCGGAACTATTATATAATCAACGTTTTTCTTCAATTGAATTCTTCATTGGAACCCATCGACGAAAATTCCGCCTGTGTAGAGGTTGGAACCACTGACTTTACACCTGCGAAGAGGTGAGATCTGTGAAATCAACGTTTTTCTTCAATTATTGGATACATCGTAAGTGCGAGCAACAAGGGAGCTAGAAAAAAAAAAGGTAGGATCTTTCCATATTTTTTCTAAAAATGTATAAAAACGCTCTTAAAGAGGATCTCATAAGAGTTGTTGAGGATCTAGACGGTACTGTGGAGAGTACGGACACCATAGCTAAACTAAAGACTAAATTTGAGAACAGTAGCACATTTGAGAGTGATCCAGATTTCGTTAAAACTTTAATTCAAAACTGTATAGATGAGAGGGTATCGCGAAACGAAAGAGAGGCAACTTTAGAAAAACAGAAAATTGAACTCGCTAAACTACAGTTAGCACAATTAGAAAAAGAAGTCGAATTTCAAACGGCTAAAAATAAAGCATTAAGTTTAAATCCTGCAGCTAACGTCGAAGAGAAACAGTTCGAAACAAACATAGAAAATATGATCAAAAGCATTAAAACTTTATCTCTTCCTGTTCCCACCAGATCTGAAAATTTTAATCTGTTCTTCCAATCATTAGAACGCGCATTTTTAACCAAGAAAATAAACGACGAATATAAATCTGAAATTTTAATAAATCTTCTGGGCGAAAGAGCTCATAATGTCTTATTGTATATTAAAAAGGAGGAATTAAATGACTATGAAAAACTAAAATCTATAGTACTCAGAGAATTCCAATTAACCCCTCGCGAGTGTTTAAACTCATTTAAAAATGCTGTAAAATCATCAGGCGAGACATACATCCAATTTGCTGCAAGATTGACGGAAAACTTCAAATATTATTGTTCGTTAAGAAGAGTTAATTCCTTTGAATCTCTATGTGATCTTATAATTTCTGATAAATTATTTGAAACTTTAAATAAGGAAACTGCAACTCATATTGGCATTCGAGAAGCAGAAAATTGGTTTAGGCCTATTGATTTAGCTAAAGAGTGCGATATTTATATTTCATCTAAAAACGGATCACGTAAGGAAATTCCTATTGCTTATGGATATACCCAAGACTCCTTTAAAAATTGATCACAAAACTTTAAACCAAAGATTAAAGAGAACTATCCCAATATCTTGAAAGAGAAAATAAAAATTGCTATATATGCGGTGATTCATCTCATTACACAAGAGATTGTGAGAAGCGTTTTAAGCCTAAAGAATCTAACAGCCACATCCATAATAGAATAAACGTGAATACTTTGAAAGTCGAGAGCGAAAAACAAAACGATGAGTTTGCACAACTACAATACGTAAGCATTTTTGTGGAAAATCAGCCCGTAACAGCCTTGATTGATTCAGGCTGCCAGATCCCAGTTTTAAATTCCTCACTAATTAGAGTGCAAAAACCTTCCGAAGAAATCATAACATTAAGCTCATGTTTTGGCGAACAGCGTATGGTAGAAGTTAAACCGATAAATCTTTTTCTCTTAATCAACACTCTCCCGGTCTAAGTGTTCGAACGGCAATATCACCGACCTTGACCGAAGAAATTATTATACATCCCAGTGTATATTCTGAAATAAAGAAACTAGGCCACGCAAAGAGCGATGTTTTATTGAATGAAAGTGAATCCTCTTTAGATGCTTATGCTTATCCTAGTGCTGTTTCTTTTTCAAATGTGATAAAAAACTCTAGTTATGATTTGCCACATGTTAAAAACTTTAATATTAGAAATGATTTGAGTTCCCTAATTAAGGATTATAAATGTAATAAAATTAAGAGTACTAAGTTAAAAATGTGTATTAAATTGAAAAATGATGTTCCTGTGTGTCAGAGAGCCAGACGTTTATCTTGTTCTGATAACCCTTCACCTATGAAGACTAAACAAAGACGGTTTGCAATGCTCCGACGAATCTTCCAGCCCTGGCAGTGGAAACGGAGGGAAAAGAGAGATCGTTTTGAACAGACGTCCAGAACTCTAGAGAGGAAAATATCGATGCGTTCAACCAAAGAACTCATTAAAAAAGGCGTTCTTATGCCTGATGGATCTGATAAAAACCAAGATAGCAAAATAAATGTTTTCCTGTGGAACCTTCCGGATGTCGAAGAAGTGCCTTCACATGATGGAGAAACTGTCTAGTTCAGCAGAATTATGATATGTTAAATCTTTGTGTATTTGTCGTATAGTCCTTGTCTGTTCCGTTTTTTTTGTATATTTCAGATTCTCCTCTGGTCTCGATGAAAAAGAAAAAAAAAGGAGGACGTACCGCTGCGGACAGCGTACAGTCAGGTTGGCCGGTTGTGGCATGCAGCCAAAGCCAAGCAGTCTTCGCGCGCAGGCGCAGCTAATGAGAACTGAAACCTGTGGACTTTTAAGAATTAGAGAAAGAGAAAAAGCGAAAAGGAGGAACGACGGAGGTGCTCGAGCAGGCGTTACCATGAACACATCCTCGAAACTTATCTGTTAGAATAGCTACCTTTTTAATTAATTTTTGTTTAAGTTTAAATAAATGTGAAAAAAGACAAAAGTCTTGGACCCCTTGTTGTCTCCATATATATATATATATATATATATATATATATATAAAGAAATATGTATTATTTATCAAAAACAAGAAATAATAGATAAAGAACATAACAAGAAATTACGTAATAAAAATATGAAAGTATGTATAAAAGTTGTTCAAATTTTTAATCTTTAATAAAATACTTTGAAGGCGCCAACCTTCCCCTTGCAACTCGGTAGGAAAACCAAATAAAATAAACAAAATCCATTCAGAGAGTTCAAATACATTGTTTTAAATTTCTAGTGGATGACACTTGCAATGTATTTTATTAATTATTATTATTTTGTTCAAAACATTGTTTTAAATTAACCTATGTTTAATTTTTTTCAAACATTAACCTATTTAATAAATGAATAAATAGTAACAAACAAAAATAATTGTCTGGCACCATATATATTTATAATAAAATAATTTTTTTTAAATGTACCATGTTTTTATAATGGAAGAAAAACTATAAAATAATTTCTTTAATCCTTATGAAGGATAAAACCATATAAGAATGTCTAACTTTTCTAAACTATCCTAAAAAGTCTTACTTGGCAACTTTTGACAGCTATTAAAATACTTGTAAGATTGGAAACGAAAAACAAGAGGTGCATGCAGCAGATAATTGATGCATTTATAGCTCAAATAACAATTTTATTGCACCACAAAAAATGGGAATCAATAATTAAGTTATTTTATTGATAGCAACTCTCTACAATCTTTATATGTAGTTATGTATTGCACGCGCCCCATTTTTTCCATTTCCAATCTTACAAGTATTTTAATAGCTATCAAAAGTTGACAAGTATGAATTTTCAGGATAATTTACGCTGGTGCGCAAAACTTAAGCAAGAGGTGGGTTTATTGACATAACTTCACGAAAAACCATCTGAGAGACATGAAATTCAGAAATGAGGGAGAGAATTATGTACGTAAAGGATGACGAAAGCATCGGCGCTAAAAAAGGAATACAATGCATACGGTATGGAATCAAACAAAAACAAGCTTTATTGAACGCATAGTATCGTGACTCAAGATGGTATATTCCACAGGAAGAACAACAAGCAGATGTTCCTTAATATGGTTTATGCCTTCCCCTCACTGCAATGGTTGCTTCGCACCGTCTCCGCATACTCAGAACCAGCTGGTGCAACATTTCTTGCGGTAGGAGTACCCATTCTTCAATCAGCATCTGTTTGAGTTGTTGGGTGCTCTCCGGATGATGTAAGCGTGCTGCATTACGTCTCTCCAAAGCATCCCACATATGTTCGATGGGATTTAAATCTGGGGAGTACGCTGGCCAATCCATTCGAGTGATATCTTCACTTTAAAGCAGCTCTTCAACAGCAAGAGTCCGATGTGGCCGTGCATTGTCATCCATAAAAATGAAGTCTGGACCAATGGCACCTCGGAACAGACGCACATGGGGAAGAAGTACCTCCTCACAATAGCGATCCCCGATTACAGACCCTCTATCAAAAATGTGGAGCTCAGTTCGCCCGTTCAGCATAATGCCTCCCCAGACAAGAACTCCAGGACCACCTTAATGGTATCTTTCCTTGATGTTACTAGTATAAAATCCTGATCTCTCTCCAAATCAAAACGTGTTGAGAATCGTCTCTGGTACTGAACCGACTCTCATCCGTAAAGAGGACACGACTCCATTGATCAGTTGTCCAGTTTTTGTCCTCTCTGCACCGCTGTCAACGGTGGCGTCGGTGGTCAACTTTCAACGGGAGGCAGCGTTCAGGACGGCGGGCGAATAGGCCCCCTTTGTGAAGGCGTCTGGCCACAGTAAACCGTGACACTTGTCGCCCCGTTGCTGTAGAGAGTTGCTGAGCAATGACGCTTGCTGACTGCCGTCGGCCTCTTTTCGCCTGCAGGATGATATATCGGTCATCCCCTGCAGTTGTCGTCCTTGGGCGGCCACCACCAACCTTTCTAACAGCTGTACCTGGGGTTTGGAGCGAGCGAAACGACACTTTTGTTGATTCCGAACTCTGCAGCTACACTGGTGACGGTACGCCCCTCCTCCAGCTTTCCGATCATTCTTCCACGTGTGAAGTCGTCGAGTTGATTTCTTCTAGCCATATTTCACGAACTGACTCACTGGCACTTGCAAAGAATATGTTGAATTTCGTCTCCGCCCTTCATTTTATTCTACTGTTGAGCAGCGCGCGCCGACATCACGCGTTTTACGTACGCTCACGTCGCTTCTGACGTTTGGTTCCTGATATTTGCATACGCATGACGTTTCTACTGACTTACTTGTTCACTGTACTGATCTCCAGACCTCCTTTTCTGCAATTTCATGGCTATCTGCTAAATTTTTACATTGTTGCTTAAGTTTTGCACACCAGTGTAGAAAAGTTGGAAATCTGTATGTGGTTTTATGCTTCATAAGGATTAGAGAAATAATTTCATACTTTTTTTAGTACGTTACAAAAAAATGATACATTAAATTTCTTTAAAAATTTTATTATTATCTTCTGCTTTTTAGGGTAATGTGAATCAAATTTTTGAATTGATTTTAAATACTTTGATGACGTAATTACAGAGACATGTGATAAATTTCAATTTCTTCTGGTTATATCTGAAATAGAAAAATGTCACCTCTACTTAACAATAATAAATAATCAAACTATTCAACTATTGTTTTAGAAATAAAATAACGAAGCAAGCAGAAGCATTTTTTTATAAAACTCATATTCAAATATTAAAAACAATCAATGTCAAATCCGGTTGTTACACAATTTTAACTATATTACTCTATTCATGACGCTTAAGGTCTTAATTGTCGCATACGTTCCTTCTCCTTCATTGCACGGTGTCTTGCCTGTAAGTTTCAAGCAATCGAGCTCCACTATTCTCAATCCATCGAATGATCTGGCATGACTTAACACAAGTGAGTTAATAAAAACATGGTAACCTGGGGCCGCCTCTTCGGAGGCCCGAGTTCGAGACTAGAACTTTTTTTTTTACTGTTTCATACATTGTCATCTACTTTTGTGAGCTATGGTCCAAATTTCAAGTCTCTAGCTCATTGGGAAGTTAGTTTAAAATCAATCACACACACAAAATCATACTAGGACAGACAGATAAGAAAGTGAGTTAATAAAAAAAACCATGGTAACTTGGGATCCCTCTTTGACCCCAGAGCCACGAAATTAAATACGTAGACGCAACTTGACCAGTGCTATCGACACTTGGTCTTTGTTTGTGTAAATTCGTGTAAGTTCCGGAGTTACGGGCCCCCTGTAGAAATCGGGCCTGGGTTCGAGACTTTAACTTCTTTTTTTAATATTTTCATGCATTGTCATCCACTTCTGAGCTATGGTCCAAATTTCAAGCTTCTAGCTCATCGGGAAGTTAGTTTAAAATCAATTACAAAATTCCACCCGGACAGACAAGAAAGCGAATTAATTAAAACATGGTAAAAAGGAAAGCTGCTCGTTGTGTCCCTGAAGCCCAATGGATATCGCGTTGTGCTTGTAATCCAAAGGTCATGGGTTCGAATCTCACCTGGTATGGCCTCATTTCTGAGAATGTGAATTTTTCCTACTATACTATTTTATTGGAATAATTAAATTTAATTAATGAATAAAGGGTAAAAAACAAAAGAAAACTGTTCACAACACCCATATATAGAAAGAAAAAAGGAAAATCGCTTTCTATTTTGCCACTTAATGTTGTGATTCTGTCATATATATACATATTTATATCAGTTGTAATAACTTAATAAAAAGTAACTAAAATAAAATTTTTCTTTGTTGACCTATATAAATAGGGATTGATTTTTTTATATTACTTGTTAAAGTCGGAAATTATCCAGAATCGAGGGGGTTTAAATTTTCTATGGAGCAAGGGGTCAATTTTGATATAATACTGAATGCAATATATATATTTTGCACAATTCCTTTGTTATCAAATTTTAAAACATAGAACTCAAAATTATGTTTATACATAGTCGATACATATTTAAATTATAAAAATTGTAAATAAAAAACATTTTTTTGCAAAATGGAATGAGTTTTATATTTTAAGTTGCACTCCTATTTTATATAATTGTAATATTTAATATTTATTAATGCTACTAGAGTGTAGTATATATCACAATTATTGAAATGATCAACATTTATGATTTAATAAATGCTGTGTCTTTAGAAAAGGTAAAACGAATATTGTTCAGTTATTAAGAAAATCAATAAAAAACCAGATGAAGAAAGCAAGAGACGAGGTACATAATTTTAAGCTAATCAATACAAATTCGATGACCTAAAATATAAATAATTTAAGAAAAGAAAATTAAGGAGTATATAATAATTTCAAAATGATGTAAATGATGCACTGTAATTAATCATTCTAGAGAAGACATTTTACGTAACATCGCAAAGACCTACTTATACCTAATAAGGTAGGAAAAAAGATTCAGAATTTAATAAACAAGAGCACGTGGTTGTTTTTCTACTCATTTCAATTAATATAAATTTAATTAAATAATGTATCAAATTAAACTTTCTTTCTAATACGTGTTGCTTATAAAGAATATTACTAAATTAATATACATAACACAAGTAATTTAAATTTCTGTGTAGTCTTTGAAAAATTTCAAAATTCATACAAGATTCATTCAAGATTGGCAAATGTTTTTCTTTCATTAAATTTTTTGTAAAACAAGATGGAAAGTAATGCAAAATTGAAATAAGAAATTCTAATTTGAAATGTAAATTGAAAATAATCGCCCCAGTATCGTATATTCATAACTATTTGATGATTACAATTTGTAACGCATATGCCAAATAAATGTTTTTTATTTCTGGCTTGCATTCAGCTAAATGAAAATATAAATTCTTGAAATCTCCAATAGATAACTGAAGATGCAATGATAAAGTTAGTTTTTCAATTTAGTTTATAATAAGGCTCTTACGTATTATACTATCGCAAGAATACTGGCGACGTTGAATACAATAGTACGAATTCTAAAAACGGAATGCGTTGACGGGAATATGGAGAGCGTAGTGAAAAAATGAAAAAAAAATATTAGGTAAAAAATAATAACTAATTATAAGCAAATAATAATCAATAAAAGAAAAATAAAAACTAATTTTAATTTATTTTATATTATTAGTTTTATATTATTATTTTATATAATAATATAATAATTATATATTTTTATGTATTATTAATTTTATTATTAAACATTTTTATTTAAGAATTCGGTAAATTCCACAATCGCATTTTAATATTAGAATTTACCATATCAACGAATGGTTAGACTTAATATGGCTGCGAGTGGAGGAATATGAAACGAAGCACATGGTTACCAATTCAGTGCCTACGACACGTAAGAAATCGAGGCTGCTAATTTAGGGAGTAATCTTGAAGTTGACATAGCGGCGATAGTGCGTAAGTACCCATATTAACATATTATTTGCATTTAGGAAATACTTATAAACAAAATAGGGCAATGAATGTCGAGAGAGTATCAATTCTCTCTCTGATTATTTATTAACTAAGAAGCAGTATTTTATGACATAAAAAGTATACTTCAAAACAGTATTAATTAAAGAAATTACGAGTGATTAAGGAAACTAAAATGTCTAACAATTTTTAATAGGATAAAATTAATTTACAAATATTTTATGTTTCCTCTTCAATCTATTACAGAAAATTTTATAAAAAAATTGCTTCCTAAAATACTTTATTTATTAGAGATTTTATAAAGAAAATACAACATTGAAACAATAAAAAAACATTATAAAGAAAAGAAAAAATTAAAGCTCAAAAAGATAAAATAAATATTGCACTTTTAGTTGCATTGCTGTACAAATAAAACACAGTTTTTTATAACGCGTAAGGTGAATTTACTACTGATAAAATCACTATTTAAAAATTCCTTAAGCAGTGTTTGATTTTCATAATTTTTTTTAATTCTTTATTATGCCATTGAATCTAACAATTTAATAGATCTATAACTTATGCAACGGAGATTTAGTAATGAAAATCCTCTTAGCAGTTAACACTTTAATTAGGAATTGTATTATCCTAATGAAAAAAGAAATTACCGGAAACACAAAAGTTATAAAAATGTGGGGAAAAAAAGGCTTTTCCTTCATATTGCTTGCTGACTTGAAATTGAAGATATTTTCACAAATATCATATTCAAAATTGAAATATCATCGACATACTCCAAATTTAAATGTAATAGTGATTAATATAATATTTTAAGGGAATTATCTTTTCATGATCGTTGCATGAGCAACATTGCCGCCCATCAGGTCTAGTGATTGGTGATGCTGACTGCTGTGCCGTAGGGCCTGGGTTCGAATCACGGAAAAGGCGTGGATGTTTGTAAATGTTTAGTGCCTTTGCTGTATGGGGTAGATGTGAGTATGTCTGTGGGCTTCTGGACTGAAGTGAAGTTCTTAGTCCCATATCTCATAGGCTTCGATGTTGAAACGACTCTAAACAGCCGTCGAGCTGCAAATCCTCTCTCGAGGTTGGTGGAACGGGAAGAGGGGTTGGAAGCCCCTGACACTACTCCCAGGGAACTCTCCCTCAAAAATGAGGTGGAACCGAGCCAAATCGTACTGTCACCTGTATGGTGCTCAGAGTTAACAACAGACGTAAAATTAGCTGTTTGCCGCAATGATCTTTGTGGGCCTCGATCTGACACCGTCATTCAGGTGACATAAACAACATAACTTTAACCTAATAAAAGAAAAGTTAAAAGCATTATTAAAAAGCGAATAATACATTTTCAATGCAGAAATTCAGGCAAATTTGGCTTTTTTAATTAGATAAAATAATTTATGAAACAAGCAAAAATGAGCAATATTTTTTCAAAATATTCGCTACACGTGCTTCTCTTTGACTCACCCTTCAGCTTTGATCGATATCTTATAAAAATAAATTAACAACAAAAAATAATTTCCCAACGATAATGAAAGAAGAAAAGGTTTTCAGGGTACGGAATAATGTGACGGGGTCCACCATTTGTCTAGCCAAAGGCGAGAAGAATCAGTGAAGTGTAAAAAGAAATATTTCTTTAGTGTTTTGTTTTCGCACTTGCCGTAATTAGACCGAGGAGCGAGAAAAAAAAAAGCAATCAAATCACGCTTCAGGTCATAACTGAAGTCAACGGGATGACCAAGGATTTACGGAAGTAACTTTTGTTCTTTCTTCCTAAGGAAGAGAATGAAAGGGGAAAAAGAAAGAAGTGTTTTCATCATCGTGATGATCCACTAGAAATGAAAATTTCCAGGTGTTTTGCTGTGCGTTATGGTTTATTTAGAACATTCACCGGCTTTATTTTGAAGCTATATTTCGAAAATTTGTTAAAAAGGGAAGTCGTAAAAACGAAATTATAAAATCCATACCAAAAAGAACTTTTGCTCTTCTCTCTTTTAAAAAATAGCACAACTTTTCCCAGAAAGCAACGATGCTATAAAATGTATATTATTACATCTAATAATAATTGCACATTATTACGCTACCCAGTTATTACGTATATCATCCATAGTGTATGCTATGATTGTTGGAAAATAATTTTAGCTTTCAAAATGAAGCTTTAATAGTTTTTAGTTCAAAGTCAGAGAACGTTATATGTCATATACAATTTTTTACCATACTTTTTTTTATATATATTTTATTTTCGTGTTTAAGCCGGGAATTTGTGGGACTTCCTTTAAAGTGAAGTAAGGGGGTCAGATTATATTCGAATTCGCTATTTCAAAAAAAGGACAAAAAACCCCGCCATGTGTGTTTAAGAGGGATTTTTTAATCAGAGTTACGCAATCAATTAAAATTTTTTTAGGTATTTTGAATGTGACTTTTATTCTAAAAAAAGTCCCATAAATTATTCAACGTTAGATTCAGAATTTTAGTTTCTGAATAGTTTGTAAATATCACATTCACTCATAGGGATGTGGCTGTGGTAACCTAGTGGTAACGGTAGCTGACTGGCGTGTCGTGAGTTCGAGCCTAGTATCGCTGAAGACCCGCTGTGCAGAGGGGATCAATGCAATATGTCGAAGCTCAAACGCCCTCCTGTTAGTGTGGGGGAAGTTAAGAGAGGGGGGAATCAAATCTCTCGTTTCAATCATTGAAAATATTTAGCTTTGCGTTAATTGAATCGAAATTTAAAATGTTAATGTTTTTTAAATACCAATACTTTTATTTCTCATGACATACTAACTTTACACGATCACTGAAGAAAGTTAATATAGTTTTTTTTAAAAAATATAATCCAAATAATCGTTAATTAGTGTCTCTATTTCAGGCATCAAAAGAAATACACACATTTACTTATAAATCTTATAAGAAAGACTTTTTTACAATAAATTAAAAAAAAACACACCTAGCGTCATGATCTAACGCAAAAGATTAGAATTATTACTTCAAATAAAAAAATTAAGTTTCTGAACATAAACTTAACAGTTAATTTTTAAACAAATGCACAACATTAGTTTGGGTACAACTAAATTCCCAATGCTAGTTAAATCACTTCACAGGAAGGTATTCGAGTGTAGACAATCAGAAGTTAGTCCCTTTATGGTTTCATGGAATTTCACCAATTTCGATAGAAGGCGTTTATTTAAAAGACAAAATATATCTTCTCCGAATCTAAATCATTACCTAGAAGCTTTGGCGCAAAAGGAAAATTCTAGGAAGTGATAGAACTTAGGGATTTTTTATGATTGTTCTAATGACATTTAAAGTTAGTTATTATGATGGATGATCGTGCCCAATTCACTTCTATGATTCTTCACAAATGTGAGTTACACTAACTCTAATCATAGTTATCAATACAGAAAAATAAATCCTTTATCTCTTACAGATGATAAACACGTGTTTGTATGTCCTATAAAATATTGTACCGTATATTATACCGCTTTCTTATCTTTACTTGAAGAAACAGGACCACCGAAACGTTAAACTTATGTGTATAGTCCGCTATTGACAAGGAGTTTTTTTATCGCCTTGGAGTGAAAATAAATATTGTTATAATAGATAGCCGTCATTAAAAAGAAAACATATTTTTCTTAAATTAAAAAATAGACATTGAATTTTTTCTCTTGTTTCCTGATGAGTACCTTTGAATGAAAGAATTCTAAGTATAAGAAAATCTTTCCCCCAATCAGAAAAAATTCTTAGAATAAGTAAACGAGTATTTTTTAGTACCGTGATAGTATTTATTATTAACACATTACTTAAAAGTTAAATAACTAGATTTTTTATTGAAATTGAAAGGAATGTGAGCGTATTAAATAATACTCTTATGCTATATACAGAAAATTTCAAGTGTAATTTACTTCCGTATAATTAAAAATTAAGATACAGGAATAACAGAATTTTTCTCCAAGTATTTTGGTTACAACTCTACCCAAAATTCTTCGTAGAATATGACTTAATAATTTCTAGTGAACTTTTAAAACAACCTTCGGTAATCTGTATCTTTTGCTTTCCCCTATTTTGAAATTTTAAAAGTAAGTAATTAAAGTTTTGAAGTCCCAATATGGTTCTACAACATATTTACAACTAACTCACTTATTTAAACATTCTTTAGTTATTTATTCTTATAGGTTCCTCTATTAACATGAATTTTTCTCTGAAATTTTCTTACCCTGATGATGCATAATTTCATTATAACCATTGGCAGTGGGGTAACAGAGAACATTTGGGCCCCCCAAGTTGGATTTTAGAAAGGGTAGGTACTTAGCGGCAGTCCGGGTTTGGGCCCCCCGCAATGCGGGGTTTGCGAGGGTATACATTACGCCATTGACCACTGGCGTAGCTAGTTCTGAGTGGCCTCCGTACTGCTTTGGGTCCCTTTTTTAGATATGAAGGCCCTGTTAGTGGGACTAATAGTTGCACGTATTGGGGGCCCCGTATCATTGATACGGCTGATACGGCGGAAGCTACGCTCCCGGGTGTACTTCTAATCCACATAGTGTACGTTCGAATTTCACCTGGGGATGGCATAATTTCTGAGAATGTGATTTCCTTTTACTATACTATTTTATTGGAATAATTAAATTTAATAAATGAATAAATGGTCAAAGACAAAGATAATAGTCCAACAACGGTAGCTATGCCCTTGATTATAGCTAAGAAGAAAAGACAATTCATCCATTCATCCATCCCCACTTGCAAATTATCAAGTGGGATTTTCAGTTATTTTGATTTATGACTAAATTCTAACTATCATCTAAAAATAAAATCAGAAGTATTAACTTTAAAAAAAATTATACGCTACCGTTTAATGCAATTTAGCAATAAAATCGTCACGTGACATGCGTGTAAGTTTGAACAATGATTTATCAGCTCACTTCTTGCCCTAATTCTTTGATTTTTTCAAACAGCAAAATTCCTTGTTGGTATTTAACTGTGCAACAGTAGTTTAATATTATTAATTGAAACAAAAATTAGAGTATTTTTTACGAATGCAAATGAGAATTTAGAGGTTTAATTCCTTATTCTGCGACACAAAAGTTAAGGTTCCTATTTTATATTACTATTTTAATAACGAAGCATTTTTACGTTAAGTAATAACTGCCAGAAAAAGTATTAAGTAACGGATCAAAGTTTTAAACTTAAAATCGTTTCCTCATTTAAAAAAAAAAATCTGAAATCCTAAAAGCTGAAATCCTCATCATGATCTGAAAGGATTTCTATTAAAATTTGTAAGATAAATTCACTAGCGTAGCTTGTCCTGAATCGGCTTTGCATCAAATATTGCTTGGGTGCCTTTTTTTTGGCCCCCTTAATATTTCTTGATTTTTTTGCATACATATTTTTCGGACCCTGTAGATTGAAATCCTCGTATCATTGAGAGGGATGATATGATGGTAGCTACGCCCCTGAATAAAATATTTAAGAAAAAAAATTGATAATTACTTTAAAAAAACTGATATTGATCGTGCTTTTTTTTCCTGCTAAAATTTCAGTTGAAAATGGTTTAAATATAATAATTGTGTGGTGAGTTTTTTAAACTCAAAGTGAAAACAAATTATATATGCGAGGCATAAAGAGAATATCTGCTTTTTTTGTAGTCAAAAAACATTAAATTTCAAATTCTGTTCTTTTACCATAATCCGTTCTGGTTGTTCCAGAAACCATTTGTAACTCACCCCGCGCTTACATTTCGCAACGGAAAACCTCGATTGATTATTGATGATCCCCCAAATGATTGAATAAACGACCGTCTCATTTCACTTTCGTGCTCTGACCTCAACCATCGCCAGTGCGTACCACGCTCTGGACTCGTTCTGATGAACCGAAAAACCCCTGCAGGGATCGACTCTTCGAAAGTGATGCTGAACCTTCACCTGACCTCATTCGTCAAAACAAGAGTGACGCTCTTCACTGAGCCACGAATCGAAATAGGATTCCATCTTCGGTTAATTGGAATACGTTTGCGAAACACAATAGATACAAAGTAGACAACACGCTAAGGTGTGAAGCAGAATAATACATAAAAATGAATGCCACTTTTACACCTAATTGTGTGACCCTAGGGAGTGGGGATCTCGAAAAACAATTGCATGTTAAGCAATTTCGTGCAACTCGGGATGCACACTAAATGCATAAATTCTCTATTCTGAATAAACTAGGAGGGTGCATGATCAATCTTGGAGTGAAAATATTTTTCCGGTATTTTTTATGCAATATGTATTTAACCCGATCGGTCAGGTATTATTCCAAATGGTGATGGTATGTTTGGCAAATGTCTTGAGATCGCCGTTTGAATTTCGATTTAAATGGTATTTACATGGGTTTGTTTTCATAAGATGTTGGTAAGGGTTCATGGAAGTAGTAATTTTTGTTTTAATATGGGTAGTTCTTTTCTAGACTATGCAAATGTATTGTAGGCATGTAGTTCAAGCATTATGAAGTATGCAGTTACGTAAATTGTAAGAATTTTTATTTTTTTGTTTTTAGGTGAGAAGGAAAACATGGAAAAAAAATTTTTTTTTTTAAATAAACGTCTTAAGTCAGGACATTAAATGCTTACTTTTCTGATGCATTTCAAATAAGTTAATGATAAAACCTGAAAAAAAATCCTTAAGTAAAATTTAACCTTTCATAGAACCAGTCTTTTCTAGTAATACTATGCTAAAATATTTTTGGGACTGATTTATAGAAAAAAAATTCTATTAGAGCTTATTACCTAAAATTAATTTGATTTTTAAGATCATTTTTTGGTGGGAAGTATGCTTCATACCGTTCACTAGGAACTATTTAATGATAGGACATCTTATTTTTGCATTTCTTTTTATATAGCAATACATAATATTTGTAAAATATAACTTTCGAATACTGAAATCGGCAAAATGTATTACAAATCAGACGTATATTGTAATAAAAAATATAAGAATTTATTTACATTACTTTCCATGAAATTTCAGAAAACAGGGATTAACACATAATTGCACTTTGCTGGCTGTCCAAACACATCTTGCTTTCTTCCCATGTGTTTTTGCTGAGTAAAAATGGCAAGTTGTTCAGTTGGCATTCTATCACCAACTTGAATAAATTAATTGTACGTCATCTGGAACAATTTTCCTGACGCTCAGGAGGCTTACAGGTCTTCTTTTGTGTTTACGACTTGAAAATCCAAAAGAATCTGTTATGCTGACTAAGAAAAAAATTTAATTGGTTTTGAGGTTCCAATATCTTCTACTTATTTTCCAGAGAATGAAAGCATTGCCAATATCCAGATTAATTAGGAAATGCAGAATTAAATGCCACCATTTTTGGGAATGTTGTCGAACTTTATTTCTTTATCTGTTGATCAAAGTGAAGCTTTCTATTGACATTTAAAAATTAATGAAGTTGATAGGAAGTATACTTCAAACGGCCTTATAAAGGGTTAAAGAAAATAAAATTCTTTACAAATGTATTAAAAATAAAGTGTTTCTCACTCATATTGGATTTTTCCCCTTAATTCAACTTGAAAGCTGTTCAACCATAATTTGCTACTTTATTTTTTTAAATAATGAAAATTTGTTCTTTAATAAATATATTTAATGCAATTGAAATATGTTTCACACCAGTCAAAATTGAATATGCTTCTGAATATCATATTAAAAATCAATGTGTGTGGGTACAAAACTGACCCATGAACGTAAACTTTCAGTTTCAAATAATTACTTAATTTTAAAATTTGATCTATAATTATAAGAATATGCTTAAAAAATAAAGAGCATTTAATTATTAAAAGCAATGCAAGTACTCATATAGTTTTGCAAAATGTTAAAGTACCATAAAATGATAAGAAGTCGCTTATATTGAGCATTTACTAAATTTACACTAAATTATTGCATTTTTTTAAAGATGAAAACATTTCAAAATGTTAATGAAAAATATTCAAGAATAATTTCTTTTTTTTTTTTGGAAGGGGAGGGGGAGAGGGTAGATTTGAATTTAAAAAATAAAAGACCCTTTCTTTACAGTTTATCGTAGTAAAGCCCAAGAAGAGAGTTATGCTTTGAAACTTAAGAGAAATAGGCACTATAATTGTTCGTAAACGCTGTATAATTTTATAATATTATATTGTTCATAAGAAGGAAACGATAAAGACATATTCAGGAAAATGCATGGAATTTCATTGGCTTTTTTAACGAAGTAAGAAGGAAAACACATAAAATGAATGCATTATAACGGTAAGATAGATTCAGAAGTAACCGGAATAATTACCATAAAAATAATCCCTTAAGCGATTACGTAATTATTCTACCATAATTGTCCCGATTCGGCACCGTAATGGTTTAATTCTGTTGGAAGCAATGAAGAGTATTATTTTTAAAACTTAAAAAAAAGTTTATGAGGAGTAAACGGATTTCTAAGTTAGATGTTTTAATACACGATTGTTTTAAGGAAAACAGACGGTAAAACCTCGATCTTGTTCTAAAGAACTTACAATAAGCAATAAAACGCATATGATTTACTATGTTTCTTTTTGCACACATCACATCAGGATTATAACTAAGGCAGAATTAATATGTAGAAAATGTAAAAAAAGTTGTATTGAAAATTACGTGCTGAAACTAAGTTAAATGCTTCATATTTCACATTTCATTGATGATACTTATTAAATTTGTAATAGGAGGGTTCTTTATATAATGTATAAGAATATTACTTCTTACGTTTATTTCTTTTGCTTTTTCTCTGTGATCGTTTTATGAAGATCGTAAAAATTGATAGTAAATTTTCAAAATAGAAAGAAATATTCTCATAAGACTAGTGAGTGGCCAAGTATTAAATATATTTTTCATGAGCAAAAAATTAATAATTACCCAATGTGTTGATGCCCTAATTATTTATTGTAATTTCAAATGCCATATATGTTCAATAGACTTCGTTTTTAACAACTTATAAAATCAGTATAAAGTTAACGTCCTCTCCAAAACGATCAGTCTCTTTAAGTTGTCGTACTATTCATAGCTCCAATGTATCATGGAAATTGAATACTTGACAAAAAAATTAATTTGCCATTAATCACTCTTTTGCAAGTTAAGATAATGTAAAATTTGATGCATAATTGTATATTTTTTCTTTCATCATATGCTTTTTTTATTATTTATTTTTGACACATGTGGCATCAGTCTTAATACCTCATTCTTTCGCAGTAACGTACTCTTATGGGGGGGAGGAAGGGGTTCACATTATATAAAACACGTTGACGTAAGCACCGAAATCAAATCTCTGTGGTAAAAATTAAAAATATATTTGTGTATGGGGGGGAAGGAGGGCTGTGTGTGTGAACCCCCAAACCTCACCCTTGAGTACGCCGCTAATTGTTCGAAAACTTTTTTCCAACAAGAACAAATTGTCTTTCCAAGAATGTGAATTATAACCTTGTACTTCAATTATTTAAAACAAAAACAAAGAAATGAATGAATCAATATGCAATTAAAAAATGAGAAAAAGTTAGAAAAAAAGTATCCTAACTTCATATAAAAATTCAAAATAAATTGGAATGTCTTATATTTTATAATATAGTTGAAACAACTTTGAAAAAAAAAACTTATAATGTATTTGATAATCGGTCAGAATTGAAACAGTGCTTAAAAACGAAACTTGGAACCAGAAACAGACAAAAATTCAGTTTTTAAAATCTTTTGGGAAGAATCAATCTGGTGGTGGTTCCATAATAGTGTAAACTTTTTTGTATGGATTAGAATGGGTCCTCTGGTCTAAATCAACCGACCAGTGACTGGAAATAGTTATGTTCAGTTTCTTGCAAACTATTTGAAACCTTTCATCGATTTCATGTATCCAAACATAGATGGAATTTCTATGGATGACAATGCGCCATGTCACCGGGCCACAACTGTTTACGATTAAAGAATGAAAGAATATTCCGGTTTGTGAAGAATATTACGGACAATTCCAGAGAAGGATTTGGCCTTCCATATAAATGAAATGAATCCTTTCGAACATTTATGTGATATAATGGAGAAGTCAGCTTGCGCATGAAATCCTGCACTTACAACACTTCCGTAATTATGGATGGCTATAAAGACAGCATGCCCTATACTTTCGCAGGAAGCTTTTAAATATTTGTTAAGTCCATGCCAAATCGAATTACCGCACTTCACCGAGGAAAAGGATGTACGACATGGTATTAGGAGATATCTTTTGACTTTTGTCACCTCAGGGAATATTGACAGATAAATTACGTGATGAATTTATATAAACGTAAGTTTTAATTTCTTCACTAGTCATCAACTGAATTTGCCTAGTAATTACTAGATATGGTCTTCATAACTGCTTTATGCTTTTTTTAATTAAAGTTACGCCTTAAAGAATAACTTTAATTCAAAAAACATGCTACATTGACATAAAATCAATTTCATTTATATGAAATTCGAAATGTGTCAAGTTCATACTTTTCTGTGATTTATTTAAAAAGTATAATAAATTATTAAACATAAAAGTAGAGCTATTACTTTTAAATATAACACATATGGAAAAATGAATAAAAGATGAAAATAGTTCTACAGGGGCAAGCGGTGTCTTATTTTTAGTAATACTTTCTTAATATATAATATATCTTCGGAGTAATCTTATTCATTTATCATCAAAGAAAAAAAAACGTCGATAAAGGAAATCAATTTTGTATAAAAACAGCAAAAAGCTATTTTTAAGATATTTTTCTGTGAAAGAAAACCAGAGAAAATTTCAAAATGTATGAAAAAGACAAAAAAAAAAAAAATCACGAAATAGTACTTTGTGAAGTAAAAGAAATAGGCCAAATATATCTGGACAAGGAACAAAAAATGATTTATAGCGACCAGAAGATTTTTTAAAAAATGATCAATCTACAATTTCGAAATGGATGCTACACTATAATTTTTTGATAGCTTACAAGCCCTATATGCTTTTTGAAGTGCCCTTGTGTGAACTTGAGTACCTTTCCTTTTTCCTGCAACAAAAGCTGTCTGAAACAGTGCAAGAGTTAGAAATCGGCAATCTTGAATTAGAACAGGAGAATTTCAACTATTTCTTCAAAAATTATATAGTGTAGTACATTAAGAAATAACACACAGAACATGTGTTATTATATTAAACCAATGATATAAAATTAACCCTTGAAGATTGAATACGTCCTCCTGGAATATCAAGTACAACTTAATAATTGCAAATTTCGTTTAATTAATATAGATGAAAAGTTATTTTCAAGAAGTAACTAAAAACTGCAATTTAATCTTTCTTCCTTTTCTTTTTCTGACGTTGTTGGTAGTTTAGTTTTATCTAGATAAAAATAGCGTAATACTCAATAAAATTATTCGAACAGAATAGTGTATAAATTTCACGGTCTTGTTGGCTCTTTGATTTAAGTGTAAGAAAACTGAGATTAAAATATGCAGAATAATAAGATTCTAACAAAGTAATATGACATTTTCAAATATAATAAGAAACAGTTTTTTTTTTGCAATTTTTAATTTGATTTGAAATAGATGAAAGTATTTTCATTATTAATACTAAACAGTGAAGCTATCCACTGCAGCTTTTTAGCTTAAGGTATTCGACTGCATTAGGAACCGTGATTTTAAAAAAGCTCATAAATGGATAATTTTCATGATATTTAGTGTCACTTAGATTAAATAACATGTATAAAATTGTTTTAAGGACAGCATTATTTAAATGCAATATTTTGGCAAACAGTTAACTTAGAATAACCTTTTTTCAAAACGTTCTCCTTTTCTAAAAAATGCTTCTATAATAATAATTTTTTGCTAATATAAAGTAGACTTCTCCAGAGAGTCTGAACTAGGATTTTTTTGAAAAATTCACATTATTTTCAGAGTTACAACCAATTGAAATAATTATCAAGGTTTTTTCTTAAAATTTCTCCCTACTGTTGTAGTAAAATATAAATGAATCCACTTATAAGTTATATATTTCGAAAACTCTAGTTCAGCCTCTGTACAGAGGTCTGAGATATATACAGGCAAAATATTATTAATAGAAACATTTTTCATAAAAGGAAAATGTTTTCAAAATTTGTCATTCTATGCTCATTTTTTGTCAAAACACAGTACTTAAATAATTTTTTACTGTAATACTATTCTTAAAACAATTTTATATACCTTTTCTAATCTAAGTGACACTAAATATCATAAATATTATCCATTAATAATCTTTTGCAAAATCATGCTTCCGAACGTAGTCGGATACCTTAAACAATTTCTAGTCTGAGCCCCATAAAAAACCATATCTTTCTTCAATTTTAACATTTTAGAGCTATACTCTTTAATGTTTTATTTAATTATGGAATCGAACTCTCGAAAATTGAAACTGTAGAAACGTTTAGCGCTTTCCTTCGAAACGCCTTATCCCTCGCAGGTATTTCTGTCGGTTTATATGTTATGCATTTAGGTAATTAATTTAGTTTGGGTAGCAATTAACTAATCACAAATTTCGAGAATATTAAACGCATTCTATTAACCTCTTTTACGCCTTGTACATCAGCCTATTTTAATTTATTAAAATTCGTGTTCTATCTTATTATTTTTGACATCTTAGCTTTCTGTGTTATTAGTATTTTATTTTATTATTCAAGTACTACTTTCTTATTGTTTTGATCAATTGATCGATTTTTCAACTTTGCTTTCAAATATTAGTTCTGAATGGAAAATATTCGAAATTCTCGCTCTGAACTAACACAAAAACTGGAAAAATGAGGATATATAATTTAAAATTATTCAGTCTCAGTTTGAAGTTACAAGAAACATCAGTAAGAAAGTTAAAGATATTGTCTTCAAATTTGTTGTATTTTAGTTGAAGATTTAAAATAGTAGAATTTGTCCTGCCTTACTCCTGCATGGTAATTTAGCAGCAAAAATTAATCCTTTTGATCAATTTGACTTATTATCATTGATCAGAAATTCTAGATAGTATAATATTTACACGCACGCACACGCACACACACACACGCACACACACAAACAAATTGTTTGTATGCATATATAAAACTTAATCCAGAATATAAATGCTTTGAGATTTCCTCTTTTCATTATGTGTGTTTAAAATTATTGTCAGTACAGAAGCGAAATTCACTTGAAGATATTCAAGGGAGTTGGAAACCTCTCTCAATATATTTTCTGACTATGTTACATTGGCTGTTTTCGATGTACCTTTTCTCAAAATCTGTATTATGTACATGCTTGAAATTTGTCTCATTATACTGAAATGAGCCTTTAGCTAGTTTTGAATTTTTAAAAAATGTTTTGAAATATTTTAACAAACACTGCTAAATTTGACCCATTTTTCGCATAAAAAATTTGTAAAAAATATATTTTTGAGAGTTTCTTACAAAAAGTTCATTTCAGTATATATTATATTTCTTACAAAAAGTTCATTTCAGTATATATTATTTCTTACAAAAAGTTCATTTCAGTATATATTAGCCATCATCATAAAAATTTACATACCCGTAAACAATAGTTTCCTAGAAAAGGTACATCGCACATCAAAATTTACGTTTTGAGATAAATTAATTTTAATGTATACAGTGAGATTTCTAATCAGCTAGGAAATAAAAAAATAAAAGGCTCAATTTACAACAAAAGACACATGATTTGGTTTATATTAGACGTTCACCTTTTACGCAAAAACGAAGTACTTTGTTTACATTTTTCACCATTAAAATGGCCGTAGCCCAGTTTCAACGATTATTTAAAAATAGATTTTAAGGGCTTTTAACTACCCTAGAGGTTAAAGTAAGGTATTTTTAGAAAGATTGAAATCTATACAATTTAAAAATGTAAAAATCTCAAATTATCAAAAAAATATTATTTTAGCTTTCCAACATCTCTTAATGAGGAAATTAATGATTTGTACAAAATTATAATTTGTATCGACAGGAATTCTGTATTTGGCATTTCATTAGTTGTAACAAAATCAACATTTCAGATGGTAAAAACAATGAAAAAGTTGCAACAAAGCAGTTTCTTAGAAGCAAGGCACAGATATTTATATATTTTTTGGCGATTTTTCCAAAGTTCTATATTTTTATTAAATTTCCAAGACATTTGCAAAAAATGCATTAGATTTCAAATGGATATCATTCAGGTTCTTAACGACATAGAAATATAAAATAAAATAAATTCAATTCATTATACCGCAATTCCCATGTGACGAAGCTAATTTCCATTTTTTAAAGACTTGATTTATTTACGCAAACTAATACATTGAACGGGTCAAATAGATACATAAATATTTACGATATTTCTTCGGTTACAGCCCGAACAGTATTGTATAAGACCTTACATGTTTACATTTTTTTAAAGCTCTTTTCAACAAAGCAGGTTTTTACAGACATTCCCTCCCCCCTCCTACATTGGGGAAATTAAGGGTTAATTGCCTTAGTTGCCGCATTATATTTCTTCAGAGCCTTTTTATTTTCGAAAAGATACAAATCTGTTTAGCTCTGGGATTTCTTTCATAGAAATAATTTCATTTCTTGCATAAGAAATCCTACATATATTTGTATTATAATTTGATTGAACTCATAAGTGTACCATTATAGTGCTACGTATCGCATATAGAACTTTTTGTTAATTGAAAAATTCTATGCATTTAATTTTAATTTGTAAATATTTTTTATAGTTCAAAGAAAAGTTCTGTTGTGAAAACAGGATGTATTGTAGAGTAAAACAATTTTCATAAATAGGATACATTAAGAAAGCTTTTGACTTAGTGAATTTAGTACTTTTTTGTTGTTGCTTCTTCGTGTGTTTTTTTAATTAATATTCTTACTTTGTGCAGGATGGAGAAAAAAAGGTCTTTATTACCGTTCCAAATAATAGCATACCATATATACGTAGGCTGTTCAATAAGTAATAAGACTAATTTTAATGCCGCAAAACCACTCATCAGAATGTTAATTTCTGTGGCATAAGAAAAATTTGTTGTCTGTATTAACAAAAGCTACCGATAGATGGCGTGTACAGACTCGTATTCTTGAGTATTATGTGATCGAACTGAAGCTTGTTTGAGGGCGCCTACGAGACGCACCCAGTTGACGAAATGGAAGCAAAAATCAGCATCGGAGACCTTTGATATAACACGATATGATTAAAGACTGGAACAAGAAGGCAACAATATCTTAAAACGCTTTACCACAGTAGACGAAGCTTGGTTGTATTACTATGATCCAACCATAAAAACAAACAAAGCAGTGAATGGAAACATCCATCTTCACCTACTCTCAAGAAAGCAAAAACTGTGAAATCAGCAGGTAAATTTATTACCATAATTTTTTTTATTATGAAGGAATTGTGTATCAACACGCTGCCGAATCCGGTACACCGTAAACAACTTGTACTACACGAATGTCCTGCGAACAATGGTACAGAACGTAAAAAAGGAAACGTCCATTCTTCGAAATAGCTTCCTATTGCACCATTGCTCGTTGCGTACTGTATATTTCGCAGCAGAACAACGTAGAGATTTTACCACACCCTCCATACAGTCCTGATCTCACTCCATGCGATTTCTAGCTGTTTCCTCAACTTAAGAAACCATTACGAAGCAAACGTTTTGCAAGCAACAAAGCATGTCTAAAAACCGCTTAGGAGGTTTTTTAAACAGCTCTCCGAAAACGGACTTTTACATATTTTTAAGAAGTGAGCAGAACTTTTGGATAAATGCATTTTTTTTTTGAAAAAAAAACATGTAAATGATGACGATTAAAGGTATTCTGTTTTTTTTTTATAATTTTAGTCTTATTACTTATTGAACAGCCCTCGTATTTTGAATTTTAGAAAAAAAAATTTAATCATAAAGCTTTTATTCATAACTACTCATATATACTCAATAAAATGGTGTTTTTTTCTGAAAATAAAAAAAAATAGTTTAATTTTGAATTAAAAATATGATCCAATTATTTGTACCAGTTTTTGAAAAATACAATTGTTTTAAATAAACAGTTACGTTTAAATATATAAGCCTATTTTTATTTTCTTTTTCTTTTATTTTCAAGAAGTTAGCTATAACTACATTATATGCTCTGTTCAAAAAGAAATAGAGTCAATTAAACTATCTTGCATTTTTTATTTGAAAAGCATTTCTTTGTTTATAAAATAACTTAATTGCATTCCTAAATTCAATTTTAGACATAAACAATTTTCCACAAAAATGATCCATTGTTACACAACCTCTAATTAAACAAAATAGAGCAAATTACTTTTTTTTCTGTCTCAATTTTCAAAAGCGTTTCTTTCATTCCGGTCAAAAATAGAAATAACAGATGGGCAATTCAAGTGACATCTTAAATGTTTCATTGAACAATTTTTTTCTTTATCCGGAAGTTTATTTCAAGAAGAGGATTTCTTCCTTTTCCCATTAATTTTTTACTTCTTTAAGCGTGATGCTCACAGCACCTAAATATCCTCAATTATCAATTTGCTTCGTTATAAAATCGCTGAGAGTACAATAATTTTTATTGAACTTAGTGGCGGTTTTGTGCATTAACTGTATGAAAAGGCTCATTGAGAAAGTAATGCAAAAGGATCGCATTTCATCAAATTTTATTTTTATATTTGTTTTAATTGTATTTTGTATTCACATCCATCATAACATATATGTCAAAACAGTTAGTTTTCTTTATTGTCATGTCACGAAAATGAATAATTTTTTGTATGGTTTCTGTTTTTGCTAGGTCAGGATGTTTTTGCTATATTTATGAGGTGCCTCAGGTAATATGTATTTTCAATGAGAGAGAGATAAAAATTACCCTTAACCGTTTCAGTTTAAAACATCAACAATTTTTTTTCCCAAATCAGCCATTTTCTTTTAAAAATCATTATACTTAAAGTCTAGGAAATATATGACTAATGGTTTTTATAAAGTAGTAATTTAAGATGAATGTAAAAGTATTTTTTCGGAATATTTTTATCACTCATTATTCATTTTTCAATTGATCATCGATTCAGTAAGAGTTATGATATAAGTAAATATGGAAATTTATAAAGCTTATACGCACATTTTATATAATCTTTCTAGGTATATACTTATATTAGAGGACCCGACATACGCGCGTTATCCTGTACAGACATCTTAAATTCAAAAATTCCAAATTTTTATGAATAAGCTTTAACAATCTGGACCGTTTTGAGTAAAATTTGAGTAAAATTGAGTAAAATTTCAAACACTAATTACATTTGAATGTAATAATTTAATTAACACACGATTTATTTCGACAAAATAATAACACAAAGTGACAAAATATTTTCCTGAAATGATCACAGCACCAACTGTCGGGACCAACTTGAATTAGAATAAAAGATTTTTGAATATTCGATACTAAGATCGTAGCGCAGTCTGTCGGATCCAATGTAAAACATTCCAAGATCAACAACTTATAAATAAAAAATTAATTAAATAAACATTTCTAAACCGAGTTATAAAAACCATTCTCGAGTCCACTGGAACAGACAAAAACTTTCTTCAAAATCGGTCCAGCCGTTTAGGAGGAGTTCAGTTACATACACACGCACAGAAGAATTACATATATAAAGATTATTTAAAAAGATATTAATTAAAAACGCTAAAAAGCGTGAATCGCGTCTGCATTTTCGAAACTATAAAGACCGGGTTTGACCAGTTAGGCTGAAAAAACAATTTTCGACGCCAACTTACGTCTTTTTCAATTTCTACTGTTAGCTCACGATCTCTATACATATTGTTGCGTTTTCGGGGGTTCGAAATGATTGAAGCCGAAGAGCGAAATTCGAAAACAATTTTATTCTTGGCCAAAACAGTCCTCCACAAATTGTAGAACAGTTCGAGAAATTCACGTACAATCGATGAAAATACTGATAACACAGATGCAATACACTAACAAAAACAATAGTAAACACTCAGCACAAAAATAATAACTCAATAAAAGCAATAACACACGCACTATGCAATCGTCTCTCTCTCAAGCAGAGAGGTATCACTTGCATGAAAGCTGAGATCTGACTAACTGACTAGCCGGCCCGGGTCCTTTTATACCTTTAAAAACCTCTGGCACTTGCCAGAATAATCGAGAAATAGAAAGATCTAGCAAAATCCGGAAGGTATGAGAAAAGCTCAATACATAGTGTTACAATACCGCAATAGGGTTGCCAGACAGGGTTATTAGGAGCAGGGTTGCCATGGTCGCCAAGCTTATCGCCCACATTTGGCGATATATCGCCAAATTTGGCGCCAAAAATTAAGTCGCCAAATCCGTCGCCAACTTGGCGCTAGCTGCAATATTTGGCGAGTTTACCATTTAAACCAATGTTAAAGCATGGGGGCCGTGCAATGCAGTGGAAATGATATTACAGGTAAACAGGGTTGAAATCACATTAGATACGACAAATTAAACTGTAAAAAATGAACACAAATGAGTAGAAACAATTAGAATAAGACTAAATTCGTAACATTGCCCCCCTCTCAAGAACTGCATGTCCCGGGCAGTACAACCCTTCATCAGACGTTAACATAATAATAAAGCAATTGATTAAAAACAATTAAATGAATATGCAATAATAAACATGTAATACATAGTACAAAATAAACACCTAATGCATAGTACAAAATAAACACGTAATGCATAGTAGAAAATAAACACTTACAAAACAACAAACAAAATTATTTACAAGATTATTTACACACTAACTTATTTATACAAGACCATGGTCAAAATAAATTACACAATAATTGACACACTAAGAATTATGGCCATAATATTGTCGTAATGAACGACTCTAGGCTTATTCGTTGACTTACGGATCCGGATTACGACGTCGTTTATTATCTTTAAAATTGTATAAGGACAGTCCCAATGCGATTGTAGCTTAGAGAAAGTCCTTTGCGTCGAGTCGGGTTGTAGAACCACACCTTGTCACCTTCCTTGAATTGATGTCCTGTGGCTTTTGTGTCGTACCGAGTCTTCATCTTCTCCGTCCTCAGGTTGATCCGTTCTCGAGCCAAATTGTGTACATCTTCAAAACGTGCCTGGAGATTCTGCACGTACTCTTCAGGCGATGAAGGTGTATCCGGAGGGCGACCAAACAGCAGGTCACAAGGGAGACGAAGATCTCGGCCAAAAAGCATCTGGGATGGTGAATATCCGGTAGTCTCGTGAACGGCGCTGCGGTACGCTAGCAGAAAGAGAGGAACTTTCTGGTCCCAATCTTGTTGGTTCTTGGAGACCATCAGTGAGAGGTTATTCAGGATGGTACGATTAAACCTCTCCACCATGCCATCTGACTGTGGGTGCAAAGGTGTGGTCTTGGTCTTGTCAATTCCGAGTAGTTCACAGACCCCCTTCAATACCGCAGAGACGAAATTTCTTCCCTGATCGGAATGAAGTTGAAGAGGTACCCCATATCTCGATATCCAGTGCTGCACTACAGCCTCCGCTACGGTGGGGGCTTCTGATCCGGAATGGGGTACACTTCCGGGCCATTTCGTGAAGTAATCAATGACAACAAGTAGGTACTTATTACCAGACACAGTCCTTGGCAGAGGTCCCAGGATATCGAAAGCGATACGTTCGAAGGGTGCTCCAACATTGTAGCGATGCAGCTTCCTCGGCTACGTATCTTTGGCCCCTTCCGAGCTGAACAGGCATCACAGGACTTGCACCACTGTTCCACGTCAGCTCTCACTTTACCCCAGAAGAATCGCTCTCGAACTCGGTGCAAAGTTTTCATGACGCCGAAATGACCTCCTGTTGGGCTGCCATGCAATTCTTTGAGTACCTCTGGGATACGAGATCGAGGAAGTACTAATTGCCACCTGAATGTCTTTCCATCCTCTGATTCGAATTTTCGGTATAGAACACCATTCCTGAGATGTAGAGAATTCCAGAGGGCCCAATACTGCTTAGTTGTAGGACTATAAGCCGAGATGTCCTGCCAACTTGGTTTATTGCTGGAAGACTCCATAAACTCTATAAGGGGTTTAATATCAGATCCGCCATCTGGTCTTCTCGAACTTTCTCGTCACTCCAGGGATTGGGTGGCGTCGCTGTTGAAGTTGTTATCTGGCGTATAGCATAGTCATATTTGGTCTCTACTCTGGAACAATGACGACAATTTTCTGGGCATGGTCTTCTTGAAAGGGCATCAGCATTTCCATGCGAGGAGCCTTTACGATGTCTGATGTCAAAGTAATACTCGTTGAGGCGTTATATCCATCTGGCTACCTGGCCTTCAGTATTTCTAAAATTCATTAGCCAGGTTAAAGAGGCATGATCGGTACGTAGAAGAAATTTTTGGCCATAGAGATAGTGATGGAAGTGCTCGATGGCTTTCACAATAGCCAGTAGCTCTTTTCGAGTGACACAATAATTTCTTTCCGGTTTCGATAAACACTTACTCCAATAAGCTACGACTCGTTCCTGGCCATCTATTTCCTGAGATAATACTGCTCCGACACTCTCATTACTAGCATCAGTGTCCAAGATAAATGGCTTGTCCGGTTGTGGATATATTAAGATCGGTGAAGACGTCAAAGCTTCTTTAAGCTGGAGGAAGGAATCTTCACATTCTTTTGTCCACTGAAACTTTTGTTTACTTTCTGATAGCTTGTGCAAGGGTCTTGCGATGTTAGAGAACCCTTTCACGAACTTTCGGTAATAAGTACATAGTCCCAGGAAGCTTCGCAGCTCACGGAGGTTTTCAGGGCGTTTCCAATTCTTTACGGCGGACACTTTTTCGGGGTCCGTACGAACACCTTCTGCAGAGATGATGTGTCCCAGATAATTGACTTCTTTCTGGAAGAACTTGCATTTCGAAGGGTTTAGCTTCAAGTTAGCGTCGCTTAATTTTGATAACACCTTCCGGATATTTTGAAGATGTTCTTCAAACGTACGCCCTCCTATTATGACGTCATCCAGGTAAATAAGGCAAGCTTCAAAAGTCAGACCCTTTAGCACGGTCTCCATCAGCCGCTCGAAAGTAGCTGGCGCATTGCAGAGCCCGAACGGCATGACTTTGAACTGCCATAGTCCTTGGCCGGAAGTGAATGCTGTTTTTCTCTATCTTCGGGATGGATCTCCACTTGCCAGTATCCGCTCATTAAATCTAAAGTCGAGAACCATTTATGACCGGAAAGGGTATCCAGGGTGTCATCTATCCTTGGAAGAGGGTAGCTGTCCTTCTTGGTGACGTCGTTAAGTTTTCGATAGTCCACGCAAAATCTTGTGGAGCCATCTTTCTTACGAACCAAGACGATTGAGATGCCCACGGACTCGAAGACGGTTCTATGATGTCATTTTCCTGCATCTCTCGTAGTAGTGTTCCGACCTCTTCCTGTTTAGCAAACGGCAAGCGTCTTGGGTGCTGTTTAATCGGCGGATGGTCTGCTGTATCAATTCTGTGTTGTGTCACTGTAGTATGGCCAATATCGCTACTGTTTCTAGAAAACACGTCTTCAAATTCTTGGAACAGTCTTTCTGCGGAGCTTTTCTGTTCGAGGGACAATTCAGCATTTTCTAGAAGGTCGGGAGTCAACTGTTGAGGCGAGTTGGATAGGAGCAAGCTCGAACTTTTGCAGACACACGTTACTGGACTGCAGGTTGCCAACACTTCACCTTTCTGGAACACTCTAGGTTTTTCAGTTACGTTGCAAATTCTTACCGGGATAGTTTTTCTGGAAAGGTCCACTAGCGTCGAAGCTATTAGCAATCCATTCGCTTTATTTTCCGCAGATCCAATTAGGCCAGAGTTGAAACTCACATCGTTACCGATGTATCCAGGTACTATGATTTCAGTCCTTGGGGGAATGGTAATGTTCTCGTTAGCGGTTACCTGTCGAATAGATTCTGACCTGTGTTCAATTTTGAATATAGTGACTTCTTCGTGTATGGAACGTAATTCGCTCTTGTTGAAGTCTAGAGTGAAACCATGCTCCTTTAGAAAGTCCAGTCCAAGAATGAAAGGGTCTGCAATATCTGCGACATACACAGCATGTTGGTAGGTAGTGTCTCCAAACTGGATCTTGACTTTTAATTTTCCGTGAATATCAATCTTTTCCCCGTCACGGTCTGTCAGCACCACGCGGGGCGGGGTCCAGATAAGTTTTCTTTTAATTTTTGAGCCAGATCGTTCCGAATGATAGACACATTGGCTCCTGTATCGATGATCATGTTGCAGGGAAGCTCGTTAACATGTCCCATTATAAAAATTCCATTCTCACCGGTACTCTTTGTCGAAATTTGACACACTGGAATGTGGGGCTTTCCAAAATCTGGCAACCTCCGCCCCACGAGATGGTCATTAATTAGTTTTCCGACACCTCCTTCTGGAAGGCGCTTATTAGTTTCAGCGCCTTGGCGTGCCCGGCAGCTTCTCTGCAGATGCCCTTCTCGACCGCAGGTCCAGCATTTAAGGGTCTTCTTCCCGTCTGCTTTCTGGGACATCAAAGACTCAACTCTATTCATGAAGCTTCTCATCTGTCGCTCTAACCGCTCCACACCTGAGTTCGACGTGTCCGATTCGTTGACGGCTCGTATGGGGTGTCTGTCCTTTCGTGTTGCTTGCTGGGCTGCCTCGAATTTCATAGCAAACACTAGGGCCCCCTTTAAGTCCTTGAGATCCGCCATTCGGAGAGCTTTCTGAATTTCTGGATCACGCACCCCGTCGATGAAGTGTTGCAGCGCCAGGACTTCTCTTACTTCAGTCGGACAGTCAGAAAACGCCAAGTGAGAAAGCCTCTCGACGTCCGTCGCCAGTTCTTGGAGCGTTTCGGACACTTTCTGCTGCCGTGACTTCAGCTGGAGTCTGCTGTAATCCTTCACACATTTCTCTCCGAAGCGTAACTCCAGAGCATTAACGAGAGCGTCGAAATCCAGCCGCTGTGTTTCCGGCAAAGTTTGCAAAATGTCAGCAGCGTCGGCTCGAAGAGAAGCAGCTAACTGGCAGGCCTTGGTATGGGAGTCCCTCTGGTTTGCATCCGCCACTATGGAGAATTGGGTCTTATACACCTGCCAAGAGGACTTTCCGTCATATGTAGAAAGCTTGATGGAAGGCTTGGAATAAGGAGCTTGAAACTTAAATTCATCCCCTTGACCAGTCATGACTTTCTGCTTCAATTTCTCTAGGTCACCCTGAACGAGATGGAAACTTCTTCTACCTTTTCGAAAATTTTCGCCTCTAGTTTGCTCTCCATATCTTCGAATTTATTTTCAACCGACTCGATTCTTCCTTCCATTTCTTCAAATTTCTTGTCCATAGTCGTCAATTTGTCGCCAATGCCCTTCAAATCACTTTTCAACTCTTCCTTGTTCGCGGTCAGTTTGTTATTCAACTCGTCCATATTGGCGCTGATCTGCTCGTTTACGTTAGTAAGCTTGGTATTCACTTCGCCCATATTGGCATTCATGCTGGCGGTCAACTCCGATTTCATTTCAGTCAATTTTTCTAGAAGAGTCTGGAACTGGGCCTCCATCGCTCTTGTTGTTGGCATTCAATCCCACTTCTGACACCAATTGTTGCGTTTTCGGGGGTTCGAAATGATTGAAGCCGAAGAGCGAAATTCGAAAACAATTTTATTCTTGGCCAAAACAGTCCTCCACAAATTGTAGAACAGTTCGAGAAATTCACGTACAATCGATGAAAATACTGATAACACAGATGCAATACACTAACAAAAACAATAGTAAACACTCAGCACAAAAATAATAACTCAATAAAAGCAATAACACACGCACTATGCAATCGTCTCTCTCTCAAGCAGAGAGGTATCACTTGCATGAAAGCTGAGATCTGACTAACTGACTAGCCGGCCCGGGCCCTTTTATACCTTTCGGTCAGAAACCTCTGGCACTTGCCAGAATAATCGAGAAATAGAAAGATCTAGCAAAATCCGGAAGGTATGAGAAAAGCTCAATACATAGTGTTACAATACCGCGATAGGGTTGCCAGACAGGGTTATTAGGAGCAGGGTTGCCATGGTCGCCAAGCTTATCGCCCACATTTGGCGATATATCGCCAAATTTGGCGCCAAAAATTAAGTCGCCAAATCCGTCGCCAACTTGGCGCTAGCTGCAATATTTGGCGAGTTTACCATTTAAACCAATGTTAAAGCATGGGGGCCGTGCAATGCAGTGGAAATGATATTACAGGTAAACAGGGTTGAAATCACATTAGATACGACAAATTAAACTGTAAAAAATGAACACAAATGAGTAGAAACAATTAGAATAAGACTAAATTCGTAACAATATTTTATTTGTTTGCTTGTTTATTTATCTATTTATTTATCTTGGTGGAATTTTCAATCGTTAATAAAATACATTTTAAAGCGCTCAATTGAGCTAAAATGTAATGTACATGATTATTTTGGATGACAATACAATAATTTAATTATAATTAATAAAAATTAATTGATTAAAACAAATTATTTAAAAATTTACAAATACAGCCACGTTGGCAACTTCTGTCAAAATTTGAAAATGTTTTTTTTTTCTCACAAAAGCATTCAGTTGTAAGGAAATTTTATATACACGATTGTTTTGGATGACAATACGATACTTTAATGATAATTAATAAAAATTAATTACTACTTAATGTTGTGATTCTATCATATGTATATACATATTTATTTTAATACAACTATTCAATAAAAAGTAGCTAAAATAAATTTTTTTCTTGGTTGATCTAAGTAGGAATTGATTTTAAAATTTTTTTTATATTACTTGTTTATAACAATAGCGTTGTTACAACAATGCAGGTGAATGTTGAGTCGTATTTTTTGAATGTTTTTAATTAATATCTTTTTAACTAATTGTGATATCGGATCGGATTGTGAATCTAAACCATTCTCAAATTTACTTGAAGCCACACAAAAAATTTCATCGAAATCGGTCCAGACGTTTAGGATGAGTTTAGTGACAAACACACGCACAGAAGATTTTTATATATAAAGATGTATATAATCTTTCAGTTAGGACTATAGGATTTCAATCGCTAGAAATTTTTCAGTAATTTATCATACTGAATTATTCTAACGAAAATTACCTTAAATCATAAATGTAAGTAATTACTCTCCTTCTCTGTCCATGTGTTTTAAAAAAATTCCCTGTAAAATCAAATTTCTTGCGATTTTTTAAATATTTATAAATTACCATGTTTAAGTAATATCAATTTATATATATATATAGAGTAAAATTCCTGTATTATAGAAACACATAACAGAAAGTGTTTTTAAATTTAATTGCAAATGTCAATGTGTAGATTGATGAATTTTCTGCATTTTTTATATATAAAGGGGTTTTTTTACGATTATTTTCTTAATAGTTTCGGAGAATACATAATCTAAACTAAAAAAAATGTAAAAAATAACTCTTATTTTTTTCGAATACATATTTAAACTTTTTAAATAATTTGAGAATTCAGTTATATATGCAATTTATTCTTACACATCCATAATATTAAACAAGTAATTTGCGCTCAATCGATTATGTTGTAGATGGAATCTATCAAATTTATTTCCTTTGATGCTTGATATTTTGATAGATCTTCTTTCCAGTGTCTAATATATTAAACGTGTTAACCATTATACATTTAATCTTGGATAAGGAGACTATTTCACTTAATATATACAGTCAAAACTGTTTTTGTGCGGTCATTTTTATGCGATATCCTTTTTGTGCGATTTTTTATGTGCGGTATTTTTTTAATGCGGTTTATGAATTTCAATGGCTTTGGCGCCACTGTTATGTTTTCTATCTATTTACTAGTGGCGTAACGGAGAATGTTAAGACCCCCCTGAAAGTCAGGTTTTGCCTTTAATATTTTATAAATTGGGTAAATACATATTCAGCGTTAGTCAAGCCTTGGAATCCTAGAGTCCTCCCCCCGCGTGACAGGACTCAATGACTTTGGCTCCACTGTAATGTTTTCTATCTATTTACCAGTGGTGTAACGGAGAATGTTAGGACCCCCTAAAAGTCAGGTTTTGCCTTTAATATTTTATAAATTGGGTAAATGCGTATTTAGCGTAAGTCAGGCCTTGGGACCCTAGAGTCCTGCCCCCCTCCCGCGATGCGGAGGTGTACGTTACGCCACTGAAATGTAGATACTTCAAGACGCTCTGTTCATTTGTTATAAACAGTCTTCCAACAATGCGCATTCAGTTGCTTTCTCTCAACGCTCCAGCAGCCCGCGCTTGATTGAAGACGAAACTTTCAATGACAGTGACATTAACAATAATTTGATAAATTATAAAAACGGTCAAGAAGCCAGATTCTTTGAGAGCAGATAAAAATATGCAGGGTTCCAGCTTTCTAACAAATTGGAAAAGCATTTTCTTAAAAAAGATATCAGTTAAGAAAGGAGTATAAAATTCCGAAAAGGGCTTCAATCATGTATAGCTGGTTATCGTGACATTTACAAGCAACTGACCACCCGTCCTTCATCACAAAAACTTATCTCTTACTTTATGATGCCAACAAATAAATAAATTGAAATTGCACCTTCAAGTGACGAAAGCGATTTTGAACTTATTCATTACAGGACTTTGGATTACGATGTGTAGCGATGAATTATGTATGTGCATTTTAAAGACTTGTCCGTATATACAATGAGAAACTATATGTTTTAAAATGCTTCCATGTGTAGTATTTAATTATTTATTTTGTTATGGAAGTACTCTTTCATAAATTTCGTAAATAATTGGCATATTTCATAAATGCGACTTTTTTTATGCTGTCCATATCCATCGCATAAAAAAAGTTTTTTTGTAGTATATCCACGAATTAGTTTGTTATATGTAAGAATTTATGAAATTTTTGAATATTTTTTTTGTGTGATTTTTTATGCGGTCCCTATCTACCGCACAAAAACAGGTTCAACTGTATATGCATCAGCTAGATTTTGAAACTATTAAACTAGCTGGTATGTTTTCGTTTCGACTTCGCAAAAATCTCACCAAACAGGCTTTATTATCAACAAAATACGCAGATAATTTTTTTTGTAAACGTTAGTTCTCATTGGTTTTTTTTATCTATTTTTGATGTATTATGGAACAGACGTTACATATGAGAGAAGACCGCGACTTGTTTTGAAATGTGGGGGCAAACGTTTACAGTCTGGAAATTCCGTTTGGCGTCGGTCGCATTATGTTTGGCGACTTTATTGCTTTCGCCGGCGAAACGGTAAAGTACCAATTAGCTTTAAGACATTTCGGCTTAGAAGAATCATTATTTCGGATCAAATAAAGCTACAAAAATTTAATGTATGAAGCTTAAGCTGAATCAAAAATTAAATGTACATTCCCAGAATTTAAGTTTGAAGAATTATTATAAGACTTTACTGGCAAAAATCGACTGAGTTAATACGATTATTTTAACATTATTTGTCTAAACACCATTGAAGAAAATGCAATATGATCTTTAAACCAGTGTTTCTCAAAGTGTGGGGCGCGCCCCCTGGGAGCGCGATGACCCTACAAGGGGGGCGCGAGCGTATCGAAAATTTAAAGATTTTTTTTAAAAAAAAATAACCGGAAAGAGAAGTAAAACAAAATGCTTTCTTCTATAATAAAAAAAATACACACAACAACACTGACATAATTTATGTTTATTATCTGGCTTTTTTCCGTCATCAAATAGCTATCTTTGATCCCAAAACCAAATTAAAGAAAAAAAACATTTTGTTTTATTTGCTGTTTTTCCTCAATGAGAGATTTTTTTATTACGTTTTAACATAAAATATTACTCGTTAAAAGAAAAAACGAAACCCAGACCCTGAGAAAAATTCTAAGAAGATAAAAAATTCACCACTGTAATTATTATTGAAATACTGTACATTAGTTGTAGAAAAAGAAAAGGAAGTCATGATTCACTTTTCAGCCAGGCTGCATAGTACGTTTGCTAATCATTTGATTGTCCTTCAATCTTATGGTATGGTTATTATCAATATTAGTTCCCTCCCATCTTTTATGCGTTTGCTTTTCGCTTAGGGAAATTGTAAATAATTGAATTTTGCGATATTTGGAAAAGAATTGATCGGTTTAACATTTCTGTAGGATAATTGAAAAGTGTCTGATTTGCGTCCTTTATTATGGTCTTGTACTTTTGAATCATTTTAGTTCAGTTTTATTGGAATTTTTCTCAAATCATCAAAGAATTGAATAGTCCTTGAAAGAAGGTAAGTATATACTTTCTATAAATTAAAATATTCACTAGAATTCCGATTTGTATCGTGTACAGTAAAAATAATTCTAAACAAATGATTGGGGTGACTGAGTCTCCCCGCACTACCATTAATGTTAGTATCGAGTACGCGCCTGCTCCCGGGTTAAAACATTTTGAAGTCTTCTCGCTTTAAATGTTAAAAAGTAACACAATTATTCTTCATCGGAATTTTATATTCTTTTTCATAATTTAACATTAATTCTAAATGCAAATTGTGTGAGGTTTAAAATTACAGTTCTTTTAAACAGTTATTTACAATTATAGCATTTATCTAAAAAAAAATCATTTTACATTTTTGTATACAATGTCGTGCACACAGTTTTACTCTCCTTACAGTTCAGCTATTATATCAAGAATAATGTTTTATTTTTTAAAAAATGAACTCGTGCGAAGAGTCGGTGTTTCAGCCAGTATACGTTTGATGTATCAGTACTGAAGAAGGTATTTTATAAATAATTTCTTATTACTGAATTTGGCCGCGGTAGCCGAGTGGTATAGGTATCGGATCGTGGCTTGCCTTGTCACGAGTTCGAGCCCAGTACCACTAAAGACCCACCGTGTAGGGTAGCGATGCACGTTAAACATGTTGAGAGTTGAAACGTTTTCCCGTTGGTGTGGTGTGGTAGTTAGGAGAGAGGGGTGCCAGCTCAGGTGTCATCCACGTCACTTGAACATGTTTCAAAATTACGTGGTCCGTCGTCAAAAGCCCTCGTGCAGCTGAATAGTGCGACGTTAATATTCAATCAATCAATCTTATTACTAAATTAAGAACAAGTTTAATAATTATTAGGGACTTCCACGGGTTTGTCTTGTAGAGGAAAGTTTTTCAAAGGAAGGTTTAATATCAGAAATTGACACTTAAAGAGTTATTTTTCTATATTTAGCTGAAATCTATATTTTGTCTTCAAGGCATCCACTGCAGAAAATCCGGTTTGAAAAAGGTAGGATGTTGAAAATGGTAATAGTATACGAAGTGCTTTTGTTTTCAGTACAGATAATTCCTCATCCACCTCTACCCCAAATTTAAGGAGCGATTTATTACAAAATTGCCTTTTAATTTTTCACTGGATGTAAAATCTATGAAGATTTCTTCTTCGGAAGTTGAGAGCCCTTCTGAGTATCTTGATATAGATCCCTAATCCACTCGTAACTTGCTACCAAGCTGTCCTCATCCAGAAAATACTTTTTAAAATTCTTTGCCAACATAGCTAAATGATTTTACATGTTTTAAAAACAACTTTCACATGTTGTTCTACAGATTTGTAAGTTTTAACACATATCGAGCTGGGGCTTTTTTTTCCATCATTTACTTCAGTAGTGGTAAATCCAAAATTTAAGTATTTTTGAGAAGATCGCCTTGATTTAATTTTCGGAACCATGCTCGTTCGTCTGTGTACTTGTTGATTCTTTATTATGGTCGAATGTTTGCTTACGACTTAAAAATGTATGTATGATATTGTTTTAATCTACTGCCGTAAATACTTAATTACCGTGAATTACAATTAACGTGGAAATTAAAAAAAATGTACATTCAAGCTAGATTCGGTAGCTATAGGAGTATCGAGTCGACCAAAACTGACTGGAATTGTACGAGGAAAAGCATTTTTACATGTTTTGCGCAGACGTCCGATAGATTGCCCAGACTCACGCAAACGTACCCTATAATGCCAGATGTGATGGATATGATGGAGAGCGACATTGACTAGACTATTTTTCTAATGACATTTGTACTTTGAGAAATGAATGCTGAAGGTAATAAATCTTTAATTAAATACATCATTTTGCGATCTGTTCCAATTTAAAAACTAGAGAAAGAAAAATAACATAATTCTAAGTAATTTTCTTAAAATATATATTACTTAAAAGTTACATATACACAAAATTTAATATACTTATTGTATTAATTTGTACGGTTTATAATTAAGATCGTATTGTAACTTTAGCGTCTCTCTCTCAAAGTGCATTTTTATTGCAGTAAATACATTATTGTTGTACAGGGGGGGGCGAGACAAAAATTATGATTGAAAATTGGGTCGCCAGTATTGAAAGTTTGAGGAACACTGCTTTTAATGTATGAGTGGTGCACAGAGTATTTTATGACTAATTAATTAATGCTAAATAAAAACAAGTTTAATAATTATTAGCTACTTCCATGGGCTTGCCTTACAGAGCAAAGTTTTTGAAAGGAGTTTTAAGATAAGAAATTGACCCTCTGAGTTCATTTTCTATATTTAGCTGATATATCTATATTTTGTCTTCTAAGCAATCACCGCATTTTGTAATATGTTCCAATTTAAAAATCAGAGAAAGGAAAAATAACTTAGTAATTATCCTATTACTTAACTTTTTTTTGCTTAAAAGTAACAAATACAAAATTTAATACTTATGTCATGAATTTGTACGGTTTATAATAAATATTGTTGCTTTATCGTAAAAGTGCATTATTATTGCATTCAGTAAATTATTATGTATAAGGGGGGGGCGCGATAAAAATTGTGATTGAAAAGGGGGGCGCCAGTATTGAAAGTTTGAGAAGCACTGCTTTAAACCATTTAAAAGGATACAATTTTTACTTTTGATACCATTTGATTTAAAGATTCTTAAATAACCTTTGCTAGCAGTTTTCTTTTTGCATTGAATAATTCTCAACCTAAAAATTTCTTAGCAAACCCTATCCCCCGTCCTTCTTTTGAAAAAACATTAAAGATCTTTAATATTTTTCTCTTTTGGGTGCAGCAGCTGCTAACTTTTTTCAATGTCGAATCTAGAAAAAAATATAAAAATATATAAAATTTGTGCAGTTATAAATATACACATATTTTGCACTAGTATATACTCCTATCTGGCTCATTTTAAGAAAAAAATTGTATATTATTAATTTTTTGCTCTACCCACTGCTTTTATTTTATTTAAAAATTATATTTGCCATAATTTTTGATTTCCTTCACTTTAAATTTTAAAGAACGGAAGAAAAGAAATCTGCCTCTTTAATTTTAATTTTGCAAAGAAGGAAGCAGATAATGGTTTTCAAATTATTTCTAATGTATTTATAGTGAATTCTATTATTCATGAATTTAATTTTGATTAAAAACCATCTTCGGTTTACATCACGACTTTTAAACAATAAAAAAAACCAAGACCCAAAAAAGACTTTTTTTACTCTAAACTAGAGATATTCAACCTTTTTTTCCCACCGGGCCGCATGCACATGACAGGTATTTCACGCGGGCTGCAACATGCGGATAATGTAAAAAAGGCCTTTTAAGACCAAAGAAAAATTGATCAGAGTATTATAACTCATTTTTGGCTTCTATTTTAATACTGTATTAACTTTTCTATCAAATACACACACTGTAAGTGACTCCCCCCTGAAGTCGCTTCCTCACCATCCTGCCTACCTAAAGATGTTGGAGGGAACAAAGCACGACTAGAAACTTCCATGATAAATATAATTTATTATTATTCAATCTCACTAATCAATCACAAAGTAAACCACAAAAGGAAGCCCCAGGAATAATATAAAGAAGCCAACAACCTCTTAAGTGAATAATCGCGTCAATTCCTAATCCACTAATTTAGTATAGTAGCAAAACTCCGTCCTTAAGTCAAGGTACGTAAATCCTAAATCTCACCTTAGTAATGCTGCAACCGATGCTCCGCTCCTTCTGCCGTACAATTTTATCAAACTCTAACTAACTAACTTTATATACTCTAACTAATTTGCGTATCAGTGTTTCTTCTTGAGAGGGATGGCTGTGAATTAAACGCGAATAATAGCTCAAAGATTCCTCGAGTGAGTGAGTGAATATTAACGACGCTCTGTTCAGCTGCAAGACGGCTTTGGCGACAGACCACGTAATTTTGAACCATGGTCAAGTGAAGTGTACGACACCTGAGCTGGCACCCCCTCTCCTAACTACCACACCACACCAATGGGAGGACGTATGAGCTCTCGATTGACGGGCATCGCTCCCCTACACGGTGGGTCTTTAGCGGTACTGGGACTCATGACATGCCAGCCATGATCCGATACCTTGACCACTGCGCTACCACAGCCCCCAAAGATTCCCCAAGAGGATTAATTAGTGAAGGTCGCGTAAAGACCCGTCCCAACACAAAAACATTTATTTTTATGCATTTTTTTCTAAGTAATGAGTTTCTATTTCCTTTCATCTATGATAAAGCCTCTTGCTTACACTCTACTATTAAAATAACAAATTAACAGAAAAGTTGATAAATTATATTGCTTGAGGGATAGAATTTTATATTAAATTTTTAGTACATTGTTCTCCAATAACTGATTTTCATAGTGCAATGGACCATGACCGGACCACTCAGAAAAGGCCAGCGGGCCACACGCGGCCCGCGAATACAGGTTGAGTATCACTGCTCTAAACTCTCTAATCTATTGCTTTTGTTTGAGATATTTTGTTTACTGCAAAAAACTCAGAGAATTCGGAAAGAATATTTCACTCAAGCAGTTATAAAATTTTAGTATTATAAACAAGTAGCTTTTCCAACTAAGAAATATCTTCCAAGAAATGCACACTTAATTAAAGACAATGTAAACTTAATGTTTTCAGTTTACTGTTATATATATATATATATATATATGTATGTATGTATATATATATATATATATATACATATATATATATATATTATATATGTATATGTATATATATATATATATATATATATATATATATATATATATATATATATATATATATATATATATATATTAGTACACTGTTATTTACATAAATTTTTCAAAAAAAGGAACAACTGAGTTTGAATTGCTATAATAATGATACTATCTAAGTAAAATCTTATTTTGAAGATAAAAATTTCTAAAATTAGAAATAATTTATTGCTTAATCCAGACAAAATATTCTTTCTATATATTGAATTAATTTTAAAAACACAATTGTTTTTCATAAAAATTTGCACAGCTTTTCTTTCTTAGATAACGAATATTTAGTTTTTTTTTTTACATCTCCAAAACTTTAACTGCTATTTTATAAAAAGTTTTAGTTCAACTGTTATTATGATAACAAAACAAATAAAAAATACGCATTAAATAATTTAAAATAGAGAATTATATACGTTCATTTTTTGAGTAGAGGCAGAAAATGCTAACAAAATTTTTTACATTAAGAAAAATTTGTATATATGCATGTTTTTAAGACGAGAAATTCTAAAGCTTCCCTTAAATGAGTTATTTTTAATATTTACTTAAATGAATATTTGAAGCATTTTTAAGTGCTAAAATGAAGTGCTTCTTCATTTTGAATAACACAATCGAAAACAAATAATTAACAAATATTAATTTTAGTTAATTCTGGAATTAAATAACAACACACACAGATCTAAATATTTCTCCCTTTTTTTCACATGACCTTCGTTGCCCCAAAAAGCTGTTAACCGAGCCTTATATTGAAATAAACAGTTATTTTGAAAGAAATTTCTGATGCACTTTGGGTCTGATTAAAAACCAGTTTTGAAAAGATGTAAATATTATGTTTATTTTATACAATTAATAAAACTTATGGCAGAAAAAAGGGAAAAATTATAATATGCATAGCTTGTATGTTATGAAGCCCAATGGCTGAGTGCTAGGCACATTACAGGTCCGGGGCTTAAATACAGAGCTTGGAAAGGTCGATACAGCCTTTTATCCCTTCAGTGGGTCGATAAATACCAAGCTTGCTTGGGAATTAAACACTGGAGGTTTAACGTCAGATTGCTCTCCTGACAGGAGTACCTGTTCCTGCACCTCAGCACCCGAGGTCGCAAATACTGAGATGGGCATAGTAGGCCATAGTCTTCATGGGCTGCTACTCCACTGAGTTTTGTTTTTAGTGTATTATACATAGGTAGAACGTGGTAGGTTATGAATCAATGATAATTTTATAAAGAAATAAAGTATATATCATGTGACTTATACTACCGTTTGCCACTTCTTATATAAATCGAGATTTCTATAAAAATCTATCGTCTTTGCTTCTTCGCCTTCTTCAAAAGGGTAACGTATGTGGCTTTTGTGTTGTGTGTTTTCTGTACTATGTGTTATGTTTAAGATGTGTATGTTTGTGTGTTTTTACATGTACAATAAACATTATTAACAATGAACACCTGACTGCCTAGTCAATGCAACATCAACAAATATCTAATGATCATCGTTTTTTTATAGAATTCCTTGCACTCAACATATATATATATATATATATATATATATATATATATATATATATATATATATGTATATAATCCAAAATAAAAAAATCCCATACATAAATATATATATACACACAAATATATAAATATTATATATATATATATATATATATATATATATATATATATATATATATATATATATATTAGGATATTTAGGATTCATATATATTCAATTTTTAAATTGATAATTGTGATTGTTTTTATATATTTATTGTTTTTATATATATATATATATAAATATATATAATATATATATATATATATATATATTCCATACTATTTCTTGAACCATCGCTTGAAATTGTCCTTACAGAATAAGATTAAGAATTTACATAAACATCATTCCTGGCCAAATTTTATTAGCAATAAAACAAAAATAGTTATTTACAAGCAATTAATAACAACGTGTGTAAAATATTCTTAGTAATCCTACTAACCACAGTTAATCTTTTAATTCTGGTGCTCTTTTTATGCTAGATTTCGAGCAGTAATGTTCACACTTAAAAAAGGAAGCACATCACGACTTTTCATTTAAAATCAGATTGACCGGTACTAGTTGGATTGCTTTGTCAGGTCGTTATTAAGTAAAACGTATGGTTAGATACAAAGCTAGCTGGTTAAAGTTTTCTTTCTCATCCATCCGTTTAAGAACGAGCTTTTCAAGTTTCATTAAAATAAAAAGTACTTTTTTGACGAATTTTATTTAAATAAATCTAAATCTCGAATTCTTCTCTTCCTTCGAAATCGGATATAATGATCGTGCCGAGTAAGAAATAAAAAAAAATATATTGCAGTAAAAGAAAGGAAGGAAGACGTTATGTTAGAATAATATTCTCGGAGCTGAATAACTGGTAACAGATTCAAATTATGGGCACTCAATTATTTTAAATCTAATTTCAATCTTATGTATTAAATTTAAATGACATTATTTAGGTCAGTGAGAAATCACAATTATATTAAAGCGAGTTTAATTTAAAAAGGAAGTTATAATAATTTTGTATAGACTGTATGGATGACGAAAAAGTAGGTAAAAAAAAATTTAGTAAATATACTTGAAATTCCTGATACATCCGTACTGAAGAAACCAGTTAAATGGATACTCTTTTAGGAGGCAAATATCGCTTTACTGAATGTTAATTTAGTGCTTAAAATATTTGTGTAAATTTGTAAATTTCCCTCTCTAAGAAAATATTGGATTCATGTACACGCAGTCATTGTTTTTTCTATCTGTTTTTGAAATAAATAACTTTCGGCCAGTAATATATTTTTTTTGATTATTTTGAATAATAAATAAAAAATATAGTAAATAAATTGAATAATATTATACATTTTGAATATATAGCGAGATATTATTCAATTGATCATAAGGAATTCCTTTAAAAAAAGAGATATAACAGTATAATGAATAATTAATTACAATCCTTTAATATATTTAATTATAACTTTTCAAGCGCTGGAAAGCACATAGTAAGTATTTAAGGTATCCGACTACGTTCGGAACCATGATTTTAAAAAAAGAGCGCATAAATAGATAATTTTCATGATATTTAGTGTCACTTAGATTAGAATACATGCATAAAATTGTTTTAAGGACATTTTGGCAAAAAAATTATTTAAATACACTATTTCGGCAAAAAATTAACTTAGAATAAACTTTTTTCAAAATGTTCTCCTTTTGTGAAAAATGCTTCTATTATAATAGTATTTTGCTTGTATATAGCTCAGACCTCTGTACAGAGGCTGAACTATGATTGTTGAAAAATTCACATTATTTTCAGAGTTACAACCAATTAAAATAATTATTGCCGTTTTTTTCTTAAAATTTCTCCCCTCTGTTGTCGTAAAACATGGATAAACCCACTTCTAAGTTATATATTTCAAAAATTCTAGTTGAGCCTCTGTACAGAGGTCTGAGCTATATACAGACGAAATATTATTTTAATAGAAGTATTTTTCACAAAAGGAGAATATTTTGAAAATGGGTCATTCTATGTTCTTTTTTTGTCAAAATATTGTACTTAAATAATTTTTTTATTGTAATACTATTTTTAAAACAATTTTACATACATTTTCTAATCTAAGTGACATTAAATATCAAAAATATTATCCATTTATACACTTTTGCAAAATCATGGTTCGGAACGTAGTCGGATAAAGTGCGTATTTACATTCTGAAACAAGATACACACTGACTGTTACCACAAGCACTCTAAATAAAAGTAGTTCGTTATAACAGCACTACTTATTGGGCTTTAAAGATTCTACACCATTGAAATTGTCATTTTAATAATGTGTTTCTGATAGGCAAACATTTATTCATAGTTTTTGTACATTTAAGCTAAGTTTTTCCGAAAACTTATGATATTATTTAGTTCAAAATTGAAAATAAAACGGCAAAAAGTACTGCCAAAAAAAGTTCTGTACAATTCTACACGATATATAAGATAACACACGAGGGAAAAAGAATCAATATACACCACCTTTTTCTTAATCATGCAAAGCCGTAACTTTAGAAAACAAAAGAAGTTTAAACAAAGTAAAAAATAAAATGGAAATTTATCGTTTCATCAATTTCCATCGTGAAATTTGAGAATTATTTTCTCTTCCTTGTCACGATTATTTTATTTATTTTCCTTCTGCTCGTATAGGTGCTCTTCTTATACAAAATACATAGCAAATCGTGAAAGGGCATGTTATTCCGTGATCTTTTTTTCTTGCTCTTCCCTCCAATAAATCTTCTTTTTTGCTAATATTTTCTTTCCAATTCCAAAAGTGAAGAAAGATGCTTCAACACTTTTCCCCACTTGCATGTTATTTGGAGTGGATTAAATCCAATTATGGAATGAAATTTACCCATTCTTTATGCACGGAATGATCATTTTATAAGCTTACTAAAATTTGCTAACTATTATTTGTTTGTATTTTTTTGGTAATAAGCATAATTGTTTTCGTCTGAATTCTTTAATTAATTTTTTTCAGCGCAAAATACGTTTAATGACATTTTTTTTGTTAATCCTACTTGTACTGTGAAATCTAGTGATGTAACTAAAGAGAAATTCTAAGACTAGAGTTTTTTTTGTTTAATATCAAAGGCATAGTACAAATGTATAAACTCAAATATTTCAATGACACGTGTTGAAAATTTCCAACTTAGACACATTTAAGCTTTTATCAGATTGATAAAAGCTTAAATTATAAACTCAGTTTCATTATACGATGCAAAAGTACAGAAATGTGTATTTCTAGTACAATCTGGTAACATTGAAAGTTTTTAAGTATTTGTATACATAGATGTCAAACTGCTTTCAGAGTTTACTATTGTGATGGAACATTGATGTTTTTGAAATCTTCTGATCCTTTACAAAATCAGTTTGTATTTTTACCTCATTTCAATATAGAAAACTGCTGAATGGTTGCTTGCTTATTACCGTTGCACTCAGAATCAGTACGAATGAGCTATGGATGACGGATTTCAAAATTTTGAACTAAAATCAGGCGATAAGAACGAAGCTTGTGTTGGCACTCCCGTTCTCCAAATTTCCACTCAACCACAATGTGAGGACTTGGAACCTTGATCGATTTAAAGTGCATCTTCTCGCTACATCAGCGTTTCTCAAAGTGTGGGGCTCACTCCCCTATGGGCCGGGATAACTCTAAGTGGGGGGCACGAGCATATTGAAAAGTCGAAAACAAAAGATTATTTTTTTAAAAAAAAATTATTAATTTACAGAAAGAAAGCAAAACAAAATACATTCTAATGTAATAAAAAACAAAATACACATTTACACTGATAGAATACACGTATAAATGTATCAGTGCTGCACAATGTAAAGGGTGTTTTTTTGAGAGGTATAGAACTTTAAATTGCAATAAAACAACGATGTATTATTCGATTGACATGAATTTTTTTATTCGAAAGATAATCTTCTGGCATTACATTTTAAATATGATGTCTGGTATAGGACTGCCACCACTGGCTCGGATGTGTCCAATCAGGACGTCCAATTTTCGATGACTTTTTCCAACATTTGTGGCCGTATATCAGCAATAACACGGTGAATGTTGTCTTCCAAATGGTCAAGCTTTTGTGGCTTATCCGCATAGACCAATGACTTTACATAGCCCCACAGAAAATAGTCCAGCGGTGTTAAATCACAAGATCTTGGAGGCCAATTCACAGGTCCAAAACGTGAAAATTAGGCGGTCACCAAACGTGTCTTTCAATAAATCGATTGTGGCACGAGCTGTGAGACATGTTGCGCCGTCTTGTTGCACCCACAGCTCCTGGACATCATGATTGTTCAATTCAGGAATGAAAAAGTTAGTAATCATGGCTCTATACCGATCACCATTGACTGTAACGTTGTGGCCTTCATCGTTTTTGAAGAGTAGGATTCCACCAGCCCATAAAGCGCACCAAACAGTCAGTTTTTCTCGATGTAACGGTGTTTCGACATACACTTGTGGATTAGCTTCACTCCAAATGCAGCAGTTTTGTTTGTTGACGTAGCCAACCAGAAATGCGCTTCATCGCTAAACAAAATTCGCTTATGAAAATCGACCATTATTTTCGAAATAAAATTGCACAATTTGAAAGAGTTGTTCAGGCGTGAGTCTATTCGTGATGAATTGCCAAACCAAACTGAGAATAAATCATTTGACAGCTGTTAAATCGGTCGCCATCTTGGAAAGTAATGCCAACTTAAACTTCTATACCTGGAAAAAAATACTCTGTATTTGATAATTAATTTATCAATACTAAATTAAGAGCATGTTTAAGAATTACCAGTGAAGTCACGGGCTTGTCGCATATAAAATTATATACAAAGTGTAATACTTATCTTGATAATATGTACGGTTTATAATTAAAGTCGTATTACTGTTTTTAGTGTCAAAGTATATTATTATCGATTTCACTGCATTGTTACTGTATGGAGGGTGCGATGAAAATTATGATTGAAAATAGGGTCGAAAGTATGGAAAATTTGAGAAGCACTGAACTACACGATGAGTCTCAGCAGGCATCAGAAATAGAAATTACGACTCAACTGAAATATAGGTGGTTGCTAGGGATTGCGATATCGGATCAAAAGTTCAATACCGGTATTCGGTATTTTTTAGATCTTAATACCGGGATACCGGATTTAATACCGGTAGTAGAAATTTTAGAAAAAGAAAGAAAACACATGTGTTTCTTCGTTTTATATTTGCCAGTTTTATTAGAGTGTAAATATAACAAAAAATAATCTATAACTTATAAATTATAATAGTATATGAATAATCACAAAAATGTGTAGTTATCACTATTCAGTCTGTGGTACTATTAAACATTTTTGAAATGTGATCTTAAAAAACATATTGCCTCAATTGTACTGTCATTAAGTATGGAACGTAATTTTGTGCAAAAATTACCAGCTGTCAAAAACGCTCTTTCGGAATCTACTCTAGTTGGTGGTACTGTTAGTAATGTGCGATATACACACTTTCTCCAATATTTACCTCTAAATCCCTCATCTTTAAATAAATCGATTTCTAGTCGGATGGTTCTGGGTATAGCTGGTTTCTGTATTGTATTTTGGTTTGTTGAAATTTTTTCAGTTATCGCTAATCCTAATTTTTGTTCAAGAAACAATTTCTTTTCACTATTGACATTAGTGCGATCATCATCTTCTATATAACTGCACTCAATTCTCCTGAATGTAAATAGGTTTGAGGGGAAAGAAATTAAAAAAATTTTTGAACGGGTTAGTCTTTTTTTTCTTTTTTCATTTTCATTTTTAAAATCCTTATACTTATGTAAATACCGTAAGACATTATCTATTTCGGTATGCTTTTCTTCTGTGCGATTTTTCAATGTAATATTCTACACGATACATAAGATAACATACGTTATTTGTGTTGTTCTTTCAGTGAATGCAACATGAAATTCATTGTTAGATTAGCTGTTAATAAATTAGAGTCTATCCGACACATAATGCCTCAACAGTTAGTTTTATTGGAAGTAGAGCTGATACAGTTCTGGATATTAAATCGAATTCACAATCGAAAAAAATAATTCGATTATTGCTTTTTAGATTAGATTTTTCAGTTTCAAAAATCGTTCCATCATCATCAGTAAACTGTTCCAAAGTGTCTTAGAATTTAATATTAACATATATTCTGTTTCTAGTAAATACCGAAAAACCGGTATTTAAACTTGTGAATACCGGTATTACAAAATTGTACAAATGGCTCAAAATACCTGTATTCGGTATACCGGTATTGCAATCCCTAGTGGCTACTGTAGTTTGCGATCCTGACAATTTGGCTGCCATGCTACCATTCGATTTCAATGCTGAAATAACTTAGTCATAATTTTTGTTGCCTTATCATAGCAATTAATTTATATGAAATTTTTGACAAAGAAAATTTGTAAATACAATATATTTTGAAAGGAGAAACATTAAGCGCCTAATTTAATATGTGTTATCCTTTTATGTATTAGAAAAACTTTGTATAATTTTTAAACTAATTGTTTTTTATTTCGACTATTTTTATGAACGTCAATAAATTTACATGAATTCCGAAAAAATCAATGTGTTGCTGTTGTTAATTAACTCCGTGTTTTGCTGAGCTAGTTCAAGTCCATGATATCGTTATCTCTCAGAAAGTCAATAACCATCAGTGGATGTTCATATAGATCCTGTAATGGGAGATACAAGTATTAAAGTATATGTTCTAAACAGGCCTGGTAGACAGAGCACCTAGCACAGATCGGAAAATTCTGTCTTTATTATGTATATACTTGTAATATCAGTATCTCAATTTAATATTAACTAAACTTTTTATGTAGTTTTTAATCTGTTAAGTATAATAAAAATAATGTTAGTTATAAACACAAATTCACTAATTTTAAAAAATATAATCCTAAGAATAAAGAATTTCAATACTTATGATAAACCTTGTGCTATTTAACGGATTTTCATTGTTTCAGAGAATTCCATCTCAGTTATACATTATTATCAAAGTTGAAAGTGAATAACCAAATACATTAATGGATTATCAATATACATGAGTTCCTTTGTCAGAAATCAAAGGAAATGGGTCGCAATTATATTTTGAGTAAATGTCTAGAACTCATTTAATTTATTTTACCATTTTCATAGAAAAATAAATTCGAAAATACTTATGAAAATACTTCGTTATAGATGGGAAAATAAAGAAAATTATTTTAATATCTTACTTGGAATTTTTTTCTCAAAATTCTTAAGTTTAAGTTTTCTCTTATAATTTATAAGTCAGATACTCCACACTATCAGTGGCGCACACAGGAATTTTCAATGGGGGGGGGTCCGGGGTCGATCATGCTCCTTTTGATTTTATTGATTTTCGAGAACAAAACACAGTAAAAAAACTAATTATCGAATAAATAATTAGCATTAATTAATAAAATTAATTATTAATAACAAATAATTAATTAAATTTTACGTACTATGTACTTAGAATTATAATCAATCGGAAAAAAAATCAAGGGCTTTGGGGGCGGACCTCCAGGACCTTCCCCCTTGTGTGCGTCACTGCCCACTATTGTTTAAAATATTTCTAAGTATAAGACTTCAGATCGTTCCAACTCTGTAGTCTGTACTTATAACTCTGCAGTACTGTACAGCTCTATGTATTTCATGCTATAAATGAAATACTTTTAAAACATTTCGGAAATCTTCCTTTTCCTGTAAACAATTGTTATATTGTTATCATTTCATTATCAATTATTATCTTGAAACTACTACTAAAACTCGAGGAATGGTTGAACTAAATATTTTTTTACAAATAATAGCACGCATTTTTATAGACAACAACATCATATAAACATCCATAACATATTGTAGTAATCCTTAATATGTTTAAAAACTTGATCACTAATCGGGTGCCGAATATTTAAGTACATAGTGTTTAGTGCACAATATCTCAAATCTTTAAAGTGAAAATACTTGAAAAAAATTACACATCTATAAGCAATATTGAGTTGATAAAAAATGAATAAATATGTAATATTTTACTTCCTGTGGCAAAAAAATTACGGAAACAGAAACGGTATGAAAAATACACCAAACGCTACAAAAGATCTAAATATGTTATATGGTAATCAGAATTGTAGAAGAAATAATTAGTTGATCGTTAATTTCCATTCTGTTGTAACTTTAGAGAGTCTATGAAGAATTTTACGACAGCTATCAGAAAGCATTGAGTTCTAATCAAACTGACAAAATATTTTAAGTTAATCATGAGGTAGAATTTAGATTTGACTACTTCCTTCAATAACTCTAATTTAAAATTTTCTTGCAAAACTTCCAATTAGGCATCAAAAAATACTATCCACATATTTTTTCTTATATATCTCTCGCAATATTTTTATACATAGGTTCAAATACCTCTGTATTTTAAATACATGGTATTGAGTTTGAAGTGGCGCTTATCCGAAGGACAGAACCCGCGACTTACGGTTCCGTAAGCACATAACATACCACTAGACTAAAATTATAACTTCAGTCAAAATGTAGTTACCGGTTGATATAGATACCACCGCTACACACTTGTTACATATTTACGGATCAGAAGGTACCGAGTTCTATCCTCCTCAAGCTTTGTAGATGATATATAGTATCTACTTTTAATACATATACAAACAGTACATAAAATGAATAAAAATTAAAATATAATTTACGAAAAAATGACTAAAATCTTTTCTCCCAGATTTTATTGCTTTTTTGAAAGAATAGAAATTTGAAAATTTTTTTTACTTGCTCATGATAAACGGTTTTAGATGGTGTTCCTTACTTTTTAAAAATAAAATTCAAAAACTTCTGAAGTTTTCAGTAATAAAATATCGGTAAAATATACATTTATATCTAGAATGAAGAAATGCCACATGCCATGTATTCAAAAGTTCTTGCCACTTTTTTGATATTTTTTACCACAATAATAATTAAGGGGACTTGGTACCCTAAAAATCACAAACCTGTTGTTTTTTATTTTCATTTAATCTTATTCTTTGCATTATTATCTTTCGATTGATATATCACTTGTGCATGTCGGAAAGTTAGAAGTTGAATAAAACGTCATTTGAAAACAAATTAGGCAATTCAGCCACACCCCTTTTTAGGAAAAAAAAAAAGCTAAAAAATGCGTTATGATAAAAAAATCTATTTTATAAATAGAAATAATAACTATAAAAAAAAATGTGTAGTATTAAAAGCAGAATATTTCGAGGCAATACAATAATGTAATTTTTCTTCCTTGTGAAATGTGTGCATGTAAAATTTTTAAATTAAGGCATTTTATATTAATAATTTTATAATTTCAGTTCTTATTCCTGATATATTTTTCATACAAATGTAATACTTTAATATTATAAGAAGAAAAACAGCTAAAATTTCTGTCGGGACAGAAAATTTTTTTTTTCTTGAGTTTTCTTGTGCAATTAGTACTCTCTAAAAGTTGATCATTTATAAAAATGTGTGGGTTGAAAACATATGAAAATGCAATTATTTTAAAGAAAAACGTATAAATAATATCTTAAAGTTGTATTTTAAGTTTAATTAAGCTTATATATAATAATTATTTTTCAGAATTATAAACTTTAAAGTGGTTTTTCTCAGTTTGTGTTTTTCGAAACCTTAGTGCATTCAAAATGCTACTCCTTCGACAATTATTTACCAATCACTTCAATTTTTTTCCTGCGTGTTAAAAATAAAGCATGTAATAAAATTAGGGATCCATTTTGCTATAAACTGAATACTTTTTTTTAAAAAAAAAAAAAATTGTAAGACATGTTGGCTTTTTCGTTGATTTTAGCCTGTATATCAACATTTTATTTTTTCTCAAAAACGAATGAAGTTATTCTAAAAATTGATCCCTAAAGTTGTTAAGAACATCCAGTATTATAAAAATATTTCAGGTCAAAAAATTAATTTTTACAAAAGGAGTAGGATTTTAAAATTTTCCCAATTTTCTTCCAAAAATTTAAATTTTTAAAATTGTGTGAATAATATATGAAAATTTTCATCTGGTAACATTTTCTTGAATAGAAACATTGTATAAAATGTTAAAATATGATTTTTAAATACGTAAATAAAGAAGTTTGCTCAAAGGGTGCCAAGTCCCCTTAAAACAATTAATAATAAGAGGCCTAGTATTAAGCTAAATGTTTCGGGACGCTGATCATAAATTCTTGAGAATCAAAATATCAGTATATCTGGAATGATTTACATCAGGAAAAAAAATGCCTAAGCTTTATTTTTCTAAACAGTACATCATATTCTAAAACAGGGGTGGGCAGACTTTTCCAGGGTACGGGCTACTTTTGATTTTTCAAGGTGTTGCTGTCCATCCTGTGTTGGTGGCGCACGTAAGGGGAGAGGGGTCCATAGGTCTGGATCCTCCTTCATAGCCCTTGATTTTTTCCCGATTGATTATAATCCCATGTAGAAAGATCGTAAAATGTAATTAAGTATTTGTTATTAATATTTTTTATTAATTAATATTAATTATTTATTCAGTAATTAATTTTTCGCTGTTTTTTGTTACCAACAATCGACAAAATAAAAAAAATATGTTTGGCTACGTATTGGGGTATGATACGAGAATGGTGAACCCTCGACCCCTCTTGAAAAATTCTTGTGTGCGCCACTGCCCAAAGTCATAGGTGTGGTGAGGTAGGAAAAGGTTATTATAATAAATACGCAATATGTACTTACCTTTTGTAACAACTTTTTTAAAACCAGCGTTTAAACGAAAACGCAAGATACGAAAACATAATAATAACAGCCACACATATAATAATATCAAATGATGCATTTATTATGAAGCAATTCAAAATACATTAAAAAAATGAAACATTTTGATCTAAAGTTAGTATTTGTTGTTACAGTCAGTAGAAGACTTATATAGTCTGCATATTGTCAGCCAATCTTAAATTTTCCATATATAATTGCACCTGCTAAAATTTTCAGGTGGTCATCCCAAAATGCCTGGCAGTCCACCGGTCGATCGCGATCGACGTAATGCCCATCCCGGTTTTAAAAGATCTCACAACTTCACCAACAGCGATATTTCAAATGACAAAACAATGATTGGTCACAACGATGCTCATAGTCCGAGAGGTAATTATTAATATTCTTTGCAATGTAATGTATAGCGCTGAAAAATAAATGACCTAATTCTGAAGTTAATTTTTAAACAACCATGACGAAGCAATTATAGCGTACTCACGAATAAAAGACAAAAATTTGAAAATATTTTAGTAAGTTTTGAAATCTTAAGCAAATTATAATTCCTACAATATTTTCAACTTTTGTAGGGAAGAATGCAATTATATCGGACGATTATTTACATATTCAAGAGAATACAGCTTGTCATGTTTGAGATACAAATTATTTGTTTTCTGGGTTTTTTTTGTTAACGCTAACAACATAGCTCTTTTGGAGCTGTGAGTTTCTAGTGACAAAAAACTATGTAAGTTGTCATTAGCCTCTCAAAAGTTCAAGGGCTTACTTAATTTTATGTTTTCGAGATAATTTAACTGTCAAAATAAATAACTGTCTTTATCGAATGCATTCTAAAACCTGATACCTTTCATCTCCATTTCATTCACAGAGCAGTGACTTGTCGTCCTAGAATTTTATCCCTATTATTATTTTTTCATTTTCCTTTGTCATCACGCCTAACTGTTTTCTTCTTAACTATTACGATTAAAACCACTACAACAAACGCTCACACCAATATTTCACCACTTCCTTTCAATGTACAATGTCGTCGGCAGAATATCCACAACTCTATCAACAACACTCATCACAGCAACCTGTCCATTAATCATGTAACAAAAGACAGAAACGAAATAATGACGCAATTTCGTTATTAACCATTATGTAGCAATCTTACTCTGAATCGCATCGTTCATATACAACTGTCATTCCCTCTCCCTTTACTCACGATGTCTCAGAAAACATTTCGTGAGATGACGTCTGACGTCACGGGCAACAATACAGTTCTCACGTCCTCTTCTTCTGTCTGGGCCCATACGTTTCATTGTTACTAGTTCTAAGTGTGGTGTACCTACCTTGTAATTGTCTTCTTCAGATGAATGGATGGGTGAATAGCTACCGCACGCATTCGGGTAATTGATAGGAGGCGGGCAATCTATTACTTTTTGATGGACACATCAATAGTTCTGATAAAACTCGGGATTGCATCATTTTTCGTTTTTATCATAAAAGATTGAACATCGTTGAATGAAAGGGTCATGCAGAGAGTGTTTCAACATGTTGGAAGGCATCAAAGAAATGTCATGAAACATTCTCTATTAAAGCATATTTAGTATGCGCTTCTGCGTAATTGAAAAATGCATTAACACGTTTTTAACCTGCACCATTCAGTTATTTATTTTGAAAGGTTTGTTTGGTTCGGTGTTCTGTTTATTGAAAATACACGTGAAGTGTCAATTAAATGTGTCAAGAATTAGTTTAAAAATTTTCCTTTCTCGAATTTTATTTTTGGGTAAAATAGTCAAGGTAAGTTAGTTTCTTACTGCTTAATCAAAATAAAGTAAATAAAATCTACTTTAAAGTGTATCCTCGTGTTTTCTTTTAATATCTACTCAAGTGTGAATCATAAACGAATATGGGTAAACAATGCTACATAATCGTATCTTTATTTTATTATAAAGCTCCAATGTTATACCCTCCCGAAAATAAACTTCTACTTTTAGGTTTCCACACCCGAAAAAGTTTCTTGTTTTCGTAAATATCTCAAAAACATTATATATTCACATATATATTCACATTATATATCACATTATATATTCATTATATATTATAGAGGCTTCCCCTCTAATACTTACATATTTCTACATATTTCTGATACTAATTATGTCACTTAAGCTGATATTTTCTAAAATGTACTGATTGTATAAGTTTTTTAAATTTTTTTTTTTTTTATAAAATTAGGCTTTTTAAAAATAAATAAATTCCAACTATCAATTTCTCTTAATTTTTACATTTTTTGTAGTGTTAGATAAAAGCTTTGAGCTTTTGAGATTTTACAGTTAATACATCTTTGAAAATAACGAAGCACTAGATCTTGGTAAATAATGAAACAATATCAGTTAAACAACACGTAAGGATAATATAATACAACTACAAGCAACTTTTCAGAAAAATACGGAGATTTTGAGAGGATAGAGAAACAGTTTAACATGGTTTCCATAAATTAATTTCTGATTGGTATGATTATAGTTTTTTAAAACATTTAATTGTGGAATTAAATATCATCTTCATTAAATTGAGATTATAATCCTTCTTAGAAGCAATTAACAAATAAATTAGAAGCTGACGGAATCACATTCAGATTGAAATGTGTCCTAATCGAACAATCCATACAATTTTGAAATCATAGTAATAATTAAAAAAACAGAGGAAAGTCACAAGATAAGCTCCACTTTTACTAACGCTCTGTGTAATAGTAAAATTTATGGCATGAAATCTAAATTGAAGGGTTTAACTTTTATCAGGAAAAACACACGGATAAATAGTTAGAACATAGTAGTTTACACTTGTATCACACTGGATATCTGGACTCATGCAGAACAGTTGTTTGAAGTAAGCCTTAGTTTTATTTTCTTGTTGTGTTTTTGCAGTATTTTAATTTTGTTTTAATCGGCAATTACTTTTTCAACTCTCTAAATGAGATATAGTGGTGAATATTTCTTTCACCTTTATTTATTAATATAATCATTTTTAATCATTCCTAATATATTGATGTAGTTGTTCTCATGTCCAGGGATTCAAGAAATTGATAAATAAGTAAATAAATAGAAACATTCTATGTCAACAACTACGTCTGCCGTTCTGGCTATAAAGAATCTTCTTTAGTGGGGCCGTAAGAGGAGTTAGACAGAGCTTTGGTACTCTTGAGGTGAAAGCTGAACACTCGAAGATATGGTTTTTTTCCTGAGCGGTTTGATTTACGGGTAGTTTTTACACAGTATGTAAGATCTACAGGATTGATTTTCATGCCCTTGTAACGATGAGATCTTAATCTTGTTTGCTTTATGCACATTAGACCTATATTATCACTTCATCTTCACGCAAAAGATTATTTATTGGGATTTCGCTTTATTATGTCTAAAATGTCATCGCAAATAGTGACCGCAGCAGCCGTATGAACATGGTCGAGAACTCAAGGCAGACGTTGTCTAGTCGTGGGCTCGAAACATTGTGCCCTGAAGACCAACGTGTCAAGAAGATTGCACGTTAAATCTGGCGATCTCCAAAGTTCGCCCGTTGAAAAAGCGGAGAAATTTGGAGAGAGAGTGCCAGCTTAAGTATTATCTTCATCACTTGACCGCGTATTAGAATTACGAGGTCCAATACCAATAGCCCTCTTGTTGCTTCAGAGTCCATTATAAATTAAAATCAAATCAAGTCATTGCAAGAGAAAGAGAATAAAAAAAGGGAATTACTAGAAATATCAAAATCATCGTTCTGGGAAACGTACAAACTGACTTTTAAGACTTCAGTTATGTCATGTCTTGCTTTTAGGAAGAAAATAACCTCAATTAATAATTATTAGGATATTGAGCAATTAATCAAAATGATAATCGTTTTTAAGATAAATTAAATTCTGATTATTTATTTTTATGAAATTACCATCGATTATTGTTTTCAATCCCTTATATTATTTAAGAAAATATAACTTCACAGTTATGTTATTTATTTTTAAAACCCCTCATGCCTACAATACATTGAGACTAAGATGCACCAACAGTCTAAAAAGAGCCTCACACAAACACCAGATCATGACAATAGAAAACATGATTAAAAGTAAGAAAGATATTACGAAATCACAGGGGATAATATGATAAAATCCTTCAGTCCATTATTCGAAGTTAAATTTTTCTGTTTATCAGTAAGAAGTATTACTCTTATATGACAGCTGAATTTTTATTACCTATTTAGTTTTGCATGAGTGGGACCTCACAAGTGAAATCGAATTTCCAAAATATTAAGATAGCTGAAGAATTTTTGTATCATTTTACTTAATATTAAGTTAAATGTAGTAATTCTCGTTTCTCTTTAAACAGTCAGGGAGAACAACTTATTCTTATTTTTATGTATTTGACTTTTAGTTTTTTTTTTAATCATTATATTTCTCTGTAAACAATCTTGTTTCTTACATGTTTGTCTCGGAAATTAATAAAATAAACGATAAAAAATAACCTATCTAACTAATTAATTAAAAATAAATAGCCTAAATTATTACTAAGGGAATTATTTCATACAAATGTCACTTTTGTTGACCTCGTATCTACGAATTTGACTAAAATAAATAAATAAATAATAATATAAGACCACTGAACTCCACCGAAGGCGGCAATAACTGCGGCTGCTAAGAGCACGGGTAGCCAACCTTTCTGAGAAGAATTCCACTATCTGATATAAAAAAATTATTAAAAAAAATATATGGAAAAGGTGAAAAAATGTTACTTATACGCTTATTAAGGGACTTTTACGCAAATAGAACATTTTTTATACAAGTCTAAGTAGTAGAAATTTTAAAATAATATGATAAATAAGACAAAATCCCAAACTTAGATTTTATTGTTAATAAACCTTTTAGAAGTTCAATCAGTTAGGATTGGAATAAAATAGAATGAGTCACTCGAAATGTTTAATTCTAAATAATTACTAAACATTTGTTCACAAACATATGTTGATCCAAACTTATAACAATATCTTACATCCAAATCATGTAAATTTGGAAAAATTGCTTGTTGGTACAAATTTTTTAAAATTCTGTATAATTTGATCACTTAAAGTTGAAATAAGTTCCTCACATTTGCATTTCAGTGTAGTATGGTACTGTAGGTCGATAACTTCTATTTGAATATCAGGTGAGTAACAATTAACGTCTTGCAGAGAAATTAAAAAGGGATTTGTGAAAATATGAATACTTTTTTATATATCATCTTGAAAATAATAAATAGTACTGAATTACCCTGCAAAATGGATATTAAATTTTTAAATATATCCCAGCTCAGAGTCTTATTGAATTTCATAAATAGTTCCTGAATTAATATGACATTTGTTAATCTTTTTTTCTTCTTCAAAATCGTGACAAACAAGCGAAATGTTTATTCCCACATAAAGCTATATAACCAACTAGAGTAAACATCAGTATTTCATCTCCCTGTATATAATCTTAAATTTAAAGTATTTAGGCGTTCCATAATATCGGCAGGAAAATCTAAATGCCATAGCCACACACAAGCTTCATTCTTGAGTTGCAAGCACACATGGGACACAGTTCATTGTCTTCTTCCCGATATATTTTAAAACATACTCTCTCAAAATACCAGAATCTAATAAGTGAGGAAAACGAGCGCACGCGCAATGGAGTGCGCTTTACGCTTTACATAATAATTTTCTGTTATAATTCAATTAAGTGTATTTAAATGAAATTTTGAGAGTTTTATTATTTATTTTTGCGTTTCTGAGATAACCGCATTTCAGTAAAATTGAAAAAAAAATGTTTTTTTTTATTATTACATTTTCAATTTTTCAATAGATTTTCCCCTATCACTGTTACAACTTTGACCTACAACACTGCGGCACGCATGCCATGGGTGAGGCACCTCAGTTAAAGAGCCACCTGCACTGGGTCCATGAGTGGAATTAGACCAAGCTTTAGTTCTATTGGGGTGAAAGCTGGGCTCTCGAAGATATGTATTGGTGTGAGCGGTTGGATTTCTGGACAGTTTGTATTCTGTATATAAGACAGTGTTTCTTAAACTGTGGGGGCGCCCCCTTGGGGTGCGCGATAAACCTACAAGGGGGGCGCGAGCATATCAAAAATAAAAGATTAAAAAAAATTTATTTACTGGAATGAAGTAAAACAAAATACTTTCTGACATAATAAAAAATACACATTTACACTGATATAATTTATACATATCATCTGCGATATTACTCATCAAAAATAAAAGCTTCTACTTCAAAACCTCATTTCAGCTATCTTTGATACTATAACCAAATAAAAAATATTTTATTTGATTTGCTGTAATCCTATGATGAGATATTTTTTATTACGTTTTATTTTCAAACCGAAAATGCTACTCTTTCAGAGAAAAACAAAACCCAGACCCATAATCAAAAAAATTTTTAGGAAGATAAACAATTCATTACTGTTATATTACTGTCATCATTTGTAGGCAGCAGAATGTATTTGCTGTGGTTTGACCCCTTCCAACTTACTTGTACGGTTAGATACGTCCATCCGCTTATGTATTTGTTTTTTCATTTAGGAAAGTTGTAAATAAACTATTTCTGCTGAGTTTTTTCCTTGTAAAATATTTTTATGATTTTTGGAAAAGCACAGAGAGCACTTTGAAGGATTACTAGGCCAATATTTATTTTTATGAGTATTCCGAAACATATAAAGCATAATGAAAAATGTTTTACACAATATTTTCAGAATATCTATATTGTAATACACTTTTAATCCGGGAACAGTCACGCCGAACACAGAGTGAACGAAATCGGTAACTCTGACAAAACTGTTTAATTGTTACCAATGGCCTCACACTATCCTCCTGTTTGACAGTCTTAACGGGAACTAAATATATTTGTCACATATCTCCATCTTTTTTGGGAGTGACAAACGTTTTTTTTTAAATCTTAAGGTACTTGTTTTGGCTGAGTTCCCAGTGCGATCACTTTTTTTTCCGAAATATTTTCTGCGTCCTTGAAAGTAGGTGAGTATATTTTCTCTTAATTAAATTATTCCCTGGAATTATGATTTCTATAGTGTACCATAAAAATAATTATAAAAAAAGGATTGGGGTGACTCAATAACCCCGCTCGACCATTAGTATCGAGTGCGTGCCTGCTCCAGGGTTAAAACATGTTGAAGTCTTTTCGCTTTAAATATTAAAAGTAATACAATTATTCTTCATCAGAATTTTTTTTATTGTTCATTATTCAACATCAATTCTAAATGCTAATTCTGTGAGGCTTAAAATTACGATTCGCTTAAAACTAATTTTAGTTTCAGCAATCATTTAAAAAAATCATTTTACATTTTTGTAAACATTGTCGCACACTTGGTTTTACTCTCCTTACAATTCAGTGATTATATCAATAATGTTTTATTTTCTTATAAATGAACTCATGCAAAGAGTGGGTACTTCAGACGGTATACTTTTAATGTATCAGTGCTGCACAGAGTATTTTATAACTAATTAATTAATACTAAATTAAGAGCACGTTTAATAAGTATTAGCGACTTCCATGGGCTTGTTTTAAAGAACAAAGTTTTTCAAAGGAATGATTATGATAAGAAATTGACCCTCTGTGAATTCTTTTTCTATATTTAGCTAATATCTATATTTTGTCTTCTAAGCAACCACCACATTCGCAGTTGACCGTCTGAGTTCTTTTTCTATATTTAGCTTATATAAATATATAGTCTTCTAACCAATCACCGCATTTTGCAATATGTTCCAATTTAAAAATTAGAGAAAGGAAATATACCATGATAATTATCCTATTACTTAAAAAAAATTTTGCTTAAAAGTAACATATACAAAATTTAATACTTATGTCATGAATTTGTACGGTTTATAATAAAGGTTGTTGCTTTATCGTCAGAGTGCATTATTATTGCATTCAGTACATTATTAATGTATAAGGGGGGAAGAGGCGCGATAAAAATTGTGATTGAAAAGGGGGCGCCAGTATTGAAAGTTTGAGAAGCACTGATATAAGATCTTGTTTCATCAGGATGGTTTTTCATGCCCTTGTAGTGATGAGTTCTTAGTCTTGCGATTGTGAATGTTAAAGTTCTTGGAGAATCAAAGTATGTGTGTTAAGGTATCCGACTACATTTGGAACCATGATTTTGCAAAAATTTATAAATGGATAATATTTATGATATTTAGTGTCACTTAGATTAGAAAATGTATATAAAATTGTTTTAAGAATAGTATTACAATAAAAAATTATTTAAGTCAAATATTTTGACAAAAAATGAACATAGAATGACCCATTTTCAAAATATTCTCCTTTTGTGAAAAATGCTTCTATTACAATAATGTTTTACCTGTATATAGCTCAGACCTCTGTACAGAGGCTCAACTAGAATTTTTGAAGGATATAACTTAGAAGTGGGTTTATCCATGTTTTACGACAACAGAGGGAATAAATTTTAAGAAAAAAACGCCGATAATTATTTCAATGGGTTGTATCTTTGAAAATAATGTGAATTTTTCAAAACTCATAATTGAGCCTCTGTAAAGAGATCTGAGCTATATACAGGCAAAATATTATTATAATAGAAGCATTTTTCACAAAAGGAGAACATTTTGAAAAAAGGTTATTCTAAGTTAAATTTTTGCCGAAATATTGTATTTAAATAATTTTTTGTCTAAATGTCCTTAAAACAATTTTATACATGTATTCCAATATAAGTGACCCTAAATATTCTGAAAATTATCCATTTATGCTCTTTTTTAAAATCACAGTTCCGAAGGTAGTCGGATACCTTAAGAAAATTTCATGTAAATGAATCGAAAAATTAAAAAAAAATTAAATCAATCTTCAAGCTAATTGCCTTTAATAAAATATTTTTAAAGGTACAAGAAGTATTAAATTTTCACACACATTTATAAAAAATCCCAAAGAGTACCGTACGAGAGAGAAAAAGAGTGATTTGACGAAAATTAGACTAAAAAAGTTTCTAAATATAAAAACTGTGCGCATAAAAAGGGGCTCTTAAAATTTTGGTTTTAAGAAGCAACGTGTAGGAGCCTAGGGCAGGGATGGCGAATCAATGGCACGCGCGCCAATGATGGCACGTGACAGAATATTTTGGGCACGCCATCGATCAAAAACGATTTGCATTTTAGCTTAAAATAATTAAGTTTACTATGAAGTATTATGAACAAACGTGAGTGATCCGTCGCGATGCCGATAAGTCGGGGAGCAGACTCGTTTGTTATGGCTTGCGTAAATACTTCGTATATTATAAATTTCTAATGATGCAAAGTACAAGCACTCTAAATATATTCAAGTTGTTTAAAAAAACTAAAATAAATCTGCCCATGAGCCCGCAGTCGAAAGTGCAGTCAGTAAAACAAAAAATCTGCCCATGAGCCCACAGTCGTGTGGGTTTGGCGGGGGGGGAGGAATCAAGCGAGAGCACATATAATAGTCAATTTCATCGACACAACTGTATATTTAAAGTTTTGTGTTAAATATACGATTTTTAACTGCTATTTAACATGGCTAGTTCAACAACAACAAAAAAAAGTACAAGATAGTAAGTGTAGCAGAGAATTTAAATTTGGTGGGCTGAGAAATATGGCATGATCAATAAAGGCGACAAAGTGGTGTGTGTTTTATGTTCTGGAACAGTGGTATGCAGAACATATCGTCTGTAAAACGGCATTTTGAAGCAAATCACAGATCTTTTTGTGAAAAAAGCGAACCAGAGTAAAAAGAATTAATTGCAATTGCATTAAAAGACAGAAATAAACAGTCTACGTCTATGTTTAAATATGTAAGCAAAAATTGTCACACAAGTGCGGCAAGTTACTCGGCTGCAAATGCCATTGCTCGGCATGGTAAACCTTTTCAAGAGGGAAAGTTTTTGAAGGAAGCTTGGTTGGTATGTGCGCCCTCACTTTTTGATGATTTTGATAATAAAGATAAGATAATTTAGCGCATCAAAGATGTTCCTCTATCTAGAAACACAATGAAAGATAGAATCTTGAAATTGGCAGAAAATGTGACAGATCAACAAAAAAGTGACATTAACTCCACTCCTTTTATATCGCTGTCTTGACGAAAGTACTGACATTACACTAAATCGGCACATTTAGCTAACTTTGCTCGATATTGTGTAGCAAACATCATTAAGGAAGAATTAATTGCGATAACATCGGTGTTTACAACTACAAAGGGCACAGATATTTGTACGGCAGTTAGAAATTCGCTTGCTAAGAAAGAAATTGATTTGAAAAAAAATTGTTTCAGTAACCACTGATGGTGCTCCAAATATGGTAGGCAAAAAAAGGGGTTTCATTTCTTTATTTAAACAGACGTAACACATTCAATTCTTGAATGCCACTGCATTATTCACCAACAAGCCTTATGTGCAAAGAGTGGTTTAACATCTCTTGATAATGTAATAACTTTAGTCACAAAAATAGTCAACCTCATATCGTCGCAGGCTTTAAATAAACGAAAGTTTGATGCTTTGTTGGATGAAGTCAATTCGGTGTATAGTGGCTTAATAATGTATAACAATGTTTGCTGGTTGAGTCGCGAGAACGTACTTCAAAGATTTGTTGATTGCTTGGAAGAAATCAGACTGTTTCTACAAAATGAGAGCAAAATTGAACAATACCCACAGTTGATGGATATTATGTGGCTTTTAAAATTGATGTGTTTTTACAGACATATGCCAACATTTCAATGAATTGAACATAAAGCTTCAAGGCCCGAATAAAACATGATGGATCTCATTAGTGCTTTTGAAGCTAAACTATATGTTTTCAGAAACGATATTATTACAAAAAACTACAAGTACTTCCCAAACTTGGAAAAAAAAATCAAATATTTAGATGCCCAAGAGAAACGAAATGAAGAAAAAGTTATTGGTGACTTTATTTCCATACTGGATTCTTTAATCAAAGAATTTTCAGCGATATTTTCTCACTTCAAGGAATTATCGGAAACGTTCAAATTTATTATGTACCCTGATGTGATTTCGTTTGATAAACTGAACTTGTCTCAATTCGATTGGTTGGAAATTGAAGAACTTGAAATGCAACTGATTGATTTCCAGTCTAGTTCAATATGGATTCAAAAGTTCATTGAAACAAGGAAAAAGTTGGAATTGATTGAAGCAGAAAGATTGACAGTAGTATAAGTAAAAATACCAGTAACGAAATTTTGGAAACATGGAATTCGATTCCAGACGCATTTAACTGTTTGAAGAAGTTGGCGTATGCTATTTTAACCATATTTTCATCTACCTATGCCTGCGAGTCATTATTTTCAGAGATAAATACACTCAGGATCATTGAAAATAGCGACCCAAGAAGGAAGCTAACTACAATCGCGAAACTTTGCAAATAAGTACAGCGTAATGTTATATGCAAATGATCCAAGTTTTGTGCCAATACGCATGCTCAAACACGCCGAGGTGGCGCTACAATCAGGAAGAGGGTGCTATATAAGCCAGCGCAAATTCGAAGATTCATAAACGTGACGATTACCCTGCCGATTGTAGGAAGACTTTTGTAAGCGAAACATGCCAGGTAAACATGCTAGAAGACATTTATCACAGTTAAGCGAGTTTGAGAGAGGCCTGATAATCGGGATGAAAATTGCAGGTTGGTCGACGTGCCGTGTTGCTGGCCAGGTGGATCGTTCAGAGTGTGCCGTTAGAAATTGTTGGGAGCTGTGGAAACGAGAAGGTACACACGCGCGGAAAACCGGGTCTGGAACGACCAGGAAGACCACGAGGAGAGAGGATCGAGGGATCGTGCGGCAAGCACTTGAGGATCCCACAGTGACTCGTTCAACGATACGAGCCAACGTAGGCGTAGCAATTGTTCCACAAACAATTTCCAGACACCTTGCAGAAGCAAATCGTAAATCCAAGCGCCGTTTCCGTGCACTCCGACCGTTTAACAGACGACTCTAATTCAGCATGCATTCACTAAAAGTAACATCTTATAATCCTGATATAAGTTATTTATCATCTAATCTACAACAGCAGAAATCACACTAATGTTATTTTAATTTAAATTACAAGTATAACTAAAACATGTACTACTATACAGACCAAAATGTATTTTTTCGTATTAAATAAAGAATTTTGATTTGTTCGTATTTAGTTTTATTAGTTCTTCAATAAACACAAGTCAAAATTATTTGATGGCACGCCTATAACTCATTAAACGTTTTTTTAGAAAAAATGGCACGTTGACCCAAAAAGGTTCGCCACCCATGGCCTAGGGTTAACATTTTGAACTTCATAGTTCGGTGACGTATGTGTCATGCTATAGATCCCTGACATTTTTTCTGTGTTAATGAAAAGTTTAACAATAGGTAATAATAGATTTTTTTACTAATACTAAGTTATAACTCTTCAAGATCATGTCAAATTATGTATTGTATTGTCTGATAATTTGAATTGGGGCACAAAATTTATAGAATATTACGTTAAGTGGAGTATTATTTCAAATGTCATCCTTTTATATTACTGTAGTTCAAAATCACTTTGAGACAACTAACAATAACCTTCATGGAGATTCTAGTGGGAAGGTAATGTAAATTAAATATAATAAAATTATACTATTATCAGCTAAAACTAATTTTACATCAGAAAACTACTTTTTTTTATGGAGAAAGTGATTGTCAAAAACATTAAAAGTTACAAACAATTAGTACCTACAAAACTCTCGACAAATTTCTTAAAACGTGAAGCTGTAGACCACACAAAGAAATTTAAAGGGTTATCTGGTGTTAGTTTTTCTTTAAAAATCAGAAATTTTCAAGAAAAAGTATAATTGCCTAGTCCGTTAAATAAAAGTATACGCTAGTTGTAACTGCTGATTCGTGATCCACATATAAAAATGCTTTGTTAATATAATGAGATCTGGAATCACGACAATTAGGCGCTTCGTTCTTGTAATTCGATCTTGATGCATTTTCACGTAATCGCTTCATCATGACTAAAGAGTGACATGATTTTTAATGCTCTTTAAGGAGTTATAATTCCGATTGGGTCACGAAATCCATATCTCGTAACAATCAGGCTGTGTTGTTAATAGTTCAACATTATGCAAGGTTGTTTTACGATCCATAAAATTTCATCTCCATAAAAGTTGATTGTAACTTAACAATATATTAGCGATTAATTTTCTAGTCGTTATAACTTGACAATTTTTATAGCTATCTTACAGTGAAAAAATAACTAAGGTGACTAAATTAAGGTAAAAAAATATAAAATAAGAAAGAAAAGATTTAAAGAGAAGAAATTAAGCAAGTAAAAGTTCTTATTGGAGACGTCTAATGGATATTCTTTGTGTTCAGGATTGTGGAAAAAATTTGTTTCTTGACAGTTGCAAAACGGATACTACAATGTTTTTTATAGTTGATGGAGACTCGAGGTGTTTTCTATCAAAGTAATTTTTTTATGTTATTATTGAATTCTTATGAAAAAGTAAATAATCTTAGAGAAAGGAAAGTAATATATAAACATATATATATGTTGTAGTTTCGTGAGTGGTAGGACTTTCTTACCGATTATCATATCTAGATTATCAATGTAAATATAATTGTATTGATGAGACATGTTCTTGTAGATGATACTCTAATTTATTTTACATGTAAACACTTAGATAACACACACAAACATAGAACAAAAGACGATGGACACACGATTACGGTAATATTATAAAAAGAGTAGCGCCCGGCTAATTTTCCTTAGTCTTGGCTTGCATGCGAAAAGCAGACCGGAAGTTCAAAAACTCACATGACTTCCAAAGACGTCTCTTCTGATTGGTCCAGATAATCAGATGATGTTTGTTATGTAAATCTTAATTTAAATACTCTGAGGTTTTAATTTCAAAGAGACAAAGTTACGATTATATCCTGTTATGCGAGTATTTAACAGGTACTTATTTATGCAAAGTCCGGGAGGGTCCGGACCATTAGAAATTAAAACACTCGAAAGGTGAAATTAACTTGAATTTATTGTAAAAATTTACAGGTTCGTTAGAATATATAGCATGTAAAATTCAGTACCTAGAGCTACCACCTCCGGAAGAGATAATATCTGGTCTAGCTGAGCATCGAGACAGAATAAGCGTGGATGACAGATACTAGAACAACACTCCATTCCACTTCAAGCATTGTCAGAAATCATCAATTGTAATCCCTGATAAGTCGTGGTTTGCCAATTTTAGGTAACAAATGGTCAAATATTTTGAATGGGTAACGGATCTAAAAAGAAATGACGTGCTGTGCAGGGAGAGTCGGACTCCCTCAATATGAAGGAAGGTCGGGATAGCATAAGCAGCCTGCAATCAAACATTGATTTGTTTAAAAAGAGTATTATATTGGTTATTTATAAATTCTTCACCTAGAGTTACATCGTATTCTCTCTCTCTCTCTCCCGACAAAAATTACCTTGTAATTTTAAATTATGTTTACGTGATTAGGATAACACCTGAACTGAATCTCCATTCTTCAAATGTATACACCACACCAACGTAAGGACCTGGAGCCTCGCCCAATTTAACATGCACCACCTCTTTTACAAACGTGCTTTTGTGGCACCAGGAATCAAACCAACAACTTCGTATCTCCGACCACGAGTTAAGGACCCTGATCCATTCGGCTATCACAGCAGTTGCAAAGTAATGTCACTGAATTCTTGAAGATGTGGCACAACTTCAGATCTTAACAAGGTGGAAATGTAATGAAAAAATGTCCTTAACACCAACTATGCGAATTAGAGGACAGGAATACATTCAAAAAATAAAATGGCCAAGTGATTGAAGAATTTATTAGCATTTTGTTTAAATTGGGTTAATTATAAATTTCATACCTCACGAGAATTTCAAACATTAAATGTGAACATATGAAATATATTTAAAAAAATTATATTTTGTCTAATTTAAACCCTGTTTAAAGAATGGAATTTTTCTATATTCTACCTAGATACAGATATTCCACAAAATTTGCAAATAAAGGGAAATTTTTTCAAGTGATACGTTTTCTTAAAATAAATGTGCTATTATTTAAAAAATGTTTCAAGTGTTAAAAGTGTTCAAAGTGCTGTTAAACAAAATATTAAATGAAATCAGTTTTTCATTTAACGTATTTTATTTCAAATAGAATTTTTCATTTAATATTAATATACATGAACAATACCACATATTTCGATACATAACATTTTAATAATTCATGTGCATTCACAGCGCATTATGCATAAGCGAATTAAACTTCCCGGTCATCATCTATTGAGAAAAGGTAAAAATACTACCGTAGTTTCCTCTGAAGGATAAAATTGCAATTTAAATACTTCTTTATAATAATTGATTGCTTCGTTAATTTTCTCGATTCATCAGTAGTAAGATTAAAACGAAATAAAAAAAGTCAACTAATTTTCTCAGCTTCAACCTATCTGGCAAAAGGAAAAATACTTACGTGGTACCTTCAGAAAATAAAGTTGTTTACATAATTATATCTGTAAAACAAATGATTACTTTATTAAATTCTCTCATTTTCTTATTAAAAGTAACGTTATAACAACAGTTATTTCAATATTCATTAAAATAATAAATTATTTAAATTCAATTTAATAAGTTTTATTCAGAAGAAAATATCTTTTTTATAATACAATAACAATATTTGCTTGTGTTAATTTGCTTTATTTCGCCCATTAATCCCTCAAATCATATCTGCGTTATATTTACTCGACGAGTTTGGAATTCGAGGGTTATTTGAAAATAATGATGACCGAAGCCCGAAAAAAAAACCACGTTTTAGTAGGACGATTCACAAACACAAGGAAAACACATACAAATTGCATCAATATTTTATTCTCACGCTTGGTTCACTTTCTTACGACGCGTCATATACCTACACTTTCTTTACCTGTTCCTTCTCCAGGTCATAGGTCACGTGAGTCTTCTCGTCTGCTATCACCAGTTTATGCTGTTATCTGCTTCGTTGTAGATAGCCTGCTCAATTAACGTTCCTATATATATAATTTATGACTGTATTTTATGTCTATTGCAAGAAATTTGATTAAGAAAAATTCTTTAAAAAAAAAAAGAATAATCAAACTCTATAAAACATAGGCAAACATTTTCCCCCCCATTTTCATAGGTACTAGTAAAAATAAAAGCATTAATTTTGAATATAATATGAATTAACCACCTTTCTTCTTATTGCATTATATTAACACCTGCATTGCATGAAAATTTCATAAAAATATAAAATTTGAAAGAAGTATCAAATAGTAACAAAATTTATGGGTATGTTCATTATTAGACTTTAAATAACTTGAAATTTGATATTTTGATACTATACTGTGACAACTAGATGTAATCAATACTTAAAAAAATCTTTAAAAACATTGTTTTTACCCTCCATTTTTACGAAAGAAAAAGCAACTGTAAGTATGTAATAGATTTAAAAATACTAAAAGCCTTCTCGTAAGATCTTAAATCTCTAACTACTAAATGAAGCAAAATAAAGCAAACATACTTCTATATAATGACCAAAATGATACAGAGAAAATGACTGGATATAACATGATTGCATAAGAAATTGTATATAAATGGTCATAAATATATTTTAATGAATGGAAGATGTTATGTTTAAAAGCTATGAAAGAAAAATTCAAAAAATGATTTTTCTTTTAAAAAGATGTGATGACCCCCCTGGGTCACACCTTGAACACCAAGATTAATTTGAGGCAAAGAACCACCAAAAGCCATTTTGAATAATAATATTATTTATTTTTGTTATAATTTTCCTCAAAAATCTCTGATAACAAGTAATATAATATTGTTACGTCTTCTAAAGGGATTTGCCTTTATATTAAATTAAATTACTAAGAATACGATTGATTACTAATCTAGCTCAACTCAGGTAAAGGTTTACCGAAATAGGAGGTCCGAGAAACACACGTATTCGAATTCTTAATTGTCATTAACTTTAACTAAGTATCTCAAACTGACGCTTACTTTAAGCGTACGTGAATTATATTTACAGCTGGCTTATATCAGCTTTCTGGTACGTCTAGCAGCACGACGTCTTCACGAATCTAATCTCTTTGAATCTTCTAGTTTAGCTTGTAACGTTGTTGGCTCAATAGCGTACCATCATCTCTCTTGCTATCTCGCAACCCTCGACTTAAATACCTTACCTAATGTGAATATCCCAAACTTCTTTTTGGAGTTCTTAAACGCTGTTAGGCGGGTGAACTATTTTTTGGCGGAAGGATCTAATTTGAATCCCGCGCATCCCAAGCTGACCGGTCGCTGTATTTTTGGTCAGAGTTGATTGGTATATAAATAAACAAGATACCGTAGTGGAAGTGATTTTATATTCCCCAGAAAGACGCCTAAGAAGATTAGTGGAAAGGTTCTGTACAGATTCGTCACAAAGAGAAAGTGTAAAAATTAAAATTAATGAACTATAAGAATTCGAATAAATTCAATACGTTAGCTGGTGGCAACATGTATGATAAAGTAAAGTAAATCATTGATATTAAGGTATAAATTAACAAAAACCCCACTAAAAAGTTCAAGCTTTACATTTATTACAAATGTAAATATTAAGAAATTTAATAGTATATATATATAATTTTAATTTTATAGTCTCTTATAATTTTTTTAATATTGTTAATTTATCTTTATTGTAATTAAGTAAATAATAATTACCCCGAAAATATTTAAGAATTATATTCCAATTTGCATAAATATAGGTAATAATAGAGCTTAAGTGATGCCAAAGAAATAAAAAAAAAACACCCATTTTTTAAAAATATTCTAGTTAATTTGAATAACAATATAAAGTTGTATGAAGTAATTTGTAGTAAGCTGTTTATTCTTAGATTTATATATATATATATATATATATATATATATATATATATATATATATATAATGTTTCAGTAATTAGAATAAGAAGAAACATAATGAGCAAATTTTCTTTTTTTACAAAAAAGATTCGATCAGAAATATATCTGCGTAAAAAGTTATGATTGTTTAAGTATTGTAGCAGGTCTGTCTTATGGTAGATCTTAAATATGCTTGTATTGCGTACGGTTAAATTAATGGACTTTCTTAAAAAACAGAACTAATGAGAATGCCTTTCATATTTTAAAACTTTAAAATACAAAAGAAAGTCAATTTAAATAGATTCTCAAAATAAAAACTACATATGTATAAATTAAAATATATATACAGAGTGTTTTTTTCCAGGTACAGAAGTTTAAGTTGGCATTACTTTCCAAGATGGCGACCGATTTAACGGCTGTCAAGTGATTTATTCTCAGTTTGGTTTGGCAATTCATCATGAATAGACTCACGCCTGAACAACGCTTTCAAATTGTGCAATTTTATTTCGAAAATAATGGTCGATTTTCATAAGCGAATTTTGTTTAGCAATGAAGCGCACTTCTGGTTGAATGGCTACGTCAACAAACAAAACTGCCGCATTTAGAGTGAAGCTAATCCACAAGTGTATGTCGAAACACCGTTACATCCAGAAAAACTGTTGGGTGCGCTTTATGGGCTGGTGGAATCCTTCTTCAAAAACGATGAAGGCCACAACGTTACAGTCAATGGTGATCGGTATAGAGCCATGATTACTAACTTTTTCATTCCTGAATTGAACAATCATGATGTCCAGGAGCTGTGGTTCCAACAAGACGGCGCAACATGTCACACAGCTCGTGCCACAATCGATTTATTGAAAGACACGTTTGGTGACCGCCTAATTTCACTTTTTGGACCTGTGAATTAGCCTCCAAGATCTTGTGATTTAACGCCGCTAGACTATTTTTTGTGGGACTATGCAAAGTCATTGGTCTATGCGGATAAGCCACAAAAGCTTGACCATTTGGAAGACAACATTCGCCGTGTTATTGCTGATATACGGCCACAAATGTTGGAAAAAGTCATCGAAAATTGGACGTTCTGATTGGACTACATCCGAGCCAGCCGTGACAGACATATACCAGAAATCATATTTAAAATGTAATGCCCCAAGATTATCTTTCGAATAAAAAAAAATTCATGTCAATCGAATATACATCGTTGTTTTATTGCAATTTAAAGTTCTATACCTCTCAAAAAACACCCTTTATATATATATATATATATATATATATATATATATATATATATATATATATATATTTATATATATATATATATATCTGTCCTTTAAATAACTGATTAAATTTTTAGTATTTTTAATTACAGGTTTAAGATTAAAATTTTTTATAAAGTTTTGTAATGTAGATTGAAATATTTAAATAGAAGTAGTAACATAAATTTTTTAATATTATTAGCATCACTACGAAATTTAATAGAAACCTAATTCAATTTTAGGGTTAAGAATATGCGGTAATCAAACTTCTGATGGCTGATGTTTTTTTTAATAGAAAGTCAATATATAACAGATTTTTCTAATTTTACATAGCTCAGATTCATAAAAGCAATTACTACTTCGAGAATGTCTATTGAGCATATTGATATAATACACTGCTGGACAATTGCTAAGGACGGATAACACTATCATCCATAGCAACCACAAAATGAAAGGAAGCAAAATGTGGAAAATTAGAATAAGTGCGGGATATTAGTAAGAAGAAGTATGAGTATGCAAATTTTTTCCACGTCTGTTCATCACGTGATAGCGTCCATAAGAGCTTTAAAGGTTTTGACGCGTGTGGACAGTTGTTGTCTCAAGTCAAAAGTTTTACAGGAAAGATTTAATAGACGAACTTAAAATTTTTAGCATGTCTTCCCGACATCACATAGATGATTTTATGCGTGGCCGAATTATTGGAAAGATCGAAGAAAGGCGAAAAATAACAGATGTTGCCGGGGAGTTCGACATCGCTCACAGCGTTGTTTCACGGCTGTGGAAGTCATTTAAAACTACTGGAATGTGTAGTAGACGGCACGGAGAGGTCGTGTTAGAAGTACGACGCCTGCAGAAGACAGATATATCGTCCTATCAGCAAAAAGGAACAGGCGCACCACAGCTCAGCAGGTGGCAAATCAGTTTCTTGCTGCCTCAGGAAAGCAGATCTCCCGAAAAACTGTTGCCAGACGTTTGAGGGAGGAGGGACTATTCGCACGCAGACCTGTTGTGTGTGTCCCATTGACCAGAAAGCACCATACTGCCCGTTTGCAATGGTGTCGTGAGCATCACAATTGGACTGAACAGGACTGGGCATGCGTACTATTCTCAGATGAGAGTAGGTTCATTCTGTCATCGGATTGTAGACGCCAACTGATCTGGCGCGCGAGTGGTACTGCTTATCGTCCAGAAAATATCCAGGAAAAGGACCGATATCCTACATGCAGTATCAAGGTGTGGGCCGGCATCATGATCAATGGCCGCACGTGCCTACATGTGGTTGCGAATAGGACTATGACGGGCCAACGATACATTGATGAAGTTCTACTTCCTCATGTTCGTCTTTCCGTGGTGCTGTCGGTGATAAATTTGTTTTTATGGACGACAACGCAACATGTCATCGAACACTCGCTGTTCAGGATTGTCTAGACAGCGAGGGTATTCAACGTCTCGTATGGCCAGCGCGTTCTCCAGATCTAAACCCCATTGAAAATGTGTGGGATGCTTTGGGGAGGCAAGTTGCTGGTCGAAACTATCCTCCGACAAACAAGAACACCCTCATCCGTGCACTCACAGAGGAATGGGATAAATTGCCTCAACAGCAGCTGGATAATGTTGTGCAAAGTATGGTACGACGTGTGGAATGTTGCATCACACCCACGGTGGACATATCCCGTACTGATACCTTTTTAAGGTGCCTGCTGACTTTTAGATGCATTGTTCCATTTCTCCGTACGCAGATCAAATGAACATTTTTTTCTCTTTCAGATGTTTCACAGCTTTTGTACTTTCCAGAACAATAAATATTTTTATTCTAATGTCTGAACAGTGTGGCAACTATATTTTATCCTACTAGGCCTCATGTCTCACTTAATGTTTTGCTACATAGCAATTTGTGATCCGTCCTTAGCAATTGTCCAGCAGTGTAGTATACACTCATGGACCAAAAATTAGCTCACCAAGAAATTATTGCAGGATCGTAACGATCTTGCATCGTAACTTGTCATGAAGGTACATGTCGGGTAGATATGCAAATGATCAGAAATGCAGCGTGATGGCGTATTACGTATAGCCGGTAGAGGACGTTTAACGACGTTCTCCGTGGAGTATAAAATAGGTAACCAAAGTATGTTTCAGAGTGCTGAATCTTTTACAAAGCAATAGCTGAGTAAGATATGCCATTACGCCGTTTTTGAAGAAAATATGAGCAGCTGTTGCAGTTTGAGAAGGAGAGAATTATCGGATGGAAACTGGGGGGTCAGCTAGGCGAGTAGCTCTTCAATTAGGCCGCTCTGTTTGTATTGTGAGGAGGTGTTGGGACCAGTGGATCCGAGAGATGTTATTTACATAAAGACCAGGCTCAGGACGCCCTCGACAGACCAGTCGTCGAGAAGACCGCCACATCGTAAGAAATGAGCGCGTACAGCTAACTGCTTCATCGGCCGCCATCCAGGCAAATGTAGCACCTTCAGTAGGGGCCCCTGTGTCTTCTCGAACCAAACGAAGGCTCCTGGCTGAAGGGACATTCAGGATAGCGGCGCCCATTACGTGTGCTGCCCTCGACGCCCATCCATCGATAACTCCATTAGGAGTGGTGCCGCGCACGAGGAAACAGGACTGCAGAAAAATGGAATCAAGTCGTCTTTTGCGACGAATCCAGATTCAATCTCAGCAGTGATGACAATCGTGTTCGTATGTAGAGACCCCGTGGTGAACGCCTCAATCCTGCCTTTGTTTTACAGCGACACACCGCTCCCACAGCAGGTTTGATGGTATGGGATGCCATTGCCAGCAATACACGGTCGCTCCTAGTATTGATCCATGACACCATAGCCCAGTGGTATGTCCATGACGTCCTGCAACCACATGTGTTTCCACTCATGCAACGGCTTCCAAAAGTCCATTTGCAACAAAACAATGCTCGGCCTTATACGGCAAGAGTGTCACAAGTCTGTCTCCACGCTGTTACTACCCTTCCTTGGCCTGCCCGATCCCCAGATTTGTCTCCTATGAGGCTTATCTGGGATAATTTGGGACGGCTAGTTGTGCATCCCACGAGTTCGAACGAACTAGAGGCAAGATTACAGAGAATATGGAACGAAATGTCTCAAGACATTATACAGAACTTGCATGCTTCAATACCCGTTCGTACCGCACCATGCATTCGTTCTAGAGGGGGTACAACAGAGTATGAAATCGTCCATTCTTTTGTCTTTTTCTCTGAAATAAATTATCCGTTTTCTTTGATTTTCTAATCATTTACTTATATCAAAATAGTCATTACGCATGTAAAATTTCGTTTCATTTTGATGATGACCTTCTTGGTGCGCTAATTTTTTTGTCCATGAGTGTATATAGATGATGATTTAATATTATCAGGTACTTCATTTATATAAACGACATTAAAATATTTCTATAATTAGTCTTATTGTTAGTTTCAAAGGGTGTAGTAAAGCTGCAAGCTGTAGCTTTTATAACTACAGCTTACAAGGCTTTTATATAAAAGTCTTGTAAACTGTAGTTATATTCTTCAAGCTTCCAAAGCAAATCCTGTTTAGCAGATGTGATTAATAAACTTAATTAAATGTCTATAAGTCTGTTATTTAACAATGATATTGTTGTGATAAATAAATATTAATCTTTCTCTCTGTATCCTGTTTCCTTAAAAAATATATCTCGTAAAATAATTTCTTTTACAATTTTCAAAGTTCCTGTAAATATATGACGATGATGATGCTCAAAAAAGAAATATAACTGTAACATTAAATATTTACATTTCTGCATAATATGAGAGACTAAATAATCATTGTATTTAAAGATTAACCTGAACCCCTTTGGCTGAGTGGTTAATGCATCACACTTCCATGCCACAGGTCCGAGGTTCAAACCCTGGGCTGGGCAATGTTGACTCAGCTTTCATCCCTTCAGTGGGTCGATAAATGATCACCAAGCTTGCTTGGGAACTTAACACTGGGGGTTTCGCGTCAGACTGACCACCTGACCGGAGCATCTGCTCATGCACCACAGGGCCCAAGATCGCTTATACTGAGTTGTTCACAGTAGACCTTGGCCCACAAGAGCTGTCGCGCTACTGAGTTAAGTTAAGTAAAAATTAACCAATACCAATATTTTGATAAATTCAAAGTTTTTGTAATCAATAATATGATTATAATAAAAAATAGTTTTGACCAGGAAAGAGGAGGAAGTGTTTATTAAATTTTTTTAGCATAATTAATATTGTTTTAAGATTCAAACACATAGAAAGAACTATACAGTATTAAGTTTTAAATGGGAATATTTTTTTTTGGTTTTTATATTACATTTTTGAAAAAAGGATTTGTCATATATTTAAATATATATACATATATTTCAATAAATATTGTATAAAAAATATATATATTATATTTCAATAAATATTGTATAAAAATATATATATTATATTTCAATAAATATTGTATAAAAAATATACTATGCTAGCGATGAATAAACAAAAGCCTACATGGAATGCCAAAAGTTACAAAAATAGTTTCATAAATTACGGTACTCTATATAACTTAATGATATTTTTCTTTTCTTCCTAAAACAACTTCTTACAAAAAAAAATTTAGACAAAGCATTACTTTTTAAAAAACTAATTAAACGTGCTCTAAAAATGCTAATTATTTGACATTAATAGTAATTATACTGAATACTTAATGCATTAAAATAGTCATTCTTAAAAAAATATGAAAAATATTTATTTTAATTTAAAGAACAAAAAGATGAAAATTGTGTTATCCCTTGTTAGTTTCCCATTTTTAATGTCAATTACTAAAGACAAAGATGACGCCAGTGAATTGTTTTGAAAATGAAAGATCAAAAAAGATCGCACAATGGGCAAAGTTTATTACGCCATTAAAAAAAATCCTTAATCTTTACATAATGCAAATAAAAAGCTTTTTAATCAAACTTTTGTTTTACTCCTGATTGTAATCGAAACTAATTCATGTATAATAAGTTCACACTAATAAAAAGAGCTTATCTGAATATCGCAACAATACAAACTTCTTCTATGGTTGCTGTTATACAAAGAAAGGAAAGAAGACCAATAAAAAAAAGACTGGGTGCAAATAATGAGAGGGAATGGAAACAATACTCAATTGCCAAACTTTGCTTTTCTACGATGAGAGACAAAAGAAGTTACGGTCTAAGCATACAGAGCACCAAAATCTCTTCTCGTTGAATTTTGCAAATGAACAGTCCTCACGAAAGTCTGTTTGCACTGGAACAGTAATGATACAGTTTATGATAATGAAGATGACCTAAAAGGATGTGAATGTTTTGCGCAATTTGTGGAACGTTTTAGAAAGCGTTTATAATTTTTTGATTCGTTTCTCACTAAAAAGAATATTACAGAAACAGCAGTTTCTTTCTTTGTCCGATTTGTAGTTTGTGTTTTTATTGATAGGGTAGCGATTTAAGGTAATGGGTATGTTTTTTTGAGTGTGAGTGTGCGTCCCATTTTACTGTGAATCGAGATTGTGCAGTTGCATCATGATGTGGGGGAAGGACGTCAAGTTACTCTGAATCAATCATTCGTCCGCGAAGGATAAAACTATTCAGTCATCACGAAGTGTACCGTTCTTCGATGGACAAAGATAACGATCTTCTTATAAATTTGGATTTATGTAACAACGAAAAACTATTACTTTGTTTATTACATTCAATATGAATCAAAGGAGGCTTTTCATGGCTTGAAAGAGAAAACAGCCCTGACGGGAAGCTATTAAGTAAATTTAATATTTAGTTCTTAGTAAAGCTTTCATAAGTCAATCGTGGAACAATATATAATGAAATTTATCATGCAGTTTGTCTTGTGTTAAATAATAACATTTGTATTCTTTTTTGATACTCTTTTTTCAAATTTCCTGTGTGCTGCAAAATATACCACGATATTATAGAAGTACACTATAATATGGCGTAAACCACGCACTTTTAACTCAAAAAATAAGATTGAAATTTATGGGTACGCGTTATACGCCGGATATAAAAATGATAGCTTTAAAATTAAAAAAAAATAGGGAAGGTAAACACAGTAAAAAATTAGACCCTTTCATACATCAAAATACTGTTTATTTCAAAGAAATTATATACTTTATGAACTTAAAGGGTTTTAGCTCTTTACGTGTAATGTTCCTTAAAAAGCCTGGGATAATTGCTTGAATAAATGACCAGAGAATAAGAACATCTAGCACGTGCATTTCAGAATTATTCGTTAAAAAAAAGATACGAGTTATTGGATGAATATACCTAAAGTTTAAAAAATGCAGCTTGAAAGTAATGCAGCTTATATGCCGGTTTTTACCGTATATGAATTGCTGCACGACAATTGAAAGCACAGATAGTTGAAACATATTTTATTAAGGCTAGATAAGAAAGTAAACAAATATTAAAAATACATATAATAGAAGAATTAATAATGATTTAAAAAAAACTGCAAAAAAAGATGGAGAAACAAATGGAAGGGGAACTGTAATTGATTTCAAAGAAAAATAAAATGAATCTAATAAAAACGACAATGCGATAAGTAAAGATGCTTTATACAATATGTACAATCTATTTGAGTGATGCAGTGAGTGATATAAACAATATGATGGCAAAAGAGCTTCTTTGGAAACATCTTGTTTTGAGAAATCAAAAGGCCAAGAACTAATACATTTTCTCAATTCATTTTAAAGAATTTGTAAATGTTATTTACAACTTTGAATTTATAATAATCATATATGAGAAGAGAGAGATGACTTTTTTGAAATTGTCATGTCTCTATAAAGTCTGTTAGTTAAAATTTGTTGGATATAAACTTCTTTATTTTGCCTGCAATTGAAGGAAGAACATTTTTCTAAGCAAGAGTTGACTATTCTTCCAAAACTATACTCTTTAATTCAATTTTTTAAATCTATTCTTCTTCTCAGAATTGTTTAATTAATTAAAAATCCACGGTTTAATCATTTATGCGGTTTATTGAGAATTCACTTAAAACTAAAGAATTCAGAAGATTTTTTAACAATTAGCTGAAGTACCCGTTCTTCGCACCGGTTAATTTTTTTAAAATAAAAAAAAATATTGTTCTTGATATACTAGAAATAATAATTATAAGAAATATAATATAATATTATTATAAGAAATATAATATTTCTTATAATAATTATAAGAAAAGTAAAACCCGATACAAAACAATCCATTGAAAAATGTGAAATAATTTTTTAATGAGTGCTCTTATAAATTATCTATAACGCCCCTTAAGCCCTCGCAACGCCCCTAGGGGATCAATTTTCGCCAAACTCCTTTTGTAGAAAAATTCTACTCCATGAAAGAAACCTACCTACCAGATTATCAGTAAGTAGGTAAAATTGTTCAAAAACAGCAATATTTATTTATAACGCCCCTTAAGCCTTCAAAACGCCCCTTAAGCCCTCAAAACGCCCCTTGAAGATAGATTCAAGTAAAAACGGGAACCTTTTTCATGGATGGGGACTAGAAGGCTACCATACCCAGGGGTGTAGCTGTTGCCGTATCATCTGTATCAACGATACGGGGACCCAACATGTGTAACTACAGTACCACTAACAGAACTTTCTTTTCTAAAAAAGGGGCATCGAAGGGTTTTGAAACGGGATCAATCAGAACTAGCTTCGCCAGTGACCACACCATATAACTCCCTTGAACTTATCGGGATTCGTTTCTGAGTTTTAGTGGCACGACATTGTACACTTTCTTTTATAATATATATTAATTATGAATTAGAGTAATATTTTGCATTTGATGAAATATTTCACTAATAATGATTAACAGTTATCCCCCAAATTCTGATTCCTCAAAATAAAGGAAGAAAATTCACAAGTCTGATAATCTTAAACAAAGGGATATTTTAACATATTTTTTTAAGAAAATTAATGGAAGTTTGTTCGTGTTGAGAATGATGTTCACAAAAAATATGAAAAAAGAATGGAGAGTTTTTGTTTTTTTAATATTTATAGTAATTTCTACAGCTCAAATTTTTTTTAACTCGTAATAGAAACAAAAATTATTTTATTTTTTGTTTAACATAGAAATGAACTGAATTTATTTAAATCAGTGACATATGTCTGGTAAGATTATGCATAATATGATAGACAAGCTGTAATTAATTTATTAAAGGACCCCATTCCCATAATAATTAGTTTTTAGAAATGTAACAAAAAAATCTTAAGCATTTTACAGGAATTGAAGTTTTAAAAAATATTATAACTTCAGCAAGATAATTAAATTCAAGTCTATTACCGGAAATATATTAATACGATGCTGGTCGTTCATTATACGTAATTTTAAAGCTGAATTATTTAGAAATGAAAACTAAAGCCTTGTTTGTCCTTATTAAGTATTCGCTAGTGAATTATTCTCTATTAGTCTGCTGTCTTAAAAATTGTTCTAGATTGCTTTACCCCCCCTCCGTCAAATCAATTTGGATATAAACAATATAGACTAAAAATAACATATAAATGTTTTTATTTATACATGTTATAAGAACTTTTACATTTTATATAAATGAAATCCGGGCAGATATATTTTGTTTCTCTTTCAAACAATAACAACAAACAGAAATATTTTTCCGTCTCACAGTTTTTCTTTCCGTTAAATCTTTAATTTAATGAAAGGGATATTTTAACTATTTTTAGCCATGCAGAAGACACGTTTATATGAAAATACATAAGTAATGTCTACGTAACACCTTTTACTTCAATGTCAGTAGCAAGATGTAATTACGATAGATAACGATATATCGATGCATTAAAAAAGAAATACATTCTTTTTAAAAACAATATATGTCCTATCTTTAAAAAAATGTATTTTTAACCGTTAAAATAAATTTTTTTAAGAAGAAATGAAAAACAACTCAAGGATGCTGATGTATTCATAATTAAAATATCCTTTGTTTGTTTCTAATCATTCCCAGTAACAACATTTTATCCTTAAACAAACAGTAAACATTGTCTATTGATACTCCCACATCTGCGCAATTCGAAAATCGTAAACGTCAAGGAAAGTCCCCTAATTCAATAAGATTTTATTGAAAGCTTTCCCGGAAACTCGATATCGAAGATTTCTAGAGGTTAAAAGCCACCATTTGAGAATGTTACCCTACCAGTTTTGAAAGAAATTAGCGTCGTAGCTGTTTTTTTGAATACATAAACAAATTTAAATGAACAGGATCTTTTTTTATGTAGCCTGATCGAGATGGTAAAATATGGTACGTTTTCGAAATAAAATAACCTCATGAAACAGGAAGAGAAATGAACTTAATTTCATTTCATTTATGCACTTTTTACTTTTTTTTTTTTTAAGAATTGCTTTACGTTACCTTAGCGGATTGTTTATTTTTGTTTTGTAGGTTTCAGCGTTTTATACATTTATTTAATTTCAAAAATATGAAAAGGTATTTCATCAACATTTTACTATTCACGTCCTGCTAAAATTTAAATTAATTAATACTGTTTATTGAACAAAAAATAATTTCTTTATTTAATTTTTTACTAGTTTTATCACGGACAAAATGGCAACAATAAAAGATTCAGTAAACTCAGTGGTCAATGAAATCTTTACAAATCCTTAATGCTTGAATCACGTTGATTGCTCAATTTATTTAATACTTTAATCACATTGATTGTTACAGTTTTCTATTTTTTCTATTGTTTTTATACAAGACAATTACAGAAATCTCTTTGGAGCATTCCAGTGAAAAAAAATTCAATATGCATTAATATTTAATATTGTATTGTTGTCTAATGTGGAGAATGAAAATTAAATATTACACATTACTTATATAGTTAGAGGATAATGGTGAAATAATCATAATGTTGAGAGAGGTTTGTTAAGTATATATATAATTAAAATAAAAAATTCCACTTCAGAGATAAATACTTATATAATATGGTAAAATAATTATATTGTGTAATAATAAAATAGTTATATGGTATATGGTAGTAAAAACTAGTTACAATATTGAGGGAGATTTGTTAAGTATGTATGATACTTAAATAAAAATTTCTTTTTGGATGAATTTAATCTTTCTACTTAAAAATGGATGTTTGTAAAGGGTGTTTTTTTAAATGTATAGAACTTTAAATTGCAATAAAACAACGATGCATTATTCGTTTTACATGAATTTTTTTATTCGAAAGATAATCTGTCTCGGATGTAGTCCAATCTGGACGTCAATTATCGATGACTTTTTCCAACATTTGTGGCCGTATATCGGCAATAACACGGCGAATGTTGTCTTCCAAATGGTCAAGCGTTTGTGGCTTATCCGCATAGACCAATGACTTAACATAGCCCCACAGAAAATAGTCTAGCGGTGTTAAATCACAAGATCATGGAGGCCAATTCACAGGTCCAAAACGTGAAATTAGGCGGTCACCAAACGTGTCTTTCAATAAATCGATTGTGGCACGAGCTGTGTGACATGTTGCGCCGTCTTGTTGCAACCACAGCTCCTGGTCATCATGATTGTTCAATTCAGGAATGAAAAAGTTAGTAATCATGGCTCTATACCGATCACCATTGACTGTAACGTTGTGGCCTTCATCGTTTTTGAAGAAGGATTCCACCAACCCATAAAGCGCACCAAACAGTTTTTCTGGATGTAACGGTGTTTCGACATCCACTTGTGGATTAGCTTCACTCCAAATGCGGCAGTTTTGTTTGTTGACGTAGCCATTCAACCAGAAGGGCGCTTCATCGCTAAACAAAATTCGCTTATGAAAATCGGGAACAATGGCAATCTCGTTTTGGGCCCATTCGACGAATCTACGCCTTGCTTGATGATCGTTTTGATGAATTGCCAAACCAAACTGAGAATAAATCACTTGACAGCTGTTAAATCGGTCGCCATCTTGGAAAGTAATGCCAACTTAAACTTCTATACCTGCAAAAAAAAAACACTCTTTATATGTGATCTCGCTTCACTCCAACATAGTTCAACCGATCACTATGAAAATTGGCATGCATATGTATTTTTTTGTGGAAAAGGTTTTTGCGCTGTCTTCATTGTTGCTGCTCCCCAACAGCTGGAGCTATAGCATATCAACTTCTACACTGTTCTATTAATCGACAAATTACCGACATGGTCACCAAAAATGATGCCAACTTGGCTAAATTACCAGCCTTTCGCTATGTTTCCGTTGAACTGCCATAATTTAAGGAACGGTGATGATTACGAATATTACAATTTTAACATAAAATAAGTACAATAGAAAGTAATATTAATATATTACACATCTAGCTATAATTTATTTATTCTATTTTAATTTTTAATTTCACAAAATTTGTAACAATAGGTTATTTTTGCTGAGCAGAGATCAGCTTAGGAAGATGTTTTCAAGAATTAACTCACAAGAGTTACTGGGTGTTATAATTAAAAAAATTCTTTTTATCCGCTATTAGATCTACAGACAAAATTAAGAAATATGGTTTTTTTTTGGTTCATCTGAGATATGCAAAAAGCTTTTATTTGTTTAATTTGCAATTCACGTAAAATTAATTCATTAAGAACTTCTTTATCCTTCAATCCATATTGTTTAATTTTTTAGTTCACCCGTGCTAAGGACGGGTATACCAGCTAGTGATTTATAAAATTAATGTAATAAATTTTGCTTATCTTTTTTTGAAATTTCCGAAAAAGTAAGTGAAATAATGTAAATATTAAACGTACCTAGATTTTTTTAAAAACGGTCACATTGGGGATTAATTTTGAGAAAAACTTTCCACTCACAGGATATTTAATTTTATATAGATATATATACTCCCTTTGTTTTATTCTGAAACATCCCAAACTGTAATTACCGAATTTATTTTATCAGAGTGGTTTCTGGTTTATTTTTTACAGCATGGGTTGAAACACGTTTAATACTTTAATCATTGTTGATTGTTCTTAGTCTGTACTTTTTGTTCTGTTGTCTAATCACTTCTCTAAGTTTGTATTAAATATTGTTTGACTTCTTAAATGAAAATCGGATGTTGACATCATTGTTAAATAATGTATATCGAGCACATAATATAAATTATCTATAATATTGAGGAAGTGTTAAAAACAATTAAAAAGGTGTTAGCATATCTTAGACGTGATAACATTGTTTTTATTCGTGTTTAGAAATTATGTTAGAAATATTGTTATTCCTTTCAGTAAAATTAAATAATTTATTTAACAAAGAGACTGCAAGCTAAAACCCTTTTTTTTTAAAGTTTAAAGAATATAATATTTATTCTGTTTGATTTTCTTTAAAAAAAACCCCATAGAAATAAAGAAAATTATCATGCCAGATTTTTATCGCTTAGCATTGATTTTTAAAATTTAACAGTTGTTTAAAATATTTTAACTTTAAGGGATTTTAAAACATAATTTCTGTTTTAAAATAGTTTTATAGTAGCATTATAAATATAATTAGTACTTCATATTTAAAAATTGGATCATTTAACAGTTTTTGTTTTAAAATAGTAATGATTATAAAATTTTCGTTTTTTAAAATGGTTAGGATGACAAACTTTTTATATTTTAAAATGGTTATGATTACCGAACTTTTATATTTTTAAATGGTTATGATTACCGAACTTTTTATATTTTAAAATGGTTATGATTACCGAACTTTTATATTTTAAAATGGTTATGATTACCGAACTTTTTATATTTTAAAATGGTTATGATTACCGAACTTTTTATATTTTAAAATGGTTATGATTACCGAACTTTTTACATAAAAAATAGTTATTAAATTTTTATAATAAATATTTCTTTACAAATATCCATTTGAGCCCTATTCTGAATTCACACTCAAGAAGTTATGGTTTGATCTTGTTTGAGCAGATTTTTTTATTGATCACTAACTTGGCGGATTCTTATTAATTCATATCTGGATAGAAATCTAATACGGGAAAAAGAGCTGCTGGTGTTATTTGGGACATTTTTTTACTATAGGTGTGGGCTCAAATAGGATTTAATGCCTCGGTTATATAATTACTCCTTAAAACTATTTTTGTAAAAACACATGAACAATATCCAGTCTTACGTATTATACAGATGACTTCGCTTTATTCCGCTCTCTGTAAACAATAGTGTAAAGCATTCTCTCGCATGTTGGAATTCAATAATAATAACGATGACAGCATTTGGAGACATTTTTTGAATTGGCAATGTCTTTTGATTTAGTGAAATTGTTCGTTGGTATAATGCGGGTTGAAAATAAATGTCACTTGTTCTCAAAAATACATAAACCAGTGCTTCTCAAACTTTCAATACTTGCGACCCAATATTCAATCATAATTTTCATCGCACCCACCTCCATACAATAACAACGAATTGAAGGAAATAATATACTTTGACGCTAAAGCTGTAGTACGACTATAACCTCTAAAATGCCACAGGTGTATGTAAACAACTCGCTCAGTCAGCGCGTTAATTGCCCCGGACGTCTTTCCGAAGTAAGATCTTTTTTGTGCACTACTATCCATAAAATTATAAATAATTTTGTGTAGTGCATCAGTGCACTTTTTTTATTATGTCACAAAGTATTTTGTTTGCTTACTTTCAGTAAATCAATAATTTTTTAAAATAGTCTTTTGTTTTCGACTTTTCAATATGCCCATGCCCCTTCAGAGGGATAATACCCCCCCCCCAGGGCGCGCCTTACAGTTTGAGAAATGCTGACATGAATGATAATATAAAAGAAAAGTTAAGGAATTAATTTCGATTTGTTATGCTTTAGAATACTTTTCCTATGCGTTAGGTTAGATGGGAAACAGATTATTAGTTTGTTTATGTTTTCAATCTTCATTTAATATATCTAGAGATTTAACATTAACACTCTAAAGGTTAATGCAAAAGCTTCCAATAGAAAATCTAAAATATTTTTCTTTTCTAAAATAATAACTGTACGGACACCAAATTGCTTTCTTTACATACTTCAAATACTAGAAGTAGTTTTAATTAAAACTCGTATTAGCTGTGGTGGATAGTAATTTCAGTTAAAGAGACAAATAATCATTTCAGTATCAACGAAACTTTATTCAAACATTTATTTTCCATAAAAATCGAGCAAAACTTCTAAACAACAAAGTGTTGCCATTCACAAATAATAATGTATTTAGTTGTAAAAATAATACAAATAGTACAAATAATAATGCATTTAATAATGTAGAGATAGTTGTCACTCACAGCTAATAGAAATAATAACTGTAAAATTTTATAATAACTTCAACATCCTAAAATTAATAATTTCATTTTTTTACAATTAATACATTTGTACATTTCAAAATTCGTTTTTTAATTATTTATGCTAACTAAAGTAATTTACTTAAATGTTTTGAAAAGATGCGATTTGCAAAATATTTGAATTCCAAAAATCAGGATATTTATCAAGTACGAAAATTCAATAGATGATATGTGGCTTCAACTTCATTTTAAAATGAGACTTCTTCAATTTCTATTAAAATCCCTCTCAATGATAAATAACCTTCAAAAGAGATTTCTTAATACGTACAATATCATCTCAGCACGAGACTAGAGTTGAAAACTTGTTTTACTCCAACTTTGCACTGGTAAAACGATATTAAATCTCTTGCTTTCTGAATGGAATACTTATGACTTTAAAACTTTTAACAAATATTGCTATTTATCATGTCTTCGTCAAACCTGTGTGTGCTTAGAGTGCTTGGTTTCCCGCTGAGGAACTTAACAAGACTATTCCTCACTCAGCATATTATCAATTCATCATGAATGACAACCACATGTTTCATCGTAAAAAGAGAACGTAAAATAAATCCCTTTTTTTTTCTTTCAATATTTGCCTATAAGATATTCAAGAACATTAAAGTATTAGCTTTATTATCAATATCTTTTATGGTTTAGGAACGTGTTCATATATATATATATATATATATTATGAAGCCTGTCGCCAATAGCCTTTACAACTTCTAAATGTAATGTTAATAAGCAATTAAGGTATCCGACTACGTTCGGAACCGGGATTTTAAAAAAGCGCATAAATGGATAATTTTCATGATATTTAGTGTCACTCAGATTAGAATACATGAATAAAATTGTTTTAAGGATATTTTGACAAAAAAAATTTATTTAAATATAATATTTTGGCAAAAAATTAACTTAGTATAACCGTTTTTCAAAATGTTCTCCTTTTATAAAAAATGGCTTCTAAAATAATAATATTTTGCCTATATATAGTAAAGACTTCTACAGAGGCTGAACTATTTTTTGAAAAATTCACTTTATTTTCAGAGTTACAACCAATTGAAATAACTATCGGTATTTTTTCTTAAAATTTCTCCCCTCTGTTGTCGTAAAATATGAATAAACCCATTTCTAAGTTATATATTTCAAAAATTCTGGTTGAACCTCTAAACAGAGGTCTGAGCTATATACAGGCAAAATATTATTCTAATAGAAGCATTTTTCATAAAAGGAGAACATTTGGAAAAAAGATTATTCTAAGTTAATTTTTTGCCAAAATATTGTATTTTTAAATAATTTCTTTTTTGTCAAAATGTCCTTAAAACAATTTTATGCATATATTCTAATCTAAGTGACACTAAATATCATGAAAATTATCCATTTAAGTGCTTTTGAAAATCACGGTTCCGAACGTAGTCGGATGCCTTAATCACGGTTAATGTATTGCAAAAATTTTTTACATCTTTTAAATTATTTTAGAAGTAGCGGAATATTGTTAGTTTATTTCAGTACTCTGAAGAATGTAAGTTCATTAAGAAAATTTCAGCAACGTTTTTTTGAAAACGCCATTGACTGTCATTGTTTTATACGTCACATGTTTTTAATTTCAAGTAAAAAAGCTCAAAATATTTTCTGTTCTCGTTGTAGAATGCCTGCCTAAAAAGGTAAATAAGAATAATAGTAATAATAAATAAATAAATCTGATATACCTTAAGAAATGTGTGATATACTAAATGATTAAATAACTTTGAATTTTAAACTAAACTTTTAAACATTTTAAGCGAAAGTGAAGATAGTTTCCTAGTTTCACATTTAGGGTATTTTAATTTGTTAGAGATGTCAATTAGATATATTAGTATTTAATAAAAACACATCAGCTTTTTGATTTTAGTATGAAACTTCTATTTGGACTCAGACATACATCGTTAAGGGGAACCAAATAAATATGCATTTATATAATTTGTTCTCCTATGCACAGTCAAATAAAAATTTAAAAAAAAAAATATATGTATATATATATATATATATATATATATATATATATATATATATATATATATATATATATGTATCCAATTTTTATATTCAAATTAACAAAAGTATTAATGCTGTTTAGTAACAAATATGTTGTACATATGTAGTGGATATGTTGTATATATGGTCTAGAATTTCCAGCATTCAGTTGAAGATGAAAGACTGAAATTCAATATAAATATCCAGTTTACTTTTATCTACTTAAATATTAAACATTATTAATTTTCTTTGTTATTAATAAATATTCAAGCTATACGTATATTATAAAAAATTTGATGTCATTTACAATAGATTGATTAAATATAACAGGTAATATAAAAAAAATTAAGTCATTTCCTTCTTGGGTCAATAAAGAAAAATTTTATTTCATTTACTTTTTATTAAATACTTATAATTAGTATGAATGTGTATATATGTATAACAGAATCACAATATTAAGTGACAAAATAGAAAGCGATTTTTCATTTTCTTTTCTATATATGGTGTTGGACTATTATTTTTGTTTGTAAGTATTTATTCATTAATTAAATTTAATTATTCCAATAAAATAGCAGAGTAAAAAGAAACCACATTCTCATAAATTAAGTGGAGTTCTCAGGGACACAACGAGCAATTTTCCTTTCTATATATGATGTTGAAGTTTTTTTTTGTTACTAACTATTCACTAATTAATGAATTAATATTTGAAAAAACTCTATTAACATTAAGAGTCATTCCCTACAAGTTTAAAAAAATGTATCTGAACTGGAATGGATGAATAGAAAGTATTTTATTAACAACTGAAAATTTGAACAAGATATATATATATATATATATTGGACAAGTGTGAACTAATAGTAGGATTTGAAAAAGTATGCCAAAATAACACCTCAATTTTAAAATAAATACAATGTTACCGAATAGGATTCAACATATTTGCGAAGCTATTTATGAAAGTTGAATGAAATATTAATTTCCCATGATCAAAGTAAATTCTAAGCAATTAAGGATAAGTTTTTTATATATCGATAATTAGGAAGAGAGTATTTAATAGAAAACCATTTTAAGTGTTTGATAAACAATAAGGTCAAATAGAATTTCATTACTCATTGCATTTCAACACAATGAGAGAACATAAGGAATCAACACAGATGACGGTGTGTGGGTCAAATGTTGACTTCACTTTCCTCCAACAGTATAAAGATTATTAAGACCTTGGATCAACATTAATCTTTCAGATTATCCTCCGTGATAACGAACCTGGTGAGATTGTATTAATTATTTGTGATATTCTTCGACCTCTGACCTTCCGATAGATGATTTACTCTGAAGGTGTAGTGGATATAACACTGCATATTGGTTCTGTGCTTCCTTTAAACAAGTTCATCATTTCCTCGACGTGACGAAAGTTTTTTTTCCTTCCTCACCTAATTTGTTACTGAACTTCCTGAGACTTAAGAAATCGTTAATTTCCTTTGCAGAATGTGAGCATAAGGGTTTGAGGTTAATTAATCTTTGACAAACATTGAAGTGCCCTCCAGACTTTTTAGCAATTGTTGTTATTTATAGGATATCTGCCATCGTGAGCCAAGTTTGGTTTTAAATTACAGCAGTAACTGATTCTATGTAATTTAGCAGCTACCAACCTTAAAATAAATAGATACTTAGAAGTTAGATTGTTTATTTAAAATTAAATCTTTGTTATTTCAATGATTTATTTAATCATTAAAGTTTACTCATTATCAATGATTAAATTAATTTTATTAATCGATAACTCAAAAGTGTGAAAAAAGTGTTTAAAAGAAATTTTTAAGAAATACAAAAAGTTACACAGTTGTAACTTTTTTCCAAGATTTATTTTAAATGAAATAACTTAGATAAACATTTTTTGTGCTTAACATGCACACATACACTATCATATAAAATTTTTAGTCGCCCAACCGGTATAGTGATTAGCGTCGCTGACTGTGATGCCGCAGGGACTGGGTTCGAATCCCGGAGAAGAATGTTTGGAAATGTATAGTGCCTTTGCGACATGGGAGTACTATAAATAGCCGTCGAGCCGCAAGTCAGTCCACTCGTTTAGTTGGTGGAAGGGGAAGAGAGATGGGAAGCCCCTGACCACACCCAGGGTTTTCTCCCTCTAAATTGGGGTGGAACCGAGCAGAAACTTACTGCCACTTGCATGTTGCTTAGGGCTAATGACAGGCGTAAATTCTAGCAGGCAGGTCAGAACAACATAATGATTTTGTGAAAGATCTTTTCTTGAAATCTGAAAATGATTCTTTCTCCTTCCCGATCAGAATATTTGATCTTCAGTCCTTGAAGATATAAAATCTCATTACTGTACAATAATGATAAAAATCTTTAAGAAATTTAAAAAAATGTAATATATTATTTAAAATTGAGTAAAATAATTTCTAAACAACGAGTAAAATATTCTCTGTTGTTTAATTTTCTAATTTTATTTAGTAAATACTATTAATCATTATTAGTAATATATATAATAAAAGTTTATAATTCAAAAATTTTTTTTTATCCAAACAGGTATATTTTTATGGTAATAGTGGAAAGCATGATGGCAATAGGAAAAAGAAAATGAAATCATTTTTATATTCATGTGTACATGTTTCCTTATAAAAATCGCTATAAATTTTCGTAACGCAGAATAATTTTGATTAACATAATTTAATCTTATTAGTAACAAGATATTGTAGAATCGTCTGAATTTATCATGAACAATACATATTCCATTTGAGAATTTTAGAAATAAAAATTTCACCGAAAATTATTAAGCATAAGCATGTGATCCCATGATAAGTGTAATCACGTATTTTCAGTCAATAAGTTCATCTTCTCCCTGTTACTAACTTCTGCTTTTGCAGAAAATTTCTTTTTGTCAACGATAATAACGCAAATGGTAAACAAAACGGACTTGATTTAAAACTACACATACAAAAATGTAATTTTTGTTTAAATTTGAGAATTATTTTTGAATTTTATCTTAATACTTGAACATTTTTATCCAACTATCCAACTTTAAATTTTATCGAAATTTTACTGGTAGAACAAGTCTAACCTCAGTTTTGAATTCAATGGAGAACATGTGGTTGTTTTTATCATGTGACAATCATGAATTAGTCCCATTGTATGATAAACTGAATCTGTTAAATGCAAATAAGAAAACAGAAGCAATTTCACGAAAAAGTTTTTAAAAATTGAATTATTGGTACAGTATTTAAAATATGAATTCGAAAAAGGAGGATTGGATGAAATTTTTAGATTACTCAATGCACTATACAGCAAAAAATATACAAATAAAACTGCGAGAGGGCATGATGAATCTTTACAAAAAATATATATGTCCCTTAGATGAATTGGTAACAATGTACTTTTTAATTCAGGAAGTATTTGGATTGTAACAAAGCAAATAGACTTCAAGATAAACATATTTTTGTTGAGTAATTAAAAAATAATTCAAAAACTGAGAATAATAATTGAACAGAATATAAATGATACGATTTTATTTTTTATAACTTTCAGGCTGAATATTAAACATCTATTTTGTTGTATTTATTTTTTGCAATTTTTACCTCAACAATTCATTATTATTTTTTAATTGAATGTTTTAGTGTTTTTAGCTTAAAAAATATTTTTGTCCATTTAGTAAACATACATATAGTGTACAAAAAAGAACTTACGTAAATATTATTTCTCTTAAACTGAGATGACTGGGGAAAAAAGTACATGAATTATTTGATAAATATTCTTTAGTTAAATTCATGTTCTATTTAAGAGCATGGACAGATAAAAGTAAAAATATTTATTAGATAAAACACTTAGAAAGCATAAAGAAACGCGTAAGCACCTGAAATCTTTACACTGAAGTTTAACATAATAATTTCATAATAGCATTATATATTTCTTTTAAATTTATCTACCATAATAAATAATCATAGCAAAACTTATATTTTAAATGATTAAATACTAATATGCTTTAATTTTAAAATAACACTGTGTCAGAAACTTAAAACTATGGAGTTATTAACAAAATAATAAAATTTTAATAATTCAATACTGATTACTAAAATGAGGATAAAAGATTTATTTTACCATAAGTGAAGAAAATTACATATTTTATCAAAGAAATATTAGTCCATCTTGTAAAAATCATAGACAATTGAACTTAGTTGGACGAGGCTCTAGTTTGGTTCTAAATAGAAAAAATTAGAAGTACTAACATTTATTTTAAAAACGTATTAAGGAAGACGGAAATTCTTACGTCGAAGATAAAACACTTATTATGCTTGAGTTTCCAAAAATGTATTAAATTCAAAATTAATTCAATTAAAAAAAATTTTAGTTTAGAATTTTTTTATAGCTTAAAAATATATCAGCTCAATTTTCTTCGTTTCAAAAAGGATCAGTTTTAATCTTTTGAATATAGTTTTTGTTTATTTATTAGTTTAGTAATGCTTTTTATAGATTTCAGAAGAGATATTGTCTCCCTAAATCTTAATATTCCACCCATTATTAAACAATGTACCGTTAAATTAAATAACGGAAATTGTACGAAAGTATATTTCACTAATTCATTTTTTACAAACATTATTCCCACAAAGGGTTATTATGTAATATAACTGAACAATTATGATAATATATAATATGTGTTTTCAAATTCAAATCTCAGAAAACAATTTTCTTAAAAGAAAGGCCAGTTCAAACTTAACATTTAAAGCAGCTGATCATAAATGTAATGTTCTTGTTTTTTAACAAACACAAGCAAATTGAGTGTAAGAAATATTTTTGGAATTCATGCTTATCATCTCGACATTTGTGTCGTTTGACTTGATTTATGCAATGTTGTTTTTAAAAAGCATGTAATCGTCCATGAAGAAACACAGTTATTCTTACTAGAGACATTTCTAAACACAATTGAAATAACCTCATACCATATTTCAACATCATGGGCGGTCTACTCAACATTTGTACATCAGTGGGTGGCTTAGTTTTTACGAGTAACATCTTTGTTTTCTGTTTAGTAGTGAAAGCCCATTTCTTCTTCGACAATGGCGTATTTCTCTAAGTCACCTTGCCCCGAACACCTCCTTTACGACCCGCCCTCAACATCAAATCTTTCGAACCAGTTTTTAGTGCTATAATTTGAGTTGTAAATTTTAAGATGACACCAAATGTCTCTTCCTCTCTCTCCTCTATTTCTTTTTTTCTTTTTCATAAAAAATAAAAGCAATTATCACAGTGGGAAGCTGGGAATTATTGAGGCCATTCAAAAATTATTGCCTAAGTCGATTAGCATTTGCTCCGGGAGTCTTAATTCACACTTCTATAAAGCCATTTCAATGACAGGTTTTTCACTGATTTGTAGAAGTCATCAAAGAGCTACATAATTGGGTATTGGTATGTAGAGATGGGTGCAGGATTTTCTATTGTTTGGCCTTTCCTATACATCACGCTTCACGCACACATTGGAAATTATTTCCCAGAAATCTATACCTACTTTCTTAAAACATATATCACTGTAAAAGATGAATTTATTCCCTAGAGCTAGTTTTATATATTTGCGAAAGATATTAAAATCTCGCTTGATTAGTTAAGTAGATAAAGTTAGGTGATGTTATTGTTTGTTCTATAGGGAGAGGCAGATTTCATGTTCTTAATAGCATAGGTCACGTTAAAAGATTATGGAACATATAATTTTATTTCCTGGAGCTATCTACTTTATTGCCTTCTTCTATTGATATTTTCTTCGGCATAAAATTTAAGCGTTCTATATGTCAAATATGCTATAAAGTAATTCTAAAGGTGCATAAATGGATTTATCTGTTTGAGTTTGATATGCAAATGTCCTCAGTAGTAAAATGTTATGTTTTCATTGAGTTAGATTATTCTATGTCTTAAAAGGACTAATCAGGTTTTTGTTATTTTATATGCTTATTTCAAAACTTTTATGAAATGTGGTTAAGAAGACTTGGTACCTTGTACGTAATTTATTTATTTAGAAATTTATGTGTAACTGTTTACATGTTCACTATTTGAACACATATGAAATAAACATTTAAGAAGAAAGCATTATTTTTAAACAAACAATTATTAAATTTTGTTAAGAATATCTCAATTTCTTAAAAATTTTATTCTTTCACAAATTTTAATATTTTGGAACATTTTTAAAAAATATTTGTTGAAGTTTTTTTTTCTGTACATGTAATTGGTATTGCGAGTAGTATTTTATTTTTAAATTTTTTTTCGTGTCAGACACTATAAAGAATAATAGAAAAACCCAGCTATATCTAATTTTGATGATTTAAAAGAATAACTGTTCGCGTAAATTCTTATTCCATGCACAGAATCATCAAGCACGTTCTACATAACAGTTAAAAAATGTTTCAAAAACTTATATTAAATATTAAAAAATCCTTACCACCTTAACTATGTGATTTTCTTGAAAATTAAAACCCTGAGAAATCACCCCTTAAAGTTTTTAAAGATCAGTGAAATAAATAAAAGAATTAAATACAGATATCACGTTTTTTTAGTTTCAGTTTGTACATCGACATATTGTGGAAAAAAAGTTAAATAAATGGCTAAATAGTGTAGTTAGAACTACGAACATACTTAAAAAAGTTACACAATTAAAATGGGGTAGTTAAAAGAAGTGGATATTTCGGTCATTCTCAGGGCAATGTGTCTCCTTAAATAATGTTTTTAAACTTCGTATTGCGATTCCTTTTAATCTGCTAAAATGGTATTTGATTACAATTTGTGTTGATAAATTATCATAATAAATTCTAATAATATTAATCTAATTTAAACTTGCAAATGAGATACTTTTTTAACGAAATGAATTTCAAGAGTTCTGAACATAAGAGAATTATAATAATTGAACGATTTATCTTTTATTAGCATTTATTCTTAATCAGTACCTTCAGGCAAGTATGTACTTTGAAAATGTCCATAACCCTGATACTATGTTAGTGATTACTTCACGACAATACAATTGTAATTGGGTTAAGAAGGTTTCAGACAGTTACATAAAATTTAAAAACTTGATTCGTGATTTTATTATTTTTGATTTTACTCTGTATCGATATTGCACATATATGATTAAAACTTATTACCTTAAAAAACATTGACGAAATGTTTTATGAGTGTATGTAGACAAATTTTGAATGTTGGGGAAAGTGAAGTACAAAGAGATTCTTACATATAATGAAAAAAAAATAGTTTTAATTTTAAATGTATATATATATATAGGGTGTTTTTTTAGAGGTATAGAACTTTAAATTGCAATAAAACAACGATGTATTATTCGATTGACATGAATATTTTTTATTCGAAAGATAATCTTGTGGCATTACATTTTAAATATAATTTCTGGCATAGGACTGCCACGGTTGGCTCGGATGTAGTCCAATCTGGACGTCCAATTTTCGATGACTTTTTCCAACATTTGTGGCCGTATATCGGCAATAACACGGCGAATGTTGTCTTCCAAATGGTCAAGCGTTTGTGGCTTATCCGAATAGACCAATGACTTTACATAGCCCCACAGAAAATGGTCTAGCGGTGTTAAATCACAAGATCTTTGAGGCCAATCGTGAAATTAGGCGGTCACCAAACGTGTCTTTCAATAAATCGATTGTGGCACGAGCTGTGTGACATGTTGCGCCGTCTTGTTGGAACCACAACTCCTGGACATCATGATTGTTCAATTCAGGAATGAAAAAGTTAGTAATCATGGCTGTATACCGATCACCATTGACTGTAAAGTTGTGGCCTTCATCGTTTTTGAAGAAGTATGGAACAATGATTCCACCAGCCCATAAAGCGCACCAGCCAGATGATTTTCTGGATGTAACGGTGTTTCGACATACACTTGTGGATTAGCTTCACTCCAAATGCGGCAGTTTTGTTTGTTGATGTAGCCATTCAACCAGAAGTGCGCTTCATCGCTAAACAAAATTCGCTTATGAAAATCGGGAACAACGGCAATCTTGTTTTGGGCCCATTCGACGAATCTACGCCTTGATTGATGATCGTTTTGATGAATTGCCAAACCAAACTGAGAATAAATCACTTGACAGCTGTTAAATCGGTCGCCATCTTGGAAAGTAATACCAACTTTAACTTCTATACCTGAAAAAAAACACTCTTTTTATATATATATATATATAAAAAATATATATATATATTTATATATATATATATATATATATATATATATATATATATGGAAAATGAAAATTGTATACTCAGAATATCAAGTGGTATTTTACAGAAAAAAATTGATTTCCTATGCAAAGAATTGCCACCATGTCATTAAAACGAATCCACCGTAAATGTAACTTTTCTTTCTGAAAGCAGTTTTACTAATGGATTTTATGATTGTTTTTAAAATGAGGTCTTTAAAAGCTACGTAATGAATTTCCGTTTTATTATAGGTCAACTATTTGCGCATATACTTCCACTTTTCAAGCTATTTATATCTCAAGACATTTTACACACATACAATTCATTGAAATACATTATCAACATTGTATGCATGCTGCATAAATTACATGCAGCAATCTGTTAAAGAAGGATAGGTCAATTCTATTTGAGTTTTCATTTTCGTTTGAAATGTACCATTTAATAAATATTTGCAGTTTTTTTTTGTAGACATAAGACCAATTCTCAGTTTATTGTATTAGAGTTAGGTATATGTGTTTAGATTGCTGTTTTAAATATTCTTTTTATTGTGATTAAGAAAAATATCAAAAACATTCATCAAACATTAAAATCATAGTGGATTGCTTTGATTTTCATATTATTTTACTGAAATGATTAAATTCTTCTCATTAGGAGTTTAAAACCCGATATCTAATTTTAAAAATTGATTTATATAATTTTTCTTTGGATTTTTGTTTTGTTGTAATCAATATTGTACTTTAGATTATATAATTTTTTAGAGTTTTAAAATCTAACTGATGTAATTATTTTAGCCCGAATATAGCTATAACCTTATAACTTTATGTTACCTGAGCTGCAATTGAATGAAGATTAATAAAACATTTTATATGAGGAAACTATAAGGAAATATTTGGTATAATGTATATTATAATTTTAAAATTATTATGTATTAATTTAAAAAATTCAGCTGTTCCATCTCAATAAATTTTAAAATGATTGTTAGTAATTCAAATCAAAAGGAAAATATTTATTATTTTGAATAAAAAGCGAACTGATTAACGTTCCAATATTGTATTTCTTTATTTAATTATAATACATATAGTCGTTCAACGTGTGATTTTCTTAAAATGAAAATAATAACTAGGATGAATACATAAACGTTTATTTTAATATTATAGGGACAAAAATCTACTTAAGTATTGTGTACCTTCTTTCATTGTTGCGTGAGTCGAAACATGGAAAATATTTCATGTAAGAAAAATGGCCTGACTCAAATATAATTGAGTTGCATGATAAATTGTACTGTATATATATATATATTCCATTGAAGTCAAAATATATAAAAAAGTAAAGTATTTTCTTTTGGAAATGTGTGTTGTGTTTAGGTAATTTGATTAATATTAGTCTATTAATACTAGGGATATCATTCAATATTTTGTTTATAAAATCCCTTGTTCGCATACTCTAACCAAAATTCTTGGGATTGCCTAGTAATTCTTCTTTGGATTATTATGTAGTGGAACGATGGTAGATTTCGTGATTATTTACTCGTTATCTAGAGCACTTTCAATGTTCTATAATACAAGGTGAATAAAACTAAACTGACACGGTTCAGAGGCAGTGAATGCGGTTGTACTTAATGAATCCGAAAGAATTTCAAATATGTGTTATGTAAATAATCTTAGGTCTTACACTTTGGGAAAAATAGTTCGAAAGTTTGCCAACAAATGGCGCTTTAATGTAAAAACCATATGTAAAGGAGTAGCTTGCGTAACTTCGCAATGAAAATAATATGTATAGTTAGAACAAATAATTCGCCCCCAGTAAACATACCAATGAATAACAAAGAGTGTATTGATAGTAAAACTCCTTTACCTGAACGAGAGACGTACTTTAGTTGCAGTCCATACTTATCAGTGATTAAAAGAATTAATAAGAGGCCACATGAGAGTTAATAAAACTAATAAGTTTGTAGAAACTTATTCAAAGTTTTTCCACCTGGAAGAGGACAACGTGCGATTGATCCTGTGATTGTAAAGAAAATAAATTTGTAACAGCTGAAGAATCTTAAGTTCTTCAAATGCCACTGTAAGTGTACTTTAGCATGATCATTCGATATTCCATGGTAGCCACCAGCATGATTTTATGCAAAATTTTAAAGTTATATCCCTGCAAGATGGATGTCGTTCAACAACTGAAACAGGCAGATCATTTTGTAACTCTTAATTTTGTCTTCCGTCTTCTGGAGAGAATGCAAGTGGATGGGTAATGGCTATAGCATATCTTACGGGTAGAAGAGACTAATTTTTATTTAAATGGTATTTTGAACCCTCAGAACTTTCCCGCATGTGTGTGGGCTCTTACCAATTATCTTGACTTGCAGCATCAGTAACTACAGTTCCATATGCTATGGTATAGTGTAGATTAACGACTAATTTTATTTCGGGTTTTTATTTCCATTTGTTTGCTGGGATTGTTTGGTATACCATCACAAATGGACGGCATAGTGGATCATAGTCGTGGAGGACTATGATATCCCAGTTTTAAGACTAAAAGACTGTTGGCTCAAGCGTTGTTCATACAAAACGGAGCAACTTCGCATACGGTAAACCGTATAAAAATTCAATTTAAGATAATTTACTTAATTAACGTGTGATCTCGAGTGCTTTTTCAATTTCCCGAAGAAGATCACCAAATCTGAAAACTTGTGACTTTAGGCTGATGTATTTTTTTCAAAGATTGCGTTTATTATGGACATGTAACTAATAAAAAGAGTTGAAAGCCAGCATTGGCCCCACGTGTTTTCCTCATTTCTACTGATATGTTGCATGCTGCCTTTGATAACGTGGTGGCATGTTTTCAGTTTCTTGTTTTCTAACGAATTATACACAAAGAGCACACAAGTATCCTTGTAAGAAAAAATACTTCTTTGATTTTTGACGGTTTACTTCCTTTTATGTTGTTATAATACCATTCACTCGAAAAATTTCATACTTTTTCCCGACATAAGCCTTTGCCACTTAATGTACATGTATTATACTTGAAATCTTACTCTGATACATTCAATAGAACCTGAGCTATCGGTCTCTGAGTGGTGTTAATTTAAACCCATCCATCCAGTACTAATTTATTTGAATTAAAATTTCAGGCAATCAAAGTAGTTTAGTCATTACAGTAGCAATGAATAATTGTATTATTTAAACATGTATATTAAATTTTGAAATAATACAATTATTGCTCAGACATAGAATTTGACATTTAAAAATTTATATTGAACCATCTGCCACTGAAATTTAAACATTTATTAATAAACATAAAAAATTTATAATCTGCATAAATGTTAATTTTGGAAAAATTTTGATATTATGTCATTTTCATTTGTTTTTTTTTGTATAGGCGTTGACTGATGAGTTCTGAGGGTGTTACATAAATGCCGAACACAGCTAAGGTCAAATTTAGACCCCAATATAAAAGAAATATTTATATTGATTACTCCCGGAATTCAAACATTAAACATTTTAATTTCCAAGCCTTATCTTTCTTGCAAATAGTTAGTATTGAATTTCCCACTGCATTATTTTTTACAAACACAATGGAATTAATATGTTCATAAAAAATGCCAAGTTAAAGACTCATAAGGAAAGCATAGGATTACTTTAGAGGGAACTAAAACAATTCAGATCATAGTCAGTGGCAAGATGGATTTGAAGAAAAAACAGTCAAGACTTTCTTATCAGGCTATTGAGAATAAAAAAATTCTTTCTCCTCCTCCTTGACAAATGATCCTCGATTGAGTATGTGACTAGCTGTCGGATTTTATGGCAGCTTATGTCACGGATTGTGAACAACCTACGTGTTTCTTTTCTTTTTGTTACCCACTTCTTTTTTTGTTATGGAACATTTAAGCTTATTTTAAACCGTGTAAAACAGGGCTTACACTTGTTGCGTGATCAACTTCCTGCAGTTTGGTCATCAAAATTAACAAACATTTCGTAAATTTAGAGAAGGTTGAAAAAGGGAATGGTTTTATCATAATTTTTAGGCCCGGAAAGTTTTTGATTGCTATTTCTTATTTTATTGTCATAAAATTTAAAAAGCAAATATTTTTTAATATAGAGGTAAACTGTGAAAATATTTTTAAAATATGCTTTCAAAATTTGAATTGAAAGCGATTAGATTGTAGATACTTAAGTTCAATAGAAATTTTTGCATGAAAAGTTTTTCATGCAAATATGCTTTCAAAATTTGAATTGAAAGCGATTAGATTGTAGATGCTTAAGTTCAATAGAAATTTTTGCATGAAAAGTTTTTCACTTGCAAAAAGTAATTTTCCGTAAGGAAGATGAAGTATACTTGTGAATTATTTATAAAATTAAAATTATGTTTTTTTTAAGCTAAAATTTCTTTTTAAAAATAACAAGTGAGATTATTTTCTGTTGCATCCAATTCAAAAGTATTTCTTATTGGATTTTTTTAAAAATATTTTTTTTAATATTTAAGTATGTTTTTGATTTCTCCTTTCAGATTATATCTATATTCTTTAAACTTGCAAATATATTTTACAGGTTTCGTAATATTTGTTCTTTTTTGCCTTCAATGCAAAATCAAACGTACTGTAATATCTTAAAAATGAATCTGCTATCTTACCAATAAATATTTTAATCAAGAATTAATATGCAATAACCAATGTATAATGTTTTATTTAATCTTTCAAAAAATTTATTTCATTTAGCATTACTTTTACCACGCGTTTATAAAATAGGAAAATTTTAGAAAAGGAAAGTACTAATTATATGTACATATTTATTATAAGCTATACTCAAACAATATTTTAGATGAAAATATGCCTGGGGTATAGATATAAATTTGTAGATTGCGATACATTAATCATAGTCCATGACAATTAAACCTTTAGCGTTAAAAAACATTTAACAAGTAGGAAAACATTCAAAGTTAAAATTTTATTTGTCAGTATAAAATAGAGCGAATCATAGTATATTGACAAAAAATATTTATTTAAGAAAAAATGAACGCTGTTGTAAGATATGTCATTTACCATGTGGTAGTGAAATCTTAATTTCTGATGTACGTATTATGTGCATTGCAGAATTATTTTATCGGAAGTATATTCCAAAGTTGGGCCTATTTTTTAACACTATCCGGTTAATATTATATAAATATTATTGTTATGTTTTTAAAATTGTTTTTCTATTTTAAACAATTGGTAGGTTTATTTTAGCCAGAATTTGCTCTCGTGCCTTAAGACAAACACTAACCCTCTCAACATTATCCGAACTTCCCATGAATGCTGTAAATAAACTGTTGCCAACCGGTAATCCTTGAAAAATTTAGACGGTCCATAGAAAATTTGGTGGGTTATTTATCCTCTTTTTTAATGAAGGATCAGTTTCTGAAATGACGAGTAACAAAACGTATTACGGAATATGATTATACCTTCTGTTTTGAAAAAAATTAGCTCTTACTTTAAGCGGAATGTCTTCTGAGTTTAGAGACTTTTTATCTACTTTTGTTGGTGTATCTATGTAGCGAAATTTGAAAGAGAGAGTTGACAACCATAACAAATTGGCGGTATAACACTTTAGTTTCTTAATATTCTTTTGAGTTACTGATTTGTTTTTGCTTTTCGTGATATTCCTTTTCAAAGATATGGAAGTGCAAATAAAGAAGTAAAATTAAGTGACAGTATAGTAAATGTGGTCCACCATATAGTAATCAATCAAATTAGTGGTTCTCCAAGTATAAAAATACACATTTAATAGCCCATGAAGTTCTAAACGTTGTTAACCTTTGAATGAAATACACAAATTGTAATTTTTTCATTAACAGGAAATAATAACTTCGTAATCAAAAATAATAACATCAGTGCATAATAACCTGTTTTCAGTAATCTGGAAATATATCTTGCGCAATCGCTGTTACAATTTAGAAATTTGAATACTGATATTTTCAATGTGACTAAGCATATAAATAGTTCAAGAGATAGTGTAATCTGAGAACTGGCTCATGGTTGTTCTTACAAAGGCGATATTTCTTTAAGTTTTCACTTTCGGTAAAGAGGTAGATTTGTTTTCAAAGAAGTTTCACGATAAACACTTGAGTTTTGAGATGTATCTTCTCTTTTTAACTACTTACGCTGATTCCAAGAGACATCTGCAATGAACAGAAAAGGTCATGACCTAAATATGTTCTTAATTGTTGTAATCGAATTATTCTCTGTAAATGATTCGTAAGAAAAAGTGTCAAGTGGTCGAAAATAGGCATTTTTGTGATGTAGCATTTGTTTGCCTTTTCTTTTGTGATCCATTGCATATACAAAATTGGAAAAAGGAAAAGTAAGTGTATCACATTGAAGAGCTTTCAATTTGGCAGAAAGGTTTAACCTACATTAATGTTTTTCAGAGTTTATTTAACACCCCCCTAAATTAACTATTTGATTTCTGAAATGATATGAAAAAACTGATTTATCCTTACATTAACTGAACACTTAAAAAAAATTCTTTGCAAGATACTGAGTGATATTTTATCTATACGCTTGATAATAAATATAAACTGCGTTTACGTAGAGAATATTTTCCCTAAACTGTCCAATTGTTCTTTATCAAAATATTTGCTATTACTTAAAAAAACTGTTCCTCTTCTGTCAATTTCAATTGGAACATAATTCCAATGAGTGCTTTCTTCTCGTGGCAAGCTATTGCGGTTTTAAATAATACAAAAAGCAGCTAGTTTATGTGTGAGTTTCAGAAGGTTACTTTTTGAATATTACGAAGTATATCAAAATTATTTTAAAAAATGAAGTTTTCGATTTTCACTGACACGGGGGGGAAAGATTTAAGAATGAAAATAATTTTTTAAAAATTTGATTTAAATTAATTTTTAATCAAAGCTAATAAGGATTATTATGATTAGAAGAACCGCATCTTAATTTAAAATTACTGATCAGTTAAGAAGACAACACAACTGAGGTTATACTTCAACTTTCATACTATGCGTCAAGTCAGATCTTAAAGATAATTTGCATTTAAAACACGGAAGTTCCCATTATTAAGTACAAGAAATTTTTGACAGAATTAAGAGGCTGGACATACGACTCAACTAAAACATCACTGGTCAAGAAGTTAATAATCAGGATTATATATGGCTACCTCAACCTCGAAATGTTTTTTAAAAGAAAAAAGCAAATGAGTACCTGTTCTATTCTTTAATTTAATTAAGGAAAATAAATAAACAGATATATGAATATACCATACAGAGTAAAATAAATAAAAGAACTCTTATTTATTGTTTCAATAACACTGTTTTAACGCAGTTACTTCAAAAGTAATAATTCTTTAGTAATGAAGTTCTTAATAAGCAAAAATTATTTTTCCTTATCAAGATTATATCGTATTTACTATGCAAACGATATACGTCCTTTTATTACATGAGTTTTCAAGTAAGCAAAAAAATTTAAAATAATATAACAAGAGCAAAGTGGTAAATAATTATAAACGAATTTCATGGAAATATTTATCCACTTTAAGATAGCAAAAGGATATTGAATAAGTTAGTATTTTTTGATCTTCCATATAAAAAATATTTGATTCATGTATAGAAACTTCAGAAAGAAAAAATAAAAATTGTATACTGTTTCCATGGTCCAAAGAGGTTACAACTCAACACTACTTGATAATACGAAACAAACTAAAAGCAGATTCAAGAGGCTAAGCTGTTACTCCTTAGATGCTGACCAATAAACATCGAGAACCCATCACGGCAATTAACCGAGATCTACTATTTTAACTATTAATGTTTTGGGGGTATTTATGACAATGAATATTTAATTTTGGTTGTCTTAGATTCTGCTACTTTACTGGCTGTTTGGAGTAGTTGGTCAGACTCTGGCCTTGTACGCCAAAGTTTGAGGGTTCGACCCCGACCCAAGTCGGTGGATTTTCATGATGCAAAAAATCGACAGCATCCATGTCATGTAATCATAGGTATGTTAAAGATCTCTAGCGGGCCTGTTTGGATTGGGTGCTCTCGAGAAAATCCTAATACCTTGTACTAATTCGCATCGTCAGAGCTCAGGTGCCTCCCATTCGAGAGAAAATTAGGCATCAAAATTACATTGTGGCAATTGGTATCCACCTATACGGTGCCACCTATACGGTTTAGATACCTCGGGAGCTGGTATCTAAAATGTGACACCAGCTCCCGAGAAATGCAATAGGTCTGCAATGAGTTTTGCTAATCCGCAGTCCCATTTGAAAGAAAAAAAAGAGATTCTGCTGCAATGAAGTTGGCACAACTGAAATAACCAATATATGTAGCTATTGTACTTAAAGAAAAATTGATTAAAATTACCCGAAGTATAATAAATAACCAATCTGTAGTTTTACTCATACCAAACATACGTTTCCTTATCTCTCCGTAAATGCGTTTAATTTAAACTTTTAATTAAAAATAATCTAAAAAGAAATGATTTAATAAGATACACCGATCTGTAAATTTAAAGTAAAATTTAAATCAATATTAAAAAAATATTTAGGTTTTTTTAGAACTTATCTCTCTCTATATAAAAAAAAATTTTTCGCGATATTATAATGAATTTATTACGATCTATTTTAACAATGCCAACGTTCAAAATAACTCGCCAATTCGGCAACCAAATTTCGGATGAGTCATGGGAGCTAAATTGCCAATCATGTGCTTCGTTTCAAAAATGTCGCCAATGCAGTTGCGCTAGTACATTATGGCAAACACTCGCAGAAAAATATTACAATGAATGCCCGGACTGGAACCATTGCGTGAGAAGAAGAGCGTTGTCCTATACGAAGACTTATTAACAATCAATGGAACTAAATATTCAACTTTCCAGGAAGCTGCAAAAGCTGCAGGTTTATCAAAATATAACTTCATCTACGAAGTGTTGGATGATGCAACTTAAGTGTTGAATTTACCTGAAGATGATCACCACAAGGACGAATTTTGTAGGGGAAAAAAGAAGAAATAAATATAACCACATAATGAAGATGAATTACAGTTTTACAATTTGAGATCTGAGGATAAACAGTTGTATAATTTGTACAATGGGGTTGGTCCACCTTTAGGCGGACAGGGGATACCCCTCCCCAAGTAACAAATAAAAAAAATACAACTCTTATCATACGTAAATAGAGAAGTGAAGTAAAAAACCCTCAATTACATAGCACGAAACACTGCAGTAACTATGTATAACAATGTTGCATCATTTTTAATTGTTTATTAAACGGAGAAAAACAATTCTAAAAAGAAATATAATTCAATCTAGAATTAATTGAGCATCATTGAAAAAAAATTCGAAATCCAATTAAAATTTTTGGAAGAGAGAGGGGAGGATTTCTGGATATATATATAGTTACACTTAGCGATGCAAAAACTAAACAATGAATTAGAAGTCAATTTTCTCTCTTGTGGCTTATACAATGCTTTTATTGTAAAAAAATAATAATAAACAAACGAAGGATCATGCATACAACCCATTTCTTCACGCATCGTAAATGATAAACAACTCTGAGGTTTTCTGAGAAAAATCTATGTAATCAGATTCTTCACGGCACGACTGATCTTTTTCAATGAAAATTATTTTAATCTTGATTATGTATTCACGTCTCATCCAAAGGTTGCCTCACTTTCACAGAAAGGTGCAAGAAACAATATAATCTTTAAATAAAAAGAAAGCGTTTCCAAATTTCATGCTCAAAAAGATCGAGAAAGATAATTATGTAAGTTGTTACATAATTGTTAAAAAAAATCCTCAAAAGTGATTGATTTCGCATTTTTATAAAATTTTATTTGTCGATTTATTAGAATTTAATAAACTAGGATAAATCTTATCCTTATCACAAAGAGCTATTTATTAATAAATCCCTTTTTGAATAAAAGTCGATGTCATAGGTTAATTCAGTAAGAGAAATAATTTTTTTTAAAAAAAATCTGTTTTTATGGGTGGATCCCGATTCACAAAATGATTAAAATGATCGACCAAAATTGCTTCTACTTCTCAACAATGGATACGAAAACTACTCCTTGGAAAATATGATTAAAACTTTGTCCTTTTTAATAACTAAATTTTACAAACAAAACGAAATACAAATTGTTCATAATTTAATATATCTGTAATTTTTGCTCAAGAATGAATTTTCTGTTCCTTCTCTATTTTTATTCTTTAATTTATTATTTGTGTGTAATGTACTTTTTGTATTTGAGAAAATATTCAATTCAAATATCAGAATATATATATATCATATTTTTTTAAAAAAAAGTGTGTACAGTTTTTGAAAAAAAATTTTTTTTTTGTAAAAACAAATAATTCTTAGATTTTTATTGAAAAAATTATTTTAAATGGAAATTTTTCTTAAATATTTAAGAAAACCTTCTTTTAAAATAAATTGACTCTTAGAACCTGTTTGCTCAAATGATAAAATAAGAAAGAAATTTTTTCGTAACAAATTTAATATAATAACTATTTACTTTATTTGCAAAGATTATTTATGTATATTGTATTATTATCGAAAGTATAATAAAATAATGCTTTTTAAAGTCCTGTCCTTCGAACAAAAAAGAAAAAAAAAACGGTACTTAACTCGCCTTAGATAAATTAACACCATTTCTTTGAAAGAGCTCTTAGCGTCGGTGTTTAAAGCAACACGAGGGCTTTTTGATGTCGTATGTCCCTATTTTAAGCCACGGCCAAGTGACAAAAACACCACTTGTACAGATACACCTCACCTATTGTAAGGACTTTACATGGGTTTTCAGAGGCATCAGGACTCAAACTCATGACACAACCGGCCTGGATTTCGAGACCTTGACAATGCGGCACATCGACTTCTTTTGAAAAGTATAATTAATATTTTCTGAAGTTAATGATGATTATTGCACCACATATTATCGGGAGTAATTTAAAATGTCAACCAAAGTATTTTTTCGTTTTCTAAGAAAACTTGAGTGTAATTTCATGATAATAAATCTTTTAAAGAGTGTTCTATAATTTATTTAAAAAAGTTATTGTTATTTTGTTCATCATTAAAGATTTTTTTAATACAGATAAAATAATGTTAAAAAATAAAAATAAAAATACATCAACGTCGTTTAATCTGTGAAACAGAACAATCGTACATTTATCATATTCTTTCTAATACTATAAAATTCATAGTATTATATAACTATAATCTGCGGAATAAGTAACCACCATAAATTTTTAGTTGACGTTAAAAAGGAAAATATGATTTATAGCAGCAAAAATCGCTTTAACAGTGACCTTAATCCTATAACTATTTTGGATTACCTGATATGAGAATTCAATTTCAAACAATACACCCATAAGTGATTTACAATTAGATGACAGTTAGAACAACATGTGTGGCTGGCGAATTACAATCAGAACAATTCGATTTTTTCTCTAGATCAAAATCATTATCGATTACATTTGATTTGGTCTTACCAAGGCGATGAAAGATAACTTTGTTTAACCTTATCTCTATGGTACAGACGTAACTATGTTAAGCCAAGACATTTTGAATCTCACTGATCTATTAACTCATGGAACCCGAGGTATTTAAATATATTTCCTCTTTGCCTTACTGGCATTGTTCCGAAAATAAAACAATGACTACTCACTGTGAGTTCTGCATTCATGTGGTTAAAGATTTGGCGGCTTGATGATTTAGAAGTCTCTTCCGTGTATTGATCTCATTGTCACTTTCTGCTTTCCCACTTACACTTTTACTTTCTCTCCAATAGATGGCTAATCTCCCCGGAACTGTAATTCACGTAACGTGTTTAGTTAGAGCAAAAGTTGTAATTCCATTGTGTGGTACTTTTTGAATTGGGAAGGGAAAAAATAGTGGAAGTTGGAATGATTTCAATTCATTTGTGGATGTGGTGGTGTTTTATCATGATGTGATAACAAAAGATAATCAACTATTTCAGATAAATGTTAATTTAGAGTAGTATATGTTGAGAGCTGGATGACAAAAAATCTGATTCTTTTTTCAGATTTCCTTTTCTTTATTAAACCAATTTAAATAATTTTTATAGATCGTCTGATGGATAAAACGGTTTAGATAATACATTGACAGAGTAAGTAAGATAGAATACATAATTATGCAAATTTTTTTTTATGTAGAATAGGTTAATAGAGAATACAGGAAAAATAAATTGATTTTTTTCGTACTTAAAAGTATATATGAATTATTTTGTGAATGTTATTGAAGACTTTGAACTTGAACTTATTTATTAACAATGCATATTTGAATCAAATAACCATTAAGATATTTAAATATTCTGTTGCTAGTTAGATAAGGAGTCTCAAGGGTGTTAAATTTCTCTAGAGGTCTGAAAATATAAACGACTTTCAAACGGGTATAATTCTTTTAAATTTAAATTAAATGTTCCGAATCTCTTACACATTATTTATAATAGAATGGGGCCTCAGAAATGTATAAAATGTTTAAAATATAATAATAATTTTAAAAGCCATAAGCATATGAAAATTCTATAATAAATATTAAGTATTTTTTGCTTTGCGCACGCTATTTTCTAAAATATTAGCCTCTGATGTATAAAACTTTATAGAATTATACAATGCATTATTCTCCTTAAACCCTACCTAATTTTAGTGTTATATATCTTTTCTATTTCAAAATATTTGTAAAATATTGCAATTTTTTAAATATTTCTTAAAAATGTATTTTTTTTATTTATTAAAATATATAAGTTATTATTCTATTTATATAAAAGTAGCTACAAAGTATTAAGAACACATTTGTCTTTATATATCAACTTATAGCTAGTAATTAAACCTAATCTTTTAGAAAATAGCATGCGCAACGTAAAACTTAATAAATATTTCTTATAGAAAAGTTTCTGATTTTCATATGCTTATAATTTTTAAAATTATGATTATATTTTAAACATTTTATACTTTTCTGAACCCCCATTCCTTTATAAATAAGGTGTAAAAGATTCGAATTATTTAACTTAAATTTAAAGAAATTATACCTGTTTGGAAATTGTTTATATTTTCAGACCTCTAGAAAAATTTAACACCTCTGAGACTCCATAAAGGAAATATGTTATCCAGCATTCAACATTAAGCAAAATGCTGCTTGGATTCTTATGTTTATTTGAATACAATACTTATCTTCAAATATACACCATTATATGTGCTATCAATTGTATGTCTAGGACATGTAAATAAATGTAAAAAAGGAAATTTATTGAAACATGATAGCGTTTTTAATCGAATATTATGGAAATAAAATTTTTTAACTTTATTTTAACATGCCACGTTATTTAAATTAACTTTGTTAAAATAAAGCAGTCCTGTCATTTGGATTTCTTGTTATTAAGAATAATAATCTAATGAACTATGTAGTAACATTTATATAAATAAAAATCAAATGACCATTTGAAAGCAACTTGTGAAATCCATTCGATGCCAGGAAATGATTAATAACTTTAGGTTGACTTCCATTTTAAAAGTTGTTTCCTAATCAAAATAATCTTAATTAAATTGATTTATAAATAATAAACTTTCAATTAAGGTTCAGAATTTCAATACTTCATGAAAATGTATTTTGTGATTAAGAATGCGATGCATTTAGAAATAATACATACAGAGAAATACTTAAACATTTTGAAGAGGCTTATTATCCATTATAAAAACTCTTTCATTGTTTCGCATTATTATGGGAAAGCTATTAAAATTAGTTAAAGAATACTAAAAAAATCAATAAGTAATAAGTTATAATTATGCAATATAATATTTATATATAAAGGAAAATGTTGAAAAAACTTCCTAAACAATAGCATAATTTTCTTATTATTTGTTATTTTTGAAATTCCTCCTTTTTCATGTTGAAAAGTAGACTATTATGATTTTGTAAGAATTTATTTCATTAACTTCTTAAAGTAAATTTTTTTGATTTCTCTAATTTTTTATTGACATAGATTTTACTTGGACGAACAATGGATTTAAAATGGACATGACTTAGGATCTCGTATCTTTTAACAAAAATAAATTGCGCTATTGCCATAGGAATTATTATTTAGGAACTACTGGCTGGTGTACCCGTTCTTTGCATGGGTGAATTGTAAAATTAAACAATACAGATTGAAAGATAAAGAAGTTTTTAATGAGTTAATCTTACGTGAATTACAAATTAAACAATAAAAAGCTTTTTGCATATCTCAGCTGAACAAAAAAAAATTGTTTGTTAAATTTTAAGTCTGTAGATATGTAGCTGATAAAAAGGACTTTTTTTTATTTATAACTCCCCGTAACTCTCTTGTGGGTCAATTTTTGAAAACACCTTCCTAAGCTGATCTCTGCTCAGCAGAAGTAACACATTGTTACAAATTTTGTGTAATAAACGCTTAAAATAGAGTAAATAATTTATATCTGGAAGTGTAATATGTTAATAATACTTTCTGTTGTATTTGTTTTAGGTTCAAATTGTAATCTGCCTCACGCTCCGCCTGTTCGAGCCTTCACAGTTCGGCTTGTGGACACGTTTCGTTAAGTTTAGCTACTTTCATAGCTCGAGCTTTGGGAAAGATTAGATTTACACTTTCGTGGCATAATTCTTAGTAGGTACTTTTTCTACACTTCCAAAAAATACAGTACGGGGATTGTTATTATTTAAATTTTTTGTACCTAAAAATACATTATCTGCTTATTTAATTAATGGTGTAGTGCGAAAGACAAAGTTTATCTACTTTAAATACCAGAAGTGATAAAGGTAAGTTTTATACTGCAATAAAAATAGTGATTACACTGATCAAAGCAATAAATTACAAGCGAGCGTGCTCTGTCACCTGGCGTAGACAAAACAAAAAGGGTAAGTTTTGCTTCACACATAAAAGATAGATATATGCTGACGTGTAACTCTAATGGTTTTTGCTGTGCACTCCAGAATAGCTTGCAGATGACAGAATTTTTTCCTACTTACTTGACAATTATAGTTATATTTTGGACACTTATCAAATACCTTTATAAATTATATCCTATGTCTTATTCTGATGTATAAGCTATATTATTGTAAAGTTTTATTAAAATCCATACGGTAGTTTTTGCCTGAAAGAGTACCAAACATACATCCATACAAACTTTCGCGTTTATAATATTAGTAAGGATTCCCCATAACTATAAAAACGAATAAAATAAAAAAATGTGTTTGAAAAGACAAAAGTTCATCCCCACACACAAGAAATGCTTCTTGTACGAATGAATTAAAAAACTGTTCATGAAGTTTTGAATTCAGTTTTGATTCAAAATGCATCATTATGCTTTATTCAATTTAAAAAATCAGAGTTTAATATAAAAAATGTATTTAAAAAAGACTAAAAAATATAACGACATTATTACTACTAATTCATCTTAAAACATATTTAAAACATATATAAATTCAAAAATTGTAATTATTTTAATATAAAAATCCTACAACCCATAACGATTTTAAATTTAATATTATCAAAGTTTTTTCTATTATTTTAAGTAATTCTTTTTCCGAGAGACAGTTTTTAATGTAAAATCTAATAATGCAAACAATAATTATTTTATCTTAATATATATATAATAATTATATATACAATATACAAGGTCAGCAAGAAATAAGTTGCCCAATTCAGAGGGCTCTAGAATCCGTTCTGTTAGTCCAATTGACATAGAATTTGAACTACAGATAATTCAAATGACACGCGTGACTTTTTTTAAATAAAAAAAATGAGTACAAATTTCCGCCAATAGATAGCGCTGTAACAAAAATGGTACTTATTTGCATATATTCAAAATCAGAAACCGCATTTGTGTTTCAGTGTATGCCTATCAGCATTATTCTTTGGATAAAAGAAAGGCGGATTCTGCCTGAGAAGTATTAGTTCTACTCATCATACCTTCATTGAAAGAAAAAGTACTGTTTCTAAAATTGTTCTATCAGAACCAGCAGAACTCCGTTGCAGCTGTGAAAGAATTCTACCGGAAGAAACGAATACGAAGAGGTCCAATGTCTCCATATGCCCTACGCAAGATGATACAGAAACTTGAAACAACTGGACAGCTTTGCTTTCTTCCATGTAGAGAACGAAATCAAATCTCGTCTTCTAGTATCGAAAATGTGGCTACTGCAGTCGTTGAAGCCAGCAGTCAGCCTCCGGATGGTAGTGTGAGTGTGCCAATTGTATCACGTATATTGGATATGCCGTATTCCACTGTGCGAAAAATGTAACGGGAGATTTTGCATTTTTATCCCTACAAAATCACGACTGTGCATCAATTGAATGATAGGAACCCAGAGGTTCGTAAAATTTTAACATTTCAGTTCCTTGCTCGAATGGTGGTCGATGTCACTTGGTCATAGAATATTATGTGGAGTGACGAAGCCGACTTTTGCTTGGAGGGCCAAGTTAACACCCCCAATTGTCGGCTTTGGGCAGCAGAAAATCCTAACACTTTCCAGGAAAAACCCATGCATCCTAAAATAGTGACGGTATGGTGTGGTTTCATAGCTACCTTTCTCATTGGACCTTATTTTTTTTAAAGAGATAAAACCAAATGGTATCCAAACCTGTCCTGACACAGTAAAACGATACCATGATATTCTGAATTATTTTGTAATCCCAGAACTTCAACAACATGGATGCCTTCAGGATACAGCTTTCCTGCAGGATAGCACCCCTCCGCACATTGATCGGCTTGTATAGGATTTGCTAAAACAGCATTTCACAGATGCACGGGTGATCAGCCGTCATTTCGCAACAGCTTGACTTACTTGTTTGCCAGATATGATACCCTGCAACTTTTGGTTGTGAGATTATCTGAAGGGCAATATCTACCATCAAAGGTCACCAACTCTGCCTGATCTGAAGGAAAGCATTCGGCGTCATCTTTTAGATATTCCGGCAGAATTACTCCGGTCAACTTTTGAAAGTATAATTCTGCGATTACAGCACATTGTTGACCATGAAGGGTAAAAGTAACATTATTAAAACTGCTCAATATGATAATATTGAGCAGTTTTAATAATGTTACTTTATATTTTTGACGCATATTTTTAAAGCATATTAAATATGGCTATGTGTATTACAGCGTCACCTACCGGTGGAAGTTTGTCCTAAATTTTTTTATTTAATAAATATCAAGCGCATTATTTGAATTATCTATAGTTTAAATTATATATCATTTGGACCATTAAGACGGATTCTAGAGTGGGACACTTATTTCTTGCTATAACCCTGTATATACAATTATACATAAACAATTAAAAATGTTTCATCTTATTAACAAATTGGAAACTTGTAGTGAAATAAATTGAATTTTTAATAACTAGACTTATGCATGTTACGCGCATTGAAAATATTCATAAACAACCTTTTTATTTTTGATGTAATAAAAATTAAGAAAAAAAGTCATCTTTTTAGAAAGTTTATAGCTATAGAAATAGTTAAGTTTTTGTCAATTTTACAGTTATTACTTGAGTTATTTGTAGATTTTCATTTATAGTAAGAATAAAAGTCACTGTGTCTACCCTCAACAAATAGGAATATAAATCAGGGGTACTCAACATTTTTTTCTGTTGGGCCGTATTCATGTCAGCAATTTCACGCAGGCCGCAACAAAAGGATAAATGGGGGAGGAGGAGGAGAAATGCTTTAAGACCAAGATAACATTGGAAATTTAAAATGTGAAAAATTGATCATAATATAATAATTCCTGTGTTTTGCTTTTTTAATTATTATTTTTTTATATTTTTTATTTTTGTTACCAACACTAAATTAAAAAAAAAAGCCTTTAAGAAACACTCCTTCACAATCTCTTCATCAGTAAACGGTTTCATATGATTATCAATAATATAACAAACTTTATGGGATGACTTTATTACCACTGTGGTATTAACACTGACAAACACTGTGTCGCTGTTGCAAGGACTATTTAAAAGCAAGTAATATAAAAAAAAATGGAAGTCAATATTCCTACTAGATCAACAAAGAAAAATTTTATTTCAGCTACTTTTTATTTAATAGTTACAATTAATACAAATATGTGTATAAAGAGTGTTTTTTTTCCAGGTATAGAAGTTTAAGTTGGCATTACTTTCCAAGATAGCGACCGATTTAAAAGCTGTCAAGTGATTTATTCTCAGTTTGGTTTGGCAATTCATCAAAACGATCATCAAGCAAGGCGTGGATTCATCGAATGGGCCCAAAACGAGATTGCCGTTGTTCCCGATTTTCATAAGCGAATTTTGTTTAGCGATGAAGCGCACTTCTGGTTGAATGGCTACGTCAACAAACAAAACTGCCGCATTTGGAGGGAAGCTAATCCACAAGTGTATGTCGAAACACCGTTACATCCAGAAAAACTGACTGTTTGGTGCGCTTTATGGGCTGGTGGAATCCTTCTTCAAAAACGATGAAGGCCACAACGTTACAGTCAATGGTGATCGGTATAGAGCCATGATTACTAACTTTTTCATTCCTGAATTGAACAATCATGATGTCCAGGAGCTGTGGTTCCAACAAGACGGCGCAACATGTCACACAGCTAGTGCCACAATCGATTTATTGAAAGACACGTTTGGTGACCGCCTAATTTCACGTTTTGGACCTGTGAATTGGCCTCCAAGGTCTTGTGATTTAACACCGCTAGACTATTTTCTGTAGGAATATGTAAAGTCGTTGGTCTATGCGGATAAGCTACAAACGCTTGACCATTTGGAAGACAACATTCGTCGTGTTATTTCCGATATATGGCCACAAATGTTGGAAAAAGTCATCGAAAATTGGACGTCCAGTTTGGACTACATCCGAGCCAGCCGTGGCAGTCCTATGCCAGAAATCATATTTAAAATGTAATGCCACAAGATTATCTTTCGAATAAAAAAAATTCATGTCAATCGAATGATACATCGTTGTTTTATTTTGCAATTTAAAGTTCTATACCTCTAAAAAAACACCCTTTACATATAACAGAACCACAACATTATAAGTGGTAGTTAATTTTTATTAATTATCATTAAAGTATCATATTGTCATTCAAAACAATCGTGTCTATAAAATTTCAGTTCAATTGAATGCCTTAAAACGTGAGAGAAAAGACCTTTTTAAGTTTTTACACAAGTCGCCAGCGTGGCTGTATTTGTAAGGTGGTGTATTGTATTGTGTAATTAGTTTTAGTCAATTAATTTTTATTAATTATAAGTAAATTATTGTATTGTCATCCAAAATAATCTATATTAAATTTCAGCTCAATTGAGCGCTTTAAAATGTATTTTATTAACAATTGAAAATTCCACCAAGATAAATATATAGAGAGTGTGAGTTAATAGTAGGAATTGAAAAAGCCTATTTATCACCTCTTGACAGAGATCTCCGAGGGAAAGTGTCATTGGATGATTCCTGTTTATTGGTATTTTTTAAAATACAGTCTTTTCGTGACAAATCAAACAATTACTGATCCATGTTTGTTTTTCACTGCAAAGTAGTCAACTTTCCAATCGTCTTGAAACGATCTATTTTCTTCGAACATTTTTCGCTTGCTAGATATGAAAGATTGTTAAAAATTAATTCCACCCACTGTTCATTCCACTGTTGTCTCTTATTACTAACCGTAATTGTTCCAAATAGAAAAAGAATATCAATTCGTACCGTACGACACCGACAACAAAAAGAAAAATTAATATATTATATTTCTTGACAAAGAATTTACCACCAAATTTTTTATAAAATTATCTTAAATAAGTGAATTTGTCAGAGGAATGGGCCATGGTCGGGCCACAGGTTGAGTAATATCGCTGATATAAACCATCTGTTACGATCATCAGTGGTTCAGTTAATTAGTTAATCAGTGGTAGAATGCTTTTATATCAATCAACGCTCATATCATCACAATCATTAGACTCAATTAAATTCAGTAAATCATCGAAGACAAGTGTAAGATTAAATAATAAGTTTAATGGAATATGGAGTGCGTCTGCACTCGATCACGTACAGAAGATCTCTGGTGTAAACAAAGCAGGTTTTTACAAGCAGCGCCCTCTATACTGAGGGGGGGGCTCTACCACCAACAACAAGTTTGTTCCAAAAGATCAAAATCAAAAGATCAATCGCTGGACAAGTTTGTTCAAAATCAAAAAAAGTTGGGCCACAGGTTGAGCATCGCTGATATAAACCATCAACAAGTTTGTTCCAAAATCAAAAGATCAATACCATCCTATACTACACATAGAGGTTTTTTTATCTTCACTCTCTTCAAATAAAATATAGTAACCTTGCATTTGAATACACTTTTCTTGAAAAATAAGCATTGTTCAATAAAGAAATATCTTCTAATGCCTAAGTATGGGGATTCAGCTAACCTCATCAAAATGTTATAATTACATTGCTTCTAAACTTTTATTTTTGCTCCTCTAGAAGTGTGGATAGAATATCCATATTATTTAAAACTAGTAATAACCACTCTAAAGGGGTGAGCGGTATGCTTAGAGTGTTCCGCATTAGATTGTTAAATATTTTTCTGTGTTAATATTAGTAAATACAAGTTTGAAGTCCCATTTTGTCGTTTGCAGAGAATATTCCTATCTAAGATCCAACTTTAAAATATTTGTTCAATCTGGTAACTTTTTCTTTCCTGAGATTATGCCATTAACAATTAAAAAATTGCGTTTGCATCATATATCTTTTTTTTTTGTTCAACTACACGGTTGATTTCATTTTCTATAGGCGTTTTAAATCTTTGAAATCGCTCAGTTTTGTGGTTAAAAACTACACTTTTCGCGTTTTGTTTTTCGAGAGTTTCAGATAAGGAATCAGTCAAAATATTAAACTGTAACTATTCGCTCGTAATATATATAAAGCAACAATAGCCTTATTGTCATTAGTACAAACATTTAGAATTGTGGGGGAATTACATGATTCTCGTTTTTAATTATTTTGCTTTTTTTAGAAGATATAACAATTTAGATATTTAAAAATATATATATTAAGTGTGGTTTTCATATCCTTGTTCTCATGTATTTTTATAATCCAGTTTTTCAAAATTATTAACTGTCTTTATAAAGATGAGAAGTGCGAATTTTTAAAAATCAGCTGTTGATTTTAAACTGTAGTTTGAAAATCAAAAGTATATCCATGTTATAAGCTATTTAAAATTCACGACTAAACGATTTTAAAATGCAACAGTTACTGCGAATTCAAATGAATAAAACATTAAAATGATGAAATCTGAGTTTCTATTGTTTCCGGAACCATAATACTATGTTTTCTATATTATAAACTTCATATTTCTTTAAACTTAAATATTCATTAGATTGAATACATTAAAAATACATACATTTCTGTATGTTTTTAACATAAAACAATGAGTTTAAACTTAATGTACACATGGATTGTATATTTATGAAACGTATATTCTCGCAATGACTGAAATTGATCTTGGACCAATTGGGGCATATGAGACATTCACTTCAGTTATGAATGATTTCCATGCAATCGATAATTCTAATACAAGATAAATTCTCATTTAATGACATTCATATTCATTTCAATGACAGATAAAAAGATACATTATTTTACATATTTATGAATCGAAATTTGTTTACAATGATGATCTGATTTTTTACATAAATGGAATAGATTCATCATATACTTATTTTAAAAAGAAAAACTGATGAAATAGTCTTATTTTAAGATCGATGTTTATTTCATTGTTTTTCTGCATATGAAAAAATAAGAGCGCGCTTTTGTTTATTGATTGATTTTAATTTATCTCTCTCTGAAGCGGCGTGAATGTTTTTGGCGATGGCAATCTTGAACCATGGTTAATTGACGAGGATGACGTCTGAGAACTGGTACTCCTCTCCTTACTTCCACACCATGTCAACGGGAGGATTTTGAACCTCGAAGTGCGAGCGCGGTAGAGAGAGAATAAGAGCAGAGTTTTTGAATAAAAAATATGTTTAATGGAAATACAAATCTCTCTGTACAACACTTAAAGTGGTTTCATGAAAGTCTTTGAATTTAAAAAACTAACATTCCTTAAATCAGTCTTCTATTTTTTTATAGAAGATACTACGGTTTCGTTTTACTTGTCATCTGGAACATAAAAATATTAACCCAAATAAATCTAAAATTAATACTAAAATTAAATATTTTGTACTTGCTTATATTTTTTTCTTTTGTTTAACTCTTTGTAATTATTTTTATTGGTGTTTAAAATTGGAAAAATGTGTTCTTTAGTAATATATAGTAGTTATCATAAATCCTCAAAAAGAAATCCACCATTATTTATTTCCTTCAAAATTTCTATGTTTCTTCTTGCAAATTAAGCTTTTTGAAATTATATAAACAGAATATATATATATTTACTTTTTCAATTAAATTTCCAATATAGTAATTAAGTTCTTTTATTATTGATTTAAAATTACGAGAGAGAGAGAGAGAGAATCAGTATGTTGTAATACAGTAAGCATTAATACAATGAAGGTCAATATGTAAAGCGATCCTAATAACTAATTTAGCCTACTTATAAAAACCCTTCTAACATTCAGTTTCAATTACTTTAATGTAAAGTAGATTTTTTTATTAGGTAGACAACACGTGGAAACTGTCTTGTAGGCAAATCACTACTTACGAAACAAAATTAGTACACTTTCGTATGTCGAAAACCAAGGCCAAATACCATAAAATCAATGAAGGAAAAAACATGATTAGGTCACTGTTTCATTAAATAAGTCTAAGAAATCTCTTAGACATGCAAAAAAATGCATCTTCTCATCTGTCTCCTATCACCCATTTCCTCTTCCTGGAGTGACCATCAGAAAATCGGTCGATAGAATCCTCCTTGATGGGAGAAAATCGAATTCATCTAAATGACCCGATACGAACAATAGATGCAGCACTTGCCAATCGTGATCGGAGCATCAACATTATGGAACTGCATTAATGTCGCCACGGACGCGTGCGGGTATGAAAAACGTCTCAAAAACATACGGTTTACGACCCTAATACATAATTCGCTCTCACGAGATCGAATTCGTTTTGCGATGCTGAAGAAGAATGAAAAAATGGCTATAATTCATCTGAAAAAACGGTTAAAAAAACACTTTGGAGCATTTTATGGTCCATTTCCGGCTAGGGGTACATAATTTCTATCGATTATCGTTCCAGATGTGAAAGGGTAACATCGTCGATTGATTGATACTCATTGAGAAAAAAGTTTTTCGAAAAAAGTTCCGAATGTAAGTCGTTCGAATGGCCTTAAATGTAGTAAGTGATAGTGCTTTTGTTTTTTGTTTTTATAGTGTCTGAATGGGCTTTACTTAAGATTGCTCTTAAGCTGATAAGCTTCTCCCTTTTTTTTACTCTAAAGCGAATAGAAGATTACGATATATAAATCTTACGAAGAATTTCTTAAGCTTTTATAATTTCCATGTTATTGAGGATAAATAGTTTTTGTGTCTTACTTCTACCCTTATCATAAAAGTGAATGTGGTCAGGATAATAATTGTTTTGCTTACATTTCTTATTCTTCGTTCTGTAGGACACAGGTTAATCGCTAAAAACAACGAAGAAAGTAAAAAAATCTGCAAAACTGTTCCTTGCAAAGAAAAAAAAATATATCTGAAATATTCTTTTTTTTTTGAAGAAAGTGATTTTTATTTCTAGTTTTCGTCCACACACACACACACACATTGCTGTACAATAACTTAATGAAGCCATTATATACTTGGAGAATCTTATGATGCACGCGCTAATAATATTGAAGAGAGTGTGACTCAGAGTTATTGAATAACTATTTAGTCAAATATAGTTAATGAACGAGTAATTAAAACGATAACACTTTTTAAAAAGCTGAAAAAGAGTTTTTGGATGACATAACCATTTTCAGGAATTGGTATTTTATTACTTTGTAATAAAAATGGTAACTAAAAAGTAATTCCACAAAGATAATTATAAAAATTGATTTCTCTTTCATTTTAAAGTCTTTTTAATTTTATTTGTATAATAAATTTGTATAACATTAAAATAAACATTATATATATATTTAATAATTCTTCAATTCTTAAAATTTTCTTTAATAGTTAATCATTATTTTCAAGTTGATGTTTCTCAGACTTTTTTATTTTTATTTTAAGGTTTATCAATGTAATACTTCAGTCTAAAAGTTTAAGAAAGGAGGGATTATAAATAGTTTTATAAGTGATGATATAAAAATTAATTTTAAGAACAAAAGCAATTTAAAATTTCTCTACAGCACATGATTATTAGTCTGAAATTTAATTTTATATTATTTTTTTAAATACATTTTTTTTCGTACAGTCATATTAATGATCATGTAATTTTTAATAATTTTTGCTGTTGTGAGAGGTTGCCATCTAGATATGTGGAGGTAGGGAAGGAGCACTTGCCATGATTCAATCAATCTATTTATTTATCACACAATGGAAAGACACAAATCAGATTAATAGTAATAAGAGAATGTCTCGATGCTAACCACGAAAGTGGAACAACGACGGCAATACACGAACAATTAGGAGAATACCAAACTTTGTCCTTACTTTATAAGGGATCTGACATATCATCCGATTTACTCTAATATCAATTTAATCTTAGTGAACTATTGTCACTTTAAAGCTTCTCCCTAATAAATCTTTTATTCACAGTTAGTAAAATATGATACCTTCAATAACAGTCTCACCTGATTTTTGGCTTATTTCTTCTACTCTCTATTCAAGCTAGAAAACTTCGACTATATATATAGTAAATTAATTTGAATATCACGATTTTCTTCTTCCGAAGGGTTGGTTGTGAATAACCCTCGCAAAGTCATTGTAAACCCTATCCCTGTTGTATATTGTTATAAAACCTATTTTAATATTTTTTATAAAGTTTTTTAAAAAGAAATACGTAAAGGATATTGCAACCATGCAGGTCGTCAGTAATGCAGACATAGGTTTAGGCTCTCTAAACTTCTGCGTAGTGGTGTAACGGAGAATATCACGTCCCCCCTCCAAAGTAAAGTTGAACCTTTAATATTTTATAAATTTTTTCAATACGTACTTGGCGTCAGTTAGGTTTTAGGCCTCCTATAATCCCCCCCCCGCGATGCGGGGATTGAGTGAATGTATGTTAAGTCACTGCTTCTGCTCCCAGATTCCATTGGTGTGAATAGTTCGTTTCCCTCAGAACACATCGTGCCGGAGAGTCTGTTTATTATGGAGCCGAATACGCCTAGAATGATAAAGTATTGTTCTGAATGTTGAGTCGAGGTTTAGCACACAGAGCGATTCTTGGTCATTTTTCATCTGCGGGAACATGGAGTTCACTATCATCCTTCCAACGTAAGGGAAATCAATTAATTTGGGGAAAAGGAATTCTGGTCAGGAGCGGCATCATGCTGGATAGTCGTATACCACTGCAGGGCTTTGATGAAGGGTGACTTTCATGACAGAGTTCTGCGGTGTCAATACCAACACTGTGTGGTGTCAATACCAACGCTGTGCGGTATCAATACCAACGCTGTGCGGTGACACTACCCACACTTTTGAAGCTTATGGGAGGTATTTCTGGGCTGCAGAAACCGGTCTTTCTCATTGTGGAAGATCATACTAATAATTTTCTTTAAGAGGATATTCACTGTATTAAACGGCCCGAAAAAACACCAAATCTGAAACCTGCAGAACATGTTTGGGATGAACTAGAACAGCGGATCTTTTCATAGAGGATTGCAGATTTTCACACTTTTGCCTTCATGTTATAATTAAAAAATAATTTTTTTAAGTCTGTTAAAAACTTATTTTTTTCTTCATAATTATATATTTAAAAAACTAATCTTTATTATCATATGCATTTAAACCGTGAGTGACTTTTGACAATTACTGTGGCATTAAATTTTTTACCATGCACAAAGCTTATTGAGTACAAGCGAAAATATTAGAATTACTTCTAAAACAGTAAAAATCAAATTTACTGTATAAATACCACAATGGGGAGACACTTTTCAAGTTTATTTCCAGAAACGTTTACTTATTTGCATACATAAGTTCAGAAACACTCACGAAGGGACAAAAGATACTATTAAAAGCCTAAGGTATCTCAGGGGTTTTAAATTTCTAGGGCTGAAAATATAAACAATATTCAAATATAACTCTTTGAAAATAAAATTAAACAATTCGAATCTTTTCCACATAATTTACAAAGAAATTGGGCTTCAGAAAAGTATAAAATGTATGAAATATAATCATAATTAAAAAAATTATAAGCATATGAAAATAAGAAATATTTCTATAATAAATATTAAGTTTTACGTTGCGCATTTTATTTTCTAAAATAGTAGCTTTAATTACTATCTATAAGTTGATTTATAAAGTTTAATACATCTCTATTGCACTGTAGTAATTTTATATTAATAGAATTATAAATTATATTTTTAAAAAATAAAAATATTACAATTTTAAATTTTTATAAAAAAATTTCAATATTTCTCAAATATTTTGATATACAAAAGATATATTATTCTTAAATGATGTAGGGCTTAAAGAGTAATATATGTTTTATAATTCTATAAAGTTTTATACATCTGAGGCTACTATTTTAGAAAATAGCGGGTGCAACGGAAAAATTATTTAATATTTATTACATATTTTCATATGCTTATAATTTTTAAAATTATGATTAACATTTTGAACTTTTTTGAAGTCATAATCCTTTTTAAATAATGTGTTGAAGATTCGAATTATTTAATTTAAATTTAAAAGAATTATACCTGTTTGAAAGTTGTTTACATTTTCACCCCTCGAAAAAAGTTAACACCCCTGAAGTTAACCTGTGATCCCCCTAACAGAATTTATAAAAATGCATTCCGTATCTTATGATATGCTTAAGGATTAACAAAAAGAATATTGAAATAACTGTTCTAAGCAAGATCAACCAAAGTTCATTTTAATTATTAGTGTAAACATGAAATTCAAAAAGGAAGCATATAGTTTTTATGTACGGATATATTTTTACGAACCTTGAAAATTTAATTCCCAACAATATATTTTGACATTAATTGCTGTTGCACTCAGCCACAAAAATAAAAACATCTTCGATAGTTCGCTGTTTTCAAAGGGATTGAAAATGCAACGTTATATGCAAAACTTACAAATATTATTTAAAATTATAAAAATTTTTAATTAGAGCAAAGTAATCTTGGTTGTCACCTCTACCTCCCCTTCCTTTCTGAGAACGGGTATGCTGTATCATATGGCCCTTTGATACCTTTATTATTTTGCTTCACGTAGCACTTGACTCTTCTACCTCCAAAATTTGTCAACCTCTGATTTAGGAAGGGTCATTGCACGCCGTCACTCCTCCTCTGACCAGGATTCATCCAGGCATTAAAATCCGCTTATTTTGTAGAATGAGATTATTGCCATTATCATTTATCGATAGCTTCATTAACAGTATGACGGCTCGTTGTAAGCCATGTAACAATGCACAGCAGTCACAATCCATATTAGATGAACCTTACCCAAGAAATAATGCATCCTGATTTGACCATTTTCAATCTAACCTGCATCTCAACTAACAATTCACTTCTTTTCCACTTTACTGTGTTGTTATGTAACTTTTGCGCCTCTCTGTGCCAAGTTTTGTTTCAATAAACAGAATATTTCTTTAGTTATCACAGATTTTAAGTTGGGACCATAATTTGGTCTTTAAAAGTTCTCTTTCGTTTCATATAGTTTGAATGGAAAATATTTATTATTCATGTTAAACACACTACAGTCCATCAATATTATTCAATGAGTGGAATTTCGGTCCGATATAATGAGATAGCGCTCCAAGTAAATGTATCAAATAAAGATAATAAAGTGGATTTTATTTTTTGAAGCTTGAATTATATAGATGAAAATATATAGAGAATGGGTGGAAGAGGCAAACCTTTGTTTTTCTTATTCGAGAATATTTTTTGAACGTATTAAAATATTTGAAAACGCAAAACGCGTTTTTTATAATTCATTTAAATTTATCATGAAAATAACATAGATACCAATTAATATCTATAATTATGTCCAAACCAAAACAAGAGAATTGTATGCAAAGTTAAGTAGATATAAGTAACATAAATAATATCTCATTGCAGCAGTTCAACAAAATGTTATAAGTTTTTGCAAAATGCAATTGAAACTTAAGTACGACTCATTTCTTGACATTTTACTGTCAATGAACTCCATTTAAAAAAATAAATATTTAAGAAATAAATAAAGCACACACGCGCGCGGAACTATATTATTTGGATACTTTGCCTTGAAGCTAACTCTTTCTTACTAGATATGCGTGTGATACATTAAACTTCATTTATCCGGTTACGTGTTTATTAATTGCATACATTATGAAAGTTGAACGTTTGGCTTTCTTCATGATATTCTTAGATAGTCACGTTTGGTTTTCAGGTTTCAAACATATTATAACTAATGATTATATTATGTGTCTTTGCCGACTTTAAAAATATAAATAAGAGGAATAATTTAAAAATTACTCCTATATTTATGTGTATAAACAAGTTGCAACAACAAAATTTAACAAATATCGAATAATTAAGGTTATTATTAGAGTTCCAATTCTGTTTTAATTTTTCCAATGGTAATTAAATTGATTTTATGCCTAATGCTTTGCGAAACAGTTGAAGTAGAAACAAAAAAAATCAATTTAAAAAATTAAAAATTGGAGGTATAGAATGAGTCATGAAAAGCAATAGAAATACCGACCCATAAAATGTTTTTTGAAACGCAAAACGAAAAATACAATCATTATTTTTGCAAAGAAAAAAGTTCAAAGAATCGTCTGTAGCGAATGCTTAAACAAGTAGCAATTAGTTTTCCAATAACAATTATTGTAACTTTTTTTGTCTATTATATCGGATGAGCTTGTGGTTATGTAATACATTTTTTATTAATCGAGAACTGGAACGTTTAAGAATATTTATTGAAACAAATGCATTTTAACTTATTCAAGAAAAGGGAAAGTTCTTTCAAGATTTTGGCATACATTTATTCAATGGTTGTCTTTGTAAGTTTGTATTTCGGAATGTTAATTAATTTGATGCAGCCCGTTAGAATTGAGAAAATAGCCAATAATTAAGACCCTTGGTGAGTGAGGTCGCTTCCATTTCGTATTTTTTTAACAACATTGTCCAAGGACATACACGAAAGCCCGTAAGCTAATTTTGTAAAAGCAAAATATTATATCGTTTTTTTTTTTTTTTTGTACATGGAATTCATTTCAGAATGAGGATATAATTTTTTCATTTAATGAATAGGTATTTACGAATCATACCGTCTACCAATTCCAACAATTGAAAAGATATCGCCAATTTAAAAAAAGAGTAGCTGAATGCTGTCATCGTTATTATATTGTCTTCGAACGTGCATATAAGTTTCCTCTTTTGGCTGTACATAGCGACATTTGGCGAAGTCTTTTGATTTGACCAACGACGTCTTTTGATTTGATGTAAGTACTAACACATATTATTCCTATGTTAAGAATACTTAGATTATTCTGAGAAGTATCTTGCTTTTTCATAATCGTAAGATTGTTTCATCAATAAAGTTGAAGTAAAAAAAGTCTTGTTTTGGTTACACGAAGACTTTTCCTTCTGTTGAAGATCTTACCACTAGAATATCTGACGCTACACGGAGGAAACGTAACATTCCAGAAATATTCGAGAACGGAAGTAATTCCATGCAGCGCCGCTGTCAGGCCTGTTTCACGACTTCTGGTTGTAATTTGGAAAACTTGTTATGGAACAACCTTTCAATAAAATGTTTTATGTCCCATTAATGTGTTGCTGTTTCTACCTTTTTCTATGCACTATAGCACGAAACTAATTTGCGACCCTTCATTATTATGTGATTTCGAGTCGTCTTTGTTCCTACTACACACCTTGCAAGTTTGTCGGTGTAGCAGCAAATCATCTCTGGTAGCGTTGTGGTGACAATTCTACTATCCTTGCGTACACAGAATTTTCTTTGGTGGAGAAGGATCATGATTTATACTCACTGATATAAGCAAATATATGTAATTATAAAGAGTGTTTTTTTCCAGGTATAGAAGTTTAAGTTGACATTACTTTCCAAGATGGCGACCGATTTAACAGCTGTCAAGTGATTTATTCTCAGTTTGGTTTGGCAATTCATCAAAACGATCATCAAGCAAGGCGTAGATTCGTCGAATGGGCCCAAAACGAGATTGCCGTTGTTCCCGATTTTCATAAGCGAATTTTGTTTAGCGATGAAGCGCACTTCTGGTTGAATGGCTACGTCAACAAACAATACTGCCGCATTTGGAGTGAAGCTAATTCACAAGTGTATGTCGAAACACCGTTACATCCAGAAAAACTGACTGTTTGGTGCGCTTTATGGGCTGGTGGAATCATTGGTCCGTACGTATTCAAAAACGATGAAGGCCACAACGTTACAGTCAATGGTGATCGGTATAGAGCCATGATTACTAACTTTTTCATTCCTGAATTGAACAATCATGATGTCCAGGAGCTGTGGTTCCAACAAGACGGCGCAACATGTCACACAGCTCGTGCCACAATCGATTCATTGAAAGACACGTTTGGTGACCACCTTATTTCACGTTTTGGACCTGTGAATTGGCCTCCAAGATCTTGTGATTTAACACCGCTAGACTATTTTCTGTGGGGATATGTAAAGTCATTGGTCTATGCGGATAAGCCACAAACGCTTGACCATTTGGAAGACAACATTCGCCGTGTTATTGCCGATATACGGCCACAAATGTTGGAAAAAGTCATCGAAAATTGGACGTCCAGATTGGACTACATCCGGGCTAGCCGTGGCAGTCCTATGCCAGAAATCATATTTAAAATGTAATGCCACAAGATTATCTTTCGAATAAAAAAAATTCATGTCAATCGAATAATACATCGTTGTTTTATTGCAATTTAAAGTTCTATACCTCTAAAACTAAAAAAACACCCTTTATTTTAAACGAAACTTTTAAGAAATAATTTTTTATAGTAGATCTGCTGGGCAGATCCTCCATTATGCTGTGAAAAGTAGCGTTAAATACATTGAGAAAATATATATCGTATTGTTATTTTGTGGTTACAGTAAAGACGAATCTGGACCTAATCAAATTATATATTTAAAAAAGAACATTGAAATTTTCAAGAAAACTTTATAATAAAAACAGTTACTTGTCAGATGAAAAATATTGATATTCGAAGATATGTTTAAGCATTGATCAATGATTAATGATCAAACTTGTTACGATTCTGGCGAACCTTAGAATGGCCATTGAGCCTAGCAAGCAAAAGCAAGCCTTCAAAGAAAGCAAATAATAGAAATATAACAGAGCAATGTAGTAGGCCAAAAAATGAAATTTCCTGCGTAAAATATAATTACAAATTCTTAGTCTTATATTTATAGATATACAATTCCTTGTGTAATATATGAAGGATAAGTTATTTCTGTATCAAGTTTATGATTCAATAAATAAATTGCTAATTGCTAGATAAAGTAACTTTTAAAGTTTAATTATTTTTAAGAATTTTTACTCTTAAAAGGCTGTCTTCGGCAAAAGTACGAGATCCTGAGCTAAACCTGCAGCACATTTTCAGACAAAAAAAATGCCTCAATTTTCATGAAAATTTGTAATATTATAACTCATACGTCTGTTAACCATATAGAGTTTCTAAAATTTCAAAATACTCCGTTTATACCTTTTTTTTCATTTTAAAACACGAAGGGATAGCTCATTTAACATTACAGTATAGGAGAAAAAATTCGAAACACATTTTTGGCTCAACTCGGTCAAAAATGTGAAGTATGATAAATTAATCTCTAAGGAATCGTGAAGCCAGAATGTAATATTAGTTTTTCATTTCTTTTACATAAAAAAATGTACTTAATTCGGGTCCTATTTAACATTAACCGAAGACAGCCTTAAACAAATGCGGAAGTCCAGAAATCCCAATCTCAAAAACATTATGATAATACGTTGAATTAATCAACTATGCCATTTTAAAAAGACGCATCAGTCAACGTGAACATATACAATGAAATTTGACAATACAATATTCCCTTATTATTGTTTTTAAAGCAAATTTTTCGCACGTAAAAAAATGTGATGGAACACAAAAACATAATCAATAAGTTACTTTATCTCCGTACGATGATTGGTTGATAACATAATTATTTTAGATTGTGAGATTTATAAAGCGCACCTTTTATTCTTATTTTTCTGACCCACATTTATTCTGCTTCATTATTCTTCTTCAATAATAGAATAAAGCACTTTACCAAATGTGAAAGAGATGTGGCAACTGAAATTTCGATAATGGAGGTTTGAAAATTTTATCTAACAAATCTTACAATCGAATGTAAAAAGCATTTTAAATATTATTAAATAATAGGGATATAAACTTATAAAATTGATTGAAATAATCTAACATTTTTAATGTACTTTATCTATTAAAGTGACAAAAAACTATAATAGGAATTGTTTTCAAGCAATATTTAGCTGTCAGTTAAAACTAAATTTATAAAAAAAATTTCTGAAATGATGTATGAAGGCAGAATATATTAAAATTTCGCAATAATTATATATGTATTTCACAGAAAATAATATTTAAATGTTTCTAGCTTAAAAACAATTCTATTTTACAATACAAGTAAGCATTCTCTACATCAGTCCCACTGTCTCAATTACAAAGAAGGGAACTTTTTCAAACTAATTTTAAAATTTCAAAATTTGTTTCTTCTGATTGATTTTTTAAATGTTTTACTAGCCAGTGGAAACTAATGTTTTAGCTACCAATAATATTGTATTGGATCACATTTAAAATTAATCTGTTTTCACCAATACTAATCTTAATTACTTAAAATATAATAGTGAGAAACTTTTTATATAACTCATATATTGGATTAAATTAAAACTCAAATGCAAAATTTAGGTAATGTTTCACCAATTTACTGATATATTATAGTACTTTGTACGTAATTAAGAATTCAAGAAAGAATTGAAATAAAATCCTAGAAAAAATTAAGAATTTCCAACAGTTATGAAACTATCATGTTTTTCTCGTTAAACTTTATCTGCGTAATTTGGCATATGTAATTAATTCGTAACTAAACTGTATCTCCTTTGGTATATTTTGGGGGGATTAAATTGTGTTTCCATTTAACATTTTAGCAAAAGACTGTGGTCTTGGCAAAATTTATTTGTTGAGGTCGACAATATAGTAAACTTACTTTGAGACACACACCCTCTGGGTGGCTAAAACTGTTTTTAAAATTATTAGCATGTAACTTTTATTATCCTAATTTTAAAGAGAACGTATTTCAAATTATTTAAAAATAGATGATGTGCCATATTCATTCACAATTAAAGTTGTTTTTATAAACATCTTTCTTTTGCCATTTTCGTTTTTCATAATTTTTCTGTTATTAAAATTAGCACTGCTTTTGGATATATTTTACTTATTGTCTTTATAATATGACAATAAGAATGAGACAAACTAATGAGCGTTTTTATGAGTAGTTAATAAATATACGCATTCCCAATGATCTTTCAGCCTTAAGTTCTTGATATATAAGGACGCCTGGGAGACATCTTTCATTTTAGATGCATTGTAGACTTCGACCTCTCTTGGACATCAAGAGTTGCTTTCGGTAAAACGTCTCTGTCAAAAATCATGCCTGATACCGTTTTGTTTCGAGTTCTTACGGTTTTCCCTACCTCCTCAACGGTATAGAAAATCCGCACGTGTACACACATGCACGCACACGAACAAGCACACATTTCAACAGATTTCCCAAAACATTTTTTTTCTCTGCTAGATTATTCTCAATAAACTCTTTCACATACATTAAAAAATGATAGTTTGCAAGATTCTTGATAACTTAGTCTGAGCTACATTAACCCGAAGAAAAACGGTTATTTGATCCTATATTATTAAAAGAAAAATGTTTAATAATGCATTTTTTCCTATTTTTACTCATTGTTTACAATAGAAATTGTCAATAATAAACAAAAATCGAATCGAAATTATCAGTTCAAAACTCGTTTGGATATATTTTTGAAGCAATACTTACGCTAATAATTGCCATTTAGTTTAAAACGAAAAAGTAGCAGCGACAAAGAAATAAATCATTTTTTTATATAATTATAGATTTAACGATGCTTATCTGTTATCTCCACTCAGTTATTCTGAAACTAAATGAAAAATTCAATGCATCCAGAGGTTATGAAGACGAGGTTAATTGATCTTTAATGCTGCTCATATAGGCTATTTCCCGCGTTAACGCAATTCAATTCATAGAAAGTAATAATATTTGAAGTAGGCTTTGTTGGCAAAGTTGTTTAATGATCTAAATCAGTTCACAAATAATAAGTCTTTTTTTCCTAGCGAAAGAAGTGGTTGTTATACACGATGTAGAAAGTTTCGTGACCCGAGTCGGATGGCTATCTTCAAGCATCACATATAAGGGAAGATGTGAACCCACCCACAATCTTCTGTAATAGTTAGGCGTAGTTTCCTGGAACCGCACCCAGTCTGATGTGTAGTCTATATGTGCCATAAGTATCCTATATATAAATAAAATTCAGTTTTTTAAAATTTTTTTAAAAAATTAGACGGAACCTGATACACAAAATTCCCGAACGTATTTTGCCACTTTAATATAGCATTGTTAAGTATAAGTGCTTAATGCATAAAAAGAGAACAGTTTAAACACACATAATAGCTGATATTTTCTTTTGAAGAAGCATTAAGTTCTACCTACAGGTAAATAATTTGCAATAAAAACAGAAAAATGTCTCCAAGAAATAGCATTCACATAAAATAATGATAAAATAAGTGTTTTTTAAAAACAAATTGTTCTTTTACTGTCATTAAATTTTATAAGAAAATTAATCTTCAAAACCCGAACAATTTTCCAGTTTCAATGTACAATTCTATAATGAATCAAAAATACACTTTTGAATCTTAATTACACATTCAAATTACGCTTGCAAGAATAACTTTATAGTTAACAAAAGTGGCGTAATGGAGAACATTTGGGCCCCCTGCAATGTCAGGTTTTGGGCCCCCACGTTGAATTTTACAAAGGGTAGGCACTTGTGTCAGTCAGGCTTTGGGCCCCTTAGAACCCAGGCCCCCGCGATGCGGGGGTGTACATTACGCCTCTGGTTAACATTGAAGGTGACAGTTTTGTTCTGAATATTTTTAAATAAATTTTTTTTTCTTTCGATTAATTTTAAGTTAAATGTATTGTAGTAGGATTTTATTTTACAAAATATATTCTCTCTCTCATTTATTTTTCTACAATACTCATTTTTTTCTTTGACGAAATGTTCCATGGAAGGAACTGGGAACCTTTCGACAATATGATTCTGAATGGCGATTATACTATATGGATTCTATACGTTTTCATTTTTCATCAATTAAAACAAATATTTTGATTTGATTAATCAGTTTTTGTAAAATTTTTATTGCAAATGTTTCTAAATGCAAAAGAAGAAACTTTTTCAATTTTTCTTATTTTTGAGGTCGAAATTCGCTTATCTTAATAATAAAATAAAAAAAACCCTTTAGATTAGATGGTTATGGTAATAACTCATAGAATTTCAATTAATGGAATTGGAAAAAGAATGATTCTGTAACTAAGTTCAGCCAATCGGTAATTTTTGACTGTCCAGCTATTCTTGCTACTCTACGAAAAATAGGGGTCCTATTTTCATCAACAAGATGAGGATAATAATGAACTCATTGCCAAAGCAGTCATCTGGGCCCATGGTACTGTCTGATTTGATTTCGTTAAGGAAACATCATCATCATCAAATCGGTAATAATATAATTAATTTATGTAATTTTGAAACGATTCCTCTATTGGAAAAATTCACTGAAGTTTTTTTAAGTGTGTGTGAGTATGAATTATTTATATTTTACTCGCGAGGTTCCTTAATTATATACTCGAGAAGTAACTTAAAATACTAATTTTTTTAAATCAGACAAGTTTTAATTGTTGACATAACTATTTTATACATATTAATATACACTGTTGGCTATAAAAACTGCAACACCAGGAAGTAATAATCTAACGAAGGAAAAAAGAGGTTGAGATGAGCAAATTTTAGCGGATATTTCAGCACATTTAGATGACGCAGAAAAGAGAAAACAGTGCACAAAAGAAAAGTTATGGAGTGGATTTCTGGTTCGGTAAGTGCTTTGTAAGTTCGGAGTTTTCTCAATATATATTGTGTTATTCCTCGAATAAGAAGAAATGCTTAATTGCAAGTGTAGGAATTCGATAGAGGCAGGATAGTTGTCTATCAAAAATGTGAATTATGGTTCTGCCCGTCGCACTCATCGGTACCCGACCACTGCCATTCGAATATGATATCAATGGGATTCTGAGGGTCATACTAAACAACATGCATTATCTCTATATGTTTCCTTTTATTGAAAGAAAATAAAGTAAAAATAGAATGGTTTATATATATTCTTTGAACATATATATATTCTAGCCCATATGAGAAACATCATCATATATATATATATATATATATATATATATATATATATATATATGATATATGATACGTGATGTTACCACGTTTTATATTTCAAATATACTTGAATGCTATAAAAGGTATACTCCATATGTATGAATTAGTAGATTAGTAAGATACATTGGTTGAAAAAATAATTTATTGCAGGTAAGTGTGAAGTCAGCTTGTGTATTCCTAATTTTTTTTGTTTGGAAAACATGCTTCAAATTCTGTTTTTCGTTCATTTAATATAAATGCAAATACATACAAAATAAACGAAAAAAAAAAAAGAAAAATCAGTAAAGACTACAAATCACCAAAGCTTATATTTGTACACGTACATATCGAAACACATTATCTAAATGATTATTTTGTAAAAAGTAACAGTTTTTTTTCAATAAAATACGAGATTTCTAATAATTATTTTTATAAATAGTGTAGGGAACAAATAAAGTAAATGTAAGCAAAAATGTGTCAAGAAATTAGTATGTTTAAAGGAATAATCGTGAACTAAACGCGATTAGACTATCAGGTATACAGGCTATGGAAAAACTTGTCAGATTGATAATAATTCGTTTCAACAAAAAACTATAATCATCATCCCTATAAACAACAGTTTTATTTTAACTATAGTTAAAATATACCTAATTCAATAATTACACACATATTAATAAACACTGTAAATAATATTACTTGAAAAGTTTATGCATGATAAATTTAACAAAGTTTAAAAGAAATTAAAAACTAATACATGTTAATCTTCAAGAACCAGTCATCAATCAGTTATATAACTCTTAAATGCTAATCAAGTAATATTTAAACAAAGAGAAGATGAATGAATAATTTTAGATGTTTTCTTATTGTAAGATTGATTAAGATGGAGTGGTAGTTTTTTAAGCTCATTGTGTTTCAAAACTTTGCCTCGAGAAATAAAATGGATAACATATCAGTCTACGCAATTCATCTTCATTATCTATTTATACGAATACATTTAGTATTTATTTGTATTCAATGAAAGTTAGCCTTATTTTTTTGTTATTTCAAATCCCCTGGAAATTATACGTTCAATGATTTTTATAACCTAGAAAACTATTATTAGGATCAACTTATTATATCATTGCGTACTTTTATATTTAATTGCAAGCTAAGTAAATTTTAACTTGACAAAAAATAATGTTAAAGTATCAAAGAAATACTAGCAAGGAAAAAGTAATTCAGGTATTAAAATTATTTACCTTGAATGCTTCTACTTATGCTTGAAATGAGTTTCATTATCTTCGTTACTTTTTTCAAATTAATGACAGAAATAAAGCAGTAATTTAAAAAATACATTACGGATAACAAATCTCAAATAAATAAGTAATAACATATTATTCATTTTATTTATTTATTTAATGATTCCGAATCATCCGCGTTATTCATAACTTAACTCTAATTGTTTTCAAAAAAGGTTTCTTTAAAAAAAATAAGTTAATTGCAAAAAAAAAAAGGATTTTAAAGAAATACAGAACTACCTTTATCAAGCTAAAACTTGCTATTTTTTAGTAATGGGATTTAAATTCTCATACCAGGTACATGCATTTTTGACTACCAAAATCAATACAAAACTAATTATATTACTATCCTGTTATTGCTCTTTGATTTGATTTTAATCTTGATTTGATTTGCTTTTAATTCATGTCACATTGTGAACCAATACGAGGGTTATTGACAACTCACATTCTAATTTTGAACCATGGTCAAGTGACGAAGACGATCTTATTGCCCCTAAAAATTAAAAATCAATAAAAATAAGTGTCAGTTCTATGGAATAAGTGTAAAAAGTTTTCGTGAATGACTTGAACTGATGTTTATTTTTAAAAACACCACATAAAGGAATGTTTGTCAGTTACATTGATGTAAATTAAAATGTTTATCACGTTAAAATGCATTTAAAAATGTTATATTGAAATTAAGTTTAAAAAGTTAATCCTATACAAAAAGTAACACAAAAATACTTAATTTCTTGATTGGACAAATTATAGAGGATAAAAACACACGACAAAGGTGAAATCATTGAAGTAAAAACCTAAAGCATTGTGTCCCTATAATCCAATTCCCTGTTTACCAAGAAGTTAATCCAACTGCTGGTTAGATGATATGGTATCGGGGTAAACTTGGGCAATAAAACTTGGATAGGGATAAGGAATATGAAAATATAGAGCGACACTTGGAATTCTGATGATTTAAAATTTCGATTTTGCGTAGTACTCTTAATATTCCTTTAGCTTTTTAAGCATGGTGAGAAGAACAAAATATTTGTTTCCAGTTAGTTCTTCATTGTTTTAATTCATCAAAATATTTGAGAAAGTGCTTTCATACGATTTTTGAATTATTAATGATTTTGCAGAACGCCGTGATCCAATTTCATGCTTTTCAATTTGCCCTTCAGGCAAATCATTAATCACAATTAGGATAAACGATCAAGAACCTCGTCATACCTCCCCTACATGATTTCTCTTTAAAAACACACTCAAATAACAAGCAGTAACCGAAGTACATGAAATGACATCACTTTCTGCGAATCCCGTATCGACTGCCACATTTGCGTCATCCACAAAATTGAGAGGTCTGCGTTTGTAGATAGTCATAACGATTTTTGGGACCATTTTTGACCTACTGTAAATCACCAAGTGTCATTTAACCATAATCGATGTCTTTTATATTCTGTATCTCAACAGACTTATACCAATAATAAATATTTTATTCATTGTGATGTCCTATGTAACAAGCCTTTCTCTAAAAATACAATGTGTGTGTGTGATACATTAAATATATTTTATTACTACTTATATAACTTTTTATTAATTACATTTTTACCCTCCTTTCTGTGTTTTGTATTTAAAAAAGGGAGATAAATACTGGAAAGGTATATATTAGGAAAGGCTGATCCTCACACATACATATCTCAGGGAATATTAGAAATCTTTATAAAATTAATAAAATTAGATTTTTACAACGGTTGTTGTTATTTCCAATCCCCTTGGAGCAGGAAAGCCTACACCAAGTCCATTTGACCTTTCCGTGTAATAGTCTCACACACCAGGCCTTGCTCTTCATATAACTGTCGCAGAAAAATGCCCCAGAAGTCCAGAAGATGAGCAGGAGAAGCAAGGAGAGAGCAGGGACAGGTAAAGAAAGACTTTACCCCCTGCACAAAAGTCATACTACGCAGGTGATTGCTTTTAAGGCGCGCCAAGGCCGTCTGATGAGCCCTGGAACTCCTGCACTGTATAGATAGGCCAGGACTCTTAGCTGCGTACCAGTGGTGAGCAGGAGGGTTTCGCCAAGTCAAATTCATTTGATTTCTTTGGAAGGAAGGAATTTCCGTATGGGTTAAGACAGTGGAACTGGGGTTAGGAGATCACATCCCCTACCAGCCAGCTCATCAGCAGCTTCGTTCCCAAGCACACCCACATATGATGGAATCCAGTGGAGACATACTTATTTCCTCTGACCAAGCCTAATTTGGATGAAATATCTAGACCAGTACTGTCCCTAATTTTTGGCCAATTTTTCAAATATTGGATGGAGCTTCTGCTGTCTGTAAGGATCCAGATACTGTCCTTATAAGAGTTGAGAGCATGATCGAGAGCACCACTAATAGCAATGAGTTCCGATCTAAAGACGGAATAGTGGTCAGGATTCCTGATGCTGATTTTAACATCGTTCTCAGGAGTGTTACTAAAAGTACCACTCCCTGCTCTACCCGTATCCGAACGACTACCATCTGTGTAAATAATCAAGGCTTGATCGGGTATGTCATTTATTACTTCAAGTGCCAGTTGTCTGAGTAATTCTGGATGGCTGCTATGCTTGGGAGTGCTGGTCAATAATTCCTCCCAGAATTCAACATGATTAAAAGAATCAATAGGTGTGATGCAGCTAAAAGGTGTAGATGTGTCAACATTGAAATCAATAAAAACATGTTTACGCATGTAATTAAGTGGGCTGTCTCGCTTTAAACGTTGGTTACTTGTCCAATTTAAAATGAAAGAAGATGTTCTATGGAAGGATCCAAAGCTTTTAATTTTGTTAAAATTCCTATATGAGTTGACTTCGAATCTCACAGTTTTTTTTTATAAACTGTTTCTTAGGGACTATACTACGAATATTCACCTAATGAGTTTATTAACGTCTTCCGAAAAGTTAATATATGCTTTAAAATGTAATCCAGTTCCTTTGTTCATCTTTTAATTATACGTACTGTTTTTAAGAAATTAATGTGACTTTTTTTTTCATCTCATCTGTTTTAATTTTTTTCTCTGCTTGTATTTGTAGAGTAGTCGAATGGAACTATAGCTATAGTGGCTGGTAGCCAAGTGGTCAAGGTCACAAACTCGTTATTGACGTGTCATGAGCTCGAGCCTAGAATCTCTGAAGCCTAGCCTTGTAGAAAGCTCAGATACGCGTTAAATTTGTCGAGGCTCAAATGTTCTCCCCGTTGGTGTGGTGTGGAAGTTTGGAGAGGGTGGAGCAGATCAGGTGTCGTTTTCGACCCTTAACCTTGGTTTAAAATTACGAGGTCCGTCGCCTATAGTTCTCGTGAAGTTTTATAGTACGATGCCAATATAACTCTCACTTAATCAACTATAGCCGCGTCTTGTTTCTAAATTTGATTTTGCACACACCTAAATTATGTAATTTTTTTATACTATCATTACTTGCAATGGGAAAAGATCAATTCAAAATGGGGTTCATATGTAAAAAAATTAGCATAAAATTTGAAGTCCATCCCATTATGAGAATTTGTACAAGTTTCACAATTTTTTTTAAAGTTTGAATTTTGCAATCAAGAATTCTTTATCAATCTTTAATTCAACTATTAAAGAACAATTTTTCTCAGAAATTAATATCAAGCGTTTTGCAAACATTGACATTCTTGAGAGTATTGTTATATGATGTAGGCTAGATATAAAAGACAAGAAGATATTTTTGTGTTTTGTTCTTTTTCCTCTCTTAAAATTTTCTTATTCAAAAAAACTTTTAGATTGCATTATTCATAAAATGTTCATTTTTAATTTTAAACTACTGGTTTCTGAAAGATACGAATCAACTGGAAATAGACTGGAGCTTACTAGAACACATAAATCAAAGCACGAATAACATGACCCTTATAAACATTAAAGGAATGAAAACATTACTTATATTTTACTAGGAAGGGTGCACTTCCCTGTTCACCTAACGGTTGACCAACCCTCATTGTACAAATTATACAATTGTTCATACTCATTGCTCAAATTGTAAAACTGTTATTTACATGCATTATGTAGTTTTATTTATTTATTCTTTTTTTTTTTGCAAAATTTGTTCTTGACGCTCCTTTTCAGTTAAATTCATCACAAACTTCATTGATAAAAGGTCCTCAGATTTTGATAAACCTGCAGCTCTTGCAGCTTTCTAGGAAGTTGAATATTTAATTCCTTTAATTATTAATAAGTCTTCGCATGAGACAAAGCTTTTCTTCCACCGCAACGATTCCAGTCGAGGCAATCGTTGGGATATTTTTCTGCGAGAGCATGCAATAATGTACTATCGCAACCTTTTTCATTATATGAAACGAAACACAGGGTTGCCAATTCAGCGCGTACAACACATGCGAAATAGAAGTTGCCTACTTGGCGAGTTATCTTGAACGTTGGCATCATTGAGATAGTACGTAATAAATTTATTACATCATCAGGAAAAACTGTTTAAATATATATTTAGAGATATCAATTGCGTCCTGATATTTTTTCTGGAAATGTAATATGAAAGTTTTATGTTTTGTTATAGATGGAGAATGTTTTGAACAAAAGTAATTAACAAATCATTCAAAAAGCGTACTCAGTCCTGATTTTAAAATTATGAACCTAATATTGATAAACATTTCGTTTTGGATACATAATTGAATGAATATTTATTATACAGAATTATAGCGAAATGACTTGTTTTCTTTTAATTTTTAAGCCTTCGCTGTTATTGTTATCAGTACAATTGTAACTTCGTAAAGGTGAAAAACATCTGTTAGAATTATACAAATGTATTAAATATGAAAATGCCTCTATCTATTTATAAAAATTTAAATTCATTATTATATAAATTTGGGTAGAATTGGAATTTAATGAAAGCTTTAAGACCTCTTACTTTAGTATTGTCTATGCCGTTGATCATTGATATGTATCATTTCAATGTTATTGTTCACCACTATATGTCGATTTAATCATTAACTTTGAACGTTAAACTTCAGGCTCAGTGGAAACTTCAGATCATATGCTAATAAATAGAAATATTACCAAATAATGCTATTTTTTCACAAAGTGAGGTATGTCTTAATTATGTAACATTTCTGAAATAAACAATAATACTTTTGACAATAATACAACAATAATACTTGACAGCACCATCAACTTGAAATATCAATGTTATCTTACATGCTGTTTGAAATAGAAATCGACGAAATCATATTGCTCAGTTGACATTATTTGTGCTTTTATTGGAGTTTACTTAACAAAATTTTTTACATATTTCTGAGTTTGTTTACTAATTATAAGTAATTTGCATTACAATAATCATTTCGTTACTATTTATATGTGATACAGTTTTGTGAATTTCAGGTACAGATAACTATTTGTATAGATTTCGATAAATTTAAAGAGATGCTTTGATTTCTTCTGTTTTCAGACTCATGTATTATATATCTAAAATATGAATAAATAATCACATAAAATAAAGAATAATTAAGTTTAAATCCTTTGATGGTAATTGTGATCCAAAGTTCCTTTATTGGATTCTTAGTCCCATGAAGATCCCACATTCGTTTATACCCGATTAAGCATAGATATTATTGAAATAGAACTATTGTATATTCATCTATTAGATTTAACGGTGAAGAATGTTTGGCTGTTAAATAAGAGGGATTGTTCATTGCATTCTATAAGTCCCAAGCGTCAATATATTGTAAATTAAAACTGTGACTTTGAATCTTGTTTATGCCAGGGACACAAAAAATAGAGGGAACTCTTTTTTAGATCTTCGTAGATTATCAATTAGAAGAAAAATAAAATGGAGATAAAATACAAAACTTTCGATACTGAATGTACGAAAATATAAAGTTGAAGTTGGCAAAATGAAATAGCATAATAGCAAGATGAAGTAGCACATTGACAAGAAGAAGTAGCACATTTCCAATTATATAAGTGTAATACAATTGGTAACAATAGTTAATAATTGGTATAACAATTATGTAAGTGAATAAGTTTTTCAGTCAATGTGTGTATGTGATTTTTCTTTCTATGAATTTCTGTGATTTGGATTTGATTGAATTTTTTTAAGCCATTAAAATTGTATATTTTATATTTAAGCAAAAGACAATAAATATGAAATGTATTCTTTTTTAAAAGGTTATGAGTTTTTCTACAATAGCTTAATGTGATAAATTGAATATGTATTAGTGTACAATAAACTTGCATACATATTTTCCCATGATTTTAATTTTCAATCTGCTTCATCTAATATTATGTCCTCGAAACTTTACATTCAAATAAAACCATAATTGATTATATTTATTTCAATTAGTCTGATAAACGACTTTTAATTACTAATCATTTCTTTTTCTCATTATTATGATAGATTTCTGATCATAATAATCAGAAATTAATCACTCTATTTAGGAAAAGTAGTTAAATATCATAAAAAAAACTATTTCAGGAAGCATATTTTAATTTATTTGAGTTGAATATGTCTCTCAAAGTAAGAAGCTAATTTACATGAAAGTTAAATTTTTTTAAGGTATCCGACTACGTTCGGAAACGTGATTTTGCAAAAAGCATAAATGGATAATTTTCATGATATTTAGTGTCACTTAGATTAGAATATATGCATAAAATTGTTTTAAGGTCATTTTGACAAAAAACATTTATTTAAATATAATATTTTGGCAAAAAAATAACTTAGAATAATCTTTTTTCCAAATGTTCTCCTTTTGTGAAAAATGGTTCTATTATAGTAATAGTTTGCCTGTATATATATATAGCTCAGACCTCTCTACAGAGGCTCAACTAGAATGTTTGAAAAATTCACATTATTTTCAAAGTTACCACCGACTGAAATAATTATTGGCGTTTTTTTCTTAAAATTGCTCCCCTCTGTTTTTGTAAAATATGAATAAACCCACTTCTAAGTTATATATTCCAAAAATTCTAGTTGAGCCTCTGTAGAGAGGTCTGAGTTATATACAGGCAAAATATTATTATAATAGAAGCATTTTTCACAAAAGGAGAACATTTGGAAAAAAGATTATTCTAAGTTAATTTTTTGCCAAAATATTATATATAAATAATTTTTTTTGTCAAAACCTCCTTAAAACAATTTTATGCATGCATTCTAATCTGAGTGACACTAAATATCATGAAAATTATCCATTTATGCGCTTTTTTAAAATCACGGTTCCGAACGTAGTCGGATACCTTAAACTCTCGAAATAAAATCTCAACTCCGTTTTTTCTAACCTCTATTTCTATTCAGAATTTATCGAAACTCTCAAATTCTTTCAGCTGAAAACAAATGATTTACGTAGGATAAGCTAATGATAAATTTCAAAGTTTATATTTTTGAAATCTTAAAAATATAATCCCATTTACACAGGAAATTAATTTATGTACATATTACAGATTTAATTACTTTCAAAATTCATCTAAAATAGTATATTAAAAGCGAAATTTTTAGTTATTTTACAAAAGTCGCCAATCGGTGTAGTGGTTAGTGACGTTGATTGCTGTGCAGTAGGGTCTGGGTTTGAATCCCGGAGAAGGCATGGATGTTTGTGCGGCTTGAGGCACTCTAAATAGTCGTCGAGATGCAAGCTCTCTCCTGAAGTTGGTGGAAGGGGAATGAAGGCGGAAGGACCCTGACCACCTCAGGTATTCTTCCACAAAATTGGTGTGGAACCGAGCCAAATCGTACTGTCATCAGTATGGTGCTCAAAGCTAAGGATAATAATAGGCGTACTACGAGTCATTTGCAGCAATGAATTTCATGCAGAGCTTCAAATCGGAAAAACCATTATTTTGGTTGGAACGAAAACCTCAACTGAACCGTAAAAAAAATACCGGTTTATTTTGGTTCGATCATTTTTCTACTGCAACGAACTTATCATTATCTTCTAATTTAATATAAACCATATACTTATCGTCGCTATATGTCAACCATATAATTACATTTTTGTTTATGATAGAGTTATATTTATAGTAAAAATAAGAATATATATACTTAAAATAAAATTATTCATTTGAAACTGAACCGATATATATATATATATATATATATATATATATATATATATATATATATATATATATATTTGGTTGAACTGAAACGAAAAAATTTACGGTTCGAAGCCTTGATTTCATGAGCTTTGATCTGACACTATCAGACAGATGTCATTAGCAATAACACAACAAAAAAGTTGTTTATTTTTGAAAATTCATCTAAAAATTCTTGAAAAACGAAAATTGGAAACCGAATCCTTTTATATTTGAGCGAAGTGTATTTTTTTGTTATTAACTTTATTACCTTTCATTTATTCATTACTTTGTTATTATTTAATGTAATGTATTTATTTTTTTATATTTAATATTTAATTTTCTCACGTTTATTACATCATATTTTATATTTATTTATTTAGCTTATTTTTCATTATTTCCCTTTTAATATCTTTATTCACTTTATTTTAAACGCATCGTTTCCTACATTTTTATTATTGTTTCACATAAATTAATATTATTTATATCCGACCAATAAAGGAATCCGATAATATACATAAGTACACACGTATCCATAATATTTATTAAAATACATTTTCAGTCATCTTTACTATTATAAGAATTTTCTATTTAGAGCGACTACTTTACGAATGATGAAAGAAATGCAACAGAAGTGCACGTAAAAGTACTAGTTAGTACTTACAACAAGATATTAACATTACTCTTTTCGGTCTGTCAAAGATCGAAAAAATAATCTTCAGGATTCAAACGGGGCATTATATTTTCATATATTCAATTCAAGCTGCTCTTTTAACCTTACTATAGATTTGAATTAATAAATTCTTTTGACAAGTTTGAATGGTACGAAATACAACCAAAACGAATCATAAGCTCTCAAAATAGCTACAGACAATATTAAAGAATATAACAATTCATTGATTGTTATAACAGAAAGCCCCTATCTCGTGACTACAACTCTAATTCCATACCTTCCTTTATGTTGTTCCCTTTGATTTTCTTACTATTGAAAGATATAATTTGAAGCTTTCTCTTTTCCGTCACCTAAGATGTTCTAATTTTACTCGTGTTTCCAAAGTCATAACAATTTTCATTTGTTTTTCATTTTAACTTGAAATAACTGCAGGTCAGTACAAATAGCATTTGCTTTTGCTAATAAAAGTTGAAAAGGGAAAAGGAGAGGGAAGAATAGAAATTGAGACAAAGAGCTTTAAGTTAGATCACGACTTTAAAAGGAAGAAAAATTATGAAAAAGGAATAGAGAATCTCGACCTAGTGTCAATGAAGATAGTATCACTTTTACTCCTCTACTCTACATTTGAACTGCAATTTTGAGTATTCATATCTATTTATTGCCATTGGCTTATGTTAAAGAACTTGTTTTGCTTTAATAAGAATTACTTGAGAGTATCTAAAACCTGTAATATTGCAAACATATTTGTGTAAAAAAACGATTCTAAACATATCTTAAATACTATCTTAATAAATAGAAAAAGTATTGAAATAATATGTAATATGTACATTAATTATTTTCTGGAAATTGTGAAGAGTTTATTTATAGCTTAACAAACATATACAGTTGAATCTGTTTTTGTGCGGTAGATAGGGACCGCATAAAAAAATCGCCCAAGAAAGTATTCAAAAATTTCATAAATTCTTACATATAACAAAATAATTCGTGCATATACTACAAAAACATTTTTATGCGGTGGATAGATACCGCATAAAAAAGTCGCATTTATAAAATATGCTAATTATTTGCGAAATTTATGAAAGAGTACTTCCATAACAAAATAAATTATTACATATTACACATGGGAACATTTTAAAAACATATAGTTTCTCATTGTATATACGGATAAGTCTTTAAAATGTACATACATAATTCTTCGCTACTCATCGTAATCAAAAAGTCCTGTAATGAATAAATTCAAAATCGTTTTCGTCATTTGAAGGTGCAATTTCAATTGATTTATTTTTTGGCAACATAAAGTAAGAGATAAGTTTTTGTGACGAAGGACGGGTGGTCAGTTGCTTGTAATTGTCACGATAACTAGCTATACATGATTGAAACCCTTTTCGGAATTTTATACTTCTTTCTTAACTGGTATCTTTTTTCAGAAAATGCTTTTAAAATTTGTTGGAAAGTTGGACCCCTGCCTATTTTTATCCGCTCTCAAAGAATCTAGCTTCTTGCCCGTCTTCATAATGTATCAAATTATTGATAATGTCGCTGTCATTGAAAGTTTCGTCTTCAATCAAGCGCTGGATGATGGAGCGTTGAGAGAAAGCAACTGAATGCGCATTGTCGGGAGACTGTTTATAACAAATGAACAGAGCGTCTTGAAGTGTCTATATTTCAGTGGCGTAACGTACACCTCCGCATTCCGGGGGGGGGGAGGTAGGACTCTAGGGGCTCAAGGCCTGATTTGCGCTAAATACGTATTTGCCCAATTTATAAAATATAAAAGGCGAAACCTGCCTTTCAGGGCGTAGTGGGTCCAAACATTCTCCTTTACGCCACTAGTAAATAGATAGAAAACATTACGGTGGCGTCAACGCCGTTGAAATTCACACACCGCATAAAAAATATCTCACATAAAAAATAGCACAAAAATAAAATCGCACAAAAAGGAAATTGCATAAAAAAAAACCAGCACAAAAACAGATTCGACTGTACATACAAGCATCCCTGAGAATGTGTGCATGTATGCGGGTATACAAAATCATGTAATAAAATTGAAGTAAAATAACTCAGGCAACATCAAAATAAAAAACTAAAAATACTCCTCACTTTCTTAAAAAAAATTTTCTTTTCAATTCTGGCCAAACCATTCAACATATTTTAACACTTTCTCATAGAAAAGGATTTTATCTGTATTAATTAAAGGTTCATACACATTAATCAAGTTTGAGAACGGATTTTAAGGATAACTTAGGCTGTTCAGAAATTGCTCTTTTAATCGTACGACGTTTTATAGTTTACAGCAAAATGTATCTATAATTCATAGACTTTTAAATGTTCGAAATATTTGAAATATCAATAGACTAGACAACACTAATATTACACCTGTTTTAAAACAAGAAATAACGCATTACTCGTATAAAAGAAAATTCCAATAAAAGTTAGCTGCAAGATAAAAGAGCAAAGGGCTTATCCATTATCTCGTTATGTAAAGTACATTAAACTGGCTAAGGGACAAAAAGCTTAAATTGTTGCTAAGATTACAGTTCCAGTGGTAAACTATAGTAGTTCTATTATATATAAATGTACAGAAGATTTAAGTCTATTTAATAATAAAATAATATTCTGAATCGCATGGATTAGGAATATAAAAGGAAAATATCTTTAAAAATTTAATTATATCTAGTATTATTGTAATTAACTACAATATAATTCAATAGGAATGAAAATAACAAATAAGTAAAAAATTTTAATTAAATTAAAATTAAAATTAAAGCAAACTAAAAAGCAATAATAAAATTTAAGACCAGAAAATTAGATTAAATAGAAAATTAAAGTGAATATACAAATAAATTTCGATATTTCTTATAAAAATATCTTGTATTTTTTAATACTTAGTTTTAAATTAGTAGCTGTAATTTTTGCTTCCGTGTATAAATTTTAATTTAAATAAGAGGATTTTTATCTATAAATAGTAAATTCTTCACGAAATCATTTGGGAAAAAAATTGCATAACGTTATTCTTTATTTAATTATCATTTCTAAAAAATTGACAGATCATTATTTTATAAACTTAAATGTAACTAAATTTGTGTAAAATTACTTCAAATGGATAATAAATTTGAAGCTAAATTTGATAGTGACTCAATAATTTACCGACGATGTATCTTAATTTGAGACAAATAAATTGTAGCGGAACAATGCTATTTAAAACATGCTTTAAGTTAGGGAAATTTATAATTATTCGGTATTGCATAAGCTATTTACATGAAATATAAACTAACAGTTGAACATTATTTAGAAGTTATGAGCAATTTTTTGATAACAATGTCTCTAATTGAAAAAAAATTCATTATTTTTCTGCACCGTTTATGTTACACACACACACACACACACACACACATATATATATATATATATATATATATATATAAATTGTTGTATCATCATAATTTTTTTTTTAAATTCATATAATTTTTGAGTCGAAAGTAGAACATATTGCATAATTTACAAATAATAAGGTTTTAATAATATACAAACATATTAGGAATATTTTTCTGGATATTTTTTTCTTAAACTGAATATTATAGCAAACTTGTGTTAAAACATATTAATTTTCTAGAAATCTTAGATTAATCAGGCAGTTTTTATGATAAAAACGTTTCAATGCGATAAATGTTATTAAAACCATTTATTGCATTTTTTATAAAATCTATTCAACAGATAATGATTCATTTAACTATTGAATAGATTTTTTTGAATAAATTATGTTAAGAAATTGGTAAATATCTTTTTTCGAAGCTTTTAACTCTTGCTATGCTTTTGTCTAACGGGGATTTTATCAGAACTTCTTGTTCAGGTCAAGAGTTGTGACTTGGAAATAGATTTTCCTTGTTCCAATCTTATCTAGATCTAGTTTATGAATAGTTAGGTTGATTGTTAGATTATAGTAAACAAAGACAGAAGTAAATTATACGCGTATAAGAAGTATATAAATTGAAAACGTCAAGTTTTACCTGTACTTGCAATTATGAATCTAGATTATATGTAAAATAATGGTATATATGAAACGTTAGTTAAAATAATGACAATAAAATAGTTGAATCCTAATTAAAAACAGTTTTACTTCGTTAAACCTTTATCCTAGGTAGACAAAAGTAAAAAGGTCATTTAAAAGAATGACTTCACTCTTAGTTTTTTAAAATGCATTATTGTGAACTGCAATGAATTAACTTTTAATCGTTGGAAGAAAAACAAATATAGAATAGAAGAATAGAATTGGAAGAATAACAAAGAAAATATAGGAATATTTTTGAAGAAAATTCCAGTTTTCAAAAAGAAATTCATTTAAAAGTTAAATCCATAGCTTACAATACTTCTTCTAATTGTAGTATCACTATTATAAATAGAACTTAAGCCTTCTAAAACAATAAAAAGAAAAATATTTCCGTATCTTCTTCAGATACATTAAAAAATAAATACAGTTTACTTCTCATTAAATTAAAATAAACAATGGCATGATGGAGGGTTTAAAATAGCTCTTTATCTCTAAAAGTTTTGCATAATAAAGTGAGTATTTTTTTAAAGAATTATGAGAAATAATTGAATTACAGGACTTCTTTTATTGCTGTATTATTTTTAAGGATTTATAACAAACAGTCACGATTAGGATAAACTAAATGGTACATAATTATTTCAATTTTCTTTGGAATACTGAAAATATTAGAATAATAGGAAGAATGAAATTCAAAATGGGGAATCACGACATTAGAAAACAACAAAGAATTTTTTTAATCGCATTTTTATAAATTATATGTTTTAAATTATAATAATCAAGCTAAGGTACTGCAGGATAGAATTATAGAACTTATATTTATTTAACCACCTTTTTCACAGTGGAGATTCTTGCGAAATTATATGGTCCGAATGTGTGCTATAGTTCCTGAATTGTTTGTAATTAAATTTAAATCAATGTGATCTAAAAGCTTTTTTCTTATAAAAAGGACTACTCATTCTTTTGATTTATGATTTTTTTAAAATTCTTACTAAATGGTGTACGCATTCATATCCAAATGCGTTAAAAAGTTTTAGGAAATGCAAATAAAGCCAAAATTTTCCCAAATAGTTTTATTTTCTTATTTCAATATACAGGGTGTACAATATACAAATGCTGTGTACAAACTTTGAGAGGAGACAGAAAATATTCTGAGGAGCCATAATTACATAGGAAAGCATGTGTGGGAGCGTAAACCTAACAAGATAAAGAGACACAATAAGGCCACAACACAAAATGCTTTATCACGCAAAACGCTTTATTACAGAATAAACAACAATAAATAAAAATATGACATAAAAGCATCATAGAAGGTGTTTGAAATTGTGGCCATAGGCCTGCACGACTTCGAAGCGACATGGATTGGCTGACATATTCGAAAATACCGGGCGTTTCACGGATTCGTAGCAGCAGCGATGGATATTCGTGCAACCAGGTCCAATTCAGAATGGACACAAGGCTCTTCATGACACCCTATAGAAAAAAATCCAGAGGAGATAAATCAGGAGATCTGAGTGACTAAACAATAGGACCACCACGCCCGATTCACCAGTTTGGAAATATCCGGTCCAAATGGTCACGTACACACCTTCCATTATGAGATAGTGCCCCGTCCTGCTGAATCCACATGTGGCGTCGAACAGGTGTGGGAACATCGTAAGCAGTTCCGGAAGTAACTCCTGTAGAAAGACGAGATACTTGCCAGAGTACAGTCGAGGCGGTAAGATGCATGGGTCGAGTAAACCGTCCCCCACGATTCTCTCCCACACATTAACAGCGAAGCGTTGTTGTGTGACACGTGGTCGTGTGCTGTGTGGGTCGTTTAAGGCCCCCATGTGCGCTTTGTGCGTATCGAACTCCCCTTCACGTGAAAAGATTGCTTCATAACAAAACAACATGTAACTGGCAAAGTGCATGTCTGCTGCACTTTGGTCAACAAACTACTGTGCAAACGTGACACGTTGTGGATGATCATCTGGCTGTAATAACTGCACTCTCTGTACATGAAACGGATGTAAGGCTTCACTCTGCAGTACACGATGAACAATTGCTCGAGATCTTCCGATTGCAACGGCAAACACCAGTACACTGGAACTGGGAATTTGGTCCACAGCATACAACACACCCTCTTCAAATATGGGTATTTGTGCTGATCGCGACCACTCAGTACCTTCAATCGTAGTTCTAAAAGATCCATCTTCTGCCAGGTTCTAATGCCCCTGAGTGAACGTTTGATGATTCGGTTGCCACCTTGTTGGATATCTTTCCACATACAACCAAACAACAGCACTACCATTTTCGTTGGCTAGGCCGCAGATGAAACGTATATCCGCTAACTCGACGTTCGTATAACGATTCATGTTCATCACAACGATTAATGTCTGTGTCTGAATAGAGGAAACCACTTTTATCGACCTTACGAGCTCGCGTACAACGCAACCCATTGCTTTCCTATGTATTTATGGCATGTTTTCTACTTCCCTTCCAAGTTTGTAAACGGCATTCGTGGACAACCTGTAGAATTTGTTTAAATCAAGTTATGATTCTTGTAAATCAATAACTTATATGTTTAATAGTTAATCAATTTTAATCTAACATTTATGAATAGTTAAGGACATTTACAAGCATTCTTCAATGTTATTAGTAAACTAACATATCTTGTATTTAATGTTCAGATTTTAACAATTCAAAGAGTTTGTTCAATTTTTTTAAAAAGTTAATCGCACATTTTTGAAAAGAGATTTAATGAATAACTTCTATCAATTGTATTTGTATACTATTCGCAGCAATATTTCATATATGTGCAATATATGAAATTTAATAATTTAAAGATGAAAATCTATCCAGGACAAATGCAATTTGTTTGAATTAAATCCTGTATGGTGCTCAAGACTACGGCCAACGACAGGCGTACATCTAGTCCCTTGCCATGATGAATTTCGTGGGCCTCTATCTCACTACGCTAGACAGGTGGCATTAGCAACAACAACATGAATTAAATTGATTAATCACATGTACTACAAAAACAAGACACTTCTTTTATTACATGTACCATGAGGCAAAAAATGATTGCTCTTTCAGATTTTGAATTCCCTTGGAGGCTTTCGAGTTAAAAAAATTTTATACATTGCCTATTTATTAATAATATTTACAATAATACAAATGAATTGGTCAAAAGGGAGTTTTAAGTAAAAAGAGAATCAACTACAAAGGAGTTCCTAGCCTGAATTTTAGCCAATTTCCAACAATAAATATCACATATACATTAGAAATATCGTTACAGTATTACAAAATCTAAAAAAACAAACAAAGAGGAATTAGAATTTTTTTAAATGTGATAATTTTGAGTTTTGCTTATGATTACTTGTTGTATATTAAATGTAATAGTTGTAATAGATATAAACATTTAAAGAGAAAGATATTGGATTTCAAAATCAAAGTTAAATCTAGAAAAAGAGGATTCATAAACAAAAAATTTGAATACTCAAATAAAATGATATGCAATTTAACAGTTTTTGTTTAATTCTCGAAAATTTATGGACCCAAAAAAATTTATTTTTGTGATCATTTAGCTGAAATATATTTTATTTATTTTTAAACAAAGAGAGCTATTAATTTAAAATTTAATTGGTGATATAATTGTTTGAGGAAATATAATCGGCTGGATCACAAGGTAATTTTATTTGAAGTTATTTTTAGTTTAAGTTTGATTCATAAAATAATGATTATTGCTCGTATCTTAAATTTCTGTGTACTTGATTCTTTGGTACTTCTGAGTTTGAAACACCGCTGATTCGCATTAATAATTTTCAACAGTTTATTGTACAGGTAAATATTTTTAAAAAATGATTAAACTGATAAGTTTTTTACTGTGGAATTATTATGGTAAAAACATGTAGTTACGGAAATACAGGTAAATAAGTAAGGAATTCCTAAATTAAATGAAATATTAAAAATATATGTTAAAACTAAATATGTTAGTGAATCATCTTTATTTGGTTGTAGTTGTTTAATGGATTGATTAGACATTGTTATTTAAGTTTTATATTTTATTTATGAGCAAAAAGCGAAAAACAGCAACGCAAATACACTGTTAAAAGCGTTATTTCCGGAGATCTTAGCTTTTATAATCACACGATCTCCGTTAGTTACTAATGTGATTGGGGTCAGAATCAGTTACTGGTGAAATATTTCATCATCTTACTTCGAAATGTTTTTGATGAGATGAGGCTGTGGTTAAAAGGTTATTTCTCGTTAGGTAGGTCAAATTAAAGAATTAATTATCATACGATGACGTAGAGCAGCGGTTCTAAAACTTATGATCGTCTCGGTCCCCTTTACGTATTAGCCTGACATTGTGGATGTGCAAGATTTTATGCACCTCTTCTTGACTTCCAACGCATCGCTGAGTGATTTGAAGTTTTCTCAGTGATACTCAGACTACCTCTGATACTTATACACACTTTTAAAACACTTCTTTTTTCCGTTTCTGCTATTTTTTGTAAATATTACGTTGTAGTAATGCCTATATGGTTGCAAACAGTAAAAAAATTAATATTCTTGATCGAAATACAAGTTTTAATAGAGTGTTTTCAATGGGGGCAATTTAGGGATCTAGTCTAGGATGGCACATCTTTCAATTTCCACGAGTCATTTTCAAAGACTGCAATACAGGGAAATCTTAAATGAGAGACTTTCGCGGACCCTTTGGAAAGGCGCTAGGAGTCCCAAGGGGTTTACGGACCACAGTTTAAGAACCGCTATCTTAGAGGATTCAAGACCATCATGAATTAAATAAAATCTCCCTAAACAATGTAAATGGTGAATTACACACAACATAGATGGATATTCTTTTTAATAATTTGCTGGTATTAATTTAAATTAATTAATGTCAGTGTGTGAATAGTTGAATCCATACGAAACATACTTAACATGGATATCTACGCGCTTCAAAAGGTATTATTGTAGTTCATTGCACTTTTGGAAACTGTCGCGAATATCTATAAATAGGAGTGATCACATAAGAGTCTCTTAGTTTAGTATAGCAACTTATCATTATGTCTTGAGCATTGAGGGTTAGTTGTATCAAACAAATATCTTCCAGAAATAGTGAAATTTGTTACAACATTCTTCTACATCTTTGTCAAAATTGCGGAGAGTAAGCGAACTACTTTGATGTTGCAATTTTTACAAATATTTACTTCCTTGTATCTCTTTCAAATAGCTATTTTTCCTCGCGACGTGTTACTGGAGTCAAATAGGTTATCAACTTCGTAACAATAGTCTTTAACTTCGGTATCCTTTTTTAAAAAAACTTGACCTGTAAAATATGTGTATCACATCCCTTATTTTTACCATAAATCCATCTATAATATGAGGCACTAGGGGACCTTAACAGAAATATCCCCTAGAATAAGACAAATTGTCTTGAGAAAGTTCACTGCTAAAGGAATTCTTATCAAGGGCAGGTACATTTGGAATAAAATTTATTTTCATACTTATTCGAAGAAAATTCTATCGAGGGTTTTTAACATGAACCCAAAATATAGAGGCTGTACTAATTTAATATTTACTACAATTTTCAATGCTTTTGAATGTTACGAGGCTTTTTTTCAAATTAAGGTGACACAGTACGATTTATATATATATATATATATATATATATATATATATATATATATATATATATATATATATATATATATGTAACACCTTTGTGTGATTTGATGGTTTTCACAAATTTTTTGCTTACCTCCAATGTATAAATATTGTGTAAAACAGTTTTTGTGATTAAAATACCACAAAAGGCTAACTATTTATTTTCTAAAAGAAAAATTTTAAAAAACTCGAAGTGATTTAAAAATGTTGATTCTCCCCCTGCAATAATTGATTTACACACATGCAATTTTTTAAGAGTGCGCGAACTATGTATAACAAAAGTTGGTATGGAATTTTTGATAACTAAATTGATATTTATTAAATACCTTTTTTTATGAATGATCACTTAAAATTCCTGCAAAAATGCATAAATTCTAAATTGAACTATTTTTTTAAAACAAATATTGCTTTGATTCAAAAATGCATACCAGTTTTTATTACAAGTATTTATAACAATAATTAGAAAAAATATCAAAGCATTTGGCACAATAGAAAAAAATTCCTCTTAAATGAAGATGAACTAGTTATATTTTTCTTTCTGTGTTTAGTCAATTTTATCTTTTTATTTGGGATGTGAATTGAAACGCACATAAAAACTATCATAATTCTGGATTATTTTTAATTTAGTGATTTCATATTTTGTGATATTATAGAATGTATAAAAAGCATTTGATTCGATGTTTTGATCAGTTTTTGTCAATTGAATTCTACTGTGTCCCTTTAATACAAAACTGCTAAAATGTGAATAACTTCATGCCTGTTTTTCAGGAGCTCTTATTAATTATGACATCTTTTAACATGAACTACCTCTGCTTCTGTTCTTTAAATGCTTTCAGCTCACCCATCACGTTTTCATTTACCACATCTAATTCAAATCTTTATTCACAGACACTAATGTGATGAATCATGATAGATCAAGACGAACCCGGTTTCGAACTGTATCGTCAGGTCGCAGATCGTGATGCACCTCAACTCCCACACGCGGGGTGTAGGAAGAACGAGAACCTGCCTGTAACATTATAAAAATGACGTCACCGCCACCCATCAAGATGACAGCTCAAGAAAACTCACGCAACCTTAGCAGTAATAAATTCATCATGCTTGTTTTGAAATTTGAATTATTTGGCGATTAATGGATTCATTTTCTGTGAATAAATAATGTTACATTTCTCCGCAGGTGTTGTGCATGTTGGCGAATTTTCGCCACTTTCTCGAGTATCGTGAACTAAGAGGTTGCGATTTATCAGCTGTAAAATGAATCTTTAATATCTGGCGAATGCACGATGTGCATTGTATGCATAATTTTCAGATTTAGTTCTGAAACAGAAAATGTTTTGTTATAACTCTAAATTTGAAAATTATGTATGTAGTAAATATGAATGTGTGGGCGGAATGTCTCATAAACGCAGTAGTTTCGACCTTTGTAGGTAGGTCATTGATGGTTTTGATATGTTACAATATGGTAACTATTACAGAAAGAGAGATGGAAAATTGAAAATGTTTCGTAATAGAACTTAACGTATATGGTTTATTCGTAAACTAGCGTCAAACGTTTATATTCCTGTTTAAAGTTGAAAAAACGACGAGAAATAAAACTAAATTTTTGAAATTAGATACATTTAAACGAAACTAAAACTATTTATGAAAAAAGAAACACAATTGAATAAATTTTAGTGAAAATAAGTGTAATTACTTCCCTGTTTTGAAATATCTGATATCTAGAAAAATATGTATTATATATGTAAATCCTACTATTTAAATTCGTTTCATTCATATAAGTCGTCATCAAAAAGTACATGCATAAGAATTTGACGGTTCTTAGATGAAAGATAATTTTTACGGGATATTTCTTATGTATAAGATGTCGAAAATAAAAGTTCTATTCTAGTTTTAAAGTTTTTTTTATAAATTCAGTAATCATCAATTATAAATTTCATTTAATCAATGAAAGGAATTGGGAAAAAAGGAGAATAATTTTATTATAAAGAGATAAATGAATGTACTATTTTAGTTATTGCTGTATGTAAAGTAAATTTTGTAATCTTTATTTAGTGTTTTGAAAGTAATACCTTTTTCCAGACAACTGAACAAGAATTTAGAGTTTTTGAGTCATAGTATTAATATTTTAATTTTATTACCTTTAAGTAATTTTTTGGGAGTGGTGAGATTTAAAATTCCCTTTTCAAAATCTCTAAGACGAAATCATCAACCGGGAAAAACAAGTTCAAAACAATACTCAGTATCAACATGAACACTGAGTTAAGTGGGTTACTTTATAAATATACGCATTTTATAATGAAGGTATCAATCACGAGATATCGTATGTGTTCTCGAGCTACCTTACAAAGAAGACAATTCTAGATATTTTGGAGATATATACGAAGCTTCGCCCACTACTGTTAAAACTAGATTTATATATTTTCTTGTCTATTTCTGTTTTTGAATTTATGCTCATTTTGAAAAGGAATATGTTGTATAAATAAAGTGCTTGTTTCCATATTTCGTATTGATAAAGCACCTGAGCATAGTTTAAGATAAAGCATAGTTTAATATCTCATTAATTAAATACAAAAAGTAAACATTTCGAATAAAATTAGTTGATTTTAAATAAAAAAATTCAAAATAATATTTTCAAATTAATTTGTTTTAACTTTTCTTAAAAGATCTTAAAAATAAAGATACAGAAAAATAAGTTATACTTGAGAAAAGAACAATGTACAATTTGGAAATTAATTCAATTGGAAAATAACTGCATTTCGAATAAATTTGCTTCATTTCAAATAAATCTTAAGATAAATTATCATAAAAGGAATATAGTTTTCGTTCCTATCTTCGTATGCATATCTATTTAGCTAAATTTTCAAAGATTCGCTTGTGTGTTTAGAATAAATTTATTGACGTAGAAAAATAATTTTCCTTCTTTAAGTTCTTGCTGCAAGAGGACAATGAATAATAGCCTTATCGTTTGTGTACATTTAAATGATTTATTCCTAATGATATAATATTATCAAATGCATAGTCGTTTATTTATAACATTCCACTTTCTGTAATTCACAGAATTCCTTATTAATGATTAATTCACTAAATATTCTTAATTGTCATATATTCTGACACATTTTTAAAAGAATTGTGAGCCTTAGGAAAATCTATTCTAATGCAGTATAGTAAGATTGAGATGTTAGCTTGAATTTGAAATGCATATTTATTTCAAATCTAAATGATGTTCACAAAATTTAGTCTTTTTTATTAAGGCTTGATACACACATTTTTGAAATAGCTTTTTATATAATGTTTACTAGAAACTTTTCTGGCTTTAAATTTTTTAGAAAAATAAAATTGATAAAATTTTACTAATATTTTAAACCAGTTTATCGGGAAAAAATTTTATGTCATCCAAAAAATATTAAACTTTTCAAATCAATTTCTTTTTACAACTGTAGTACAACTTGAGTTTTTCAGACTATTTACTTAAGTTGCACTAAAATTTTAAAAATATATATTACTTTCTTAAAATATCTCAAAGTAATTTATTGGGTAGATAAGAATTTAAAAATTTTAAGCTTATACATAAATATACATATATTTAAATTAGATATATCATCAGATTAATTTCCAAAGCAATATGTTTTAAATTTAAAAAAACAGAAAATAAAACATCCTGGACTTCTTAGGAAGCTAAGAATAGTTAAGAGATTTTGCGATATAGTGTCTCAATTTTTAAACATGTAAGTTTCTTTATGCTTACAATTGAATTAAGGATAAAGCAAATTTTTCCGATTTTTATTAATCTAATGAATGATATGAAATGCAAAAAACAATATCCTGTACATTTAATTATATTGTGCTAAATACTAAAAGTAAACATTAATAATTCAAACTTATAAGAATTATTAAGGAAGAAATAACACAAGTGTTTCAATTTTATAATTTGAAGAAACGCTAAACTTGAACAAATGTGTAGATTAATTATTATTCTTGAAACAAAAATAAAAGTAAAAAAACACACACACAAGAAGGATATTTAATATATAAATAACTGTTTACTTTAGAAAAATTAGAAAGGGGAAAAAAGAAGTAAGGAAAAAACAGTAGGAGGAACTTCATTTTACATTTAACCAAGAAATAAAGAGTCCTAGTAGTAATTTATTATCTTATACGTGGGCAAAACAAATTAAATAGACAAGCACATTGAAGAAAGGAATTATTTTAATTTGTGGAGAAAAATGAGTTCTTTAAAAAAGCAAACAATGGACAATTATTTCTATGAAAAAACATTTCGAAATAACGTATTAGTTATATATATAATAAATGTTTCCTTTCTGTATTTATTTTTTTAAAATTATATATTTAGCACTTTTATTCAATTAACCTTTTTTGAGAAATTGATATTTCAAATATATAGCGTAATTTTAAAATTATTAAAGCTAGATTACTTTTGCATGTACGAAGAAAATATGCAAAAACTTACAAGTAATTACTTTGAAAAATACTTGAGATACAATATTTTTACATTTAAAAAGTAAAACCATGAAAAATACGTTGTGAGAAAAGATTTTAAGAAAAATAAAGAGAAAAACAAGTTCAAATCTTACGGTGTTTGAAATAAAACAGGTTAACAAAACATGGTTTTGTTTATGTCTTTCGTTTTACTTCAGATACCATTCTAAATTTAGCAGAATAAATTTCTTAAATTTCAAGATAATTTGAAAAATTGAAGAATATTTTTGTCTTTTTCCCCTAATGAGTTTTACAAACATTTAAACCACTTTCCCCAAAAAATTTAAAACTGACAACCTCTGGATTATCGTGTGTTAACCATAAAAACAAGGATGAATAAAATGAATAAGTGGGTAATATTTTCACAAAAAGGTTATTAATATTCTTTTGCTAAGATGCGTGTGTCAAAGACTGATAAAATCATATTAAACTTTTGGTAACTGTATCCAAACTAAACAAATTAATGCAATGATTATCTTGTCAAAAAATATACATCATAAAAGCTCCAGAACTATATCTATTTACAAATGTGTTATCTCACACAATTCAATATCATCCTAAGTATTACTCAACCTCTTCGAACATCCATACAGTGTGAAAGATTCTCAACAATTGTGAAAGATTCTCTATTACTTAACAGTAACAGTTTCCGAAATTCTGGATTTCTCTCAAAAATACGAGATTACAAGTTCAAGTGTCAAGTACAATATCCTTTTTTCCCACATGAATTGACAAGGCCATTTTTCAGAGCAACAATTTATCACCTGGAAACGGAAAAAAAGAAAACGGTAAGATTTTAGAGTTTATCTCTAGTTCCTATAGCCTAGAATATAAATTTCAATGAACATGATGCTACAATGACCTAGTTTTGTTGTGAATAGAGTTTTTTTTGGAATTATTACTGTTTCATAAGAAAATAATTCTTGTAACTGGTCGTTTTGTTCATTATAGAACATGCGTACAAAGAATAGTTCACTCAACAAAAGGATACACTGAAAGTTTTTGGGCTTAGAATTGAAGATAACTTTAATGGGTAATTGTTCAAAGGGATAGAAAATTTCTATTTGTAATTTAGTTTTTGATTAACTGAGTTAGGCTGGATGTGAAACAACATAGGCTATTATTTCCTAGTAAGTTAGTTTTAAATGAGATAACGTTTTAATTTCAAGGATATTACTAATTGTTATTTCCTTTTATTTCTTTATTTTTTAATCCACGAGTTTTGATTTTAATATTCGAATCTGTTTTTAGTGATTCCAATACTTGATAAAATTTGAAATTTCCCTTTGGGCGAAAAGAATTTTAATGATTCGGTCTTCTTTTTTTGAAAAAATACCTCATACGAGCAACTTTACGAGATCTTTATCTTAAAACTGACTTGTTTTTTTTCTTTCTTTAATGCGATTGATATCTTGTAGCCATTGGATTCTTACAAACACAAGATACAGATGAGTAACACCATACAAAGTAATTTGAAGTGTTGCTAGATAATAATTATTCTATATCGAACCATATTTCCGACCGCATAAACATCTTCTTAGTTAATTACGAGGTTCTGCCGATATTTATGAGGATTGTAGCAGTGGCTTGTCCCTCACCTCTGGTTAAAAAAGTTTTATTCTTGAATTCTTAAGTAAGTTTAATTCAAGATAGCATTGGTATTATTTATTCTTCCCATCCTAAACGAGCTAATTAATCAATAACCTATCATAGAAATATAATATTGTCACCTGCATTACGGCTAAAGACAGAGGCGTACAGTTAGCTTCTTGCCACGATGAATTTCGTAGATCTCGACCTGATGTTATTGTCGATTGGGTGGGATAAGTAACAACAGAGATATAATTGTGTCTCATTAGTTAAATATTTTAGAGAACAATTTACGCGTCGAGTACAAGTCAACATTTTCCGAATGAGGAATCCTCGTAGTTGGCGTTGCAGACATTGGAGGTTTCGTTACAACTTGTTTTCAATACTTTTAGGATACGATTACATATTACAGTGGAAAAAATCTTAAATTCCTAAAATAGCGATTAACAATGAGAGACATAAAGAGCAAAATAAGAGTAGAGTTAATTGAAAATTATAAGAAATATAATTAAAAAGCATTAAGTAAGTCAAGCATAAATATCAAAGTAATATAAAAAACTATTAAGTAAAAATATCGTGGTTATTTGAATCAAGTTCATCATCTTCACTAAAAGTGCATGCAAGCTGATGACCTTCTGTCAAACACAACCCTGGTATTTTTTACTTTAAACTTTTTATACTTTTTTTTGATGATACTGTTGATTGAATTCAGTCTTTAAAATCAATTGAATATCATGTGAGTTTTATGTTTGTTTCGTACGAATGAGAAAAGTTCTTAATTTTGCAATTGTTTAAAAGGTTAATACACACATTATGTTTGCTACTGTGAATTGAAAAAACACTCTTTGCTTTTATTCAAAACTATCATGACCTTTTAGAATACTCGCATCAAAATAAACGATCGAAATAGCTGTATATACATATAAATAATAACTACATTATCGAATATAAATATAATAAATAATTTCATATAAAATCATCGAAATTACTTACGAAATTACTCAAATAAAACTAACCACTCTCCCAGTTCTATATCTTGGAACAATAATGTAAAATAAGTATTAATAAATTTTCAAGTAGAATGAATTTTTTAAAATTTACTTTTGCATAAATGGCTTTTTAATAATCATTTCCTCGAAACCTTATAACGATAATTCGAGAATTATAACCATAAAGTTTCAAGGAAATTTTGAATACATCTATAATAAGCTATTCAATAATACAAAGATTTTAAAATTTATTAAAATAAAAATGTAAGAATATTTTATGGTAACATTTTATATTAAATCTGGAATGAAAACTGGTAATAAGTAAAAAGTCTTCTGGAAGGAAGCTTTAAAAGGAAAACTAGAAACATCGTAAAAAAATATTAAATCACTTAACCAAAAATTACGATAAAGATATTATTTCTGATATTAGTTTGTAATCAATAATATTTTAAATTTTTTGTAGAAGAGCATTATAGAATTAACACTTATTTTTTTATTTTTAAACTAAAAAAGTAATTTAAAACAGTATTGAATTTGCTACTATAAACATTAGAGATAAAAATTTAAATCAAAATTATAGAGATGTACGTAGTTTCAAAAGAAAACTTTAAAGTGACCACCATATTGAAATAAGTTTTATACAGAAAATTATTTTTCCAACATCTAGATAAATATTTCATAAAATTAATAATAGAAATATTTTTACGAATTTCTAATAGCATAAAATACACATTCTTTCTTTCTTTCTTTGTTGTTTAAATCCTTTTTCCCCAGTAAATATATGCTAGAATAATATTTTTTTTTATTATCATAGTTGTACATTTGATAAAATATAATGATACGAATCGTCATGTACGAAAATAATTATACTTATCTCAATCAAAATTTGCTTTGACATGAATAGTTAATTTAATGATAAAACATTGAACAAAATAAATAAAAATAAACCAATATGATTCTTTTTTCGAATAAATTATTATCAATTGAATTTAAAATAACATAGATAACAGATCTCACAAGAAAATTATTAGTTTTAAATGAAAAGAAATAATTCTTTTAGTTTTGATAAGTGCAATAAATTGTTACTTTACTTAAAACATAAATTATTTACCAAAACGTTTTGATATTTTTGAATACTATCTGAGTTTTTCATTTATAATTAACAATCAAAAGATGTTCATTAATTAAGGTTAAAAGATATACGATTAGTAGTATAACCTTAAGATATAATTCACGCTGTTTAAAAACGCATCAAACTAACGACTTTTAAGTCATTTAAACGTTTTATAGATTCTCTCTCAGAAGTATATATTTTTTCATTTAAGAAAGAAATCTATTCCCACAAGTCAAACGCTTTTTGTAAGACACCCGAAAGGTTTTTAAGTGCATGTTTTTTGATCATTAATTATTTTATGAAAAATAATTAAACATCCTTTTTAATTTTCATTATCGATAAACGTGTCAGATAATAAATTAATGTTGCATCAATATCATGATACATTATGACATATTTGGGTAAAAATTCATTAATAAATTAATGTTATTTAAAAATTATGAATGCCGTTTCTAGATTTTAAGTGATCTGAAATACGAGATATGTTACTTGAGTCACGACTCAGTTGAAACATTTCTGCAGTTATTGCATAGCATAGAAAGGTAACGCATTTTTTTAAAAATAAAAAACGCAATTTATTTATGCATGTAAACGCATACCATGAACGTGAATTCATTTTATAGAGGACACACATATGTAATGACTTCATTCTTATTAAAAAAATTAAGTTTTTAGTTTTAAAATTTTTCATAAGAAGTAATGTTTGCTTGCGAAAGTCCAAACAACTTGAGATTTTTTATTATAAATTAAATATCAACTTAAGAACTGAAGTTTTTAATTATTCAGTTTTAAAAATGTCTATCATCTCGGACTTCTTTTTTTTTTCTTCTTATGTTTCTTCCTTTTTTTATCGAACAGGATTTATCACAAAATTAAAGCATTAAGTTCAAGAATTCCGCTGCAGGTGCAAAAGTGTTGAAATATTCGATCTGATTTTGTTAGCTTGATATTACATCGCTTTTAAACAATTAATTTATAGTTAGTCTCTAATAATCTCTCGAGATTCATTGTGGTAAGACTGTGTATCAAATTTCTACTCAGCGGCTCTTTAGAATGTTAAGAACCAATTATATTTTAAAGGCATTATTTTACATTATTGCCATTATTATTATTAATGGGATCTCTTATCAAGTTGGATGCATCAGCAATGGGCATGCCTTTTGCAATATTACATCTTATGCATACCTAAAAATTTTATTTTCTTAGAGCAAGAAGATAAATCATGTTTGAAATTTTGTAGTCGCTTAGCGTTATTTAGTTGAATGAATTTTAAAGAGTAATACCATTTTAAAAATGAATTTTAATGTATTCTCATAAACTGATTAAAATTATTGAAAATAATTGTAATCTGTTAATTTACTAATGTAACGAAATAATGTTATATTTACCATGGCTTAAAAAATATATCATTAATTATTAAAAGAACTTTCCAAAAATTTTAAATTATACTTTTGTACTTTCTGATTTAAAAAATTTAATATCTTTAAAAGAGTATTTTTATGACTTTTGAGAGTTGTATTTATTTTCTAAAGTATTATTTTAATAAAGCAAAAGATCTTGTGAAATATTAATTATTTTAGCCTATTTTATAAATAATTCATTTTCCTAACTTTCAGAACATTGCTATGAAATCTTCGTAGAACGAAATAGGAATTTTCACATTTGTAAATCAAGGCTTGTTTTACATTAAAAAATGCAAAAATATTATTTATAACTATTAAAATAACCCCTCTGATTATGCATTGTTTTTACTCTATTTTGTACTTTTGTATTTCTATTTTACTAGTGGTTTTTCGTTACAATTCCTTTTTTGCCCTTTATTATTTATATTTTACATCCTGATCGAGAAAGTGATCTAAGTAGAACAAAATTATTGAACACTAATTTTTTTTAACTTGTTTCACAAATACATTTATGAAATACATGCCTCTTTTCGTTTTGTTGTCAGATTTATAACATAAAAGTGACATAGTTTTATATAAAAAAAATCATGCATGTATCATTAAAAATGCAAAAATTATTTCTTATTGGAAGACTAAAGATGACGTCCGTGTAATCCGGTTAATTATAATCCAAACCAGAATTTCAGTGAAAACATTTGAACTCTTTTCAACGACGCGTCAAAGAAAATTTTTTTAATATTGTCAAAGATAGCCTTACTTTTTGTTAGTAAATGAACAGGTGAATAAATTGATGACAACCGAAACAAAGTGTTGTTCATGTCAAGGCAGTCGAAAGTTTCTGGATTAGCAGCGAACATGATCGAGTCACGATTTGTATTATTATTTGAAAATTAACAAAAGCATTTCTCTAAAAGTTATCGCAATTTTACTCGTTTTTAGTGGGAAAAAAAACAAGTTGGAAAAAGTATTCGGTTAAAAAAATTAGCGAATTTTGTGACAAAGAAACCCCGATCTAGTTCTCACAAAATTATTTTGCTTCATTGATTTATTTCAATACAAGAAATATCTGAATGGTAAGCAAAAAATGTCTTCGAGACACGGAAATGGTTACTAAAATCAAATAAAAGAATACGCTAGTCGCATATGGGCGTGAGTTGTAGCAAGAGAAATAACAATGAAAACTCTTTTTCTATAAAATAAATCTAGAAAATTCCCATTAATACCCCGCTCCTTTTCCTGTAAGATTCATTTAAATTATCCATTCGCTCGCCGGAAAATTCCTCCCCTTCTTATATTTTTTATTACTTAACTAAATATTACCTCAGATCATAAATTCTTATATTACTATTAGGAGAGCATAATTTTTAGATAAATAAGTACCTAAATAAAGTTTATTTTTGATCGCCATTATGCGTCACCATTTTAAATTTAAAAGTTTATTCAAATGTACAGGGACATGTGTATATTCTAAGGATAGCCACGCAACAATAAATCCATAATTTCAATTGAATAGAATAATCAATAAAAAAGGTTTATTAGTAAAAAATTGATGAACATAATCATTAAGCGCTTTGGCCGAGAGCAATTAAAAAAATACTTTAACTAATTAAACCAGAAACGCTTTTTCAATATTTTGTATTTTGTGGTCTTTTGTTATGATTTATACTTGATTGAAACACGTACCCAAATTCAATGAGATATGAGAAAATTTTTGTTATCTATTTAGAAATTTGACCATTTTCATATCTATTACACTTGAAAATGGCTGATTATGGACAATCGAGTGACCTAAGACTGAAGATGTAGTGAGAAAAATATTACTTTTTTTCTCAAGGAGCAGATTTCACTGTACAATTTTGCTATGAGCGAACAACTACGTTATGGATTTATACAATGAAGTTTTTATGCGAAAGATCCTTATTATGCATAAATGTTTGCACTTTCAAAAGTAATTTGCATTGGTGTCCACTGCGTTCAAAATTTTGTTTAATAATACTTGCAGTTTTAGTTATTTAATGACTGGCGTGATAGAGAGAATTTCCAAAATATTTTGTTTAAAGAATATGCACCATTTTAAAGTCAACGATCTAAAATTAATAATGAAAATGTTTACTCATAATAAGTGTAGAGAGATTGCATATATATTTCATGGTTCAAAAATACAAAGTCATCTCCAGTACTTCTTGTGATGGTTCAGAATGGGACATTAAAAAGCAATATATCAATCAATTGAAATGTAATGTGTAGAAATCATCCAATAGGCGATAAATTTGCAATATGCATAGCCTGAGGTCTGTACATTGTACATGAATAATAAGATATACAAATATCAGTTTTGTAGTGCTGCTGCAAATCGTCTCTTTCTCTCAACTTTAGTAATCCCACTCACAAGTTTTACATTAAAAATGAACAGAAAGCTATTTCTGTCCCAGAATTATATTTTCACACTATTTTTTGACTAACCCGTTAATGCTTATCATTTCATAAATGAATCTGTAGTCATGTTGAAATGAGGATATGAGGATATGATCATATGAGCACATGTTTGTTATCCTTTGCTATTTTGTTATTGTTGATTATAAGTTTTATTTCTTATAAGTTATTTAATATGCATAATATAAGTATTCCAAATTTTAAAACTCTGGCATTAATAGATTAGGAAGTTATACTATACTTTGCAAAAGAAATGTGGTATTTAGAAATTTCGAATTATAATTGACACCCGTTTTGAACGAAATCGACTCGAATGTTTCATTTTGGAAGATATAGTTTTTATTTTGTGTGTTTTCTAGATTTATATAAAAGACTAGAAAAACTTTATTACTAGATTTAAAGATATTGTTTGTTTCGCTAATTGGTAGTCATTCGAAACGATTTACAGTGAAGGTTCATCTTTTGTACAATAAGATCAATGCAATCCATTTATGAACAGTAAGTTCTAACTTACGTATTTAAAAAAGATTCAGATTTATACTTATTTTTTTCAGAAATAATTCTACTGTTACACACTTATGGTTATTACACACAAGTATGCACATGCTTTTTATATGAAAATTTGATTTCTTTAATTTTTTTAACGAATGTTCACATTTTCTTTCTTTTAAATAACTATTTCATTTATTTACGAACTAAATAATTAAAAAGCTGAAGTTAAATACTGGTACACAAATTTTCTTATGAAATGATACCTTTTATGAAATTATTCTTTTTGAGGGATTTTTTTACAGTACGACTTGGAACTTTTCTTCCCCCTCCATTTTTGGATTAATATAACATAAATTTTGTCGTGCAGTTATTTAGAATTGTAATTATCTTCAGTGAAAAAAAGCAAAAGAGAATTACGGATCTTTTTGCATGTTGATAATTTTTTTAACATATTCTTCAGCAATATGCGCTGTAAAGTCATAGAAACAGGTACATCGAGTAAAATACGTATTTTTGTGAAGGTAATAGTTGAAGGAACTTGAAACCAAGGATTTTATGATTAATTATTTAATATTCAAAATGAAGCTGAATTTTAATATTTTTATCAGTTTCACAATGTCCGTATACTTCTTTGTATATACTTACTATCGTCAGTAAAATTGATAAATATTCTAAATTTGAACTTACATGTACATTAAAGTAAAAAAATTCCTAGACGTTTCTGACATTTTTTGAGCTTTTCAAACCATTTTTGTGACATGTTCAAGAATCTTTTTAGTATAACTAACAAAACTTTTCCGAGAAAAGGAAATAATAAGTGTTATGTAATGCATTAATGTGGATAAAAATACCCTTCCGCACATAACTTTTCCTCTTCAGATATTCCATCTTTTGTTGATCTTCTTAAGAAACGTTTTATTTTTATCTTTGCAGTAAGAAAAATAATTTCTACTTTCATTCATAAATTCTTTGCATCAAATTTAATGGGATCAAAACTTGCTTTATTTACACCAGAAATTGTCTTTGTATAGCAAAAAGTATGTGTAAAAAATTTATCTGACATTTTAAATGATGCAGTCTATTATTAAATGGGTTGAATCATGTCCAGCGTGAAATATGAAATGAAACTCAAGAACGAGTTTTTTGAAAGCATATCTTAAGGTAAATACGGAAACTACATGGATATATATGAATATTGTAATGAAGATTGAAGTGTCAAAATATAGTTTTCCAGAGAAATGAAAGTACACATATGTAGGTGGAAAAAATGAGTGTGCATACAGAAGCAGTAAAAAATTTAGATATGGTATTGATATGTCAAATGTAAAAGCCCGTGTTTGTATTAAAGAATAAACTTTCTTACCATGATGTAGGATATTTATATAAACTATCAGATTTTGTATGTGTGTGAATTCAATAAAAATACCAGTTTATTTTAAATTAATACTTTATCCATTGCACCATTTTCACTGGAATTATTTAAAAAAATACGTATTTCTATGAAAGTAAAACAAACAAAAATGTTAAATGACAAGTTTTACTTCTATTTGGGGAGTGAAAATGCTTGGATTAACACTATTTTTTCAAACTAGAATACTTGAGTTAAATGTTATATTTGTAATATTTTATAAAACTACTTAAATTAATTTAATTTCCTTGAAGATACTTATAATATTTAAAAATATAGTGTGAAGTTTGTGCATATGTGTGATGAAAAATTACCAGATAAATTATTTCATTTCTTTTTTTTATTTTTTTAAATAAAGCACCAGATTTCAATTTTAAATGAGCAACACAAAATAGATTAAAATATTTCATGCATTCAGGTACTTGCTTCTTCAGATAGCTAAAGACAAACGAGAAATTTCATTATATATATATATATATATATATATATATATATATATATATATATTCTACGATTTTAAATACGCACATCTCACACAACATGTATATCCCATTCAAAATAAAAACGATCCTTTCTTAAACTACTCAGAATATGCAAAGTAACAGAAATATCTCCATCGATCTAGTCTCAGCAGAACGGAGAATTCCTATTAAATAAGTATATCTTCACGTTTTGCAGAACTCTCTATTCAACTATTATTTGTTGCCAGAAAGGAGCAATGTTAGAATACTGAAAAGATTTATAGTATTTTTGTACAAGTCTGTCTACGGTAATGCGTGTGTATTGGTAAAATTTCATATCAATCGATTTCTAAATAGAGCATCATATCTGAAAGCAGAATTTTTCAACGGTTGTAAAACCAACTTGCAAAAATGGGATAATTCTATGCCCAAACACACGACAGAGAGGTCAAGCAAAAGCTATCAATTCTGCATGAAGTGGAGGAGCGACCTGAAAGAAACATGCTTAAATTATCTGGACACAAAGGGGTGAGTCATATGACTATATGGTGAATGCTTCCTTAAAAAGAAGGTTTATGTCCTTATCATCTTCAAGGAGTGCATCTCTGAAAAGAAACTCATATCATGTAACTGTATTATTAGCACGTTAGTTCAGAATACAAAACATACTGCAACTATAGTTTGCTACATCTATTTTATCAAGACATTCTTCACATACTTAATATTTGCTATAGTCATGTGTTCACCATATTAAATCCACGTGCTACACGTTCAAGAGGTCACTTGGAAAGTTTCTTAGTGGATTTATGGGTGAGGATTATCCATAATAGCATAATTGACTAGTACCTTTTTCAGTTCATCGTAGCGGACAGAAGCACCTTATTTTCCTGTAGAAATCTCTGAAGGTTTACTACTAGTTGTGCTCTTAAATCAGTAACCGTGTACCTGGTTCTAGCAAGACGAAGCACAAGCTTATTACGACAGAAATGTGAGGAACCATCAGAACATAAGCTTTATTCAATGAATGTATTGGCTGTCGTAGGACTGTTACTTGACCTTCCAGATCTCCTCTCTTATCCTGTTAAAATTTTCTTTTCTGAAGATAGGTAGAAAGCGCCGAATAAGAGAAACCAATTAAACCACCAGAAAACTTGTTGCCAGAAATAATGTCGCAGCTGTTGACCTTCATGAAACCTCAGGTGTTTTTCAACGCGCTCGAAATTCATTCCATCGTTGATGACTTGTCAGCATTTCAGCTAGCAGTCGCGTATTTCAGCAATTTCCTTAACATTTTGTAAATAACGAAAACCCTCTTAACTGTGCACATTTTCTGTGTTCTTCCACAAAGCCACACTCTGGCTGGTTGACAATTGTTTTCCGATACCGAGTTGTATTTTGATTTTTGTTTGTTTTAGCGATCTCAAAACTCAACTTTCTGCATGGACTAACATTTTAATTACACCCTGTTCATATATGTGTGAAGAATTTGTTTATTTTTGTCAGACTTTCAAGTTTCAATTGGGCAATTGGTGACGAACCTTGTTATTTTGAGTGATAGTCAAGTGATGAAAAAAACACAAGAGCTAGCAACTTACTCCCCAAACTTCCACACCAAACCAACATGAGGACTTTGGGCTTCAATAGATTTAACATGCATTAACTCCCCTAGTCAGGGGGTCTTTAGCGGCACTAAATCTTGAACTCATGACCCTATAGAAACGAAGCTTGCTGTTTAATTCGCAACCATTAGTACTTGCTTATTTTGGCCCTGAAGATATAGCACCTTTCTATTAGTGATAATTATTCAATAAAGAGTGTTTTTTTAGAGGTATAGAACTTTAAATTGCAATAAAACAACGATGTATTATTCGATTGACATGAATTTTTTTTATTCGAAAGATAATCTTGTGGCATTACATTTTAAATATGATTTCTGGCATAGGACTGCCACGGCTGGCTCGGATGTAGTCCAATCTGGACGTCCAATTTTCAATGACTTTTTCCAACATTTGTGGCCGTATATTGGCAATAACACGGCGAATGTTGTCTTTCAAATGGTCAAGCGTTTGTGGCTTATTCGCATAGACCAATGACTTTACATAGCCCCGCAAAAAATAGTCTAGCGGTGTTAAATCACAAGATCTTGGAGTCCAATTCACAGGTCCAAAACGTGAAATTAGGCGGTCACCAAACGTGTCTTTCAATAAATCGATTGTGGCACGAGCTGTGTGACATGTTGCGCCGTCTTGTTGGAACCACAGCTCCTGGACATCATGATTGTTCAATTCAGGAATGAAAAAGTTAGTAATCATGGCTCTATACCGATCACCATTGACTGTAACGTTGTGGCCTTCATCGTTTTTGAAGAAGGATTCCACCAGCCCATAAAGCGCACAAAACAGTCAGTTTTTCTGGATGTAACGGTGTTTCGACATACACTTGTGGATTAGCTTCACTCCAAATGCGGCAGTTTTGTTTGTTGACGTAGCCATTCAACCAGAAGTGCGCTTCATCGCTAAACAAAATTCGCTTATGAAAATCGGGAACAACGGCAATCTCGTTTTGGGCCCATTCGACGAATCTACGCCTTGCTTGATGATCGTTTTGATCAATTGCCAAACCAAACTGAGAATAAATCACTTGACAGCTGTTAAATCGGTCGCCATCTTGGAAAGTAATGCCAACTTAAACTTCTATACCTGAAAAAAAAACACTCTTTATATTTGACTCGTAGAAAGCGTAATTTCAGAAATTTTCTTTAATATATTTAAAATTTTGTGTACTGCTTAGTTGGTCAATATGAAAGGCAAAACAATAAATTTTTGTATAATATGAACATTTCTTATTTTTGGTTCTCAATATTTTTTTTATATATAATAAATAATCATTATTATTGTTATCAAATGCAAAACAAAACCTTTTCAAGAATTAAAAAAATCCTTTTAAAGTCTACTTCTGTATATTTTTGTTCATTTTCCCCAATTTTTTACATTTAAATTTTAAAAATAGGAAAATTCTTGAGTTTGATTTTTTATGTTGAATAATTAGACAACTTGAATAATAATTTAGAAAACTTTCATGTGGATGTAATGTGTATATTGGAATTTAAATAACAATGATTTAAAAGCACAACTAGAAATAGAATACTAAAATATTTAGAATTCAGTAAACTTTTGCTGTAAAAATTTTTTACGCTTCATACATCCTGAATAATTTTTTAAAAAAATTTGTTTTCAAGTAGAGAGCAGGAACATATTAGAAAGAATATAATACATGCCTTATTATTTTGTGGGTTGTTATTATTTAGAATTAATCTACAAATGTGTGTAGAAGTATTAATTAATACTCGCGTTGCTATTCATAAGTTCAATAACATGTGTGAGTTTTAAAGGAATTATTGCTCGTATTTCTTTTTTGGTGGATGGATAAATTTTCATTCATGGTTCTGCCATCTATATTCAATCAAAGGAACTAATAAAAAATTGTCTCGAGACGAAACGAAAATATCTATAAGTATCGAATTGATCAAGTTGCGAAATTACCAACCAAAACAATTACAACAAAACGTGTTAGCTAAATGAATATTTTTGCATGAGTTACAAAAAAGCATTTTCAGGTGGATTATAAAGGAATTTTAAATTCTAAAGAAAGAAAAAAAGGAAAAAGTGAAGTACCCCAAACTGTTATTTCGACTAAACTTTTAGTTATCTGTTGTACATGTGAACTACGTCATAAAAATTTAGTATAAAATTATATAAGTGTGCAATAAAACATACAAATCATGTCTTAGGTATACATATAAATGCGTATGAAACTATGTAAATGTAATTTACTCTCCCACTTTCCTTTTCCTTTTCTTTATTATTTTTTCATGAAATATTAATATTCATATATAGTTAGCTTTTGCAGCTCTCGATTTCCATTATGTTTATATCTCCTTAATTAAACTGTGTGTCAAAATAAAGAGACATACAATACATCATCATTATGGACGTAGTTATATTATGTTCATATTAAAGTGTTTTTTCTATATCGTCTGTAAATTGAGGTAATTATTAATTTTATTGGAACAGTAACAGACTCTTAATCGGAGTTCTCTAGAATATTTCTAAAAATTAAAATAATAAATGTATTAATTTTATTGAAAATGTAAATGTTTAATATTATTTAATATTAGTATTATATCGTTATCTTTCCTTGTCTATTCCTAAATAGAAAATATATTCAAGATTCTATTCTAAACTTGCCGTAACACATCAAGATATTAGACGTGTCAATTGATGCGTACGATGGTATGTGTGACGCTTATTTTGTCAGTACAAGATGAGCATCTACATAGTTTTATTTTTTACATCTTTTATGTTTGAAGGAAACACCCGCGTGAGTTTTTATATTCTATTTTCGACAAAGGATATGCTGGATAAATTATGATTGGCATTTTTGTTTTAAAATATATAACTCAAGTGTAAAACATTTCAAAATCATTTTTGTGAAACGTGGTTGTTTTTAATCAGAAATGTGTTTAAATCAGAAATGTGCCATTTTTTTTTCTTCTCATTCTTAAATATTATTAAAACAAAAGAAAAAAAACTGTTTTAATGTGTGCAATTTTTGAGAAATGTGAGAAGGATTCGTATTTCTCATGAATAATTAAGAAAATAAAGTAGAATGCTTTTTATCACATACGAATTTTTTATGTGTAATTTCTTGCCCCAAATATAACATTTTTATTCTTTGATAATATATCTTTTCTTTATTGTCTAAAGTTACTGCAACCTTGAGCAAATACTAACAAAAATTACGCATCGGTAAAACAGAATAAAAATACACACACAATACACACAGAAAACTATAAAATGAAAAGTTTAATAATAACGGCAAACATAATAATTATAAGTGAGCTGTATATTTTACGAGAGATAACACGCGCGAAAAATTGTAAAAATGAAGAGGGTGTGAAATCAAATCATTAAAGACTTGTTTTGTAAAGACAAAATTCGTTTGATTAGTAAGCACGACAATAAAATTATTGTTTTTCTATAAATATTCTACATAAATTAATCAGAGGTGCTTTTTGGTATGAAAAGTACTTTAATTCAACTGTTGAACCTTAAAAATATTTGATATAAAAATAAATTTTTAATAATTTATTTTTATTGAATAAATAGTAAATTTTATTGTTTACAAGGAGATATGTTAAGCTGTTAAAAACTACGAAATACTGAAATTTTTGTATCGGTTCTCATCTAAGGCAAAATCTTAAGCGATTCACATCGATAACAATAATAGTATTCCTATTTATGTTAAAATAAATACATATGGGTATAGTAAAAATTTTAATTATTACCAAAAAAAAAAATAAAGTTTCATTTGTCAATCTTATTCATGGTCATCACCTAGAGTTATACATTTTTCCTAGCGTATCTTGACCTTTTGATGTTCGGCATCTGAGAACTCAGCAGATTACGTCGAAAGTCATTATTCTAATTTTTGAAGGACGTAATTTGCACTATCAAATGTCCAAATTTAAAGTTCTTAAGTAAGAGAAGTCACTTGGGATGAAATCGGAAGAATAGAGTGAATGCGAAATATATATATATATATATATATTTCAAAACCAGGATGCTTGATCTTCAACCATACCTCAAGATGAATGAGCAGGCACATTAACATCAAGAAAACTGACGCTTTTGTGATCCTAGTGCAGTATTGTCATGATAAGAATTTCCGCAGTTTCTCCAGAAATGGGCACTAGTAATGGTCTAACTCTTCTAGTAGTTTGTTAAGATGGTTGAAAAACAGCCCTGAAAAAGAGACAACAGATTCTTCTTACAGACTTTCTTGGGATAGGGTGAGTCACTGAACTTGCAATTCTTACTCATCTCTTTGGTCTCTGAATCGCATTGAGATATCCAAGACTCATCCAGAGTCACCTGGCAACTCCAGGTAACACTTTTTCATCTTGCCCCGAAAGATTCATCTCCCTTGATAGATCTGAAATAAAGCCTATAAGTGTGGAACGCAGAATGCTGGCAGCTTTGATACGAGCAGTTTTTGTGAATAAAATTCCACACTCTTCTGTGCCTAAAATCAGTCTAATTGATAATCATTTTGATTATTGCTCTTCAGTATTACTGGATAAAGGTCTCCATTTACTTCACTTTGGCAGCAGCAACCGTGAGTTACAGTTTTTTACTTCTTGGATCATCTGCGAGAGAAATATTTTGAATTTAGAAATTCGTTTTCACTTCACAATAGTGTCATGGTAATAGTGGTTATCATTTCCATAGCCATCTTTTAATACGGGTAGTGAAATTTTTCAAATGAAGTAATTTTCACTATGAGCCTCAATCGTCTGCACACTGTGGGTTAATTGAATCTCCTGCTTAATGAAATCAAACAAAAATAATAGCAACAATTTACGATATTGTGTATAAGAATAAATTATTATGCAGAATAATTTATATCCTCTTATATGAAGGGCTTGGAGAAATTTAACTATTGATTTTTTAGTTTTACGAGGTTGTGATAGCCTTGTGAATAAAATCAAGAATTTCGTAGCCGACGATGTTCTCATTGAGCTGTGAATTTCAGCCCTGATTCTATAAAGGATTCATTGGGCTGAATAATAAGGTCTGCCACATGTTGATTAAAAGAGAGGAAAATGTTTAGCGCTAAAATCATGTAGAAGGGCTAAATCACATTAAATTCTTTGAATATCTCGGCCTCTACACGGGCGTGGTAGTGGAGAACGGATGTTGGTTAAAGTGAACTAGTCATCTGATTGTAACTCAAATTTATGAAACGTACTGTCTGTGGAAGAAAGTATCTCTTAGTTAGGCAGATAATAAGCAGCTTGAAATGCTTTGAAAAAAATCCTTTCATTCAATACAAACTAGGGCAGGAGAGTCATAACATCATGTGTCTCAATTTCGATGTTAATGAAACCAAATGAATTTAAGAACAAAATAGATATTAATGAATATCGAATATTTAAGGATCACTAAAATTAAATTTACTTTTTCCATCTGGATATATACTTTAAGGATATTCTTTGTCTTTTAAACTTGCAGTGATTCAATCGAAGTTAGCTAAGTCACACGATTTTTTTTTTGTCTCTTGTTTATCTTTTTTCTTCTTTTGGTGAGATATTCTTTTTAGTTGAGTAATGGGATTCATGTGGATGATGTACTGTTTTGTATTAGTGATGTAAATGGGATTATCAGCCCCTTGTGAAAAAGTGAGTTTTGCGTTTGTTTCTGACAGGTATAAGCCATAAAGGGATCCATCATGCTTTCACGGAAAAAATTGCGTTTTAGAACAAGAACATAACCTTTTCGGCTAAATTAAGGAGTTATATAAAAGGTAATATAATTAAAGCAACAATAATACGTTGAACATGTAATTGAATACTAGAGAAGGACAAAATTCTTAAAAACAGAACAAGTGAGAAGTCCTGTTCTTAATCCTTAATTACTGAATTGCTTTTTAAAATACAAAATTAAAAATACTTCATTCTGAAATAAATTCGTCATTTTTTAAAATGAGTTTGCCGTCCCCTAGGTTCTACACCGCGAAGACCATCGTTCCTTCCCTCAGCTTCGAATCAGCTTTGTATAAGCATCCTTTGCTTTACAATATTTCTTGAAAATAAACTTCTGGTGCATTAATCTCTCGGCAGATGGCGCCATAAGTTATTCCATCGCAACTTTTATTGCATTTTAAATCACTAACTTGTTTAGTCACTGTATTAGAAATCGTTGAGTGAAGTCCTATCACAGATTACTATAGCTGCAATTTTTCTCCGTATTTAACTTTTTTAGTATTGCAAACTATGCACAAATTTTACAGAAAATTCCGTTGTAAAAAAATAGGCCTTTACATCAGATTATGAGGCTATTTCAGTAATGTAATTGTCCAAAATATTTTGCTAGTAAAATGTGGAAAAAAATGATAGAAAATGTAAAGTATATTTACATTAAGGACACACAAATTATGAAATTTAGATTACTAGTCTACAATTATTTAATTTAAAAAGCTTAATGATATAGTGCAAGTGTTAATACGCATTAGTTCATTAACTGTCGATTTGCCTTGTAAGTTTTGTTTGTTTATTTCTCTATATTATTTGGTTTAATTCATGGATTCGGTTTCCAACCAAGGATGTTATCTAGCTAAGCCAGCATGAGGAAGCTCCTAGAGTAATTTGATAAAAATAGAAAGTCGTTTAAAAATTCGTGATGATCTCTTTCTTCTTTTTTTATTATCAGTATATCAAAAAGAAAGCTATACAAAAAATAAAGGAATTTTTTAAAATCCATGCATAGTTTGAACTTTGTCATTTGACATAATACGAATGAAAATATTTCATAGTAAAATTAGAAAAAAACTCACTTTTGTTTTTAAAAATACTTTTTTAAATTAAAATTTCAAGCCAAAAATTAATTCTTTGCTTAAACCATTTTTTTTAAACTTCATATTGCGATAAGATCTAAGAATCCGATCTCAGTAGGATTTATGCCTTAAAATACGTGAAAATCAATAGTAAAGCTTCACATTTTCTAATTTTTATATGCTTTAAGTGAAATGTAGCATATAATTGGTTTTCTAAAATTTCCTTAAAAATATTAAATACCTCTTGAATTCTTTAAGTTTGTGGCTATTTTCATACATATTTAAATTATTTCTTGTGATTAAAAAATATATTTTTATGAAATTTTTCTATTTATTTTACTTTGTACAAAATAAAGCTCATGGCTTATGGTTTTCTTCAAGAACTGAATAATGAAAAACAATTTCTTAGAATTCTGCTGAATTTAGGAAAAAGCCCAGTATTTTTTTATTTGCAAATTTTTTAATAAGTTACCAAATTTCTCTAAATATCATTTTAAATTTTTGAGGTTTCTTAAACCAATTTTTTATTACCAGGCGTATATTGAATTCACTGACATTTCAAAGAAAGTAAAAATAACTGTAATCAAAACTAAAAACCGTAAATTACGAGACATTTTTATTTTAGAAAGTCGATATATGACCCAAAAAATCATCTGATACGACTATTATACGTAGCTAATTAAAAATTGCTCGTACAGTATTTTTAATAAAAGGGTTTGATTCATTGATTTGAAACATCTTAGCCAATTTTGTACGTCTTTACTTAAGAGATCTGTATAATATTTTTTTTCAAATCATCATTTAAAAAGACATCAAGTCTTACAGAGGATCTATTAATGCCTATTTAAGAAATCCCTAAGCTCTTTGCTAAAATTTGATCTGATACTTATTTCTAATACTGTAGTTAGAGCAAATTTAGCATTAAATATTTTTTAATTTACGTAATGATAACCTTAGCATCACGTTTTTCGTTTGTTGTGTATTGAAATAGTTTTAAGTTACGGAAAATTTTTAAGATTTTCAATTACTGATGCATTTTTAAGACACATAATGATTAATTAAAACAATGTTAACTCAACGTATCAATTTATATGGTATATTATGGAAAACAATGTAATCAAGTATTTTTTTCTCGTTGTCTAATTCCTCTTCAAATCACGAGTTTCTTCAATCATTATCAGCCATTTGGACGACTTTTAGGCGCTCATCAACATGCCATCACGAATTTCCCAGCATTATGTTAATTGTTTAGAATTTCTTACGTTCTACTCAAATCTAGAATAATACTTATAATTCCCAGAAATAAAATGCATAAAAAAAGTGAAAAATAAAGTCCCTCAGGATTTTGATTGTTATTCTGATTTTTAAGTATTTTTAAATATTTATTAAAGAACTAAAAAATCGGATCCAGTACTCTAAACGTTTGTAACAATTCTTTTAGTTATTGAACAAAAGAGTTAAATCAGGGAAAATTCCCTTTTTTCAGGCTTTATTGTGAATTCCAATTTTTTTTTAAATTTTTGAACTAGCATTCTTAATGTAATTAGACAAATTCATTTAGATTCCTTTAGAAAAAATGGTTCTAAATCTAATTCTAATTTTTAAATTTATTCAATTCCTACTATTAGTTCACACTCTCCCAATATATAGTTCAAATTTTTAATCGTTAATAAGATACTTTTTTCCCCTCCACTCAAGTTCAAATACATTTTTTAAGCTTGTAGGGGAAGACACTTGATGTTAATATAACTTTTAAAATATGAATTCATTAATTAAATTAAAAAAAGGAATATATAGTGTGTGTGTAACACAAACACACACACACACAAATAATAGTCCAACAGCATATATGGAAAGAAAATCGTTCGTTGTGTCTCTGTAGAGCATTGGATAGCGCTTTGGACTTCTAATCCAAAGATCGTGAGTTCGACTCCCACCTGGGCTGGCCTAATTTCTGTGAATGTGATTTCTTCTTGCAATTAGAATAATTAAATTTAAATAATAAATTAATAGTAACAAAAAATTATAGTCCAACACCATATATATAAAGCAAAATCGCTTTCTATTTTGTCACTTAATATTGTGATTCTGTCATATGTTTATACATATTTTTATTAATTGTAATTATTTAATAAAACGTAACTAAAATAAAATTTTCTTTGTTGAACATGAGCAGGAATTTGCTTAATTTTTTTTTATGTTACTTGTTTTTGTTCATTTAGCACAAGAAAGTTTAATATAAAACAACGTCAACCACTTTTCTTTGCTGGTTTAATATCAATCAATATCTCATCTCCGTCCCATCGTAAAATGGGAATTCATGAACCTTTTCATGGGTTATGCAAGACAGGCTAATTTTCTTTGAATTTGTAGCATGTTCAAAAACCGATTTACAATCATGTCCTTTCTTTGAAAATTTGAAAGAGTATTCTAAAATTATTACAATTTTTTAAAGAAGTTTTCTTTAGTTTTGTATGCAAAATTTAGCTAAAGTTATTTATCGTAGACGATATACGAACTATGTTTTATTAATTGCTGAAATGAGCAATAGATTATTTTAGATGCATCGTGAATATACCGGTTGATGTACAGTGAATCAATTTTTTCAATACTTGTTTACATACCTCCAGGAGTGAAATTCGTATGTTTATTCAATTGTTTCAATTGAGCATCGTCTGTTTTAAAATTTGTATTACATTATTTATTTGAATCATTAATTAAAATGAATCCCATTGTCAAATCTACATTTTTATATTCATTGAACCCATTAGATTTCGCGTAAAAAAGAATATAGGAAAGAAATATAGGCTCTTTTCAGCGAATAAAGAATGTAGGCCAGTACTTATACATGTATTTTTCAATGCGTTATTTTCACTTTTTAAAATGCAAATGCATATTTTAAAACTTTACGGAGATATGCTTTTTAGCAAATAATATTATAAATAAAAAAATTAATTTTTTATTTGAAAAGTATATGACATTTTAATAATAATTGGAAAAGGTTTAATAATCCTAGTTTAGATTATAAATTGACTAAAAGAAGGGAGTTAACATTTGCAATGTACAATTGGCTGTTACCACAAGCAGTCAAGATAAAAAATACATTCACGTCGTACTTTATTTAATTCCATTGACTTGCAAACTGTTATAATCTTTATAGTTAAATATTAATAAATATGAGTGCTAGTTTTTATGAAGATCACACAAGAAATTCACATGGGTCGCGAGTTCCTCTCCTCATCTGTGGTGTATAATTTTTGTATCCGATCCGTTAACAAAAGCAGAAAATACATCCCGTGCTGCCATCTACTGAAAATTTATCAATATAAAATCCTATTGAAATGATTTACTGCAGTCCGCATTTCAATTAAATAAGAGTAAAAAATGTGCTTCACATTTAAATAATACGATATACAATTTTGTTGCGAATAAAACGAAAGCAAAATATCTCCTCAAAACAGAAACATTATAAAAGCATTATTTTAATTTTGTGACCGATACAATTATACGATATTGGTATGAAAATAATTTAATTAGTAAAAGAGGAAACAGGATAGTTATTATTTTTTAAAGATTTAACTAAAAAAAGCTTTTTTATTGAATTTTTGATACTTCAGAATAAGTATAAAATATTAGAAATTATTTTCAATGGTTATTAAACAATTTTTATAAATATGCCGTACATTTTTGCAGAACTTAAATTCAAATTTTTCTCAGAATAATTATATAAATTGGCAGAACTACTTTCCTTTAAATTTACGAAAGATGAAGTTGAGAAAATTTTTGTAATACTTTTAGCAAAGAATAATGCCGCATAGAAACATAGAAAATATATTTAAATCTTTCTTTTTTTATTATTTAAAAAATCTGGTATGTAAAAATGATTGTTAATATACGTGTAGGTATCAGAAACTGATTTTTTTATTTGTAAAAAATTCATAACTTTTTGAATTATTAAAATATATAAACTTTTCCCTCATGCATATTTAAAGTGCCAGTTGGCATTTAAAATTTTAAAAATATTTTATTAAATTTAATAAAATATTTAATAAATAAATATTTTATTAATTTAATAAAATATTTCATGAAATATTTCAACTTTTCCTCATGCATATTTAAATTGCTAGCTAGCATTTTAAATTCAAATAACGTTTTATTACATTTTTACTAATATTTTAAAATATAATAGTTAATTTAAAATATGTGTAGTAGCATTAAATTATTAAAATAAAAATAAAATTTAGAAAATTTATTAAAATTATTTTAAAGAAATGTTTTAAATGTCCTCAATTTATAAAGTAATTTTTAAAACAAGTTATCAATACACACACATACACCACACACACAATAAAAGATGAAATTATTAACTTTTTAACAAATAATAGAAAAGGATTTTTTTAAAAAAAAATTCCGTGTTTCTTTATTAAAAGGGGGTATATAAATGAGCTTTTGCGTAATACAAGTTAACCTTTTATTTCCCAAATAATTATTTCTCAAGCTTTAAGAGATTTATGCCATCCATTGCATCAAATACTTAACTTTCTTTTTTATTTATTTCTGAAAATATATTTGAAGTATCATTAGAAATAAATTATACATTCAGTAGAACTAATCAGAATTAAATATTGTTACCTCATGAATTAAAATTTGAATATTATATCTTTTCAATGAAGTTGTGCTACAAAGAAAGAGAAATGTGGTTTAACAACTTTTTCACAATATTTTGACACATGTAGTAGAGTAATTTTTTTATCCTCATCCCTTTTTTTTTATTTTTAAAGATTTCTTTTTATATACGGCATATAATGCACACCCTTAAATCTCGATCTTATTTTTTGTGTTAAAATTGCCCGTTATACGCCAGATTTTACGGTAATTAATTTTTAAAAAGAAATAAAACAAAGCTCATTGTGTAGTTTAGATTATTTGTAAGTTTAAATGCGTTAGTAATTTTTTAAAATTCACAGGCATGCATGTAAATAATAAGCTTGAATGAAACAAATATTCAAAGTAAATATCTATCTTCATTACTTTTCGTAAAAAAAAAGAAGCGTGAATTGATGGATGTGAAATAATAAATATTTTGATAGTCTAAATATAAAACTGAAAAGGTTGTACTCATTTGAATGCGAAACTGAAATCTTCGAATAGTTTACAATATATGAACTTTTATGTTTTATCAGAATAGTAAGTAATATATTTGATAGATGGCAGCACAAGCAAAATATCAGCAAAATAACTTTCCTTGGTTTAAAAGGTATTGAAAGTAAAAAAAAAAAAAAAAAATGGGGCTTTAAAGAAATATATTCTATTAGTTTTAGAGTATTCTTTAAAAAATTTAGTTCTGGTATTCACCATGTATTATGCACGCTCTTATTTCTCTGGAGCGGGAGAGGGGAGGTATAGAAATATACACTAGAAAAAGGGGTGCCAGTTAAAAAAAGGTTAAGAACCTATGTCCTAGAGTAATTTATATAATGTAAGGATATATATTGACTTTTCCATATGCAAAGTTTATTTAGGCAAAAAAGTTATTAACTTGCGTCCTGGTCTTAAGATGGCTTTTGTAAACGGACATAGTAATTTATGAAGCATCTCAAATGATAGAAATGATATTCAGCCTTTACATAATCTCTAAAAAAACAGGTAGTATCTAGTATATAGAAATTTGATGAGTAGGAATCGAACGTAAACTGTCCTTGAAATTGCTAAAAGGATGCAATCTATTTATTAACTAGTTAAGTATTTTAGGGGGGATATATTTCTAAAGAAAACAATCTAAAGAAAAGTGTAACCTCTCACTGTTATTGCAATGATTCATTCATCTTATAAACAATTCATTTTGTGTTAAAATGTCTCAGCTTCTAGAGAATTAAAAATGCTTTGTGCAAAATTAAAAAAAAAACACACACACCTCAAACTCGGAACTTATTTTTATATACATAAATGTATGAATATTCAAGAAAAAAAATACTCAAGGATATAAAACCCCCTACCTATTTATCCTGCAACGTTCTTAAAATTAAGAATTTTTATTAAAAACGCATTTTTACATTAATAGAGAAAATTAAAGTATAATTAAAAGTAAATATTCATTTAGAAATACAGATTAACATTTCATAGAAGAAACACGTTTCTTAGAAGAAAATTAAACGATTAAATGGTGTCACTTATTGCAATATTAATGCTGGAGCATTTTTTTAATCTAAAAAGTATGTGTCCCGCTCTTTAATATTAATCGTAAACAGCTTTAGCTAATACCGATATCTATGTTAAATATTTTTTCCTATCTGAATGATTGATCCATCATCTTAATTTATAAAAAGAAAACACAGGAAAAGAGAGAGAGAGAAAATAAGGTAATATAAAGCACAAGTCTTAAACATATATCTATATTGAGCAATTGAATTATTTTTTTCTCTTTTTTTTCTTCTTTCAAACCAAATTTAACAACACCAAAATCCTTAAAAATTTCCGTTTTCGTCTTTTGTTTTTGAGTAACAGCCTTAAGAAGCTCCATTTTCATTTTAAGTGAAATAGAAGTTTGCTTCCCCTCCCCATGATCTCTTTGAATTGTGCTCGTCAAAAAAAAACGTGAACCAAACTTATAGAATTTTACTCACACTTCAATTTACTCGCCACCGAATTCCATAACCAACTGATAGGAAATGAGGTGCTTTTGTGTGGCGTTTGATGGGGGTGGAGAGTGAAAGTAGCTTATGGAAATAAAATTAGATCATAACACGGTCTATTTCGTGGTAGGGATTGCAATACCGGTATTTTGATCCATTTGTACAATTTTGTAATACCGGTATTCACAAGCTTAAGTACCGTTTTTCCGGTATTTACTAGAAAATTTTTAAGTTATCTCCACTATATATGTTCAGGGATCTCCAACATAGCAAATAGTATACATTTTTGTTTTTATGTCACCCTAATGGGCGAAATTGATCAGACTGCAGATATTAAGTTGCTTTTTACAATCGATGTAAGTGATAAAATATGTGAATCATCAATGTCAAAATTATCCTATTAGAGCTCAGGGCGTGCATGATTTGTAGTCTGATATTCGTATCTGTGAAAACAAGGTTGTAGTGGCGAAGAAAGTGCGTAATGCACTCAGGAACATTGAAAATAGCGACCCAAGAAGAAAGCATCGGATTGAAACGAAATTTAATACCAGAATGACACAGATGACAGATTCACTTGATCTCAAAAACAAGTCAATTAAACGAATACAGGGTTTGCAACGACACAAATACTGGGCAACTTCAATAGTGCGTTGGACCACCTCCAGCTGCAATACATGCCGCAACATGGTCCGGCATTGAGTTGATTTGACACCTTATGTTGTCCTGAGGCAGATGGGCCCACAAATCTTGAACAGCCAACTCTAAATCATGTACAGAGTGACACGATGGCATCTGCCGTTTTAGCTGATCTTACACGTGCTCTACAGGGGACAAATCGGGGGGAGCGGGCCGGCCATGGAAGAGTCTGAAAATGACGTAGAAAGTCTTGAGCAAATATTGCTGTATGCGGACGAGCATTATCTTGCTGGAAAATTGCCCCTGGGAGACCATTTAAGAAAGGTCCTATATGGAGTTGAAGAATATAATCAACGTAACGTTGGCCCGTTAGGGTTCCACGCATCCCAATTAAAGTGGACCGGCTATCATAGGCTATGGCCCCCCAGACCATTACGCCAGCTGTGCGGGCAGTGTGACGTAGAACGGTGTGAGGGGAATTGTACCGCTCACCAGAGCGCCTCCACACCCGTACACGGTTATCATCTGTCCCCCAAACAAACCGGGATTCATCACTAAACACAACCTTTTGCCAATCTGTGACATTCCACATTGATACGGCTTGGCACCACTGTAGACGCAGTTGCCGGTGTTCCGGTGTTAAAGGGAGTGCACGGTAAGTGCGCTTGGATTTAAGATTTGCTTCTGCAAGGTGTCTGGAAATTGTTTGTGGAACAATTTCTATGTCTAAGTCTGCTAGTATCGTTGAACGAGTCACTGTGGGGTCCACAAGTGCTTGCCGCACGATCCTTCGATCCTCTCTCCTCGTTATCTTCCTGGTCGCTCCAGATTCGGTTTTCCACGCATGGGTACCTCTCGTGTTCACTGCTCCCTACAATTTCTAACGGCACATTCCGAACGATCCTCCTGGCCAGCAACACAGCGCGTCGACCAGCCTGCAGTTTTCATCCCGATGATCAGGCCTCTAGCACGTTTACCTGGCATGTTTCGCTTACCAAAGTCTTCCTACAATCAGCAGGTAATCGTCACGTTTATGCATCTTCGAATTTCCGCTGGATTATATAGCTCCCTCTTCCTGATTGTAGCGCCACCTCGGCGTGTATGAGCATGCGTATTGGCACAAAACTTGGATCATTTGCATATCACATTACGCTATACTTATTTGCAAAGTTTCGCGATTGTACTTAGCTTCCTTCTTGGGTCGCTATTTTCAATGTTCCTGAGTGTATTTCGATATCTTTTAAATTGGGGAGTTTCTTATTCACATTGTATTTGCGATTCGTACTTTAAGGCTCAAAATATTTTTCAGATTTATTATATACATATTCATAGATAATAACCCATAATAATGAATAAGAATAACTTTAAAGAACATAAAAAATCGGTTCATAATACCTCGGTTTGGTTTCATTATTTATATGAGGAAAAGAATATGGTGGCACAATGATGTTGTGACTTGAACAAAAATTAGGATTAGCGTAACTAAAAAAATTTCAATAAACCAGAATGCAATACAGAAATCAGCTACATCCAAAACCATCCAATGAGAAATCGATTTATTTGAAGATGAGGGATTTAGATGTAAATACTTGGAAAAAGAAGTTTCTTACCACGCATTCCTAACAGAACCAACAACTAGGGTATGTGCCGAAACAGCGTTTTCGGCAGTTGGTTATTTTTGCACAAAATTGCGTTCCAGGCTTAATGAAAGTACAATTGATGTATTATGTTTTCTAGGATCATATTTCAAAAAAATTTAATAGCATTACAGACAAAAGATGGATATTTACACTTTTCTCTGATTTAAATAAATAAGATGTTCCTTTACTTTTTTGTGATTCTTTATACATATATATTGTTAAAATTTATAAGTTATAAATTATTTTTTGTGATACTTACATTCTCCAATAAAACTGGCAAATAAAACGAAGAAGCACCTGCGTTTTCTTTCTTCTTCTAAAATTTCTTCTATCGGTGTTAAAACCGGTATCCCGGTATTAAGATTTCAAAAATACTGAATACCGGTATTGAACTTTTGGTCCGATATTGCAATCCCTATTCCGTGGGTATTTCTAAACCAAGTTAGCCTCCTTTATACGAAACATGTGAAACCAACTTTCTTTCATTTCGCCTGAGTGGTTGGTGTTTTTCGTATTTTGTTTATTTCTGGAAGAGAAATCTTTTCGTGTTAAGTGATTTTAGTTTCGAGTTAAGAGGGGGGAAAATGCATGAAAATGCACAGTAGTTTGTTGGGACCGTTGTATTTTTTCGTGTTAACTGATATTTCGTCCCAAGCATTTTCGTGTTAAACGTGTTTTACTGTACTTATTATTATTTTAAGAAATTTTCTTTTATATAAAAATGAATTTGATTGAAAGGTCTTAACATTAAAAGTATCGAACGAAAGTCATCTCTCATCAGCCTTCACATTTTAACAACTAACTCATTTTCTATCTTTCGAGTAGTGGATTGGTAACGGAAAGAAAAATTTTTAAGCAACTTCTAACTGTTGACCGTATTGCAATAACATGTCACAAAAAGTTAGAAAGTTCCAATTGTGTTTTTGTATCCGCGTGTCTGTTAATGTGTAATCTGCTGTTTATTGAGTCGTGAAAACGTTTCGAATAAGACGAAATCTCCTCCTCGAACGACCCTCAGTGTATCTAATAGATTCTCTAATTTACAAACTCACATAAAATCAATTTAATAATCTTTGAAAACCACATAGATGGTGTTTGTAGTAAGGTTTTATTCTTAGATAATTTTTATGATAAAAAAAAGGAAATTTGCTGTCGACATTTAGTTTAAATAATTTGTTCTTAATTCTAAGCTCTTTCTGTGTTATCTTGATCTATTTGGATAATAAATACCTATTACTAAATAAAATTGTTGTGTTTATATTATGCAAAAATTTACTCAAATTTGGTGATTTAAAAGCCCTGAAAATTGTATGTATAGCATGTTTTAATCAACATGATTTGATATTAAATGTAAATTATCGGAAATAATTATAATAATTATATTAATTTCATATAAAAATTGCGATAAAGAGTTAAATCTTCTGTGCTCGTTTGTTTTCTTTTTATATGTAAAAAAGTTTTTCGTGATGCTGTAATACATGTTGTTATATGGGTCAGAATAAGTTGAATTTAATTGAAGAGGGGCACCAAGAAAAGGATTTGTCTGGAGCTTTCCCCTTTCTTCCAGTGCTTATCATAGTTCGTAATGTTATAGATTTCTCCAGTGATTTCTAGAAGCCTCCATATGGTCCCCAAGTCACCAAAAAATGATGCCCTTAGTGTAATTTCTTGGAAAGGGGGTCAGGAACATTATTTTCGAAGAGACACTGTAGAAAGAAATAGTAATGGTTGCAGCCACACAAGCTAATTCATTAACTTTATGTTATTAAACTAAAACTATTGTTTGCTTGTAACAGGCACTAAATTGAATTCCAACTAAAATCCAGAGATACAGACTTAAAATTTATTTATTTCCTGCTTACAATAAACTGAAAAAAAATAAAACTACTTAGTTTTACAATTTGAGCAATAAGTATGAGCAGTTGTATAATTTGTACAATTAGGGTTAGTCCGCCATTAGGTGGAAAGGGGTACCCCTCCCCCATAGTAATTGTAAATTAAAAAAAAATTATTTACCAAGGTTAATAAATTTGCTCTTATCTTTTTGCTGCCCTTTTCTCCAACTAAAAACAATTTAAGTTATTATGAGACTAGAATCATTACGTTTAATAAATATTAATCAATTGGAATTTTATTTTGTTTTAGCTTATAAAAAACAATTTTTTTCAATTGCTAAGTAATATAAGGTCGAAAAGAACAAAGGCTAATACGAGTACAACAGTAGAAAATCTGAATTATACGAGTAATAAGATAATGTTCAAGAATTTCTTAGGAATTCATGTAGTAATAACCATTATTGTTTTAATAAAAAGAGGCAGAATTTCACATTAAATATTTTTAACATTTCTAAATCGGGATCAAAAGGGGCTGGATTATTTAATTTAGAATTAGAAATTGTTTCAAATTACATGATGATTTTCTTTTCTCAAATAGTTGAATATCTAAATTTTAAGTAGGTTCTTTGTAATTCTTGTGTTCTAACTCTATTAAAATCATTTAAACTTCAATTTGATTTGAAATATAATTGTTATTTACACATACCAATATTTAAAATTATGTTAAATTTTTAAAAATCTTGAAAATGATGTATTAATGAAAATTAAATGCTGATATTTTAGAGTTTTTATTTAGCAGTTCACCCTTAATTTTTAGAATCCAATTGACGAGCTTTTTGAGTAAGAGTTTTTAGTTCACCCAAATTAATCAGATTAATAGATGGCAGCATAGTAGCAATATATTTTTTTTTAGATTAAGTGTAACCGGCTGGGATTTTGTTAGTTCCAAAGCTGGAATTAAAACACATTGAAATTTCAAATGAGTCATTTGAGAATGGTCGTTAAAATCAAAAGTTGGATAAGTAGTGATTTATTAAGATGGCACTGACAATAAAATTTAACGTGAAACGAAAAACGACATTAAAATAGAATAAATGGCACTTCTCATATCAAGACAACGACAAAAAATATAAATAAAAACTTGTTGGGGCTGAATACCTAGAATCCGCCCTGTCTTTAAATTGTAGATGAAGTTAAGAATAATGGTTTTGAACCGTTACTCCCTTCTTATCGACATTGACAGAAAGCTATAAGCTGAGTCAAATAGAATTGAAATAACGAAATCGGACTTTTGTTATTTTTAATCAAAGAAGCGTATTTAGACATAGATTTCACCTACGAATGTCAGATGGATAGAGCATCAAATGGCAAGATAGATGACTCTCTGTGATATATCCATATCGTGGGTTTGAAATGGATCAGATAAAAATCAGGCTCGTCATAATATTTCTAAGCTAAGAAATTTTTACATTAACAGTTGTCAAATTGCGGACGGTTGAAATATCGTGACTGATGATTTTCAACGTAGGTAGAAGAAATATGGCGGATTTAATTTTCGGACACCTGTGTCGTTGATATTTACTCGCCAAAACATTCCGTTAAATATTAAAGAAATGGCTTGAGATTTTTTCCATATACACCAATATGTATACCACCATTTATGTTACCTATACAAAAATACGTTCCAAATTTTTCTTCAAGAATTTATTGAAAATGATTTCGTATAAAATTCCAAACACTTGAAAGCCGTCATTGCTTTAAAAAACAGATTTTTTAAAAAAGTTAATTTTTTTAAAATAAAGAAAAATCTGCTTAATTTACTTTCGTAGTTTGCGCTATCGTTTTCAATCAAAATTATCGAGAACATTCACAAATTTCAAAGGAATATATCATGAAGTCAATTATAAGTACAGCAGTAACGTCAAATTCAGTTAACAGCTGCATTCTAATATAATTTAAAAGTGACAAAAATATTAAAAGTATTAATGAATGTTTAACATTAATAATGCTGCAATATTTGATGTTTGTGAAAATTGAACATTAACATTGAAAACTGATTTAACATCGAGACTACATTTACACACTCTCGTCAAATTATATGAAGGTTTATCTCGCAGAAAATCAAGCATAACCTCAAAATTTAAGCTACAATTCTTATAACTGATTTAAAGGCAATGTTTAGGTTAAATTTATCTTCGTTAGAGAGTTTTACATGAGATTCTTTGGCCATATAGATCAGTGTTTCCCAACTTTTTATCTCCACCGACAGGGTTAATTTTACCGCGGCCAGCTAAAGGAGAACGTTGATTGCTTATATTTTATACAGGGTGGTCCCTAATTCAGGGTACAAACTTTAAGAGTAGATACAGGGTATTGAAAGAATAGAGAAATGGAGTTATCGGTTGGGGTTTTGTTGCTGGTAGAGGACAGTAGATGTCTGGTCGTCGTTCAACAAGATGCATCTCAGTAGGGGAAAGTGTCATTCACAATTGTGCTGACGTCTACGTATGCCGAAAATGAATACATGCATTGCATGTACGGCCGTGCAAATGGTAACAGCAGAGCTGCGCTATGAATGTATCACGCACAGTTCCCTGATCGACAAATGCCTCATCACAGAATTTTTCAGCTGTTACTTCGTCAACTTCGTGAACCACGTTTGTTCTACGTCACCAAACATGATGCTTGTCGACGAAGAGCTGTACCCAGTCCAAGCATGGAAGAAAGCATCTTGAACCTTGTGGCTGATGGACCAGAGTCAAATACAAGACCTCATCACGTAAGTGTGAGTCATCAGACCGTTTGTAGATTTTTATATAAACGAAAATCGCTAACACCTCTTCCATTTTCAGCAAGTACAGCTTTGAACCCGGGAGACTATCTCTCCTACTGCCAGTGGGTGGTACAGCAATGTGCGCTGCAGCTGGACTTCTAAACAGCTATGAGCAGTTATTGTAAACATCTATGTAAACAGCTAACAGCTGGGAGCAGTTATTGTAAATATTACACTTGTCAACGTCGCTTTCGATAATGACTTTGTCTTTCCTTTCGCCATTTATTTTTTGTGTTTGTGCCTCACCGCGTCAATTGCGCCCATACATTCCTAGGCAATAAATGATTGTTACAATGTCCTGTAACTACCCTTAAATTTGTACCATGAATTCGGGACCACTCTATATATCCCAAATATCTAGATATTTTGCGCATGCGTAGAACTGATGCGGCTTTAATTGACGTCTTTCAGCCTTCTTGTCGATAAAAAAGTTGCACAAACCCGAGAGAAATACACCGCAGTAAATAAAATTGAAATAATTTAATGTCTGCTGCGTAGCTCGGTACCATTTGATCCACGAATCCGGATTGGTTGAGGACTATTGATATAAATAATAGAAGATGATTATAATATATAGACTAATTACTATGATTATATATTAAATATAACCATATACAGTAGAAAGAAAAATTTCGATCGAAGCGTTTTATAACAAAGTGCGGAAATAAACCATTAAATTTAACAAAACAACGAGTATGTTATATAAAGATTAGTCCTTTTGTAGTAATGTAGTAATTGAGAAAGATTAAAGAAATGTATAGATTTATAGATTTGTGGATGTATTACTGAGAGATTCGATTAGTTATTGAAGTACACATATTACTTGTTTGACATTCATTATAAGAAACAAGGTAGGAGTAATCTATTCCTACTTAGGTCACAAACAAAAATTTTATTTTAGTTACTTTTTATTAAATAATTACGATAAGTATAAATATGTATATACATATAACATAATCACAACGTTAAATGACAAAACAAAAAGCGATTTTCCTTGATATTTTCCATTTTCTTTCCTATATGTGGTTGGACTATTTTTTGTTTGTTACTATTTATATATTAATTTAATTTAATTATTTTAATAATATAGTATAATAAAAAGAGATAGTATTCTTAGAAAGTAGGCCATCCCAGATGAGATTCAAATCCAAGGAATTTGGATTAGATGTTCAACATGTTTTCCATTGCTCTACAGGGACGCAACAAGCAATTTTCTTTTCTATATATGGTGTTAGACCAGTGGCGCACACAGGAATTTTTCAAGGTGGGGGCCGGGTTCGAAAGTTCACCATTCTTGTATCATGCTCCTTTTGATTTTGTCGATTTTCGGGAACAAAACACAGTAAAAAACTAATTATTGAATAATTAATAAAATTAATCATTAATGACAAATACTTAATTAAATTTTACGTACTATGTACTTAGAATTATAATCAATCGGAGAAAAAATCAAGGGCTTTGGGGGGTCCAGACCTCCAGGAACCCCCCCTTTGTGTGTGCCACTGTGTTAGACTAAATTACTTATTAATTAAAATAAATTAATGAATTAATATTTGAAAAAAATGTTATAAGTTCATCCACTAAAAGTTTTAAAAAATTGTATTAGAACTTAAGTGGATGAATAAAAAGTATTTTATTAGCGCGCGCGATTGAAAAATTGAGCATATTATAATATATCTTTATATATAAAAATCTTCTGTGCGTGTGTTTGTCACTAAACTCCTCCTAAACGGCTGGACCAGTTTCACTGAAATTTTTTGTGTGGGTTCAATTAAATTCGAGAATGGTTTAGATTCACAATTCGGTCCGATATCCCAATTAGTTAAAAAGATATTAATTAAAAACATTCAAAAAATACAACTCAACATTCCCCTGCATTGTTGTAACTACGCTATTGTTATAAACACACACACACACACACACACAAGTAATATAAAAAAAAATTTAAATCAATTCCTACATAGATCAACCAAGAAAAATTTATTTTAGCTACTTTTTATTAAATAGTTGCAATTAATATAAATATGTATATACATATGACAGAATCACAACATTAAGTGATAATTAATTTTTATTAATTATCATTAAAGTATCGTATTGTCATCCAAAACAATCGTGTATGTAAAATTTCCTTTCAACTGAATGCTTTAACACGTGAGAAAAAAACCTTTTCAAATTTTGACATATGTCGCCAAAAGGGTCGCTAAGTCGCCAACGTGGCTGTATTTGTAATTTTTTAAATAATTAGTTTTAATCAAAATAAATTTTCATTAATTATAATTAAATTATTATATTGTCATCGAAAATAATCTTGTACATTACATTTCAGCTCAATTAAGCGCTTTAAAATGTATTTTATTAACGATTGAAAATTCCACCAAGATAAATAAATAAACAAAACTTAACCTCCTATACTTAAAGATTTTTTTTTTTGCATATTAACTATTGTTATCGTGAGTGTATTTTAAAATGGTTCAAAATTGTTCTTCCTGTTTAAACGTGTCCCACACTCCTAGTATATGGCTTGTGTTTTGAATCGAATTTTGAGAGCTGAAAATTTATATATATATATATATATATATATATATATATATATATATATATATATATATATATATATATATATATATATTTATATATTATGAACTAAAATAACCATTTTATTCCCCAACTATTTGAAATTGTATAGCCAGTTAATTTATTGCCAACTGTTTAAATTTTACTAATAATAGCACATCGGAGGATTTAAGTACCTAATACTTCGTAAATGTTTTCAATACTTGAAATGATAAAAATTACTTATAAGAATGTGTTTTAATTATTCCTCGGAGTTTTTACTCGCCAACTATTGTTTCTGTTAGTACAATTCTTTGAGATCTAGAGCAATTATTATTCTTCCAATATGGTACAAATGAACTATAAAATTATACACCCTGATTTAGTATATTTTTTTACAATCAAAAAATAAAAAAAAATCTAAGTGTTCGGGAAAGTAAATGAGAATTACTAAAACACACACCCTGACTTAAAAAAGAAAATTAACTTGATTCCTGACTTAAAATAGTTATTTTTGAGCTTTATGCAGCGAAGAAAATACTGCGTCACTTACATCCTGTTGCATGAGGTATGTTTTCACAGTTTCCGAACAATGTAAGACATTAGAAAATGTAGTAGTTTTGATACAAGTTTTATTATCGATTTCTGTATTAGAATCGCTATTCATTGGCTTCGACACATCAGTAATTTCTTAAGATGCACAGATAGGCAGTCCGTCATCAAATGTGTATCATAATCGTTAAAACATTAAAATATCCTCTGTGTTGTGGATTGAGTCGAGATGATGGAATTTTCTGTCCTACTCAAGATTCACACGATAGGTTACATTCATGACTCATCTGCCCATGTAAAATCTAAAAATGGTCTTCACCCTTTCCCGTTTAAATTTTCTGCTTTTTGAAAAGCTTTTTTCTGGTCCAGACGAAAAAGATATGTCATTTTACGAAGAAAAAAAAAATCAATTATTTTTTTATACAAGTTAATAAAAAAACATTCAGCTGCTGAAATAATTCGCTAATTTATTTTTTCGCTAAACTGGGGTTTTTTTGCCTTCATTTAAAAAGAAATTCGTTAAATCGCGAAACTCGTTAAATAGGAGTTCGTAAGTTTGGCTGTATAAATATAAATTTTTTACTTTGCTCTTTTCTGCTTTTACTGAAATGTGTTGATAGTTATTTCCTATCACACAGTATTCTTACCTCCGTTTTTTTCTATGGTCACTTTTTTTATGAATATAAATAAGCTAAAGCATATGGTTTTCTCTATTTCCCCCAAGTGAATATGACCATGAGTTAGATAAGTGGTCTTGATCGAAAATACACTGCTGGTCACACAAAATCCAACACCCTGAAGGAAGTATGCAAACCATGTGAAATTTCCATCATGCGTTGACGTCGATGAAATACGCAAATCATTAGCATTATAGCGCAGGTGCACATCGCAGGTGACCGTAGCGCCAACCGTAAGCGCTATATAAGGGGAGAATAGATTGGCGATTTGAAGTGTGGTGATTTTTTTTCGTGCTTTTTTTGTAAGCTATTTACCTATGCCTCGCGGAAGACACCGATCATCTTCAGACCAAGTTTCATAGTTCGATTGAGGAAGAATAATAGCCTATAGGGATTGTGGATTATCCTTCAGGGAAATCGGTTAACGTGTTGTATGAAACCAAGCAACTGTGATGCAGAACTGCCATCACTGGATGCAGGAGTAAACGACGGACCAATCGCACCCACCTCGTTGCACTACTGCCGGGGATGACAGGTGGATTGTGGGCATGGCAGTGATGGATCGCGCAGCCACATCATTCTTCTACGCATCATTTGGTGTTCGATCGCACCATTTGACGCCATTTGCAACACAGTGGAATGTCCGAAAAAGCCTATTACTTCGTTTACCCTTGATTGGAAACTACAGGCGTTTGCGCCACCGATGGTGCGATAAATGTGGACATGGAGAACGGAAAGGAACTTCATTGGGTTTACTGACGAATCCTGCTTCTGCTTGCAGCATCACGATGGTCGGATTCGAGTTTGGAAACACCGTGGTGAGAGGTTGCTGAACTGTTGCGTTATGCATCGTCACACTGATCCTGCACTCAGTATCATGACTTGGGGTGGTACTAGATCTCACTGCCGTACCTCTCTAGTACTCATTGTCAGTACTCACTGAACAGCCAGCGCTATATCTCTGAGGTATGGGAGCCATTCATTCTCCCATAAATTCAGCACTTGCCATTAGCCATATTCCATCAGGGCAATGCGCGACCACACGTGGCATTTCAATGTTCAAGTGTTCTTCTTTACCCATCAGATTGAATCGCTTCTTTCACCTGCTAGTTCTACCGATCTATCGCCAATCGAAAACGTGTGGTTCATGCTTGTGCACAACGACTGGCATGGGATACACCACCTGATGCTGCACCAGATCAACTTTGGCAATACCTGGAAGCAGCATGGAGACTGCTGAAACCCGAAGGATACATTCAAAGCCTCTCTGATTCTATGCCTAGGCGTGTGGCAGCGGTTATAGTCAACAATGGTGGCTACACAAACTACTGATTTTGTCATCATCCACACGTCACAAGAGCTGTAATTTTAATTGTTTGATCTTTGTACAACATGTTATTGGCCAAATAAATTTCGCTGGGATATCTCTGGTCCTTCTTGGTGTTGCATTTTGTGTGGCCAGCAACTTAAGTCTTAATGTCACTACCTGAGACCTGAGCTACGTGTAGAGCGACTGATGCACGTTAAATCTTTTGAGGCTCAAACTAAAGAGTAGAGAATATAGAAGTGTACAATGGGTTCTTCACTACTTGACCATAGTTCAAAATTTCGAGTACCATCACCAATGACCGTCTCGTTGCTTCTTAGTGTGACATTAATAAGCAATCAATAAATCAACCGAAATGAGGAAAGTAAGAAACATATGTCATGTAAGAGCTTTGATTAGGATATAGTGCAACAATGAGCTTAAAAATTTGATTATAATGTGTTTTTAAGGTTCACACATTTGTGGCTTAAAGCATACGTCAAGTAATAATGCACTTTAAGCCTAATTCCTTATTTCAGAATAAATTAACTTCTACTTTAATTTCCACTAAGTGTATTAAATTAACTATTACCAACTTTGTCTTCTTTTAAATATGGAATGTTCGAATTTTCATTAATTATCTTCGAATTATCTCTTTTGTATCACATTGTTGTTTTGAAGTCATTGAAATGTTATGTATGGGAAGACAAATATCAAGTCCGCAAGTAAATTAATTGTACTGCTTCAATAGAATATGTGACTCATTTTTTCCGAAACTATTTCAGCAACTTTCCCCTATCAGTAATATATATATATATATATACCTTCAACATAACTTTCCAATAAATATTACTTAACCTTTAACAATGTTGATTCATGATATTCAAAAGGCTGCACAAACCTTTTATCCCCCCTCCTTTTCATCGATGAAAAACTGTAGCAATCTCGTAATTGGTTGTCCTTCGCCGTTTGTTCGCGAATAATATACAATCGTCTAATGAGCCTTGCGGCTCCACTTTATATGCTTCTGAGAGAGAGAGAGAGAGAGAGAGAGCTGCGATAATTACGAACAACTAAATTGAATTAATCCTCAGCTCAAAAGCCATCTTTATTATCAAAAGAAATTTATCCTCAAGTTCTGTTCGTGCACGGAATTGATTAACTTCAGTAATATAACAAGGAATTTTATATACTTTATTATACATCTTTATATGTGTTAACAAAAATTTCAAAAGCTCGTTTTCTTGTATAGTTATCAAAGACCTTGAAATCAGATAAAAGCGAAGATGTTTCTGAGTTTATTTTTTTATTTAATTGTTAATGACTTGCGACGAATCAAGAGCATATAAGCTTTTCGCTTAAAAAATTATACAAATGGCTGAAAACATTTCATTAAATATCTCAAGGATTAATTGAATAAAAATAATTTAATAAATCTTTAATAGGGAATGTGTTTTGGGGTGTGGATCAAAAACATTAAAATCAGAGTCGTTTTTTCACTGCTTGAATCAGGTTTTCAAAACTTAATTACAAAGGTTTTGATTAAATGTTTAATATTATAAACGGTTTTCATTAGAAGTTAAATAATATAAAATATCCGTAGTCCTTCTATTTTTTTAAAAAAAATTATGAAGATTACGAGAAATTACTAGAAATAGGGCTAATGGTATTTACTTTATTTAATTTAGGATTTACAAACATGAGATAAAACTTAATATCCTTTTTTTGTTTTTCAAATGTAATGCAATATTTTTTTTATCATTAAAGGGCCCTTCTCGTTGAAAAATATGTTGCATCGAATCATTCTCTTTCAGGCTAGAATTCTATGTTTACTTAAGATTTATTTTATGAATGACAACAAGAAATAAGTATAAAATATTTTTAAAAGTATATAGTTCTTTTGAATTCTTTTAATTTAAAAATTAATTTTTTTAATACTTTTCAAAAGAAAACCCGTTTTATTTTAAATCCTTTTAAGGTATCCGAACACGTTCAGAGTACTTTTTGACAAAGTAACATATTTAAACATATAAAGGCTTTTTAGGATTCAATACCAATAAATACTAATATTTAATCAACAATATTTAAAATAAATTGCCCGAATTTCATAAAAATCACAATTATATGTGAAATTTTAGCAATATTTTTGTAAAACTTCAAAGCAATTAGAGAAAAAAATTAATAAACTTATATTAGTAAAAGAATTACCAAAACAATCTAGAGGCATTTATCTAGAGAATGTACTAAAATTTTAATATTTTATTAAAATTTGAAACTTTTAGAGGTGATTGAGTAAACGTTATAAGAAAATAACGCCTTTATGAGACCATTATTTAAATAACATTAACTCAAATAATATTCATACTATAAGAAATATTTTAGTACACTCTAGAAAATAGCATAAATATCAGGTGCAAAAAGTTTTATAGAAATACGTTTGTAATATTTTATGTGATCAGGCTCGCCATGATAGATTTCGAACAATTTAAATGCCCACTCCTGGTAGATCAAAGATCTTTTTCCGGTTTTTCTAACTTAATAAAATTGATTGTAACTTGACCTCTAAGAAGCATAGAATTAAAACAAAGTATGTTTTATAAAGCCACAATATAGATGTATTAAATAAAATAGAAAACAAAAATATCGGTCTTGTCCGAATTTGGTCATTTTCAACGTGTTCGGATACCTTAAACCGAAGTTTGATAAAATGCTTCTGGATTTTTACTTTATATTTATTTATCATTAAAATAAACGTAATGCAGTGTACAGCAAGCCCTTCATTAAAAAATCATTAAAAATGAAATATGTTTTAGTTAAAATATTTAATTATTATTTTTTTCTAGAAATTATTTTTAAAAGTAATTTTAGGAAGAAATCTTAGCCTCTTAAAAAGTTTAATTAATTTTTTTTATTTTAATAAACACTTTCTATACTTTAGAGTAGGATGGATTCCAAAAGAAAAGTTATGGAAGTGTTAAATTTAAATAAAATAATAGATTTAAATATCATCACCATATCAGATACTCCAATTTCTACAAAATAAATTTAAATTATATTTATGTTAAATTGTCTTAATGTGTACAAAAATATTTTTTAACAAGTAAATTACATGAAGAATAAAATAGCTACTTGATTAAATTGACTTGTGCTACAATTATTTTAAATTTTAAGGAATGATAAAATAGCTACTTGATTAAATTGACTTAAATTACAATTTTTTAAAAAAATTTAAGGAATGATACTCTATTCTTCATTCTATTAAATCTATATATGTTATACTTCGAGGGCTTTTCATTTTTTAAAAATTTTTATAACTATTTTTAATGAGCAGACTTTAAGTGTTTGCGCAGTTTGCTAAAAGAAAGATCAATGGAAATTACTGATTATTTTTCGTATTATATATAAAAATGCTTTCATCCAATATTAATTTGAAAAATAAATGATGATTTTATCTTCAAATGCAATAATAAAAATATCTCTTTAAGTTAAATAAATTGTATTTTGATTAACTGTGTGTTAAGACTTCATTACAACTCAGTGCTTTACAAAATATCAAATTCCATTTAGGAAAAAACCAAGCAAAATCTATTTTCTTAAAATTTTGCCTTTAGAATATATCCAGTTTGTGAATGAATGTACAAAATTTGAGTTTTGTGAAAACCTTTTTAAAAATTGGCGGAGTTCTACAGAAAAAAATAAATCACCCTAAATGTAGTTTTAAGATAAAAAAAAATATTATTTAATTTTTCTACTGTTTTATAAAAAAATAGACTATTAATAAAAGTAGATAAATTAACGATTTATATAAATCCGATTACTTGAAACAAATGAAATAAAAAACGTTTATTTTCAAAATACAATTCCCTTAACAGTCAAACTGACGCCCATGTTTTTATCCCACATGCTTTTACTGACCTTTTTCCATCACGTGGGTAAAAAAAATATAACAATGACTTCCGAAGAGGAACCGCCTCAGTTAAGATCTTTCTTCACTTAAAAGCTGTGTTCAATTTCTAGAAGAAAGTCACTCATCTCAAAGTGGGTTCGGAAGACATAAGAATCTACTTGTTCAAATATTGACATTCCATGGCACGCCTATGTCATCGAAGTGCCACTTGTAGTACGAAATTAAACTCCAACTGTTGCTTCAATTAGAAGGAGAAAGTAAAACTTCTTATTGTAGAATCTTGTGTTAGGATGTGTTGCAATATTTCCTCACTTATCAATCACTATTAAGGAAATGAATTGATGGTACAAAGACCCTTTACGAGCATTTCAATTTCTTTTTAAAGCATTCCAAGTCTATTTATATTATTTCTTAGCCTTGTCTTACATTCGAAAATTCTTAAGAATTTTGAAATAATAATCGATGTAAATACATCATGAATAACAGATTAGTTAGTTTTGTGTTTAATTTTATAAATAAGTTTAATTTTATAAATATATATATATATATATATATATATATATATATATATATATGTCTTATATATCATTCTTTTTTTGTCAAGACAAACAACGCATAATTTTGCAAAACGAAAGATGTGTCAACTAAATTCTGAACACTTTTGAATATGCTTTTAATTTTGATTTGAGATCAGCAATTGGGGGAAAAACTGAATCATGAATCACCAGTGACCCACACAAGGGGGAGGATCCCTGGTTCCGGATCCCCCCTCATAGCCCTTGATTTTTTTCCGATTGATTATAAACCTATGTACACTAACCTCCAAAAGTTAAGGAACAACCGGTTTTTGCGCCTTATTTGCAAATGAATGAATGTAGAAACACAAATTTGGATGACATGTGTACAAAACAGTTATGTATTGACTGCAAGATAGAAATTTATACAACAAATATTCAAAAATGATTTACAACAGAAAAAAACAATCTCGCTGGAAAAATCTATTCTTGAAAAAATAATAATTACAGTTTTATGTGGTAAAATGTCATAGAAACATAACAAAAATGGGTTTTAATAAGGGGTATGCCCACCCTTAGCTTTAATCCATTAGCGGTATCGAATTTTCATGCTGTCAATTGTTGTCGGTTACCGAAATGGGAAGCGCAGACCAGTCCTGGAGTAAGCTTTGTTCTAGATATCCTAAAATCCTTGGAGGAGGACTTAAAGCTGCAACCTGTCTACCAAGATAGTCCCAAAGATCTTCAATTGGATTTAAGTTTAAAGATCGAGCTGGCCATTCCATTCGCTCCAAACCAAGGCCCTCAAGATATTCCTCAACAATTACAGCTCGTTGAGGTCGTGCATTATCATCCATCACAATGAAGTCTTTGCCAATTGCACCGGCATACGAGTGGACATATGGATCAAGGATCTCATCCCAATATCTCACACCAGTCAGAGTTCCTCCTTGGAGCACATGCAGGTCAGTGGGACCACCGAGTGAGATCAATGCCCAAACCATTATTCATCACCTCGGTAACTGTGTCTTTCAATAGCGTTGCATTGATGATATATAGTGCTTTATTCAATTTTAAGATGAGCAGACATCCTGAATCGCTCTCCAGTCTGAATCTGGACTCGTCTTTAAAGAGTACAGAAGCCCATCACTGTCTGGTCCAGGAAACGTGTTCCCTTTCCCAAGATAAACAGGCCCTTCTCTGTCGTCTGTTGAGGGGTACACATACAACTGGTCGCCTTGCATAGGGACCTGAATTGTGAAGAAGCCTTTGCACCGTACTAGCGGATATTCTTCTCCCCGATGCTACAGAGTGGTCTGAAACAAGTTGCGGAACAGAAATCCTTTTTCTCCTTCGGGTCGAACGAGTGATAAAACAGTCTTCTGCAGGTATTGTAGTTCGTGGTCGACCTGGAACATATCTTCTGGACACAGATGCTTCGGTTTAATATTGATTCCAGAGACGGTGGACCACACTACGAGACACATTAAGACGCCTAGCAGCATCAGCTGACAACCCCATTTGCATCCATCCACCCGCTCTCCACCTTAACAAATCGGGCAAACGGCTTCTCTCAGACATTGCGAAACTCCACTGCCTATTGTCAACAAATCTGCTAACAAAAGTTGCAAATTAACAAAAGTTACACGCGTAATTACGAAAGCCTGATATATGCGTATTTTTCTCTCACTCATATAAAAATCTGTTCTTTCCTTTTAAAAAAATTTTTTTGTATAAATTTGTATAAAGTTCGTTTTTATCATTTATATAAACTATAAATTTTATTGTTACTGTCATTTTTTTATGGTGAGCTTCGAAAAACATGTTGTTCCTTAACTTTTGGAGGCCAGTGAATGTAGTACCTAAAATTTAATTGAGTATTTGTTATTAATAATTAATTTTATTAATTAATGCTAATTATTCATTCATCAATTAATTTTTTACTGTTTTATCTTCCCGAAAATCGACAAAAATCAAAAGAATATCTTGTGTGGCGTATTGGAGCCTGATACCAAAATGGTGGACCTTTCGGTCCTGGATCCCCCCTAAAGATTTCCGTGTACCCCACTGTGACTCACTGATAATGATACGTACAATAATTGGCTATTTTGTCTCCAAATAAGAGTAGTAGATTGCAACATTATCGGAGGAAACTTATTGACAAATGAAGTTTAATAAAATTTTAATAATTTATGATATTACTGAAGCAGACGTGGGTAAGACAAAGAATGGGTACAAGAATAATTATAAGAAACCATAAGTAAAATGAAATAAGAAAAAGGAAAGATTCCTCCAAGAGAACATATATTAGTTATCAATATAATATCTTGAAATTTTAATAATAATTAAAATTTTCTATTAATGTCATTGATAAGGAAAGACTGTATCAACATTATATTTTACAAATTGAAGAATTGTGGCATAGAGAAATGATGAAAAAATAAAAATATTTTTGCTTATATATATATAAGTATTTAAATAAAAATAATCAGTAAATTTTAGAAGCAGAAACAGAATTTTAACACTGTGATATATTTTTGCATAACATTGCTTTTCAAGCTGAATCATTCATTACATTGACTCTCAAATTGAAGTATGCTTATTTCTAAAGATAAGAGCTCCACAAGATCCATGAGCAACCTTGAGAAGCATTCCTTTTTGACGAATGGATTATTGTGAGCCAGTATCTGCATAGGTGCTGGTGATCAAGAGATTGACGAGTATTACCAGAGTTCAATTGTCATTACCGAGTTCAAGGCAAAATATCTGTATAAGTTAAGTGTGGGGGAGGAGCGATATTAACAATTAAATCCTAAACGAATTACAAAAGCTCACTTATTTTTCCAGAAAAACTAAATGGCACCTCAATATAACCTTTTCCTTCTCCTGGTTCGTCCACAATCATTACTAAGACAATAAGAATAACAGGCTTTTGTTAAATCAACTTGCAATTAAACAGCATTTGATCAAATACTCTGATTCACCATACTCTCTTTTTTCACTTATCTAGTTAAATAGCATGCCTATTTGCATGTTTTACGATTCTTTCACAATCTGATGTTCTCAAATGAAGCATAGCTTTAAAGAAAGCCTAGAGATTAACGGCATGGTAAAACGCGTGATAATTCGCTACAAGTTTCGAAGGAGTGTTTTCAATACAAAAATATTTCTAAAAATCGATATCCGAAACAGTTTTATAGAGGTCCTGGACAGTTTACTTAGACTGAAAAATTTATTTACATGGATACAGTAACTAAAATAATACCTCTAACTTTAAACTATCGTTTTTGAATATCTAATTATATCAAAATACAAAAAAAAGTTATGATCTTTCTACAAACTTTGAAAAAAATCACATTCGTAATTAAGATGATAAATATGTATTTTTTTTTCTGTAAAAACTATTTGTTGCATGATTTGGACCATACCAAAAACGATAAACATTTGATAATTTCTGAGGAGGTATTGAAATGCATTTGTTTTTGAAATAAAATAAAAAAGCTGTACATCAACTCGACGTATAACATCTTTAACGATAACGTACATAGTACAAAAATAGAAAAAACACTTTAAAACAATTAATTCAGAGATTAAAATTGAAAAATCATTAATAATACGAGTTAAAATACATCAATCACGACTTCTACTTTTCATTAATAATTTTGTCAACACAGAAGTAATTTTCAAGCATAAATGTTAGAAAAAAAACCCGATATAAATCTTTTGAAGGTTCAAAGGTTGACATTAAGATGTGCTTAATAACAATTAGAAAAAATATCGTTACCGAAAGTTTGTTTGAAAAGAAAGTGTGAGAATCATTAGAACTACAATGTTATTTGAAGCATATTAGATCAAAAATATATAGATAAAAATATAAGAAACATATAAGGATCAAAATATGCTCATAGAATTATCATAGAAATATTTAAGAAGGAAATTATGGCTACATAATATATAAGTCAATGTGAATATTTCGCAATGAAATACAAAGCAATCAAAAAAACCTTTTCTGAAAGAGAAGTTTAAGGGACATGAAGAAACGCAAAACATTTCAAACTTTAATAAAATCCACATCTTCTAAAAATTAAACCATTCTCCCAATCTTATCTATTTAAAAGTACAAACCAGTTTTTTTGTGTTTTCTTTATTTTTTCTTACCTTTTACATACTGAAACAAAAGTGACTCAGTTTTCATCAAGATCACTCTGAATGGCTCTATTTTAAAAACCGTTTTTTTTTATTTTGTTCATCAAATTTTTTTTAGTACTTCAGTATATGTACGTACCCCCCCCTCCTCCCTCCAATGTGAACTTTGCTTCTTTTCAAATAACGAAATAAAATGCTCATGTCTGCACGAAACTCCTCCAATCAATCGTACTCGAAAAATGCTTTCTTTCTGAGTTGTCAGAGGTAGATAAGCCTTTTGGATTTTACGTGCCTCACGATGCAACCTGATACCTGTAGGAAGGAACAATTAAACGAAAAACCATCATTTTTTCTCTCTTTTTTTCTCTATTGACTTGATACGTGATGCGATCTTTTAAAGCTGTTTGTCCTTGCTGTGAGGGAAGTTCGCTGAAGGCCGCAGATGGGCTGATTACGGGTGGAGATCGCCCTTAGGGATGGGTGGGATGCGATCGCATCTGCCCTTATAGAAGAAATCCCTGAGAACTGTTAAAAAGAAAGAACGGGAAAAAATACGAAAAAAGATTCACAGAGACGGAAAAGAAGTTTCTATTGAATCTGTCGAGAAGTGTGTTGAAAAGTGTATTGAGAAATTTGCCCGTATAAGTGGATTTTTAATGTGGGTTTTTAGGTTGAGTAAATTATTATGGCTGAAATAGTTGAGAATTTAAAATATTAGGTGAGAGAGACGTTTGTTGAGCGTGGTGTAATGGCTTTTTGATGATTATTATTGTGTGTTCTAGAGCGCTATTAAATTTAAATTGTTGTCAAGGCTTAATTTCCTTTAACGTTTGTTATGGTTAAAGATTAAGAAACAAATTAATACGTCATCAAGTAATTTTTTATTTGTTTTATTTTGCATAATGTTGATTCTTCAGTTAATAAGAATAATCTTATTTTACTAATCTTGGGAATTACAATTAAGTTAAAAATGAATATAATTAGTTGCAATTTTCAATTAAAATAAATATCATTTTTTGCACCATATGTTAAATGAAACATTTGGAACTCTGTTATTACTATACACATTTCGTGTAGCATACAGAAACTGTATTACCCAAACAGTTTAATTTTTTTAGTTTTTTTTAATCATTGTAAGGAAAATGATTGTTCGTATATACGTTTATGATGAAATTATTCCTTCTATTATGCTATATAAAAGACTACTCGAATTTACCAAGAGTTAAAGATTTTTCGTAACTGAAAGTGCAATGAAAGATTCTTTTAAAAAGAGAGAAAAATTACTGAAGGCTATTAAAGTTTCGCATGTCTTTAATGATTTAAAAATATCTGTACAAAAGATTTCGGATTTTGGTTCTAAATAACTTAAGTGTTTCGAATCTATTTATTAAGACACTTAATTTGGAATTGATGAATTCTTTTATTTCTTATCATTCTATAAAATTTACATAATATTCATGACTTTATCATTTATTTTTAAATGTCAATTATTAATAAATGTCTGCATTTCAAAAGTAAAGATGGTGGTAGAACCCTCTCACAGTATAGAGGGCGCTGCTTGTAAAAACATGCGTTGTTTAGACCAGAGATCTTGTGAACGTGACCGAGTGCAGACGCACTCCATATTCCATTAAACTTATTATTTAATCTTACACTTGTCTTCGATGATTTATTGAATTTAATTGAGTCTAATGATGATATGAGCGTTGATTGATATAAAAGCATTCTACCACTGATTAACTGAACCACCGATGATCGTAACAGATGGTTTAGAATAACTCAGCTTTTCAATTGTAATGAAAATAACTTTTACTGACAATAGAAAGATAAAAACGAATTGCATATTTGTTTTTCCAATTTCAAAAGTCTACGCTTACGTATAAGTCATTCGAGATAACCAAACAGGAAACAAGTATAGAGTAATATTTTGAGAAACTTTCTACGGGAATTTCAAATGTTTTTCTTGAGAAATTTAGATAGGTTCTAAAGGACGTATTAAAAATCATGCACACAGAATGAAAAAAAATATATTCTAAGAAGCTTACATAATAGTATATTTTGAATTATATATTTACGTATTAAAAATATGAACTTTTCGTAAAAGGTACAAAAATTATTGCTATAAATATTTACTGTTTAAATAAATAAATTATGCCCTCCATAAAACTGAGTCCTCTTAAGATCCTTACAAATGAACTTTTGTTTGCGATTCCTTGTTCTTTTTAACGTACACTATGTGACATTGAAAATGTAACACCAAGAAGGAGTGGTCTGAAAGTTTAGAAACACGGCAGAAAGACAGAGACCGTAAACAAGATTATGAAATGTTTATTTTGAAAGGATACTCGTTACACGTAATGAGAACAACGCCAATTCATTATGTCGTAGGATCATCGCAGATGGCGATACATGAAGCATCACGTTTGGGTATAGTGTGAGAGAACGTATTAGCGTCCTCACAAAGAAGGAATTCAATTTCCTGTTAGTCATTTACTACAGTTTGTCTTCTGAATGCTACGATAAGAGGACATGCAAGCGGTGTCTATTCACATTCCAGATATGATTGACTGATCAAGGATTAGAGTGAAAAATTACCAGGGGGGGGCATCTGTACATTTTGTAAAATCTGATGCGTTATCTAATGTTTGTAACGTGCGTGGCGCACACAATAGTTGGGTTTGGGCTTAAATCTCTCCCATACAGTATGAGAATTTGAATCTTTAGCATAAAGATTACGCCTTAGCGCTTTCGACTTTTTTCAAAATGTCAACCTTTCTCATACAAGTGGTCTGTGTACGCCCCTGAATGTGGGATATGGAGTCACCTTGTTGGTAAAAGGTATTGAGCCTCCCTCCCCAAAGTTAGGGGATGGTGCCCCTCCATAACGCATCATTCACGTATTGTTGAACCGGTGTACGATCCAGAGCAAATCTGCTATCGAACGCGATGACACCTCAAACCATGATGATACCTTAGCGATGCACGTTTAATCTGTCGAGATCTCAAACGTCCTCCCCTTGGTGTGGTAGTCAGGAGAGGAAGTCGCCAGCTCAGGTGTCGTCTTCGTCACTTGGCCATGGCTCAAAATTATGAGGTTCGTCGCCAAAAGCCCTAGTGTAGCTGAACAGGGTGACATTAATATTCACTCACTCACTCACTCATTCTCATAACGATGAAGAAGATAATATCCATGTTTATTTTAGATAATAATTTATATATTAATTGACAGATGAACCTATAAAATACTGGATTATTTTGCTTTATTAATTATTTTACTTCGCTCTTTTATTTACTAAATGGTTCTTTTCTTGGAGTTTAATTTGCTATATGTACTTAACATTATTTAAAATATTAGCAAAAATTTAACATGATTAAATTTGTTTTATCCTTCAATCTCAGTTGATATATTTTTCAGTTCACCCGTTCTAACGGATATACCTGCTAGTATTACCCCAGTTAATATTACTATTCAGATTTCGATAAATTAATTTATCCATATTTATATAAAAGTTTTCATCGATTTTTGTTATTCATTTTTATTTTCTATTTTGCTCCAGATTTTATATTTTCATCTTTTTGGGAAACGGGTGATCCAAATTTGTAAGAAATGAATTTATATTTGTAAAGTACAGGAGAGGCGCCAATATTTGAACCCAATGCCCTGAAATTCTGGAAACTTTGAAAAGAAGCATGGTACACTAACGAATCAGTATGTGTTAGGAAGATAAAACTAGGAACACACATTATCTTAAGAACTTTATATTCATTTTTAAAATCTTCATTTTGAAAAAATCAGAATTAAATTTAACAAAAGTTATTATTTGCCACTTACAATAGACCCGAATCATCATGTGAGTTTGTACAAAATTAAGTTATTATATTTTTGTGAAATGTGTAACGACACATTTACATATGAAAAGGAGCTTTTCTGATGATCTTTTATAATTATCTTCGACCTTCATCTCAGTGGTATGAAAATGCAATTTGGGAACTTCTTAAATGAATGGGTGTCTTTATATGGAATGCCACAAAAACACGTTATTTACAGGAAAATTCCTTCTGGGTGTATTCATATAATAAAAGATTCATTTTCTGCTACAAGTTCAAAGGTTATTTTTCACCAAGAGATTTATTGTTTTAGAATGTTGTTTTGAATTTGCAAAAATGACTTAATCAATGTCATTAGTTTTATTTTACTCAGAGTGTTATTTTATTATGCAAAATCTAAAATTTAAATTGCAAAATTTCTTTAGAATGGGTGTATAAAAATTAAAAAATTTTGAAATATAGAGCAATTATAATACTTTTTGGTTTAAAATGCGTTATTTTTTAAAGAATGTTTAATTATAGTGCCAAAATAACAATATATTAGAGGCAAAAATATATAACTCTTATTATACTATACTTTCAGAAATTAGTTGATTTAATTTCAAATTAATATATCTCTTGAATAAAAAAGAAGGTAGAAGTTGAAGAAGCTTATAGAAGTATTGTTTGAATGTTTTTTAAAGTTCATAACACCAATCTTTTTCTTTATTTGCCCGTATTATTGAGCTGAAAATTTTAAGAGAAAGGACAGTTTAAAATATTTTTGATTAATAGTAACATTAATTTCTAAAAATATAAAACCCAATTATTCTAAAATACAAAACAGTAATATGTGTTTACTTAGAAGTATCTAAGAAAGTTAGAAATATAATCATTAAAGACCGAAAAAAAATAGTTGAACACAGCAATCTCTCCGTAAACAACTACAGTCATACTCAGCGATCTATCTGTAAATAGCTATAAATAATGATGACCACCGGAAAGCATATATATGTGTTGGTATCTATAGATTGCATGCTGTAATTAGAAGTTTTAATACTATTTTATTATCTTTGTAGAGTTATTTTTGTTGTATTTTCAATAGTTCTTACTTAATTATAGAATTATTTTGATAAATTTTTAATGACCTTCCTTTGTTAATAATAGGAATAGAGCTTTTTTACTCAAATAGTAATTATAGGATTAAATATGCTATTCAAGAGATTTTATAAGGTCAAAGAAGGGGAAAAACTAAGCTTAATAAAAAAAAAATATGTATATTTTACAGGTAATAATAAATATTTTTGTATATTGGAAATTATATTATTAAATTGTAATTTGTGAGTTGCATTATTTCATAAGCTTCTTGATGTAAACTACAGGTAATTAGATCAAAATAAAGCTCTAGATAAGTAACACAAATATATCTCCTGGGTTTGGTTTTATTAATCAGATAATCACTTTTTAATCTAGTTTAATATTTTTCAAAATGAATCCAGAAAAAATTAAATGATTTATGGGAAAGCTTCATAATTTTATTTGATTAAGACTTCAGTTTATTTTTCTCTTGAAACATAAAAAACTCACTTGTTTTAAAATACCCTACCCATTCAATTTCACTTCAAGATCTAATTGTTTATTTTTTATTAAGAGTAAAATTTAAGGTAAATTTTCTTTGGAAAGTATAGCAGTTGAAAACTGAAATAAATGGTGGTTCAAAGGCTATTAGCAAAACATTTCATAGATATGAAACTGATATTCGAATTGCTTTATGTAGTTAATAATTACTATGTTAAAAATTGAGAATTTCCATACAGTTATAATTTTTCAAACAAAAAACATTCAGATACATTATTTAATTGACATACATTTTTAATTCTAAGCCTAAAGATGACTAAGAAGCTTAATGGGCTGTAGGGGCCATCATGATGATTTTAATTTTGATACTTGAAAATTATATGTTCTATCTTTAGAAATTGGTTCGTTGGCACTTCACGATTTGAATATTAAAGACCAAATCATCTTCAAGACCAAACCCTTAAAATTAATATTCTTAAAGGAAGAAATCTCTCATTTATCAATTACCCTTAAAGACATTGCGAAATCTTCTGAGAAATTCAATGTTTTTTCTGTCATATATAGAACACTTCGTTGTAGCAAACATCTCGATAAAAATATTAATCAAGGTCAATTTTTCTATGGAAGATGATCCTTTGATTAACATATTAGCCTTGAATTGTCTTGGTGATGATTGTAGACTCTGTGTAAGGGTAAATTACCATTAAGTTAGGTTCTTGTTACCCCCACACTTCTTGCCCAGGGGGCTTAACGGGTGCACGAGGGGCATTGCGCAATTGTGAAGATTATTCTACTGAGTAATTAGCAAGGGTGTCTATAAAAGGGCTCATCTTTGAAGAATTCTTTCTGTTGTGACATTTGCTCGCTTCGAAAAATTAGCTCCTGCCATGAAGGTAATTTGTTATTAGAGAATTCATTTGCTTACAAAATATTTAAATTTGTTTAATTGAAATTTTCTCTTTCGAAAGGACATCATTTTTTGTATGTGTCGTTTTTGTAGTAATTGCTAATTCAGTTATTTTTTTTATTTTTAATCATTTTTGAAGATATACATTTTTTTTAATTTTACAATTTTATGAAAGCGAATTTTATTTTTTAAAACTGTACAGATATATTCTGTTATAGGGATTTAGAAGAATTATTTTGAAAGGTGTGGAGATCTAGATTAAAGCTTGGAAAAATATAAATATATGGATTAGACAAAAACATTGGTTCATAACATTGTTATATTTTTATTATTTTTTGAAAACCTAATTATTTTATTAATTAGTACATTATTCATTTTATCGAACCATAATTAAAAATGCCTGTTTGGCTTGGATGCCTTGGTAAAATTAAAAACCATAGAACAGTTTCGCATCGTCAGAGCTTAAGGGTTTCCCTCTGGGGAGGAAATTGGGCATCAAAATACATTGTGGCAATTGATATTCACCTATATGTTGCCATACTAAAATGTGATACCAGTTATTAGGTCTGCAATGGTAATAACCCATCTGCAGCTACTTTAGAAAAAATAATTAAAAAGGCTCAAATATTATAAGTAGCATTCTTTTAGATAAGGTGTATAATATTAACATTATTGAGTTTAATAAAAAATTGTTCAGATATTTTTTTGCTTAAGTAATATGATATTTTTAAGTAATATTTATTTCATCATTTTGTTTCACTTCATTAATTGACGAATTTAGTAATCTTGAAGTCTTTAAAAAAACGTTCAAATTTTAATACTTTAAAAAGTCAGGTATAAATACAAATGAAGTTCGACAACGATAATCATATCATATGTTTTTGCATCTTAGTGAGAATTCTTTTTGTTTATTAACTCCAAATTGTTTTAAGGGAATCATGGTTATAAATTTATTACACTGCGCAATTTGTATTTAAATGAAGCGAAACCACCACAGTGACTTTTATAGTATGATTATTACACATTATGTGTTTTAACAATTTTATTTAATTTATCTTACCAATTCAACAAAATATAGGTGTGTTAGTAATTAAAGGTATTATTATTTAAATAGAAACGCTTTAACGTGAAACATTAGTAGAATGTAAAAACCATACAAATTAATTAGAAATATAAATTCTATAACGAAGGTTCTTTTAAGAACATACTGGATATTAGAAACGTTACAGATTCTTTGCACTATTATTTAACAGTCCACACTTAACGACTAATACCATCTCAAAAATGTGCTTATACATTATTACGAAGATAAAACATAAACATTTCTAAAATCATTACAAAATTAAAAACATTACTAAAAATAATTAATCGCTTTTCCAACATTTAAAATTTTTTTCTCTGAAAAGAATCAGAAACGTGTTTTTGTTTATGGAACAAAAATGTATGCTTAAAACTATTTTTAAATTAGATTTCTTTTCACAAATGAATCGAATTTTTATTTAAATCAAAGTGTGCCTCTTGACGGCAAAAAGAGAATCGTTTCTATTACCTCTTTCTAAATATCTTTGGGCATTTCCTTATTTTTTATGCCAAGCATTTTCATATAGAAAGGTTTCCGAAATAAATACGAACATAAATTACTAAAACGGTCTCTCTTTCGAAGTTTGACAATGCAATTTTGCTCGAATTCCATTGTTATAAGATCAAAAAGCGTTCGTAAATTACGATTTCTTCATAAAAATACAGATTTCTTTTGATATCAGATAATCAGAAAGTATTTCAAATTTATTTTATGTATCCGAAAAAACTGTTTCCAATTCAGCAGAGCTCAGTTTGAAAGCTCTAAGTAGAATAATGCGATTAAGTTATTTCTTTTTTCTCCTATTTTTTTTATCCCATTTGTAATATTAGTACATTCAAACTAAAAGTTTATTTTCATATCCAGTAAGTCTTCATATTCAGCGCTCCCAGTAGAATTGATATTCATAGCTTTTCCTTAAAGGTAGATTGACTGCTCTATTTTATTCATGTTTAATATTTTAAAATTTAATACTCTAAGTATAATAAATATCGTGGCTGTAAATATTACAGCTTCTTATGATGTCGTATTTATCTCAAATTATATTTTTATCTAGTTATATATACCATTGATAATTTACTCATTTTTTACTTATATTTTACTCATTTATAAGATTCATCGTCATTAATGAATTTTAAATACGAGATAATTTTTAGAGACTTTGTGACAGCTCTATCAGCGACCTTCTTGCTAGCAAATCCTAGTGGGGAATCTATGGTCCTTAAAAACTATTTTATTAAAACGCTCCCTCTAAAGAAGAGAACCTGAACATGTAAATTATGTCTATTATATAAAGTCAAGGCTTTCAAGCTAGAAAGGGAGAGATAGGATAGGCTGCTAGCAGAACATTGATTATTCAAATTTAAAGTGTAACGCAGATATTCAGTATTTGATAATTGTAATAATTAAGGTGAAGATTTGTCACTGGAGATTGAATATAGATTAGATAGCTAGGAAGGCAGTGTACTTGAACCAGAAGAAAGAGTTACTGGTAATTAAAGTCTTCTCATGTTTCGCGTACCTCGTTAATTGTCTACATATTACTTTAATTGAGTCCATATCTTAGTTTTGATTGATAGAACTTGTGTTGTGTTTGTGTTGAAAATAAACTAAGTAATTTTGAGCATGGCTAGTTTTCCTTCCCTTTCTCCCTCATCTCTAGGCGCGGAAGCAAGATCCTTACAACTTTAATCATCTAATGCTGGAATAGGATCATATGAATTTAGGATTGATGTTACCTTACAGTTCCAAATTTACCCTAAAGTAAATTTACAAGACTTTTGATTATTTATCATTGTATTATGAATACCATGACCTTACAAATACACACACACACACAAAAAAAACAGCACATATTTCATTACTATTTTACAAAATTTTTTGCTTCGCATAGATTGTATTTCCCTATCGATTTTCATGTTAGGGTTAAAATGTTGCTTGATGAGTAGGGATTCAGATTTCCTTTGGTAGGCAGTAGGTGATAGAATTACATATGTTCCTATTAAAATTCTCATTTGTAAAGAAGGACTTCAAAATAAATATTTTAATATTTCATCGTATAGATCTGAAGTAAAAAAGTAACAGAAAAATAGCGACAGAGTGATGATGCAATATATTATATAATATTTATATTATATAATATGTTATTTCGTAAGTATAATGCTCCAATAATAATTTATATATTTTAAGAAAATAATTTCCGAAATCGAAGGATTTAAATAAAGTAAAAGAAAGGATTACTCTTCTGTTTGCTGCATTTATTAAGTTGTTGATGTTGTGAGTGAAGAATTTTATCTCAAATCAATTTTTTTATGTAAATAATACAGCTTTACGTTGTGATAACATTAAATTTATTATTTTTTGTTATTATTTATTATATATTCTATTTTACTTTTACAATAATAAAAATTTCTATGTTTATTATTTTTTTACAAATATATGATGAAGCAAAATATTTATTTTTTAAGTATTTTTGATGCTTTGTTATAGATGTATTTATTTTACTTATAGTTACTCGTTAAATGACATAATGTACGTGGTAAAATTATAATTCATACCTGTGTTGGGTGAAGGTGGTTGTCATTATGTATAACATTACCTTAACACTTATAAAAATTCAGTAGCAACAAAAATTACAAAAATGAAGAAACATTTTATTTTTATTTTCCAGGTTTTGATTATTTTAGCTTTAGCTGTAGCAGCCCAAAGCGCTGCTGTAGTTTATCACCCTGCATGGTGGCCTGCTGCCTCTGCATATCAGGCGAAAGATGTAAATCATTTTATATTATTTCTTATAAGATAAATATCTCAAAATGCTATTTTGAATTTAATTTGACACTTGTTTGTATTAAAGTATTTTATGTTAAAAATGGGAAAAGAATTTCTGAGTATACTATATGCTGAAAACGCATACTCATTCAAACGAAAATATATATTCTGCACTTGAAATAATGGTGAAATTCGGGAGAGTATGTGTGTATGTGTGTGTGAGAGAGAGAGAGAGATTAATATTCTAATATTTTTTATCTGTTAATGTGTACTTGTTAAAACATCATTTATTGAAGCCTGGTGACTTTAAAGAAATACAAGCAAATCTTGGACTTTACAAGAAATTTCCTTTCACTTTTAATTCTTTAAAAACTATAAAAAAATGAATTTGAATGAAATTATTTTCCAACCGATGAAATTGTATATCTTATAAATTGTTTTTGTTCTATACAAATTCCATCAGATGCCAATTTGAATTAACGCTAATCATCATGTTTTTCATCCCTCGAATTTAGCGATGAGTCATCGTCCTTCATTTTGTCATTAATAAACAAAAATCACGATGAGAATGATTTGAAGGTTAATATATTTATGTGGCTTAATGATAGGTGGCACAAAGTGGTCAATAATTAATTGTAATTTTCACACACAGAGTTTTTCCCTTCCTTTTTTCCCTTTAGGCACTTTAGGCTTAACGCAGACGTGTGGCAAGTGATTTTTATTGGCGATTCAATGATGGATCACATCTAGAATTTTTTTCTTTAAAGGCAAAACTTATATTAACTCAGCCAACTTAGCATTGACTTAGAAAGTTGACTTGCATCGAATGTACTTAATCATATTGAAAGCAAACTCTTTCTAAGTATTATATTAATTCTAATAGTAAAATATATATGAACTTTTTAAGTTATAATTATCACATTATTTCAAAATTGCAGCAATTGCAATTATTTTATTTTGAGGCATAGTAACAAATAGTGAATTTTGAAATATTAAATATAATTTTTAAATAGCTGAGATTTCTTTCTTATCCGCGTAAGAGCTTTCATACTTGTTGGTCTTTTATTATATGTACATTTTTTAATTTTATGTTTATTAGTTTATATTAGATTTCGTTAATCTTGTATATTTAGATAAATTAAAATTATGTTGATAACTAAAAAACATTTCGCAGAATTAATGCTGATGGCATGTATAGCCTCTCCTTTTTTTGCCTTACTAAATATTTTTAAACGTATTTTATTGGATGTGCCTTCCTCAAAGTAAATTTATTGAACACTTTTTTCTGGAACTTCTTTTAAATTGCTTATGTCCTTTTCAAATAAAAGAAGTTTTAATTTGAATTATCCTTATTTAATTTCAATAAATAAATTTTGGGAATGTTATATTATTAAAGGCTCTTTAATAATGCTATAGTTATTTAAAACGTCTTAATATTTATTATATGAATTTCAAAAACATCTGACATTATTTGTTGGAAAATGTAATTAAAATTAAAACTCTGAGTTATATCCTATTTTTAAAAAGAAATTATATTTCAGCAATGCGTAGTAAAATTATATATATATATATACATAATTTTACTATGCATAGCTGAGTATTTTAAGCATAGTATTTAAGTATTTATTATATATATATATATATATATATATATATATATATATATATATATATATATATATATATATATACTTAAAATACTCTACTAGAGAGCTAGAGAGACAGAAATCAATTGAATACCAAAGATAAATGAAACCTAAATAATAGATATTGAATTTAAAAAGAAATAGGGATGCTGTGTAGTGTTATAAACGCATTGCAGACTTATACATACACTTTGTCACAAAAAATATCTACATCCAGAAGGAAAAGAGCTACTATCACGAAACATGTATGTAGTGTATGAGAAGATTAGCAAATGATTGCAAATTTAGAAGAACATACTGTTTTATTAAGGAGATATGACATGAAAAATGTTACAAATCAGTATGTAGTACACCTGTGGCAGTTATACAAGCCAAAAAACGATGGGTTATCGAATCAATGAGGTCACCTAGACTTCTTGCGGATGATCATGCCTTAATTCGCCAGTATTATGAGACAGTTGCAGTTGCCTTCCAAGCACGTCTCAGTCGTACTCTATTGGCGTGAGATCTGGTGAACTGGAAAGTCACGAGTATCCATCACATCCTTGAAATCATTGTTGGGAGAGTCGCTTAGTAGGTGGACGAGCGTTGTCTTGCTGATAAATAGCATATGGGTGATTTCATAACATTTGTAGTACAACTGGTGTTAAAATGTCGCCCACGTAACTACGTACCGTCAAAATGCATTGAAGGACGACAAAGGTGATCGTGTGTCCCAACAAATCACTCCCCACACTTTCATACCTCGTGTAATTGCCATATGCCTCTCGACAAAAAATGTTGTATCGGACCGGTGACCTGACTGCCTTCACATGCATATCCGCTGGTTATCAACACTGAGACTGAATCAGGATTCCTTGCCGTCAGTCGGTTACTCTCCAACTTGCCTGAAGTAGGCAAAAATCCAATCGACGCTGCCTATGATCTGGGGTCAATGATAGGTGGCTTAATGGTCCTCAGTCTTATACCTGCGGCAAGTCTTATCCGAATGATTTCCTTTGATACCTTTGAATGTCTGGAAGGTGGTAAAAGGCATCGAACCGATTCTAGGGACGTTTTTCGTAAAGACGTGGTTGCTCTTATGATTGCACGATTATCACGCGCATTTGTGTTCCTGGGACGTCCTGACCCTCGGCGACGGTAGACTACCCTTTTGTTGATTCATTGTTGACAACAACGAGCAGCTGTCATATCGCTCCGACCGAGATGGAGGCCGATACGCCTGCTTGACCAACTTATTACTCTGAGGCATACTTTATGTCTTACCTGAAAGTCAGAAGATTGTTCGTACTTTCATCGGTTACATCTCCGAGGCATCTCTAGTCACAATAGCATCGATCCAAGTCAACAGATTTGCTTGACTAACCTATGACACTAACAAACATGTTTTTAAACTCTGTCAGCTGCGATTTTCATATGCACATAGCGTGCTTACCTTTGTATCATTGATGTCGAAATTTTAATCATTTGCATGCCACTTAACAGACTACATTTCTGTCAAGTTTCATGATAGTAGCTCGATTTCTTTTGCGTGCATATATTTTTTGTGACAGAGTGTATATGTACAGTAATCACACCTACTGTTTTTACTTTACATATTTTAATGGATGCAGTTACAGTTGAATAAAAATTAATTAAAAATGTATATTAATTTAGATGAAGAGTGTCTATACATTCTTATAAGGAATCATTTTTTTCTTAGTTTGCTTGACAAAAGAAATTTAAATACTAATTAACATTCTGAAAAATACATAATAGATATTCTTTGCATTCAATTCTTAGAAGTTTTCATACCAATATGGTTTGCATTTTAAAATATTTAACACATTTTAACTTCTTAATCTAAGGAAACGCATTAAACTCTTTGAAATATCTTAAATATGAAAAAATCCCATAAATATACACTATTATTGTAAGTATAAAATAATTATACTTTTCTTAAATAAAAGATTTAATCAATGGTTTTTTTTCAAATAAAAACTAAAAATGAAAATTTGAATTAAAACATTTAATTTGCTTATACTTCCAGTTTAAGGTAACATGAAAAGTTCTTTGAATAAATTAATGGATTTTATTAACTGAGAGCAATTTTAAATTATGATGCACCAAATCATTAGTAATAATACGTGTAGTAATAAATACAAGTAAAGAAGTAAAAAAACTACAACAAAATATTTGTATAATTAAACTTATTTAACGTTTATTCTAAAATATTATATATATTCCTTTATTAAAATCACTTCCTTAAAGAAAGTATGGAATAAAAATATTTGATGAACACAGTAAAAATACAAAATTTTAATACACATGCATTGTTAAACTAATGAATTCAGCAAAATTAAACAAAGAACAAAATTTGTTTGTATTTAAATGTAGCAATGGATTCAATGTTATTCAACGAAAGAGTTCTTTTTAACCAAACGATAATACTACACTGCTGAATACAAAAACAATAATTGCAAAGGCGTTCTGTTTACTGTCTCCAGTAATTCATACGCGGAAGTCACTTCATTCTCTTTTCTTTTAAGGGAATAGGTCACTTCTTTTTGTATTTTTAGAAACTTTAAGGTGAAAGTATACCTTTCTATTCTATATGCTAACCCTTTTCATGGTCTTGGTTCTTCAATTGTTTCCCTGCTTTTCAATTAGAAAGAATAGAGAATTGTGGATTCTTTTCATTCTGAGAAATAGGGTGTGTGCGTTATGGGAAGTAATGTTTTTGCGGTGGGATACTAATTAGTGAAGAATAAAGGGCGGGTGTGTGTTTAACTTATTAATTAAAACTATTATTTAGACGAAGATTCATTTAATTTTTTAAAAAAGTACAATTTTTCAAAAAGTGTTGAAAAGAACAAATTTTGAAAAGATTAAAAACTGTAATGACAGTTTAATTATATACTAAGAATCTTAAATGACAAGAACATATTTCCTTTAATACGAATGTTGCTGTTAGTAATTATTGTATTTGAAAAGGTGTATCATTATGGCCAAAAGATCAGCAAAGTTGTCTTATGGAATTCGTTTTTTCAACTAAGCTAAAAAAATTATTCAAGCTTTGAACGCTAGAACAGAGTGAATGAAGATTACAGTATAAAATGTTTGAAAAATAGTAGCAGATTCAAGGTCTCATTTGTCTTTTTATGTGTCATTTGAATTTCAAATTTTAAAATTGGGTGAGCAACAGAACCTTTGTATCCATTTAAAAGGATTGAACTAGTATTTGATGAAAAGATATATTTAGTATTATTACTATTTAAGATACTTGAAGCAGTAAAAAAAGTAGATCGCTTAAGAACACGAAAATATTCATTATGAATACATTTATTGTATTGTTCTATCAAATTCATGTGGAGCGCATGAATGTAATTTTGATATGAAATTTAGGTACAATTTTTCTGTTGCTAAAAAATTGTGGGAAATGATTCCATAAAAATGATTAGGTCTTTATCAGAAGAGATGTTACATCTAATATATGTTACATCTAAATAACTCAGAAACTGTCTGTATTGATTGAAGAATAATAAAGTAAAAAGAAAACCGATATAATAATAATTTTTGAATATCTTACCTTCAAGTGATTTTTTATTGATTTATACTTCTTCATGCGTTAGATTTTTAAAATTTTTGAAGTTAACTTCTTATGGCACGGTAGGGAGAAATTTCCGTTACGCGTTTCGCGTTACCAGTTACGGTTAGCGATGAACGTAAGGTAGAAATGAATGAAGTTCCGAATTCCCCCGTTTTAAAAAACGCCATCTAATTCATCCTATCTATTTATTTAAAAATATAATTACTAAATAATTATTCAAACAACTGGCTAATGTAAATATATAAAAATTAACTGGTTAATGTAAATATATTAAATAAACAAAATAAAATTTAAAATTATGGAATAGATATGGTTGTTAATTTGTCAAGCAAGTTTATAATAACAATTGAGTTAAATTGAAAATGAAAAGGTAAAATATTACCAATGTTAATACTGTAATAATCGATACACATTAAATCTTTATTTATTAAATGATTTGATTCAATTTAAGTAGCTCTCAAAAACGTATAATTTACTTAAAATTTTTAACTTTTATGATCTCTGAAGATTTTTCCTTTGTGTCACCCTCGGTAATAGTCATTTTTACTGTTTTTTTTTTCTGACAGGCTTTAGGAAATTACGTTTTCGGTCATCACGATTCACATCCCGGTGGACCATCTTTTCACAGTGAATCTGGAGACATATCAGGAAAGAAAGTCGGATCCTACGGTGTTAAGGATCCTGATGGCAAAGTCAGGATTGTAGACTACGTTGCAGACCACGAAGGTTTCAAGGCTAACATCAAGACTTCCGAAAAGCTTGCTGAGGATCACAAGGACCCAGCTGGTGTTACTACTTCTGAAGTAAAACCAGTTGCTCCAGTAGTTTATGCTCATCCATTCCCATACTACGGACACCCTTACTTTGTTGCTTATTAAATGGTTGATCTTTTAGTTGGTGATTCTTATTTGTACATTTCTGAACCCTGACTTGTATTATCTTTCCTAAATGGTTAATAAGTTACCACAATAAATTTCCTGACATAATTTATCTCGTTTCTGTTTATGAACAAATATTTGCAATTTCTACGTCAAGCAATAATAAAGTTTCTAGTATCAATGTTTATTGCATCTGCTATCTGTGAGTACATCATAAAACGCAGAATAGTCTTAAGATCTATTCGAATATAAATATTTATACTCTTTTTTGTTCAAAATCATTTTGAAGTTTAATTTTAGAGCTATTAATCTTAAAAAATCCTTCCATTATGATTTATTTTATACCAGACAATAACTTGCTCGAGATTTATTTCAGATACGTGATGTTAATTTTATAATCTTTATAGATTTTCTACCACCAGTGAAGTGCGTTGATGAGTTTAGTATGAAAATTGAACTAAAAGCAAAATATCAATTAAATTTCTAGATTTTAAAATGAAAAACAACATTCAATTATAGTTTTGAATCTAAAAATCCGGATTAAATAAAATTAAAACAATACATAGTGATAAATTAACAATATTTATACTTAAAACTTTAAATTTAACAATATCAGCATTAAAAATGACTAGAAATATATAAGTAAATGGTAATTTTAAAATAAAAATATGGAAAAAATACTATAAACACACACACACAATTGTTTTATTACATCATGAATTACATAAAAAATATACTGAAATTACATGTTATGCTAAAAAAGAAGTTGAATGTTTTTTAATGATGGATTTCGTTCACTATGAGCTGTGTTCGTATGTAAATCATACATATTACTTGTTTGAAAGGGTACATATTTTTACATTCGAGCTAAATATAAAATTTTCACACTCAATATTTTTTATAAAAATTGGTAAATGATTTTCAATACTAAAAAGAACAAATCTATGAATGGCATATGATTTTCTAAACAATTTCTGCTTTTAATTAGATTGCAATATAACTTATATGTCAATTTATTCGTGATTTCTGTACCATTTATATCATCATTTATTAAAAATAGTAAAACGTTCTTTCGAAAAAATTGATAATCCAGTTTTCATAATACCATTACGGGATTTAAGAAAATGGATGCATATAATGCGTTGTTGCATGTGAATTTTTTTAATTTATATACATATATATATATATATATATATATATATATATATATATATATATATATATATATATAAATATCTTAGGTTATTTACCATATTAAAAAATCTTTATAGTTAAAAAATCTACAATATTTTGCATGAAAAAGCTGTAAAGTGTACAAAAACATTGAATAATGTGAAGAAGATTAAATTATAAGCATACATGTATCATTTTTAAATAGAAGAGCCTCATGATTTGATTCTGTCGATTCATTTGGTTTTAGATAAAAGGTGTATTTTTGATCAATTTAAATGTCTCAAGGTCAACTCAAATAACTCACGCGATACCTTATAGGGAGATGCAAATTAATATTTTTCACTTTCGTGTCATTGTACCATACAAATAATTCTTTACCGATTGACGGCACGTGAATATCAAACTAAATGAAAACTAAATTCAGTTCCTTTGATTTTATTCTCTTATGACATGAATTATGTTTGCGAAATGTTCTCTGTAATTTATTTTTATTTAAAATTTGCATTTAAAAAGTGATTCCAGTCCCAACTGGCATGCGGACACCATATATAGTGCATTATCGCATGGCTCTTTCTTTGATTTCGATACTGCCTGACACCTACTGAACCACCTGCTTTAGACAGTCGAAATTTTTTACTTTCTCTATGTGTTATTAACAGTATTGCTAAGCAGTTCTTACTCAATTAGGGTAAAAGAGTAGGAGTTGTTTTAAGTTCATGGCAAAGAAGACACTTGCTTACTGAACCACAATTTTATAAATGATTTTTTATTATATTTTCTAACAAGGGTGTTCATTCTTTGTTAGTGTCAATCTTGTGTTTCTGTCTAATGGGGAAAATAAATAAATATCTTTAAGGTGCACATGTTTTGTAATATAAATGTTTCATCAAAATAAATTAATTTCATTTAGAGTCTTATAAATAGATATAAAAGATATGGATATAGTTATTTTTAAATTGAGTTGGATTGCATTGGAATCTTTTTCCGATTAAAAGTAAGGGAAGGAAAAGAAATATTCTTGTGTATTATTTCCTTAATTAGAATTATAGATTTCAGGTAGAAAAATATAGACAAAGCAGAGTGAAATCAATAAATTTAGAGCAACGGATTACTAACTAATTAGTGACATAATGATCTTTGTACGACTAATTCAGTTGCGAATAGATATCTACAATGTTAATTCATTGGCGTGCGTGTGAATTATGTTTCTAATTTCTTAAATTATGGAAAAGTTTTATTATATTCTGACTTTTGGGCTGTAATAAATATGAAAAGATAAAATATGGCACAAAAAGATGGCAGTGGTAACCGACTTATTATGGTCATGAACTTGTGTTCAACGTTGTTGAGTAAAGGGTTTGAATCTTAGGGCCAATGAAGACGTAACCTGTAGAGAAAGGTGATACCCGTTATAAATCTGTTTTTCTCAAGGTACTCACGTTGCCATGGTGAGGGAGTTTAAAGAGTGCGATGCCCTCTCAGGTGTTGGCCTCGGTCCATCACAGAGATTCAAAATTACGAGAAATATGAGATCCGTCTCTATTAGCCCTCACGTTGCGTTAAGTAACACATTAATAAATATTAAATAATATAAAAATGACAACGAAAAATAACTATTCCTCATTAAAACTACACATTCCACAAATTGAGGGAATATGTTACATAATAATTTTATTTAAATAATGTATTTGTAATTAATAATTAGTTATCAATAGAAAAGTAAAAATAATTCTAAGGGGGAAAAAAAGGAAAACTTTTAATATTTTTACATTTCAATTTTTTTCTGAGATATGTATCGAAATTTCTTTTAAGTAAAAAACAGATATTCAACTGAATGAAGAATAAGGCGGAAAGTTAAAAGACATTTATTCCAGAAAAACTTTTTAAACACAGCTATCACACGTGATGCATATGAGTGAGGCATTTACATATTGTACATTTTCCCAGGTACATTTTCACTAAACCATTTACAAGATAGCTATATAAAATGAATATGCACTTTTCAAACTGTTATTTTGGACAAATAATTAACCGAATATGTATTTAGTAATTTATATAAGCATTTTGTATAGAATCAAATTTAAAAATTATAGAAATTATTCATACTGACAGCCAATATTAACATTTAAGAAATTTGTACTTAAAATTACATGTTGTCTTTTTAGTTAGTTTACTCATTATTCTATTCAAATAACGGCGTAAAATATTTTTTAATCAAATTATTTTTGTTTTCATGCGATAATCGAGATGGAAAAAAATCTGCAAATTTCTTACATATACATTTATTTCAAACATTCTTATTTAAGATTGATTCAAAACTTAAAATTCTAATCTTAAAATATTAAATAAGGTATAAAATTAAAAACTTTATAACTCTGCATAAGTTGATCAGATGGATGTATCTAATTATTAAAATATAGCTTATTTTATCAAAATGCCTTTTTACATACAAATTTACTAGTTTTAAGGAAATATATTACATATAACATTCACATTCTTCGTAACTATCACATCTACTTAAGCTTTTAAACAAAATAAAAATGACATTGAACAAGTATTACTTAAAAATTATCAAATTAAAATTAAAAATGAATTCTAAATTCCATTACAAGGCTACGAGGCCAGTTAGCAAAACCACTTCCTTCACACTCTGGATCCCTCTCTAATCGGAATCTTCACCACAATGTTACGAATGAGGAAATGCAAATGAAGATGTCAATTTGAAGAATTGAGATGCTTTAAAGAAGCTAAACAGGAAGATAATCGAAATGTGGATCAAGGTCAGAACTGGACACGCCCTTAGGGCGAGAGTCACCCGCTGTGCACAGTTAAACAAAATCCTACAAATGAAAAAATAAAAGAATTTATCCCTTTTTTTCCTATTTTAGCATAAATTCTTAGCCAGTTTGACGCTGAAAAAGGTACATTTTCGATACCTTGGGAGAATTTAAAGTAAAAGAAAAAAGAAATGAGATGCTGGTGAGTATAAAATACGGTTGCTTTCACAGTAGCTACATTCGGATTTAGTAAATCAATCCAGAAATCAGCATCATGAAGGTAAGACATCTTTGTATTACATAGCCTGTTTTGTTAAAATCATCTAAAACTGATGAAATATAGTTTTAAATGTCAGCTATGTTTCATTTACTTATTCAGTTTATATCTCTCTCTATTTCAGTTTAAAAAATTAAACATCAATTATTAAGGTGTATAAGGAATCTTTAAAATATGCAAAATAAAAAAAACATCAAACTAATAATATAATTTTGTTCAAATATTATTTTTCTTACTTCCTTCATTCTTAGTAAAAAAGTATTTGTTTTAAATGTTCCTCAGATTCGGTAATAAATTTTTCAAGTGCTTATTAAAATGAAAAATGTTATATATTAATACGTTCATTGATTTTATTCGTAAAAAAAGAATGTATGAAATTCACAAACACCAATCAAAAGTAATTATTGCGATAAATCTAACTTTCATGTCAGATAATACATTACATAGTAAATATGTCTGCTGAAGAGTATTGCATAATAAAAAATTAGTACGTTCTCTATGTTTGAAATATAATTTATTCATTCGATTGGTTAATTTTCTAATAGTTTTTAAAAATTTTTAATGTATACAATCTTATATTTAATTAAATATTGACAAGTATCATTTTTATAATGTATAACTAATATTTAAATACAATTAATACTAACAACATTATTTCAGAGAAAAAAAGTTAAATTAAAAAGTAAACTGAAACTTTTTTTCAACAAATTATTGAATAATGAAATTTAATGTTAAGTTATATTCCAAGTTACATTCATAATTTAAAATGTTTTTTGATTAATTTAACTCTAATTTAACGTTTATTTCATATTTTTAAAATATAAATGCATATTTTTTGTAACGCATTATCCACAAATATATTGCCTTTATTCAGAAATTAATAAGATGCTTTCCTAATGGGGGAACTTTTGAAGTATTGTTTGAAATCCGAAGAGTTAAGCCAATATAAAATTTCAATTCATTAATTTCTAAAAATAACTTGTAGTTAATCTTTATTTCCCTTTACAAACTAAATATTAATAGAAAACGTACGGAAAAATTAAATTTGTTACTTATTAATCAAACATTTTTTTGAAAAAATTAAAACAGTTATTGTTTAAAACACATATGTCATTTTAAGTTTAATGTAAAATTCAATATAAAAAGCTTAATCGAGAATAAAAAAAAATTAAATGATTTTACTCATATTACGCGATACACCTTTAACTTACATTAATAAAATGTATTTATATTAAAATAGTGTAAAATTGTCTAATTGACATAAAAATATTTTTTTAAGTAAATTACTTTTAAATAATTTATTTTTGTAGTTAATAATCCAAACCTTTTACACACACTGAATTATAGGAAAAAGAAAGATAGTTGATTCAAGTTGAAAATATGTTTCAAGGCAAATTTGCTAAGCAAATAGTACCATTAACGGGCTAACATTGTAAAAACCAAGTTTAAATTTTGTGTTTAGCTACTTTTTTACTAAACTCTATTTCTAAAGTATGCAATGTTTTACAGGTCCTCATTCTGTGCACTCTTATTGCTGTTTCTCAGGCCGCTGTCCTCCTGGGCACTGGAGCAAGCACTCAATACAGGACTCAAGATGTAAGCGAACTTAACTCCAAACATTTTTATGCTTATAATGGTCTTTGGTTCAATAATGTCAATGAAACTTGTGAGAAATTTAAGGAGTACAATTCTAACTGGTTTTATAATAAGTATTTTAAAGAAACAATTTTAAGCAATTCTTATTGAACATAACTCCATTTATGGAATACTTTTTAAAAGCATTTCAGTATATATATGTCATAAGATATTTAAAAACATAGTTCATTTAATGATAAATAATTAAAAGGCATATTTTTTTCTAATAATGTTTTCAGTTTACTAAAGATGTAACTGAATATAACCCACAGTGAAAACCCCTGCTTTAAAATTTATTTCTGCCATTTCTTAACACTTTTTATGGTTATAGTGGCAAACTTCCAACATTTAAAAATAACTGAATAATATAATTTAATTGTTGAATAAAAGAAAACAGCTTAATGTAAGTAATCAGGAAAAGAATTAAGCTATTGATATTGTCAATAAATTAGTATCTCATTTTATCTCGCGGTGTTATCAAAAAGTAATAAGTGATCTTATTATCTTAAAGAATCATATAAGGAATTATTTATTATAACTTATTAATCATTATCACAGGGCTTAGGAAACTATGCTTTCGGATATAATGAAGGACATGGATCTGGTGCTTCTTTCCGAAAAGAAACCGGTTCTAATGGAGTTGTTGCTGGTTCTTACGGACTTGCTGTTGCTGACGGTCGCCAAAGAGTTGTCAACTATGTAGCCGATGCTGCTGGATTCCGTGCTGATATCAAGACCAATGAACCTGGTGTCGAACCTAAGGATCCAGCCAACACTGCCATCAACAAGGCCGGAATCATTGCTGCTCCTGCACTCGCCTACTCTGCTCCTCTTTTGGCTCATGCTCCTCTTTTAGCTCATGCTCCAGCTCATGCTCATGTTGCAGTCAGTCCTCTCGGTGCTTACAGTTACAACACAGTTGTTGGACACCATGGTCTTGGACACCTGGTCTGGTAAATGGAACCAAACAGATATCGGTTTGAAGAACTTAATTAAGAAATTATTAGTCAATGAATTTTCCGGTGCTTTATTTGCTGCTGTCGCAGAAACGGGGCTTTGGTGCCATGTAATAGAAACTGGGGATGTTTACTGAATCATAGATCCTGTTTTAATTATTGAAGATGATGAAATAAAGATAAATTTATTTTACTAAATCTTGTTGTCATATTTACTTAATATTTCCGGACACTTTTAAATACACATTGAAGAATATTAATAACATTTAAATCAGGGATAAAAGGTATTAAGTCTATTGCAATCGACCAGTAGACAGCTAAGTCATTTTCGGGTGACCGCCATTACTAAGACCAAAAACGTGCATAATAGAATAAATATATTTATGGAACACCGACGTCATCTATACTGGGAAATCAGCTTTTCAGTATCGTTGTGACTGTGTTTACTGAAGCAAATGATTCGATAAATGTGTAGACGGCCCATGTACCTTCATTGGAAGCGCACGATGATAGTTAACATGTTCACTGCCCCTGCAAGAAAAAAAAAACAATCCCTGTGATAGCAATCGTAGAAATGATTTTTTCCACACACTGACTGAAGGGTAGAATAAACATTGATGATCAGCTCTTCCCGAGATTACACGGAATTGACTATTGAGACATCATACCACAACACGCGCTTTTATGGGATTGGGTTCTTGGGTTGTTTTCATGTGCCGCGATATCCAGGAACTTGGTAGTGAATAAATTAAAAGTATTCGTTAGTTTCAGATTCCTCGATTCACGTATGTTTTCTACTAGCTGCGATGAATACGTCCACGGTATAGCAGTCGCTCATAGTTGTTCAAACATTCAACTTTACAATTTTGTGTTACTTGAGTTTATGTAGTAAAAATAGTTATCTGTCATATTTTAAAACAGGAATACAATGTCGAAATCAAGTGTTAAGAAAAGAAAACATGCAGTTTTAATATAGAATAGCCCCACCTACACCACTAGGTGGATCGAAACACCTTTAAAACATTTGAATTAGCCCTTACATTGGAAAAGTCTGCCCACCCTTGATCTAAATGTGATATTGCTTGTTTTAATTTCAATCCCAATTAATACCTGTTCCGTAAGCGATTACATTTTTTCTTTGCTTTTAAAAAAAAAACTTTAAATTTATGGATGTATCATAGAATTATTTGAGGGCATTAATAATTATTGATGGAAAAGTATTTCAGAATAATATTATACAACATAGTTACACAATATTTTGTCTGGTGCTTGTATTATATAAAGATAATAACAAAAATAAATGATTTGAGGTTCTTACACATAATTCTCTTCAATTACAAGAATATTTTTTAAGATATTAACCCTTAAGTGCGTGTTTAGAAAATAATTACATCATGGAAACATTTTAAGTTAAAAGCTTTATAATGTGTTATAAGTATAATGAGGGGTTAAGTTTCTAAACCGTTTGAAAATAATTGTTTGAATTGTATTTTTAACATAGAAATTTTTTCTAAAATTAGATTTGAAAGGGAAAGGTATTCAAAGTTTTAATTGATGTGTTCAGATGACAAACAGTCTTCAAATGCATTAAAATTACTTGCATTTATTCGCCATTCTTTCTTTTTTGCCCATTCGTAGAAAATGTACAATTAATATACAAGGAAAATATTATTTCTAATGTATATTTGATATTTATATATAAAAGATCTTATAGAGGACTCTTATAGATAATTTTAAATGCTTACTCTTAAAATTCTTAAAATTACGATTCTATTTCATTGATGAACTAAAATAAAATTTAGTTCTGAAACCAAATCCTTACGTTATGGAAAGATAACACAAAATAAATCCATAATTGATACTAACAATACTATATTTGGGGGCTTAAATATCTTTTAGTTTTAACAAATGAGATTTTAAAATAGATTTTTTTGGAATAGTATAAATTACAAAAAATAAGATAGAATACAGAAACTCTATTACAATAATACTTTTGAAGATATTTTTAAATACAGAAAGAGATGAATAATTAAAGGAATATACAATTATTAATAAAAATTAGGACTAGCTATATTCAAAGGAATAAATTCTCTGTTTAAGGAACCATTGTTGATGGTCTTATTTTATTACTTGTAAGGGGTTCAATACTATTTTGATTAATTTGGTATAATTCTATTTTATTCTATAAATTTTATTTCTTAAAGTGAATTTTAAGTTTTTTTTTTTTTGATGTTGTTTCATCTAAATGAGTCAAGAATTGAAGAAAACTACATTTTCCAGTTTTGCATATATAATAATATTCTTATGTATAATATGAGAAAGAAATTGGTATTAGGGGCAGGATATATGAACTACGCGTCCTTCTTTACTAAAAATACACCATGAATCACTTTAGTTATCAGCGATTTAAAGTAGATTGTGGCGAATTTACCTGCAGAACTATTACCAGTTTGATATTTAGAACAATTCACTTCCATTTTTAAATTTATGATTATTCGCTTGCATCAAGATATAATTTTGTAATGCATCTTAAGAAGAGAGTTTGTTAATCAATTTACTAAATAAAAAAAAAGAAATGCTTTAGTTTCAGGTTTTCTTGAAGTTAGGAATTACTTAAGTTAGCCAAAAATGGTTAGATAGAAGTATCTTAAGAATATATACATTAAAAGAGATAAGTAATTAGTTAAAACATTTTTCCTATTATTTCTTCACATTAACCTTGATTTGTATCGTTAGTTGTTTCAAAGCATACCTATCATTTTAACAACTTGGATTCAGTGATATTTTTATGGATACAGTTTTAGATGTACAGGCGGGAATAACTTGCCTTTAATAAGAAATAAGAATCAAATAGGTCTTTATTTTCAAGTAAGCAGTAATATGATTTCAAATTTTCGAGAATTATCGTTGTTTAAGATTGTCTTCGTCAAAGGTAAACGTGCCTGAACTAAACGCGAAGCAAATTTTCAGAGAAAAAAATTTCTCAATTTTCACTCTCAACATTTCAACTCATACATCTGTTTTTAATGTAGCGTTTTCCAAAATTTTTGGAATATCTTAACCTTCCTTTCAAACTAAAAGAGTATAAATATAAAACCTCCTACACTCATATGTGAACTCAATTAATCTAAATTTTCTTTTAATTTTCTCTCATGATCTTATCTGAAAAGTATATTTTACACTGGTGTGCAAAACTTAAGCAACAGGTGGGTTTATTGCCATAACTTCACAAAAAATCATCTGAGAGACATGAAATTCAGAAATGAGGGAAAGTATTATGTACGTAAAAGATGACGAAAGCATCGGCGCTAAAAAAGGAATACAATGCATACGGTATGGAATCAAACAAAAACAAGCTTTATTGAACGCATGGTATCGTGACTCATGATGGTCTATCCAACAGGGAGAACAACTAAAAGATGTTCCTTAATATGGAATATGCCCTCCCCTCACTGCTATGGTTGCTTCGCACTGTCTCCGCATACTCAGAACCAGCTGGTGCAACATTTCTTGCGGTAGGAGTGCCCATTCTTCAATCAACATCTGTTAGCGTTGTTGGGAGTTCTCCGGATGATGTAAGCGTGCTGCAATACGTCTCCCCAAAGCATCCCACACAAGTTCTATGGGATTTAAATCTGGGGAGTACGCTGGCCAATCCATTCGAGTGATATCTTCACTTTCCAGCAGCTCCTCAACAGCAAGAGTCCGATGTGGCCATGCATTGTCATCCATAAAAATGAAGTCTGGGCCAATAGCAGCTCGGAACAGACGCACATGGAGAAGAAGTACCTCCTCACAATAGCGATCCCCGATTACAGACCCTCTATTGAAAATGTGGAGCTCAGTTCACCCGTTCAGCATAATGCCTCCCCAGACAAGAACACCAGGACCACCGTAATGGTGTCTTTCCTTGATATTACTGGTATAAAACTGTGCCCCGATCTCTCTCCAAATCAAAACGCGTTGAGAATCGCTTCTGGTACTGAACCGACTCTCATCCGTAAAGAGGACACGACTCCATTGACAGTTGTCCAGTTTTTGTGCTCTCTGCACCACTGTAAACGGTGGCGTCGGTGGTCAACTTTCAACGGGAGGCAGCGTTCAGGACGGTGGGCGAATAGGCCCCCTTTGTGAAGGCATCTGACCACAGTAATCTGCGACACTGCCCCCCCCCCTTTGCTGTAGAGAGTTGCTGAGCAATGACGCTTGCTGACTTCCTCTTTTTGCCTGCAGGATGATATATCGGTCATTCCCTGCAGTTGTCGTCCTCGGGCGGCCACCACCAACCTTTCTAACAGCTGTACCTGTGGTTTGGAATGCTTTACAAGCGCGCGAAATGACACTTTTGTTGATTCCGAACTCTGCAGCTACACTGGGGACGGTACGCCCCTCCTCCAGCTTTCCGATCATTCTTCCACGTGTGAAGTCGTCCAGGTCATTTCTTCTAGCCATATTTCACGAACTGACTCACTGGCACTTGCAGCGAATATGTTGAATTGCGTCTACGTCCTTCATTTTATTTTACTGTTGAACAGCACGCGCCGACATCACGCGTTTTGCGTACGCTCACGTCGCTTCTGACGTTTGGTTCCTGATATTTGCATACGCATGACGTTTCTACTGACTTACGTGTTCACTGTACTGATCACCAGAACTCCGTTTCTGCAATTTCATGGTATCTGTTTAATTTTTGCATTGTTGCTTAAGTTTTGCACACCAGTGTATATAAAATTAGAAAATGCATTTGTTTGAGAAAGAAACGTGAATTCCCAGAAAGAAATAGGATTGGCAGAATATACTGATTGAAATAAAAATCCTAATATCAAGAAAATGTGGTAGATAAATGAAATTTTGTAAGCTTGTCTATACATCTGAAATATGACTTTGAATCAAACTTTGCGTTAGAAGCATAAATGTGGAGCTAGTAGCGTCACTTTATCATGCGAATCAGGTGTACTTTAAATACGCCCTGAAAGTTCGTGAGCGTTATTTATCATTGAAATTTAAAGTAGCGAGTTGTTGTTGGTCAAGATTGCCTTTAAGAAGCTGATGAAGTTATTATCAAAGGCTCGTGAAGAACAAACCCATAAGGGATCTGTCCTCTGGGCTGTTATTAATTGAGCTGGAGAGATAGGCACTGAGTTACTGTATTGCCATTAGTAGAGCATGCTTGAACCCGTCAATTCCATATTCTGATGATAACACCTAATGAGATCAACAATATACTCAGTAATATAAATTCCAATCCTGGAAAGATATAATTCTACCTCGATCAAATTTCTTTCTTATAAGAAACATAACAACAACCTTTTTACACCAGAAAACAAACGTGAAATTCAATATTTGAGTGAAAAATCTGCTGTAAAATTTCATTTTTATTCTCAACATAAATGGAACCACTGCCGTTTGTTTGTATTTGCATACCACAACATATTTTATCTGGCATGCAAATTCTACCGGAGTAGCAAGTCTCCTTCCTGATGCAGCAATAGTAATTTAATGACCAAGAGTGCATACATATAAATTGATGCCCATTAAAATTACTACATCAGGAAGGAAAAGAAACAATATTTATCACACGTTTGCACCATAGTACAAAGAAAACATAATTAAGTTGCTTGGCAATTTGGGAGAACATAGGGTCAAAAACTAATAAGCATAACTTCCACTTCAATTATCTAAAATGGTTCAAACCCAATTGGGTATCGGGTCCATCTGGCTTTGGATAACAGATATGAAAAAAGTCATCTCATGCTACTTTAAGAGTGTATATTACACTTCAGCTGTAGAGGCTGGAGATAGATGGTTGCTTAATATCTCGGCATCCCATGACTAAATGTTTTCAATGGAGGAGAGATCTGGAGAGCATGCTGGCCTTGGCAACAGTAGAACAACATTTGTGTCAAGGAAGGTAAGGACATGACTAGCAATATGCAGTCTTGCGTTATCTTGTTAAAAGATGACGTCTCCGAAGCATCGAAGACAGGGCACGGCCACCAGTCTTAAGACCTTAGAAATGTACCACTGTCTGATCACATTACCAACGTTGCGAATAAGAGGTTTTTGTATCGTATATCCACTGACAATCGAAATTTTATCACAAAAGTGCGGGATCTATATGACGATATAGAATCCAAGCAGATTATCCGCGTTCTTCTGTATGCCTCCAGAGATTGATAGGTCCATTTTGATGTACGCAGAATGGGGACTCGTATTAAAAGACATGTCGCCACTCCTGTATCCGGTTTAAAAGTTAGGTGTTCATTATTTGCCGCCCGACTCTAAGTTGCAGTATCAAGGAAAGGAAGTCGTCGTAAAGACAATCCGTACTACTCTATACGTCATCGCATTGTCACTGTAGATACTTGTTTTGCTGCAAGCAATAGCACTTTTGGACTCAAGATTCGTGATGTGGCATAGAATCCTGAAAGGTCGACTTGACAGCATGTTTATCTTCTACGGTGTTACTGGCAAGATGCCATTGAGATCTTACATGACGTTCAGTATGACAACTCGCAATCAATTTTTCGCAACCATGGACCCGAAGATTCCATACTGGAAGGACATTCGTTGGGTTCCGACCAATCAGAGTAAACATAACGCGGAACGATAAGCTGCAATCTCGATAGATCACGATACTGCCGCTATTGAGTTTTTATATACAGGAGAAGCGCTGTTAGCAACTTCTTACACACACACACACACACACACACACACACACACACACACACGCACACACACACACACACACACACACACACACACACACACACACACACACACACACACACACACACACACACACACACACACACACACACACACACACACACACACACACACACACACACACACACACACACACACACACACACACACACACACACACACACACACACACACACACACACACACACACACACACACACACACACACACACACACGCACGCACACACACACGAATCATAACTCGATATTTCTCAAATAACCTACATTCAAAAGCTATTTTAGAAAAAGAAATCCACTGAGTAGCTTCCCTTGTATGCAAAATTTGAGCATCTCTTTACTGTGTCTTTCAGTCGGTCGTAAATATTAATTTTTTGCATTTTCCGGTATCTTCTTTCTTTCGTGTGAATTTGATGTTTATATCATCTCTCCTTCATGGACTTTCAATTTTAATGGCTTTATGTCCGACTTTGTATGCGAGTGTGTGTGTGTGTGGATACATATCTTATCGCAATATTTTACTGGATACCTAGTGCTATAAAATGCTTTTACATTTCTTTAAAATTTTTATACGTTTGAGTTGCATCTTTTAAAATATTTCAGATGCCGCAATGGCATACTCCATATTTTTATAAGCATCCAGATTTAATGAAATAATATATATTCTATGTATAATTTTTGTTCAAATCGAAAGAAAGACCAAGTCTTAGAATGACTTCTGCTGATCTAATAAGCAGAGCTATAACAGGCTAATCTACAAACTATTATGTTGCAAGTGTTAATCTAACTATAAAAGCATAAGCATCTAAGGACGATTCAGCTAGAATCCAATTCTTTGATTATTGCAAATAGAACTACACAATTTGTACCTTTTTGTCATCCTGTTAAAATGGTTATAATATTTCAGGATAAAACATATGTATAGCAAAATAATAATAATAATAATAATTCTTAATGCGTATATATCTTAATGCGTATAACAATGTGTTCAAAATACTCTTTAAATCTATTCTAGTGCTGCAATGAAACCTCACATATTATTACATGTATTTAATTTTGATGCACTTCTAATGAACATATTTATTATACAAATATACAATTATTAATGAGCATTTGTTTGTGACAGGAAAATTGTAAATAAAAGTGTCATATTAACTGTATGGCAAACAAATATGCATAATAAAATAATAATAAGCCATATGTGTTTCATTTCACCTTTCTTCACTAAAGATACCATTTTATCTTAGACATTTCTATTTACAGGCATAAAATTTGAATTATAAAAGGCTTAATTTCTGATTTATTTATTAGTTGTTTAGAATTATTTTTATATATCCCTACGATATATCCTCATTTTCTCTCTTAACATTTCCCCTAATAAATAATCTCTATCCACTTTAGGTAGCAATTTTAAATGATTATTAACATTCGTTTAATTTTTTTATTATGGTAATTTGTGGTTTAACAAAAATAAGTATTTGCAGTATTGTGGTTTAGAAAGAGGGTATAAGGTGTGTGGAAGAGACAGAACTAAGTGAGAAAGAAAAATAGACATTAAATAAAAAATGGAAAAATATATCATTGAGAAATTTTTCTCGTATGTATTTAAAAATCTTTGTATTAATATAAAATTTCAAAAATAACAACTATTAGTAGGAAGTGTTGTGTTAACAATTACATATCAATATTGAAATTAGGTATCATTAGAAGCTCTTATTTACATAATTATATGCTAAATTATGTATTTTCGCATTTTATTAGTTGTCTTAGTAAATGATTAATTAACACAAGATTTTCTATGAAAATAAAGAGAACTTTTATTTTTTTTAAGTTCCTAAGTTAGATAAATGACTAAACTACTCAGTGCGGTAACTAGAATAGTTACATTATAATTAAGCAAAATTCAAATATTTCTTTAATTAAAATTAATAGTTTTAGAGATGTTTGAACAATAATATATTAGACAGTTTAATTTGTCCTCCGTATAATAACCTTAACTTCCTAGTTAAAAATTTGCAAGTATCATCCATTTGTTGAGCTATATAGACCAGGGGTACACTACTTTTCCCCCGCCAGGCCATATATTTAAGACAGGTATTTCATGCAGGCCACAACATGACTATAATGGAGAAAAAAAAGCATAAGACCAAAACGGTATTGGATAAAACAAAATTGATAAAAATATTAAAACTCTCATTTTCGGCTTTTATTTAAATACGTTATTAATCCTTCTATCAAACACAGAAAAGAAATATTTACTTTACTGGGGTAGTTTTGATTTCCATCACCAAACCTAAACCTTTTGTTTACATTCTAAAGGGTGTTTTTTTAGAGGTATAGAAATTTCAATTGTAATAAAACAACGATGTATTATTCGATTGACATGAATTTTTTTTATTCGAAAGATAATCTTGTGGCATTACATTTTAAATATGATTTCTGGCATATGACTGCCACGGCTGACTCGGATGTAGTCCAATCTGGACGTCCAATTTTCAATGACTTCTTCCAACATTTGTGGCCGTATATCGGCAATAACACGGCGAATGTTGTCTTCCAAATGGTCAAGCGTTTGTGGCTTATCCGCATAGACCAATGACTTTACATAACCCCACAGAAAATAGTCTAGCGGTGTTAAATCACAAGATCTTGGAGGCCAATTCACAGGTCCAAAACGTGAAATTAGGCGGTCACCAAACGTGTCTTTCAATAAATCGATTGTGGCACGAGCTGTGTGACATGTTGCGCCGTCTTGTTGGAATCACAGCTCCTGGACATCATTATTGTTCAATTCAGGAATGAAAAAGTTAGTAATCACGGCTCTATACCGATCACCATTGACTGTAACGTTGTGGCCTTCATCGTTTTTGAAGAAGTACGGACCAATGATTCCACCAGCCCATAAAGCGCACCAAACAGTCAGTTTTTCTGGATGTAACGGTGTTTCGACATACACTTGTGGATTAGCTTCCCTCCAAATGCGGCAGTATTGTTTGTTGACGTAGCCATTCAACCAGAAGTGCGCTTCATCGCTAAACAAAATTCGCTTATGAAAATCGGGAACAACGGCAATCTCGTTTTGGGCCCATTCGACGAATCTACGCCTTGCTTGATGATCGTTTTGATGAATTGCCAAACCAAACTGAGAATAAATCACTTGACAGCTGTTAAATCGGTCGCCATCTTGGAAAGTAATGCCAACTTAAACTTCTATACCTGGAAAAAAACACTCTTTAGTATAAAAAAAAAGCAAGTTGAAAAATTTATAGATATGATTGCTTCATTGATAGAATTTTCCGCTAAATTTTTAGTATATTGTTCTTAAATAATTAAACTTTTTAGTGCAAGGGATCAAAACCCTTGTTAACTCAATAAAGGCTACACGGATCACATGCAACCCGCGGTCTGCAGGTTGAATATCACTGAAATACTCTTCAAAAAATCTTTTAAATATAATTTTAAAAAATAATTTTTTGTATTTATGTATATTATTGACTTTTAGTAGTAACGACGAAAACGCAGTAAATTTATTTAGTACATTTATGCACTGAAAGTCACTTAAGATATTAAAAAAATAGAATTGCAAAAAATATGTAAATGTAAGAAAAATAAATACATGTAGCGTGAGGCTTACTCTTATTTTTAGTTCTATTGTATATATGGTATTTAATTTTTCCGTCCATTCTTTTATTGAGCCTTCGTTTAATTCCCTAACTAGATTCACACAAATGTACTAAATAACGGAAGTAAATAACATCTTTTGGTTTTCATTGCAAGGAGCTTCTTAGAAGCACTCAAAGAGGAATAATTTTAAGCCATCTACACATGACACTCTCTTCTTACAAGGGTCGCCCAAATGAAAGTGGCACTACAGTCTGTTTTATAGATTGTTTAATGCTATTAATATAAATTAGTATGCAAAGGAAATAAGTAATACAAGGGACAATATGCTAGTAAAAATCACCTTACAGGTTAGAACAAGTGTCCCAGTGGTCTACAAAATGATGGATATCCTCGGTGAAGAGCTCCAGTGCTGTTTGTTGAATCAATTTTCAACAGAAGCTAGAACCTCATTATTGTCGGAAAATTGCCATCTCTTCAGAGATTTCTTGAATAAACTGAAGAAATGTTATTCACAAGGTAAAAGGTCTGGGCTTTAAAGGGCATGTTCGTAATTGCAATTTCTATGTTTGACACGCCACAGCGGTATGCATCATCATGCAAGATGATTACCCCACCAGACAGCATGCCGCACGCATCAGTGGTTCATGATATTCTTTCTCAGTTCATGCAGTGTAGAATAGTATGGGGCAACGTTGACAGTCGTACCTTTTAGAAGTATCCATTATGGGAAATATGCCTTTTAACGTGCTCCCATGCTATGACACACGCATCTGACAATATTGCATGCATTCCCAGGACTCTGTGCCCTCTATGAAGTCATACACATTCCTCTCTCTTTTCAAATCGAGGAATTATTACAGTAATGTCACTTTCATTTGGGAGACCCTTATAAAAATACTAGTAAATATTTGCAATGAATATCTAATCAAATATTGATGGTTATTGGCTGGTGGAACTTATCAGTAGTCAAAAGTAGTGTATTATGATTTTCCGAACTAAGGCTTCTTAATTGAGAGATCTACCTCTCAACATACAGAAGAGTTGGGTGATTTATGAACGATACAGATCTTGAAAACTTTAGCAGTACAATTTAATACGTCCTTTTCTCATACCACTTGTCTTGGACACTTACTTCATCAAATATGGTGGATGAATGATTTAACCTCCTCACTTAGCAAACTTATATCTATCAGATTCTTAATTTTTGAAACATGGAGAATCATCAATAATACGCGATGCCCTTAGGTATTTCATTGAAGATCTAATCGTTATTGTAAAGGAAAAGTATAGTGATAAATTCGTTCAGAATTGATGGGAAGATGCATCAATTTTTCATTTCTATGAAATAAACTATGCAATTGTATTCTTAAGCATTACTTTTAGGTATTTAATTATTTGTAATTTTCTTGTCTGAATGAGTTTATTGATTGGTTCTTTATTAACATTACATTTAAAAGAAACATTGGGGCTAGTAATAGTGAACTTTATACTTTTGAGCCTCGATTAAACGATGAGGATGACATCTGATCAGGCAATTCAATGCCCAAACTTTCATTGCGCGTGATATAACGTTAATTAATCCATCTACACGATGGAGCTTGAGTGGCATCAGGACTCGAACCCACTATAATAAAATCAGCCATATATATGTGATCGTTATCACTTGGCTGATACAGAAGCTTTCTGAAGGGCTGAAATAGGCAATCGGTAAATTTTTACAGTGATAACGAATACAAGCATTCTTACAATACAGAATACAGAACAGTAATCATGGAAGAGCCACCCTCTTCCTCCTTCACCCCTTTAGGAGCCGAAGTAATGTCTTAATTTTGTATTGTTTCTCCTATATTATCATGAAATGATGTTGGGAGAGAGAGAGAGATAGTTCAAGCTTTTTGAAAGTCTTTAAATTATCTTATACCTGAATTTTGTTCTGGTATCGGAAATATTTGCTATAGAATTGCGTGCGAATGATAGTTATATACAGGTTTAATTAAATGAATCGGATAAAATAATTAACATTAATAAACTAAATATAATAATTCTATAATCAGAAGCAATTAATTAGTCTTAAGTTTTTAATCCGTTTATTATTACTCGTTATAGGCGTACCGATTAGGTGGAATTTTCCCAATGAATGGCATGCGATGCCTGATTAATCCGAAAACTTTGTTACATAAATTATTCAAGAATAAATTAATTAATGTATAATGAGTAATAATTTTAATTAGCCTTCGCAAATTCTTATGCATCAATGCAAAGCAATTACACTCTATTGAATAAATTTTTATTTAAGGGTTTCATTAAACATTTTCACAATATTATGCCCTTGTGTGTCAGATTAAAAGTAAAAATTCTTGAATTAGAAGAAAATTACATTGAAGAATAAAAAGCTCTTTCACATTTTTTTTTTAGCTTTTTGTTATTTATACAGTTGATCTTGAGATTACCGAATTAGAATATATATTTCTTTAAAATTTCTTTTCTAGCATTTCTTTTATAATTGCTGTGCTTCTGAATTAGAAATCAGTTTAGTAATTTTGTATTTGATTCTGAAATTATTTCTTACGTATTTAATGCATGCAAGTACCTTAATATTAATTTTTTTCATTGCTTGCTTGCATTAAGTGAGATTAATACAGTAATGTTTGTAGTAAATACATATAAAATTCCTGAAAAACCTGCGAGTTCTGGGAGTATGAATGTATTGTATAGAAATTAAAGAAATCATAATTTATTTTTTATATTTTGACACGGAATACATAACTAATTGAGTAATTTAAGAGAAAAATGATATTTGGAATGTTGCAAATATTGTGTTTGATGTAATTATTCTATATTTGTTCAGGTGTACTTATTCCTAAAAAGTATTACAGTTCTGGTAATGTTATTTTAGGATGTAAAAATCACGTTAAGGGCCCTAATTTACGATACTCATTTGAAAATGTATAATTTAATTATTACTTGAAGTATAATTGCGAAAACCCGTTCAATAAATGTTCTCTGAGTGTACTTCAAAATGGTATTTCATAATCATTTTAATAATTGATTCAACATATACATGTTTTTGGATAACATTTTCTTATTAAAAGTATACATGGATTCCTTTCTGAAAAGTATAATATCCTTAAACAAAATTTATTTCAATTTAACGAAAGTTTTTAAATGGTTTTGTTCACAAGCAAATTCTTTAATACACGAAAGTTCAGAAAAATCGTTATTGCAACTATTATTACATATTGTAAAACTTGGAACATGTTCTTCGTTAAAAATATTATATTACAATATTATTAAAACTATGTTGCGGATAAAGAAATGCAAATTAGGATGTCAAATTGATGCACAGTGATTCTCTAAGGAAGCTAAACAGGGCGACACACAAAATGTGGATCAAGGTTAAAAAAGGACACGCCCGTTTTACGTAATTAGTGAACACAGATTAATATAAAAAATAAATACATTTCTCATTTTTTTTTATATTTTAGCATAAATTCTTGGGCATTTTGAGGTAAAAAATAGGCTTTTTTGTATTCCTTGACCACATGAAACGTTAAAAAATTTATTCGTTGTTGAGTATAAAATGCCGCGATTCTCTCTCTCTACCACTTATGACACAATTTGGATTATCGTAAGCAATCCAGCAACCACCAACATGAAGGTAAGAAATGTTATAATCGTTTCTCCTTAAATGCTCGATCACTAATAAATTAGTTTTTTAGTAAACTTATTCATTGCTTAGCTATTAAACCACAATATTACAAATGAAAATTTAATAAAGTTATCAAAAATATGCATGACTACAATTAGAATTTAATTGCAAAATAGTATTAAAAGTTAAGTTATTAAATTTATAAAAACTCTCTGAGTTTGAACTCAATGTCATTTAATACTTAATAAGTAGGATATTTAAGCCTCTATAAAACTCTGTCCTCGGGAAAACTCTTAAGAACCATTCAAAGATTGCACTAATTTGACAATAAATTCTCTAAATTCTGACGCATAAAGTATATCAGTGCTCCTCAACCTTTCTATTGCCACGGACCGGTCAACGATTGATGATTTTTTTACCGCGGCCCATGAAGGAGGGGACGTTGATTGTTTATATTTTAGATTGTTTTTATTTAATAATTTTAGTTTACACACACACAAATATATATATATATATATATATATATATATATATATATATATTCAGAATATGTAATTGTATTTAAATGGGCCTTCAGAATAAAATACAGTTACTCCAAGAAATTAATATTAAGCTACTTAACATGGTGTATAAAGTGATTACCATAAAACCCTAGAGAAATACAGCACAGTATATAAATTGAAAATAATTTAATATTCCTTGCGCGGACTGGCACTATTTGGTCAGCGGACCGGGGGTTGCGGATCCCTTAAGTATATGTGTGTGTGTGTGTGTGATTGTTTCCGTTCTCTATATAACAACAAATTTATTTTTCATTTTTTTTTGTTATTAAATTGAAAGGGAATACTACTTTAAAAAACACATTTCATATGTAATTATACTATAATTTCATATGTAATTATAATATGTCGGGTGCCTTAAGAGAAAATATCGACCTGGACTAAATTTAAAAAAAACTAGAAGCGTCTTGTTAATTACTAATTGCATAAAATAATTAGCCATATATTTTAAAATACCTGAGTTAAGTGTAACATATAAACTTTGATAGTGTTTTTTTAATTACGAATTTAATCAATATAATACTAATGAAAATTCTATATACTGAATCTTACTAAAATAAGGTGCACAATACTCTATTTATTGATTGTAAATTATAGTTTGCAATGTTTACTCTGTGTTTAAAAATGTAAAATATTTCTTAGGTCCTCATTCTGTGCGCCCTGATCGCAGCTTCTCAAGCCGCTGTTCTTTTGGGAACTGGAGCTAGCACTCAATACAAAAGCCAAGATGTAAGACTATATTTTTCAACGATTTCATTGAAAAATTCTTTGTATTTTATCTAAATAAGGGAATTGAAATTTATGAATAATGGAAAGATAAGGTAATAAATAAGCGTCTTGCAATTTCTTCAGCAAAGAGTTTTGAAGCAAACCAAATTTATTAGGGGCAGGTTTTATTTTGCCGCTAATGCTGTTTTGGGGGAAAAGTACGCTAAATATTTTAGAACTTTTGTATGGAAGAATTTCCCTCATAGATGATTTACCAGTATTATAATTATATTATTTTAATTTAATTAAAGTTCATAAAATAACAATGGTAGGGCATTTAAATTGAAAATTAACTACTTTTTTTTAATCCTCATATTTAATTTTTTTCTTTTATCCCCATTGCATTTGTTTCTGGTTTTGAATATGCAAAATATTAAAATAAAGAAATGCATTTTATTGTAAACGTTAAATTGTCAAATTATAAATGTACTCAATATGTGAAAATTACTAGCAAATCATAGATCTATTTCCAATTATCTATTTTCAATTATCCATCAAAAATACTATTTCTTCAAGTTTTGAATATTTTCAATAAACAAGTTTTAAATATTTTTAGTAAACAAGTTTTAAATATTTTTAGTAAACAAGTTTTAAATATTTTTAGTAAACAAGTTTTAAAAACATTTCTTAAAGAAATCAAATAATGTTTGTTAATAATAGTTTAATCATACTTTATTTAGAAAACAAATTTCTGTATCATATAGGCTGCAGGAAATTATGCCTTCGGATACAATGAAGGGCATGCAACTGGTGCTACTTTCCGAAAAGAAGCTGGTTCCAATGGAGTTGTCGCTGGATCCTACGGACTCGCTGTCGCTGACGGTCGCCAAAGAGTAGTCAATTATGTTGCTGACGGTGCTGGTTTCCGAGCTGACATCAAGACCAATGAGCCCGGAGTCGAACCCAAGGATCCAGCCAACACTGCCATCAACAAGGCCGGAATTATTGCTGCTCCTCTCTTGGCTCATGCTCCTCTTTTAGCTCATGCTCCTCTTTTAGCTCATGCTCCTCTTTTAGCTCATGCTCCTCTTTTAGCTCATGCTCCAGCTCATGCTCATGTTGCCGTCAGTCCTCTTGGTGCTTACAGCTACAACACAATTGTTGGACATCATGGTCTTGGATGTGCAGTTTGTATCTAGTAAATGATACAAAAGCAATCTAGGACTAAAAATGATTACAGAGCCGTCTGTTGAATCTGGTGTTATATGTGTAAAATAAGACCTATAAGTGTAATTCAAGAATCTAATTATACTAGTTGATTTTAAATAAAGATAGATTCATTTTTGAAAGTTTTTCTGTCCTTCTTTAAATGGATTATTTAATGTATTAGTAGTGGTAATAATATAAAATGTTTTGAAGAATCTTCTATATAAATTATAAGGACAAAGTTAGCCACAGAATAAATAGATAAATAGAATAACACCGAAACTATTCTGAAAATCATTACATTCGAACACATTAAAGAAATATGTGTGAGGAATTAAATATTTTTGAAAATATGTTTATGCTATATATATATGTGTGTGTTTATAAATATGTTTATGCGATGCTGTGAGCTGAAGCAATCAGAATCTTTGTAATTCCATTATTACTTTAACACATTGGAATAAAAGAATATTCACACATAAATCAGCCAAACATTACATGTTATAAGAGAAAAAAGTAAAATATATCACATTTTAATCCCAAACAATAAGTGACAAGCATACTTTGCCCAGGGCAATTGTGCAGCCATAGAATACTCTTTCACTAAATATATTACCCATGTAAAAAGATGATAATTCATACATTAGGGAATTTCTAAAATATATTAGTTTGTGTTAAAAAGATCTGACATTATTAAGAAATAAATGAGTTATATCTTAATCTTGTTTTTCCATATTTACGTTTCAAATACCTTTCATTTCATCCATCCTCAATAGGATGGATAAACCATCTTATTATTATCATCCATTATTTCAATTAGTTATTCTTAAAGCTTCATTATAAAATATTGGCGGTCTGAATTAAAAAAAAATATCAGACTTAACAAGAAAAATATTTTTTGCACAAATTGACATACTTTTTATGAGCATTTTTAAATTTTTAATATTTTATTATAAAATTCCTAATAAAAGTTTATATTCATATAATAAAGAGGAAGAGATACGAGATACAAATTTTACTAGTGTATAAATTAATCAACTACATTTTCATTAAAAAGAAGAATTCAGTGTGAAAAATTATAGAGAGATAATTTATGATAATAAATACCATCCTATAATTTAAAAGCTTTTATTTTTTTAACTTAAAGAATTAAATCTTTTATTTTATTTACTTAAAAATATAAACAAAAATAATTCTTAAATTTTTAAAGGCTGCAAAATCAAATCATATTTTCAATGTATAAAATACAAAAATGAGGTTTATGCAAGCTTTTTACGACACTTGTGTTTTAAAATTAACAAAAAAGTGCAACCAAAAAAATTCTAAGCACATTTTTCAAAAGGGAAATTACAGAATAATAATTAAAAAAAGATATGCGTGTAGTTAAATGTAAATTGCAAGAAGAGTAAAGGGGAAAAACTTATGTAAATGGTTAAATTTATGTGAGCATCTGGTCACATGATATCAAGTTTCTGGCAATGAAAGCCAATAGCTAGCCTGTTTTCAGAATAGGAACTATTGAAAAAACGTATTATATACCTCAGAGATGTCAACGTACTGAATTTTGTCAGTTATTACCTGCGGAAATAAATCTTATTTCGAAGATGTATGACATTGGTTTGTCGATGTATTCAATTACCACTCATAATAGACGGGTTATTAGTACTGTTCAGTGCTAAGTGGCGTGATGAAAGCAAGACCATTTTTGAACATATCTAAGTAAATTGCATAGATGTACAAGGTGATCAGAATTAAAACACCTCTACTTTGAGCTCTCTATACATAGAACTACTCAGTGTAGAGGCTCCAAAATTATTGAACATACTATTCAAGACACGGGGAAAAGGATTTAGCGAGAAAAAAAAATTAGTTCCAGAAGCACCGATAGATGGCGCTGTGTAACAGAGAATATATTAAAAAGACACAAAATACACATTTGTAACACATTTTATTCGATCGTACCAAACATTCATATCTTATCGATGCAGGGAATGCTGCTCAATATGGTTCCCTTCTTCAAGATGTAAAATCTGCAGTCTGTGGAGAGTTTGTTCAACTGCTGATCGTAATTGGTCGACAGAGATGCTTCTCACATGCAGAGTGATACTGTCCTTCAAATCTGCCAAGGTTATCAGACGTCCTCGATAAACAAGATTTTTTAAATATCCCCACAGCCGAAAGTCCCAGGGATTAAGATCTGGAGAACGAGGTGGCCATGCTATCGGAAACGCACGACTAATCACTCTATCATTAGTAAAATGTTGCCGAAGAAACTGCTGCACACAGAGTCCAATGTGTGGAGGCGCTCCATCTTGCATGAAGGTAATTGAATCAAGACATTGGTGTTGTAGCATTTGGGGTGCAACAAAATTTTCAAGCATGTTTTTTACCTCTTGGCCGTCACGGTGCAGGTCACAGGGCCATTGCGAGTAGTCTCTTCGAAAAAGAAAGATCCAAGAATGAATGTGGCTGTGAATCCACACCAGACTGTAACTTTCGGTGAGTGAAGTGGAATCTCTTGGAAGGTGCGAGGGTTTTCCGTGTCCCAAATGCGACAGTTATGGATATTGACTGTTCCACTTAGATGGAAATGCACTTCGTCACTCCATAGAATTTTCCACGGCCATGATGCATCCACTTCAACTCTAGCCAGGAATGTCAATGCAAAGGTCAGTCGCTTCTCCCTGTCGTTGGCCATCAACTGCTGATTGTGACGAATTTTGTACGGGAAAAAATGCACCACTTTTCTCAGTACATTCCACACTGTGCTGTAGGGAACACCCAAATGTCGTGATACTGCACGGGCATTACTCATTACTACAGTCTATGACGTTATCCATTGATTGATCAACAATAGCAGTGGCAACATCTTCAACGACATCTGAACGGGTCAATTTGCGTCCTCGACCCGGCTGAATACCAAGATGTCCAGTTTTCTCGAATCGAGCGATCATTCTCTTTAGAGCTTGTGGAAGTAATGGCCCTTAGCGTAAATTTTTAAGTCGACGAAACTCCCGAAGTGCAGCTGCAGCATTTCCTTTGTTTTCATAAAACAGCTTCAGAAGCAAAGCGCGTTCTGACAGTGTGAGAGCCATCAATGATAAGAATGACATTTTCCCAGTTTCATCCCTTTTTATGCCAAGAACATAGCTGCAAACCAAGGGTTTATGCAAATTTTTGTGCTTACAGGGAGAAATTTCAATTACAATGACAGTTTAAGTTTCTTATAACTTTTTTTTTATCTTTTTTTTTTCATATCAGCAATAGAAATCAAAAAGGAAAATTACATATTGCATATGTTTTGTTTTTTGTGATAATTCTTTCCTTTTTTCAGATTATCTGGTGTACAGCGCCATCTATCGGTGTTTCTGGAACTGTTTTTTTCGCGTTATCAGTTTCCCTATGTCTTGAATAGTATGTTTAACAATTTTGGAGCCTCTACACTGAGTAGTTCGATGTATAGAGTGCTCAGAGTAAGGGTGTTTTAATTCTGATCACCTTGTACAATTCGTTTATCAGTGAACAAGTTCTAGGTCACCTACTATCATCAAAAAGTACATCTATCAGCAGCCAAATTTTCTACAACATGGTGTATGAGAAACGACTTAGCTCCCGGCGCTAAAACAAAGGTGATCCATTACGTACCCAGTAAAAGTCTGCACGTCTGATTTGATACCAATGTTATCGTCACTGCTCCATCGAATGATATAGGTATTGTTTTCAAATGAATCTAGGTTTTGCTTATGGAGGGGTGGTGATCCTAAATGAAACGTTATTACTTTCCGGGAAACAGAACCTACTAGCCTTGATAGTCGAGTTTCCCACTGGTCCCCCACCAGGATTTACAGTTTGATGGGTCACGTGCTTAGACTTCGGGCATCCCTTGTACATATTACAGGGAGTTTAACATTAGATCTGTATGCTACGTAAGTTTTTTTATGGTTAGTTCATTACTCCTTCTACCTTCCAATGCTGCAGAACAATGCCCAATCTTAGGCCCCATTACAATAGCCTTAATTGAATTGTATACTTTCGTGACCGTCATCCTCTTGGATCTCTCTCCTATCGCTCATGAATGAGCCTTTATCGTACATGCAGATCATCACACAAAACAGGTGTATAGCACAGAGGAATTGAGATTTGCAATGGACTAGGCTTGAGAAGAAACATTTCAGAATACCATTAATGTTTTTATTGACAGTATTTTTGCTGCTTGAAACCTGTATAAATTCCCACAAAAGCCATATTAATTACTTAAACTATTATCTAGAACATATTTGTTTTTTTTTATCATTGGTATACGAGAGTTACCTTTATCACTCATGGTTTCCCGTCTTTCTTCATGTTGTTGCAATTTCATTTTTGAGGTATATATTATAACTACACGAGATTGTTTTTCAGGGTTGACAGGGGGCCACATTACCCAAGTGATTATGGTCAAGTACTCGTGGCGAGCATAGAAGAGCCCTGGTGCCACTAAAGACCCAGTACAGAGGGGACTGATGAACTTCAAGAGTGTGAAGGCTTGAAGTCTTTCTGTTGGTGTGGGGTGCAAATTTGAAGAGTTAGATACCAGCTCGAGTGCCATCCTTTGTCACTTGAAGAAGGTTGAATATTGCGTAATCATTGGTTATAAAATCCCTTGTGCAACATCTAAAAAATAAGTACTCAATAAAATAGAATCAGAGTTGGCTTTTAAATTATTGGATTTGATTAATCAGAGCTTGAAATAGAGAAAATAATTTCCCATTTTTAATCAGAGTTCTAATTGAAATATAATAATAGTTTTCTAGGTGAAAAATTAATAATGTAATCAAAGTAATTCTTGGCTCAAATCTGCAATTCTTGGAAATTTGTTACCACAAAGAAGCAAGTAAAAAATAAATAAATAAACAAATACATATCATTATTTAAAATTAAAACAATTGCTTTTTAAATTAAAATTAGTGCTTATAAGGGTGAAAAATAAAATGTTAAGGACTATACTTCGGTTTTGATTTTTTCCCCATAAAACTCAATTTGTCAATCGATATTTTCATTTTCATAATTGAAGAAGGACAAACTTAGCTTTTAAGCGATTTTCTACTTTTTTTTAAAAAATAAATATTTGCATTAGAATTATTTATAATACTAAAATATATTTCTCATCAAATAACACCCCTTAAATTTTTATTTTGTTTGATAAGTCCTATAATTGTACTTTTGAACCGTTATAACTAATTTATATATTTTATAACACTGAAAGCAGTTGTTAGGACACTTTTGACATAACTCATACATATGGTGCTAAAAAAACACTAAAAAGTTACAAATCTAGAGATTTTATTAAAATTTATACGCATGAATTCTCAGGCTATTTAAAAATATTTAATCATTTTAAATGTTCTGAAATATTTTTAAAATTCAATGTTTATTAAATAATGATTTTTTTCATCCACTTACCTGTTAAACATTAGCTCTATTTAATGTAATTTATGGTTGCAGGGGTAGTGTACAGAATATAAATCTCTTAAGAATTAAATTAATTTCACCATTAACATTCAATGAAATTTTTTGAGCTAATTATTTGAAAAATATTATTTTGTAGATCACATAAAAGTAGTTTAAGGGGTGTTGGAAAGCTAAAATCTTATTTTTTTGACAATTTGAGATTTTTACATTTTCAAATTGTATAGATTTTAACCTTTTTAAAAATACCTTACTTTAACCTCTAGGGTATTTGGAAGCCCTTAAAACGTATTTTTAAATAATCGTTGAATTTGGGCCACGCCCATTTTAATGGTGAAAATTGTAAACAAATTACTTTGTTTTTGCTTAAAAGTGTAACGACTGTTATAAAGCAAAACATGAATCTTTTATTTTAAATTGAGCCTTTTATTTTTTTATTTCCTAGCCAATTAGAAGTCTCACTGTATACATTAAAATAAATTTATCTCAAAATGTAAATTTTAATGTGCGATGTACTTTTTCTGAGAAACTACTGCTCACAGGTATGTAAATTTTTTATGAATTATTTATAATGATGTCTAATATATACTAAAATGAGCTTTTTGTAAAAAACTCAAAAATTTAATTTTTACAAATTTTTTAAGTAAAAAATGGGTCAAATTTCGCAATGTTTGATATTATATTTCCTAATTTATTAAAAAATTCAAAATTAGCTAAAAGCTCATTTTAGTATAATGAGAGAGGTGTACTTTAATAGTATGAAAAATTTCAAGCATGTACATAAAACAGATTTTGAGAAAAGGTACATCGAAAACACCCAATTTAACATTGTCAGTATACAGAGAGAGAGAGAGAGGTTTCCAACACCCCTTAAAATACTTTTCTGAAATCAAAACATTTGAATAAGGATGGAGTATAAAGCTGATTAATTAATATCTAAAAGCAGACTGAAGTGTTTTATTTTTGATCCTTTTAACGTTTTAATTAATTTGAATTTTGTTCATACGGCATTGTTCTCAGGGACGTCTTAAAGCAAGGGCCAATTGGGCCCCGGTTACATGGGGCCTCATCTCTTTCTCAACTCAGCCTGAATAAAATCATTATTAGAATAATTTCAACGATCAAATGCTATTTCCAGTTGTATTCTCCGAAAAACTGGGTAAGGACGATAAGTCAGCTGGCAACAAGTGATAACCGCCGTCTTAGTATGTGCCTAGGCCTACCACCATGCACCATTATTACTCATTTAGTCAAAAGGTGGCGATCGGTCGATCCGTTTTGAGCTACTGTAAATCATGTACATTTATTTGTTTCGGGGTATTGTTTGTGCTAGTATTTGACAACGTATGCTATATAGTGTTTACTTTTAAGAGTCATAGGGAGCCTACATTTGTGTAGGGAGGGGGTCCAGGGTCTACTTTTGCGTAGGTGCCCAGGGCCTCAAGAAGTCTTAAGAGGTCTCTGATTGTTCTACATATGCACAATTACACACAATAACAGTCTTTATTTACACTCATGTCCATAAATTAAGGATAATTCAGAATCACACAGAAATTGAACTCTAAAATAAAAATTTCACCTGTAGAATTATCACACACATATTGAAGAAGAATATGAAAATTACAGAAAACCACCAGATAGCGCGGATAGTACGTCACAATGACGAGAGTGTAAGAGAGGGGTATATAAGGAATGGTGGCAAAGAAGTAAAATTGTTCACAAGCGCTTAAAAAAGCCTATCAGCGCACTAACCGCATAGTTATGGCACAAAGGAAGCATTTGGATGATTTCTTACGTGGTAGAGTTATTGGACGACCGGAATGTGGATGTACCCAGCTGGAGGTATCCGAGGAACTTTGGAATCACCCAGAGTGTCATCTCCAGGCTTTGGCAACGATTTCAAGATGATGGTAATGTGAGTAGATGTTACAGCACATGTCGCCCCTGAGTTACAGCGCCGAATGAGGACCGGTATTTAGCAGTTACTGCCAAAACAAACAAACGAAGCACATCAGACCTGTCTCTTCAGCTACCTGTATGACAGTTTCAAGGCAGACCGAGTACAGACGCTTAGGGCACATTGGTCTATATGCTCGTAGGCCTGTCAGATGTGTTACACTTACCGCAATTTACTGTCGCCTGCGATTAACCTGGAGTAGAGCGCGTGCAATGTGGACACCACAACAGTGGTCTTGTGTGATGTTTTCCGACGAGTCCAGGTTTAGTTTGCAGTCTGATTCTCGCTGGACTTTAATATGGAGAGCGCCAGGTACCCGTTACCACCAAGAGAACACCATTGAATGACACCGTTACGGTGGTGTAGGATGGCTTGTTTGGGAAGGAATTATTCTTGGTTCCAGAACTGACCTGCATGTTCAGAGTGTAACGATGACAGGTCACATCTATCGGGATGTCATTCTGAAACAACATGTACGCTTGTTTCGGGGCGCCATGGGCGCTGAATTTCTGTATATGAATGACAAAGCCCGTTCTCACCGTGCAAACATTGTAGACGAATGCCTTCAATCGGAGGATATCACGCGTATGGATTGGCCAGCATACTCACCTCACCGGACTTGAATCCAATAGATCATGTGTGGGATATGCTTGGCCGACGAATTGCAGCTCGTCAACCCCTCCCACCTGTCTACCGGAACTTCGGAGGGCATTTCTTGATGAGTGGTGTAATATTCCCCAAGATCAGATTGATAATTTGATACTCAGCATGCCTAGGTGTTGTAAGGTCTGTATTGCATCGTCCGGGAGACATACTCCTTATTAACCATCATACTAACCATGTTATACTATTTTTTGTAAATAGGTTCTTTTTTGAAATTTGCTTCAGGGAGTAAAAATGACAATTTTTATTAATTATGTCAAACATATAGCATCTTTTTTGCTCTTTACCTTTTGTTTGATAAATAGACTTTACAAATAAGTCAAATTTGTTTTGCTTCTGTCTCTTTCTCTGCCTGAACTTCATTATCCTTAATTTATGGACATGAGTATACTTCGGTATTTAGATTTCATGTTTGTATGATAAAAGAAAATTTATGTTCTTGTGTTAAAAGGAAATTTTCAAAACTTTATACGGAATATAAACAAAACCTTACATCAATTTAAATACATGATCATAGTTAAAAATAAAAGCCTGAGAAAAAGACGTTTAAGATTTAAAGGTTAGTAAAATAAATTAAAGAGCTAAATGCTGAAGTCTCGTGATCTAGTTTCAATTTTCACTTCGATTTACTGTTGAAAAATAACTGACCAAATAATGTAACTAAAATTATGAAATATTGTATGCATATTTAGAAAAGTCGTTCAATTAAAATGAAGAAATAAAAAAAATCGATATTTAGATCATTTTTAGGTAATAAAATTTATAAAAAATAATTACCCTTAAATTGCAATATTCATTTACATACGTAACAGTTCCTTCATAAAGTGAGATTCTTTAAACAATTAATCAACACAAACCACAGAGGTTAAGCGAAAAGGAAAAAGTGAATAAGAACCCGTTTCAAATAGTAATTTTTCTTCTCTTACAAAGAAGAATAATTTTAAGCTACTAGCTATAACTTTTATCAAACTTCTGAGAAACTCGTTCAAATATTGATTTAGTTTTTTTCAGAGTTAATTGATATTGATGATGAAATTTTACATAGCATTAAGAGGAAGTATTGTTGGAATAAAATATCAGTTACTAAATGAATTTGCCTTTTTATAAAGATTAAAATCTAAAACATTTTCGCAATCTTGAAGTAATAAATATTATACTATTTTTGCTCTTTTATATCCATCTTTAAAAGAAAGTTACTTGCATCGTCTTCTTTGTTACTTAGTCTCATGAAAGAATCGGTAATATGTTTTTGAAGGTAAAGAATTCAGAGGTGGACATCGCTCGTAAAATAAATATTTATTTTACATTGTACACATATAGAGTATATCTAAAAAATTTGGACAGTTGTTGAGATCACACTGTGATTAAAAAATTCTAATTTGTGACACTCCAAATTTAGTACTACATATTATTTGAGCATTTTCAAAAATAAAATACTTTACAGCCTAATCATTAATAAAGACGATCTTTAAGCAATTAAATCAAAAGCTAATACAAAGATGCATTTTTCAACGTAATAAAAATTGTTTGAAATCTGGAGAAATGTGTTCTTTTTCCTCAATCAGAATCGCGAATTTTACTCAGAGAAAATAAATTTCTCATTATTTGATTCAAAATATTAATATCAACTTTTAAATGTATATTTAAGATTTACTATAATGAAAATGAAGTTTGTTTTTATAACTCTTTGACATGTTATGCCCTCAAAAGTCTCACTACGCTTAAGATCAGGGATACATGCTACCCAATAGAGAGAGTCAATGTTTTTTTGCTTTAAATCAGGCTTTTGTGGGTTCAGCCAAATATAGATCGTATTGTTATGATTAACTTTGATTTAAAATCAGCTATTTCACTTAAGTGTGTGGGCGTGGTAGCCCTCTGGTCATCATACTAAACACGTTGCCAACATTCAGATCCTAATACCACTAAAGATCCGTAGTTTAACTAACGTCAAATTTGTTCTCAAATTCCTCACGGAGACATGGATAGTTAGGGTCTAACTCAGGTATCGTCTTTCTCACTTGATCATGGCTCAAAATTACGAAATCTTCCCATAATAGTCCTCTTGAGGCTTTAGAATTTGTTGTTAACAAATCCACTAATCTGTTGAAATGCTGAGTATTTTGATGACATTTAAAAAGCCTGTAGGTTATGTCAACTGCAGAAGAACGCAGCTCACACCACAGGTGGATCTTCACCTTATCAATGACTAAAATTAGTTCATAGTTTCTTTGTACAGATATTTCCAATATTATCCTAGACTCACTCATTATCCTTTCTTCTGATTGTTTTAAATAACTGGATCTTTCATTCTGACTTACCCTCGTAAGCTCATTGTAGGTTTTTTGTTGTGTGCTCAAGTCTCACTGATCGACATTTAGCTGGCTAAATTCCCTTGTAAATAATAATCAATGTGTTGACTTTTTAGAATATTTTGAGAGAGCTATCGTTTCCATATAGGTATTTACTTACTTCTTCAGAATAAATCTATGATATACTCCTAGCACTTTAATTTAATAATAAAAGCTTGTAATTTCATCAAAGCATTTAATAATTTACCAAAAAAGGCAACCTAAGAAATTTTCGAAATGTTCTAATAATAATAAGAAGAAACGTATGATGTACACTTCTGGCCACCGTAAATGCAACACCAAGAAAGACAAGAGATTGCACAACAAGATTTATTTTGTAGATAGCATGTTGACCAAGAATAAAAAAAAAAATGATTAAATTTATAGATTTCTGTGAAGTGTGGTTCCTGCCAGAATCAGTAGCCGCCATTGTTGGAGATCCCCGCTGCCACACGCCTCGGCATTGATTCAAAGAGACTTTGGATGTGTTCTTGAGTTACAGCAGACCAAGAAGCTTCCACACGTTCCCAAGTTGATCTGGTGTGGCAGCTGGGGGTGTAATCTGGGACAATCGTTGAGCAACCATGGACCATATGTTTTCCATCGGTGAAAGATCCGGAGAATGAGCCGGCCAGGGAAGTAATTCAACCTGGTGATTGACGAAGAACCTTTGGACAATGCGTGCCACATGTGATCGCTCATTATCTTGTTGAAATATGGCTGTGGCCAAGCCCTGAAGGTAAGGAAGGACAACTGGCTCTAACACGTCGGAGATGTAGCGTTGGCTGTTTAAGGGCTGTTGGAAACCAAAAAAAAATTTTTTTGTCAATTTCAGATTATTGCATTTTAAAATTCTTTAGCTCATTACCTTTCCAAAAATACCTCATTTTAATCTATAGCACAATTAGAAGTGCTAAAATTTTGCTTTTAAAAAATCATCTAAACGCACGTCACCGATTTAAATGGACAGAAAAAAGGTAAACATTGCACTTCCTCTTTGGCCAGCTAGAAGTTTGACGTCATTTTTAAAATTTCTTTCATGATGCTAGCTGCCAAGCCTCAGTTATTTTTCACCCTAAGAACGGCTTCGGCGATACAACTAATTATACGTTGTTTACATTTGTATTTTTGAAAAAAATCGTTCGTTCAAACGCTGTTTGTTTTGCTCAAGTTGTGTTTATAGTAATTAGACCTGCTTAGCTCTTTACAACGCTATTATTTTGATTTTAGTATTAATTTGTTATATTTAAAATGCCTAGATCTAGCGGCAAAGTTTTTAAAAAAAAGGCGAGGTAATTTTAATCAAGGCAGAATAAGTAATTGCGAATCAACAGTGAGAAGTGATTCTGTACCACAGCAGTCTTCTGCTTCTAACAGTAATATTTCTGCTTCCGAAAAAAAACTTAGCAATTCAAATAACTCATACAAAAGTGAGTTTAATAGTGGATTTAAAAATGCTGTTGTGGATTTGAATGTTTTAGCTGGTGTGTTTTCTGAAGCTGTCAAATGTTTACAGTGTGGAGCAACAGGGCTTAACCTTTCATGTGAAGAAAATTGTTCTGGTGGAGCTGTTGAACTTGATATAATCTGTGATATTTGCAGTTATAGCTACAACTTTTGTTCCTCCAAGAAGTGCAAAGCTGAAATTGGGAAACCCAGCACCTACGAAGTAAACACCAGGCTTGTTTATGCAATGAGATGCATAGGGAAAGGTGCAGAAGCTGCACGAATGTTTTGCGGAATCATGAACTTACCACCCCCACCGACAAAGTTCTCAAAGTACAATAAAATGCTGTTAGGTGCAACTAAGGATGTGTGTGATGCAACGATGAAAGATGCCGTAAAAGAAGCTGTACAAGAAAACCAAAATATTAGAGACATTCCTGTGGCGGTTGATGGTACATGGCAAAAGAGAGGATATTCCTCCATGAATGGTGTTGTGACAGTTACGAGTGTGGACACAGGAAAGGTAATTGACACTGAGATATTATCTAAACATTGTGTTTGCAAAGATAAAAAGAAACATGGACCGCTCTGCAAGAAGAATTTCAACGGGTATAGTGGACGAAAGGAAGTCGATGGAGCTCTATCGATATTTCAGCGCTCTGTTCAACGCTATGATGTGCGTTACACGAAATATTTAGGAGATGGTGACTCCAAAGCTTTCGATAACATTGTGAAGAATGAAGTATACGGTGATAATTGTACGATCACAAAACTTGAGTGTATAGGCCATGTTATGAAACGGATGGGATCTCGTCTCCGACGTTTTAAAGCAAAGATGAGAGGCCAAAAATTGTCAGATGGCAAGGCATTATGTGGAAAAAATAGATTAACGGAAGCATCTATTGACCAATTACAAACATATTATGGTCTTGCCATTCGAAGAAATTTATCAAGTGTGAAGGATATGCGACAAGGTATATGGGCAATATTTCTTTACAAAATATCAACGGATGAAAATCCACAACATGGATTTTGTCCATCAGGTCCTGACACGTGGTGCCGTTATAAGAAGGCACAATTAGAAAATAAAGTTTACCACCACAAACATAAACTTCCAGTTGCTATTGTGGAAGCCATTAGGCCTATTTTTAGGGATCTTTCTGATCCAGAGCTATTGAAAAAATGCTTACATGGAAACACGCAGAATCCAAATGAAAGCATTAATAATCTTATTTGGTCTCGTATCCCTAAAAAGACATTCGTGCACTTAGAAACACTTTCCTTTGGTACGCATGATGCTATTACATCCTTTAATAAAGGGAATACAACTAAGTTGGATATTTTGAAAAAACTAAACATAGAGCCTGGATATTATGCGACATGCTGCATGGAACGCGACAAAGAGAGGATTACAAGGGCAAGATATGCCAATTTGCAAAAAACTAAGGAGGTCAGAAAGGTAAAAAGATTAAAAGAATTATACAAGAGGGTGAATTTTCAAAAAATGCTGAAAACTTGGAATATGGAGCTGGAATGTTTTGATAAGGTGAGTTTTTTTTATAAAAATGTGTTTTCTCAAAATGTCATTTTTGAAGGTTCGATGTACCTTTTCTCACAAAGTATATATCTTATGTAAACATAATTTATATGACACCTTTGTATGTTCTAGTATTTACTGGAATGAGCTTTTAGCAAAATTTTGTATATATTTTTTTTTATACATTTTTTTGTCAAAAAATTTTGGAAATAAATCAAATAATTTTTTTAAAAAAACTAATAAAAATTTTAAAAAAGCTGATTTCAGTATAATACTAAATCTATGCTTAAATTGTAAAAAAAATTTGGGTGTTGTATTTACAACAGATTCTTAGAAAAGGAATATTGAAAAAGGGCTTTTTAACAATATCAGTATAGGGCGTTCCGATACCTCTTAAAGTACCAGCAATGCGTACTAGAGGAGTGCGAGAATGATATCCAATACCGCCCTATACCATAACACACGGTGCAAGACCAGTGTGGCGGTGCATAACGCAGCTGTTCAGCATTTTCTCTCCACGGTGTCTCCAGACTCGAATCCGACCATCGTGGTGATCCAGACAGATGTGTGACTCGTCAGTAAAGACAACTTCATCTCATTCAGCCGCCGACATCCTTTGTTCATCGCACCATTGGTGGCGGAGATGTCTGTGGTTCTGCGTCAAGGGTAGACCAAGCAATGGACGTCTTGCGGACAGACCACTCTGCTGTAAACGGCGTCGAATGGTATTCGCAGACACTGAATGATGCGTTACAGACTCAATGTGCTGTGGTATGATTCGTGATGTGACTGAGCGATCCGTCACTGGCATGCGCACAATTTGCCTGTCCTCACTTGAAGTGGTGCACTGAGGGGGATGCGATCGACCACGTCGGTCCGTCGTACCCTCCTGCATCCAACGGTCCTATATTCGCATTACAGTTTGTGACAAACCTGTACGGAACATTATCACTAACCTTCTGAGTCGTCTCTTTTAGGGAAATTTAATTCCCCTACCTATTTCCAATCAGCTCCAAAAAGAGGACAGGATTCCTTGTTATATGCAGATTAGATAAAGTATTTAAGTCAAACGGAATAGTAAAGCAAAAAGCAGTAGGAGAGAGAGATTGAAGCAGGAAGGTATAACGGTGAAGTTAGATTTCTAGGTGGATAAATCTCAGGAAGAGCTGAGCTGCAGTGTGGTAAATATTGATTTATATTTAAAGTCTCGTTAAAGTTTTATATTAGGAGTGATATTAAAGTTAAATGTTCAATAGGAACATTATTGAATATAAATCTGAGATCTCTTATCGCGGTAATCTCTGCGTGATCGATATTCTAATTGTTAATTAATTGGATGATTAAATATTTAAGTTTATTTAAAGGAAAGTCCCTTTTTAAACCTCATAAAACTATATAGATACATTTGTTAATAAGTCTTTGATTCTATTTGGAAAAGATAACCAAATAAAGAAAGTTATTTATAAAAATGGCTACTGGCTCTTATCTGACTACAAATTATTCTCGTTCTCAAAGTGAGATCCAAGGAGATCTTCACAAGTTGTTTGTTTTCGTCCAACATTACAATCGATTTCCCTGAAAGAGAATCCACAATCTTGGTAGGCCACTATCCTTCCTCTGTCGAACTCGGATACTTCATCAAAAGCTGATCGCTGTTTTCTACGAGACATAACTGATCGTTTTTTGAAAAAACCACAAGAAAAACACAATTGCCGAACTTGAAATCGTCGAAATCTCCAAGCCTTAAATAGCGCTTTGAGGTGGCGCCATAGGCGCGCGTGATATGTGTCTGCGCTGAAATTCTAATCATTTGCATATCTCACCTCCTCTAATCCTCGTCGTAAATTTAATGTTATTTGCATGCTTCCTTCAGGGTGTAGCATTTAGGGTGTTTAGCAGTGTATAAATTATAAAATATAATACATAATATTATAATGTAATAATAAGAAATTTATTACTACTTTTTATAGCCATTTCTAAAAATAAATAAATATGATAAATCCTTTGAAATATTTTGATGCTTATTTCATCTTACGTGAACAGCGTTTCTAAAAATCTGCAAATGGAATTAGTTACTGAGTAACAATGAAATTAAACGATTTTTTGAGCCAGGATAAAAAATATAATGATTACACTACTTACATTACACCCATTATATATTCCAACTTAAGATATTTAACATTACTCTTTTGGATCCCCATATGTTTGAGAATCAGTTTTCTTTTTCGATGAAATTTATATATCGCACATCACGTACTTCATTAACTGATGCTAATTAAAAAAGAAGCTGTGATGTGGAATGTTGAACACAAACATGTCAAGTGAAATATATAAAGAGCAAATAAATATCTCTTTAAGGTATTCGACTACTTAGGATAACAATTTTTTTAAAAAAATGAAAATCTGGATATTTTTTTATGGTTTTTGAATATATTTTTAGTACATTTTAAGAAAAAAAAAGACTAAAATTAAGAAGAGAAAAATAAATTACTGCTACTAAAATGGGAAAAAAATTAGCAAAAATTGACAAAAAATTACACAAACGGGACCCATTGTGTAAATTTTGTAATAAAACAGTGATTGATAAATCTGAAAACAAAAACACTTTTACTGTTACACAAACGGAGTCCATTCTATACAAAAGTTTATTATCATATCCCTAATTTTTCAATTTTAAGGTATTACTTTATTATTACTTTTTGAAATTACCTTCAGTTTTTAAGAGATATTTTAACTTTTACAAAAACTTGAGCGATTTATCTTAGTGATTAAATGAAATTTCTTAAAGAAATAGTGATTATATTCATATAAATGACTGTGTAAATTTTGTAATAAAACAGTGATTGATTAATCTTAGGAACAAAATACTTTTACTATTATACAGAGCATACACAAAAAATTTCAGCAAATTATTTTCAAAATTTTTTGAGCAATCGCTGTTCCCGTTTGAATTTTTCAAAAAAAAAAAAAAAAAAAACACACTTTTCGATTAAAACGCATTTTAAACTTTGACATCTTGGGTTAAATTATGGCATCTTCTTTTACTAAAACACTTGTTGTTTTTATTCTAGTGAATGGAAAGTAAAAAAATAGGTATTTTTATTAGTCTAATAAGATGACCTATAAAATAAAATCATAAAATAATTTGTCAATTTTTGAGCAAAATTATGATTTTAGGATATTCGGATATCTTAAGTTATATACAATTCGAATATTATTCATATTTAGTCATAGTATAATAATGAAATTTCACTCGTTTTGTATTTGTGTTACATTATTTTAAAGGCGTGTTTATTTTGATTACGGTTTGCTGTAAAGTTACGCGTCATCAAAGTGACCCGTGAAACCACTTGAGCTGGCAAAGCCTGCTCTACACATTGGGTACTTTATGTATTGGGTAATTTAGTATAATGCAATTTAACAAACATCTCGAAAATAATAGCACAATTCCGAGAAACTTTCTATAAATTTTTTAAACTTTAAAAAGTTATTTTAACTCTTTATTTTTTACTTGTTAAACTATAACATATTAACTTGAACTATTGCATTTTTCAAAAAAAAAACTGTTTTCCTTCAATTGTCAAATTTGAATAAAAATTCTACGCAATCCGAAATTTCTCTGTTCATATACTTATTCAATGTTTATTCATTGCCACTTACACATTTATTAATTACCTATCCTCATTCTTCATTTATTGTACATGTATCAGGCAAAGATTCTACTAATTATACAAAAAAGCCCTTAATTTGTCATTGTGTTTTCTTCTTATTATTATTTGAGTTTTTCTGTTGCTTGGGTGGAATATACTTAAAAGAAGTATGTGTTTGCTCTTCATGGTACTAAATTCGAAAATAATTTTATCACAGTCTTTTAAAATTTGTTTTACAAATGATGAAATGCAAATGAAGATGGCAGATGGATGTTCTGAGATGCTTGGAAAGAAATAAGCAGGAAGACAGTCAAAAATTGGATCAAGGTTGAAGGCAGTCACGCCTTTGGGGAGAATGTCACCCGGTGCGGAACAATTAACGAAAATTCTATAAGTGAGAGTAAAAGAAAATGTCTCGTTTTTCATATTTTTGCATAAATATTTTGAATGTTTGACGTAAGAAACGGCACAATAGAAACACCTAGGAATGAAATAAACAAAAATGAAAGAGGAATCAGTTAGTATAAAATACGACGATTCCCTAACATTAGCATCATTCGGATTACCCAAAGCAATCCAGCAATTAGCAACATGAAGGTAAGAAACCTTTTCGTTTTACTTTATAACTTGCTTAAAATTTGTACCTTTTTTTCTTTAGAAGAAAACTAAATTGGTTAGCTCCCACATATATAGTAATAAAAATCAATATGTGTTTATAGACTTTTAATACCACACTGTTTCAAATGTTAAGGTATCCGACTACGTTCGGAGCCGTGATTTTAAAAAAGTGCATAAATGAATAATTTTCATGATATTTAGTGTCACTTAGATTAGAATACATGTATAAAATGGTTTTAGTGACATTTTGACAAAAAGAATTATTTAAATACAATATTTCGCCAAAAAATGAACTTAGAATAAGCTTTTTTCAAAGTGTTCTCCTTTTGTGAAAAATGCTTCTATTATAATAATATTTTGCATGTATTTCTGTACAGAAGCTCAACTATGGTTTTGAAAAATGCACATTATTTTCAGATTTATAAGCAATTGAAATAATTATCGGCATTTTTTTCTTAAAACTTCTCCCCTCTGTTGTCGCAAAACATGGATAAACCCACTTCTAAGCTATATATTTCAAAAATTCTAGTTGATCCTTTGTACAGAGGTCTGAGCTATAGACAGGAAAAATATTATTATAATAGAAGCATTTTTGACAAAAGGAGAATATTTTGAAAATGGGTCATTCTATGTTCAATTTTTGTCAAAATATTGTACTTAAATAATTTTTTTATTTTAATACTATTCTTAAAACAGTTTTATATACATATTTTTAATCTAAGTGACACTAAATATCATAAATATTATCCATTTATACGCTTTTGCAAAATCACGGTTCCGAACGTAGTTAGATATTTAAAGGTAGCTGTGGTAGCTTAGTGGTCATGTTTAAAAATTCGTGGCTAGCATTTTTGACACGCAATTGGGAGTCCTCACGTAACTAAAGACCCATCGTGTAGAGGATCTGATGCACGATAAATCTGTCATAACTTTAAGTCCTCACGTTGACGTAGTGTGGAAGTTAAAAGATTAGGATACCAGCTTAGATGTCGTTCTCATCACTTGATCGATGTTCAAAATTGTTTGATTCTGCACCTATAGCCTCATTTGCTTCAAAGTGTGACGTTAATAAGCTCTCACTTCAAATGGCAATGTTTTGAAATGGAATTTCAATAAGAGAGTATTTGAGCTTCCCTTACACTAAATACGTCTTTGAAAATTTATGCTAAATATTACTGAACATAATGTCAGCTAAAAGCTTCAATTAAATTAAGCCCCGCGAAAATTCAGATGCTGTTTTTAAACAGTCAAGCAGACATAAGCATCCTATATAATCCAAATGAGAGGAACATTTTTCTTATGAACATATTTTTGTAAAATACTTCACAATTATTTGTTGAGTCACGGTTTCTAGTCCAAGTTTCACACAAGACTCGTGGTGGAACTCCCGAGGAGCATAAAATTTCATAAATGAATTCAATAAAGTCTAAATTTATTTTGCCTCATGTTGAATTTGGAACTGATGTGAAATGTATATTTTTATATAAATCTTATTTAATTCATTTAAGACTTGAACACACACATTCATATAAGCATTTAAAACTTGTAGAGTAATAAATTTAACCCAATTCCAGTTTCACCTTAATCATGCGGTTCAATCAGTTTATATACAGTAAAGTGAAATTGAAATGCTGTCTCTCAATGAAACAAACTCTATTATTATTTTTAAATGACATTTAAATTAATGTCGTTTACCATAGGTTTATGTTATGTTTCTTTATATATTTGTTCAATAGGATTATTTTTTCAGGTCCTCATTTTCTGCACTCTTATCGCCGCCTCTCAGGCTGCTGTTCTCTTGGGAACTGGATCCAGTGCTCAATACAGAAGCCAAGATGTAAGAATATTAAAATTTACTAATAAATAGTATTTTTTCATGCTTAATACTTTGATATTCAAATAAACCATTTAATGGGAATATCACAAATAAAGTTAAAAAATTCAAAATTTCTTTAACTTTCCTTCGCTTAATTTTCTTAAGAGTATCTATAAATAAAAATGTCAATCTTTCTAGATTTTAACAGTTAAATCGTACATAAATATCTTTTCATTCAAATAGTTTGAATAGTACATGTGTGTGTGTGAAACATAATAGGTTTTCTATATTTTCTTCAACATTGCTTTTAAAATCTAAAACAAATTTTTAAACTATTTCTTAATCAGTCTCTTAAATAATATTCTAAACATTTTGTTTTCCGTAGCAGTTTGTTATGTCCATAAAATTAAAATCACACTTGTAAATGTTAGTTTTATTATTTAATCAAATGTGTGCATAAAAGGAACTATATGAAGTAAAGAAAGAATTAGCAGTTCACACTAAATATTTAGGTCATCTGTAACGATAGCATATTTAAAACTATTTTTTTACCTTTGTTTTAAATAGAATATCTTAAAATCCTTATCATGTCATAAAATTGCCTTTCATGTGTAATTCTTAGCGCGAAAATATTTTGTCATTGAAATGAATAAAAATGAATTCCAATCAAAACACGGAGAAAAAACACACGTTGAAAAAAAATGAAATGGATAAGCCTTATCTAATTATTACATTTAAATGTATTCTTCTACCAATCGCAATAATTCAGAATGCTTTTAGTGAACAGCTTACATTTCTGTCAATGAATTGTACAAGATTGCCTAAAGATTTAAAAAAAACCCCTTCAAAATGAGAGTTTACTTTAATAATGTATTTATCTTAAGGCCCTAGGAAACTATGCCTTCGGATACAATGAAGGACATGGATCTGGTGCTACTTTCCGAAAAGAGACCGGCTCTGGAGGAGTTGTTGCTGGATCCTACGGACTCTCTGTTGCTGATGGTCGTCAACGAGTTGTCAACTATGTGGCTGATGCTGCTGGTTTCCGAGCTGATATCAAGACCAACGAACCTGGAGTTGAACCCAAGGACCCTGCCCACACTGCCATCAACAAGGCTGGTATCGTTGCTGCTCCTGCTCTAGCTTACGCTGCTCCTCTTTTAGCCCATGCTCCTGCAGCTGCTCATGTTGCAGTCAGTCCTCTCGGTGCTTATACCTACAACACAGTTGTTGGACATCATGGTCTTGGTCACTTGGTTTGGTAAGAGGATTCAGATAGATGATAGTTCAAAGAAATTTTGATCCTGATCACACACAACTCACGCAACAAATAATGGTGCTTTATTTTTGCTGTTATACAATTTATAATGGATATATTTTATGAACGTTTATGAAAATGTTAAATGTTGAAAATAAAATAAAGTATATTATTTTAAAAAGTCTTATGCATTATTTTATCAAATAAGTTTTAGAAATTTGTAGTAATGTAGGAATCACAATAAAGTTTAAAAGAAAAAATTAATTAAAATTTTTAAGCTGGGTATGATTTTAAATTTATAGACATATTCACGCATCCAAAATTAAACAATTATTTAATATGTTTCTGCTTTAAAGAACTATTTTTTAAACCTATAAATTCTTCCTTTGTAAGTCAATGGTTCTCAAACTTTCAATACTGGTGACCCAATTTTTAATCATAATTTTTGTCGCCCCCCACCTGTACAACAATAATGTATTTACTGCAATAAAAATGCACTTTGAGAGAGAGAGACGCTAAAGTTACAATACGATCTTAATTATAAACCGTACAAATTAATACGATAAGTGTATTAAATTTTGTATATGTAATTTTTAAGTAATACATATTTTAAGAAAATTACTTAAAATATATATTATTTACTTATTATTATGTAATTTTTTTTTAATTTTTAAATTGGAACACATCGCAAAATGATATATTTAATTAAAGATTTATTTCTCCTTCAGCATTCGTTTCTCAAAGTACAAATGTCATTAGAAAAAGAGTCTAGTCTATGTTGCTCTATCATATCCAGCACATTTAACATTATAGGGTACGTTTGCGTGAGTCTGGGCACCCTATCGGACGTCTGCGCAAAACATGTACAATTCCAATCAGTTTTGGTCGACTCGATACTTCTATAGCTACCGAATCTAGCTTGTGAATGTACGTTTTTTAAATTTGCACGTTAATTGTAATTCACGGTAATTAAGTATTTACGGAAGTAGATTAAAACAAAATCATACATACATTTTTAAGTCGTAAGCAAACATTAGACGATAATGAAGGATCAACATGTACACAGACGAGAATGGTTCCGAAAATTAAATCAAGGCGGTAAATATTCTCAAAAATAATTAAATTTTGGATTTACCACTGCTGAAGTAAATGATGGGAAAAAAAGCCCCTGCTCGTCATGTGTTAAAACTTATAAATCTGAAGAACAACATGTGAAACTTGTTTTTAAAACCATATAAAATCATTTAACCATGTTGGCAAAGAATTTTAAAAAGTATTTTCTGGATGAGGACAACTTGGTAGCAAGTTACGAGTGGATTAGGGGTCTATTTCAAGATACTCTAGAAGGGCTCTCAACTTCCGAAGAAGAAATTTTCAAAGATTTCACATCCAGTGAAAAATTAAGACAATTTTCTAATAAATCACTCTTTGAATTTTGGGTAGAGATGGATAGTGAATTTTCTGCACTGAAAACAAAAGCACTTCGTATACTATTACCATTTTCAACATCCTACCTATGTTAAACCGGATTTTCTGCGGTGGCTTCTTTGAAGACAAAATATAGATCTCAGCTAAATATAGAAAAATAACTCAGTGTGTCAATATCTGATATTAAACCTTCATTTGAAAAACTTTGCTCTACAAGACAAAAGCCCATGGAAGTCACTAATAATTATTAAACTTGTACTTAAAATAGTATTAAGAAATTATTTAAAAATACCTTCTTCAGTACTGATACATTAAACGTATACTGGCTGAAACACCGGCTCTTCGCACGAGTTCATTTTTTTAAAAAATATAACATTATTCTTGATACAATAGCTGAACTGTAAGGAGAGTAAAAATGCGTGCACGACATTGTACACAAAAGTGTAAAATGATTTTTTTAGATAAATGCTATAATTGTAAATAACTGTTTAAAAGAACTATAATTTTAAACCTCACAGAATTAGCATTTAGAATTAATGTTAAATAATGAAAAAGAATATAAAATTCTTATGAAGAATAATTGTGTTACTTTTTTTAACATTTAAAGCGAGAAGACTTCAAAATGTTTTAACCCGGGAGCAGGTGCGCACTCGATACTAACGCTAATGGTATTGCGGGGGGACTCAGTCACCCCAATCATTTGTTTATAATTATTTTAACTGTACGCGATACAAATCGGAATTCCAGTGAATAATTTAATAAAGAGAAAATATACTTACCGGCTTTCAAGAATTATTCAATTTTTCTTTGATGATTTGAGAAAAAATCCAATAAAACTGAACTAAAATGATTCAAAAGTGCAAGACCTTAATAAAGGACGCAAATCAGAGATACTTTTCATTAATATTACAGAAATGTTATTTGCTGGGAAAACTGTCATATTTGGTTCCAAGTTATTGTAGTTTTAATGAGCATTCATGGTCGAGTGAGTGAATATTAACGTCGCACTGTTCAGCTACACGAGGGCTTTTGGAGACGGACATCGTAATTTTGAATCATGGTTAAGTGACGAGGACGATACTTGAACTGGCCTCTTTAACTACCACACCACTCCAACAAGAGGACGTTTGAGCTCATGACAGATTTAACGTGCATCTGTCCTCTACACGGCTTGTCTTTAGTCGTACTGGGCTCGAACTCGTGACACCTTTCGTAATCAACAAATAGCAAGTTGAACTTTTTCTTTCTTGTGTCTTTTTGACAAGGCGAACTGAACCTTGTGGTACATTTATGGCTTCATATTTTAGGTTGATGGAGTTCTTTAGGAAGCATTTGAAAATTTTCCTTTCGTTTCATGTTCATGGCGTTTCTCAATCATGAATAATATGTATTATTTCAGCAGGTGTTCCTTTTGCTTGATCAGTTTAAACTTCTTTCAATAGAGATCATAGATGCCCCGCGCCACCGCTCCCAGGTTAAAAGTGTATTCAGAAAAAAATACGGATGATCTAAATAACCATACCAGTAAGTTTGAAGGTCAATCAAATGATTAACAAATGTATTATGCAGCCTGGTTGAAAAGTGAACCAAGTCTTCGTTTTCTTTTTCTACAACTAATGTACAGTATTTCAATAATAATTGCAGTGAGAGGGGGTGAATTGTTTATGGTTCTTAGAATTTTCTCAGTGGGTCTGTAGAGATGAATTGTTTATCTTCTTAGAATTTTTCTCAGGGTCTGGGTTTCGTTTTCTTTTAACGAGTAATATTTTATGATAAAACGTAATAAAAAAAATCTCTCATTGAGGAAACGCAGCAAATTAAACAAGATGTTTTTTTTTTTCTTTAATTTGGTTTTGGGATCAAAGATAGCTATTTGAGGACGAAAAAACGCCAGATGGTAAACATAAATTATATGAGTGTTGTTGTGTATTTTTTTTATTATGGAAGAAAGTATTTTGTTTAAATTCTCTTTCCGGTTCTTTTTTTTTAAAAAAAATCTTGAAATTTTCGATATGCTCGCGCCCTCCAGGGGGGCGCGCCCCACACATTGAGAGACACTGTTATAAGTACATCTTATTAGTATTCGCAATTCTTTCTTTGGAAAACTATTAAGGAATGTGCTAAATATAATGTATTATTAAATTGAAATTTAATTTGTCTCCCACACATTGAATCATTTGGACATTGTAGAATTTTGCGTAAACAGGGAACCAGTATTTTTAAACAAAAGAAAATTATGCATGTGATAGCTTTTTATTACATAATACTAATATTAACTATCGAGCACATTTTGAATTGTAGTTTTTCAGAAACAAATTCTCAATATTTAAACAAGCTACTTTAAATACAAATAAATAAAATTAAATTACATTGAAGCCCAACCACACACACACGCAATAGATTCGAGAATGATAATTTCAAATAACAAATAATAATTTCACTTCAGAATTCCTTTTAAAACCCTTTAACATATTTTAACCAAAATCGCGTGATGCGAAGCTGAAAAAATTGTACACGGGTGTTCAAAACTGAAACAACAGGATTTTTTGTCACAACTCCAAGAGAATTTATCTGAAAGACATGAAATTCAGAAATGAGAGACAACATTTTGTACTTAAACGATGACGAAAGCACAGTACGCAAAAATGAATACAATGTATACTGGTACAAAAAAAGCTTTAGAGAACTATTATAATTACACACGAATGTTTGTCCTAGAGGAAGAACAGCAAGAAGATACTCCTTAGTATGGGATATGTCCTCCCCTTACTGCAATAGTTGCTTCCATGCTCAGCACCATATTATTCCAACAGTTTTTTCTGTATAAGTGCCCATTCATCACTCAGCATCTGTTTCAGTTGTTGGATGTTCTTCGGAGGATGTAGTTGTGCCACAAGGTGTCTCCCCAAAGCATCCCACACATGTTCTATGAGATTTAAATCATGGTAGATTACTGGCCAATCCATTCGAGGGATATCTTTCCTTTTCAGTAGCTGTTGAATATCAGCAGACTTGTGTGGCCGTGTACTGTCCTGCAAAAGAAAGAAAGTCTGCTGCAATAGCACCTCGGAATGGAAGCACTGGGAAGGATCAACTCCTTGTCAAGGCAGTCACTTGAAAGATACGTAGCCATCCTTACAATAGCAATGTCCGTTTACAGAAACTCTTGTTGAAAAAGCGAAACTCAATACACCCGTTCAGCATAATGCTTCCCCAAACGAAAACTCTAGAACCCCCATTATAGTCTCTTTCCGTGATGTTACTGGGATGAAACCTTGTCTCGACTTCTCTCCTAACCAACTGGCGTCGAGAATGGCTTGTGGCATTGAAACAACTTTCATCCATAAAGAGGACACGACTCCATTGATGAGATGTCCAGTTTTATGCTCCTTTCACCACTTCAAACGGGGCTGCAAACGTTCAACCTTCACAAGGATGAAGAAGTCATAGGCTACCTTTATGAAGGCTTCTTGCTTCAGTAAACCACAACACTTGTCACTCTGTTGCTGTACGCAGTTGCTGAGCAATGGCGCTTGCTCACAGATAACAAGGCATTTTCGCCTGCAGGAGAATATCACGGTCATCCACTGCAGTTGTTTTCCTAGGGCGGTCACCACCAACCCTTCTAACAGCTGTACTTATGGTTTGGAAGGCTTTCCAAGCACACGAAACGACACTTTTGTTGATTCCGAACTCTTCAGATGCACTGGTCAAACTACGCCGTTCCTCTAGCTTCCCGATTATTTTTAAACGTGTGAAGTGATCCAGGTGATTTCTTCTAGCCACGAAATAACTCACTTGCACTTGCAGAGAATGTTTTAATGGCACCTCCATTCTACCTTTTAATATAGTCGTGAGCTGCGAGCGTCGACTGCACGTGATTTGCGTACACTCAAGTCACCTATGACATTTTGAGTCTGATATTTGCATACGCATCACATTTCTACTGAATTGCGTGTTCATTGTACTTATCACAATTAACCCTTTCCCTTTTTCTGCAGTTTCATGGCTATCTGCTTAAAATTTACATTGTTGCTTAAGTTTTGGACACCAGTGTTTCAAAAATGAAAAAAAAAAAGGTATCACTTTCAGTAAGGATGGATTTTGATAACTAATACACCCCCAACAAAAGCAGTAAGGTTTAATTCAAAGTATTAATTATCTAATATTTACTTTTCAATTGATTAAAAATTTTAAACTATCAAAAAGACTAAATTTAAAAAAAAAATTTTAAAAAAAGATTAAGTAAACATTTAAAAAAAAAGACTTTAAAATACAATTATTTTTTATAATATTTTATCAAGGCGTAAGAATTAGAATGATATGTTTTTACTCTGAATATAAATTTAAAATTATCCTGAATGGAATTTGATACTTTATAGAAAAATTATGTAAATAAAATTGTAATTGAAAATTTCTCAAAAAACAAATTAGAAATATATAAATGATAAAATAAGAGAACTATAGATTTAAAAACTTAATTCACTTATATATGAAAATTGTAGCATGTTTTTTTTTATTTTTAACTATGGACATTGACGAGTCAATCCTGATTATAATTAATTATAATTATACTATTATACGACCATAAATTTGATTTGATAATTTTAACGAATCTATGTATTTTGGTGAGCTGAAACCGAAACCTCCTTTCTTCCATCATGTACGAATTTTTTCAAATCCTTAGAACCTAATACCCGTTTTGTAGCGTATATACTCTTATTAGACTTATAGTGGGTATTTTATTTTTATTTCTTTTCCCTCGGACGTTTTTTTCATAGTTTATGCATTCATTTTCTACTTCAGCGGTACTCAACCTGAAGTCCACCGGCCTCTTTTAATTGGCCCGGTCGTGGACCATTGCACTAATAAATTCGATTATTGGAGAACAATGTAGAAAATATTTAACAGGAAATTCTATCAATCAAGCAATGAAATGTATCAATCAATTTTGCCATTAATTGTTTTTTAATAGTAGAATGTAATCTAGAGGCTTGGTCATAGATGAAAGAAAATAGAATGTATCCCATAACTCATTAAAAATTCATAAAAATAAATATTTTTTGTGTGTGTTCGATAGGAATGTTAGTATAGTACTAAAATAAAAGCTAAAAATGAGTTTTATAATATTGGGATCAATTTTGTTTGTAAATGTTGCTTTGGTTACATAGTCTGCTCTTTTAACTATTCACATGTTGCGGCCCGCATGAAATAACTGTCATTTGTATGCGGCCCGCGTGAAATACCTGTCATGGGCATGCGGCCCGGTGGGAAAAAAGGTTGAGTACCTCTGCTGTGTGTAATAAATTAGGACCCGTCATATAAGAGAAACCGATGCGTTTTAAATTTGTTGGGGCTCAATGTCCTCCTGTTAGTGTCGTGTGCTAGCTCAAGTGTCATCTTCTGCATCTGAACGTGGTTCAAAATTACGAGGTTCGTTGTCAATAGCCCTAGTGTTGCTTTATAGTGTGGCGTTAAAAATAGTCCCTCTCGCTGCCTACCTCAATATACTATGCTGGATTGCAGTTTAGTGGAGAACCGGTTCAGACAGGAGCGTACTTGTGTTGTCTGGCTTTAGTACAAACTACTATGTATTTCCATGCATTTATTACTCTTAACCCGAAACGAAAATCACTTTCATGAAAATATTTTTCTTCTGGGAATGAACAAAATACCACTACCATCCACTCAGGCGAGATTTAAAAGGGGTCTTTGATTCCGTTTCATTGGATGGTCGTACTGTGTCATCAGAAAAATTCGTTGCAGTAGATGATGATAATGAGTTTACAGTCTCTATTAGGACAGACAAAGACATTTTGGAGTTTGTTTAAGTCTAAAAATATATCATTGTTGCAGATTCCGACGACGAAAATGAAATGAATAAAGTAGCTCATGTTCCTACGTCATCCGAAATGAGGAACATCAAGAAAAATATGCTCAGTTATTTAAAAACACATTCCAATGGGGAAATGAATTACAAAATTCACGACATCAAACGATTTGTTGGCAGTTTGATGCTAAAAAGATAATGCAAAGAAAAATATCAGATTACTTCCCCAAAACTCAGTTTTGTTTTTTAAAAAACTTGAAAATTTTGGTTTATATATATAAATTTCATTAAGTTCTTGTAAATGTTTTAGTTTCATTGATTTTTATGAAGTTCATGCACATCTATGTAAATAAAATGTACTCTAATAATTTATTTTGTTGAATGTATGTTTGTTTGTGTAATATCCTTTAACACGAAAAATGGTTTCAGTCCCTACCGTTTTGTGTTTACCGATTTTCACTACATTTCTTTTACGTGTAAAGTTAGGGCTCATAAAGCAATTCGTAAAATCTCTCATTAAATTAGGTAAATGTTTCAAATGCTTATACTCCAAATTTTCTGGTTTAATTGATGCCACGTTAAAAAAAGGATTCTTCGTAGGTACAGACATCAGAAAACTTTTCTTAAAAGCTCATTCTGCAGAGAACAGGGAAGAAAAGGAAAGGAAGCTTGGAATTCTTTCAAAGGCTCTTGAGAAGTTTCTTGGTAGTGTGATGAATCCCAACTACACAAGTATGTTGAAACTCAAGGTGAAGGCTTTTCAAATACAAATTTCAACATTAGTATGGAAGTTCACTACGTAATCTCACATTTTGTATTTTCCAATAAAATTGGAGAGCATCAGTGAAGAACAGAGGGAAAAGTTATATCAAAACATAAAGAAGATGGAACGTAGGTGTAAGGGGAAAAGGAACACTTAATAATCTGGAAAGTTCTATACCCAGAAGCGTAGACGAAGTAATTTCCATGGAAGAGAAACGAGAAAGAGTGAAGACATGTTTTTATAAAAACAATAACTAATATGCACCATTATTTATTTTGACAAACTGATATATCTACAGATTTATGTATTTGATATTGTGAATAACATGGAATTAAATACAAACTATTAACCGATTCCGTTTTTTCCATAGTGATGGAGAAAAATTGACTTCATTTTCGGTTTCAGCACACCAAGTCAGATGATATTTTCAAATCAAATTTCGGAAAGTGTCTTTTTTGTAGATCTAGGTTATTTATTAAAAAATGATACATATATGTTTTAAAATTTCAGTTACGGATTTTTTTCTATGAACCCTTAAACTACGATAGAATTTTCCCAGAACATAAACCGACACGAAAAATAAAAAGAGGTAGAAAGATCTTTAAATCTTTATTAACTCTTTTGCGGTGAATGATTTATTATTTTAAAAATAAAACCACAGATTATTTTCGTTTATTTCGCTTATATTATTATTTTATTATTTATTTCTTATATTATTATTTATTTCGCTTTGATTTAGAGGAGCTTTTTATTTCTAGAGATATGATTAAGGTTCTACAGTTAATTTATGATAAATATGTGAATTATATACTTCAATGAAAAAAGAAAAATTTGATATTCTTGTTGACCTCATTGCATTTTTGATTAAAAGAAAATTTCATTGCATTTTTGATGACGTGGACGACAATCTTTATAAACAGATCAAAGTGGTACTGGGCTCGAATTACCTACCGCGGCCTGCATTTTTGATGAATCTTTATAAACAGTGGTCCTGGCTAGTAAATGTGTTTAGCGAACCTATACTTACATTTTTTTGAAATTGTTCATGTTGTAAATGATTCTTACTTGATTTATCGTTATATAGATGATTTAATAATTTTGGGTAAAAATAGTGAATACAAACCAAGTATTACGCTCTACCCTGATTATCTCAAGCTCCTTAAAACTAACTTCAACTCTAATATAGTAGAATTCTTGGATTTAGACTTGCATCTTATTAACAATAATGTAGTCAGTAACATTTTTGACAATAGTTACAGAAATATCATTTTGAATTTTTTATTTAGAAATGATAACTTAACTACCCACAAAATAGATAAATGCAATAATATAAATTTTTTTTCAGTGTTGTTTAGATCATGCCTTTTAATTTCTTAAGAACTTATATTCATCACAAATACGTTAACCGTCTTGCTACTTCTAATTCCAAAACCACCACACAACAATAGGATTTCAAAGTCAGCATGTTAGTGGTCTTGCTGTGAAGATTATATCATAACACTCATATCACAGTTTAACATTTTTTCCACACACACATCTCGAACATCTTACACATTGTTGACAACCAACCAAATTAGAGCCTAGCAAATTTACATTTTTGACAATCAACCAATTCAAATGCTACAATATTTGATTGTCAACTCTTTTGATATCCGTCTTTGCTGGCTGGTTTAAAAGTTAGCTCAAAAGATGTGTTCATGTATATTCGAATTTTTTAACTTTGTGAATAATTGATTTTCATTGATGTAAAGACGCTTGATTCTCTTGGTAAAAGCTCTGTGAGTAAAGAAATTTTGTTAAATTATTTTTTGAAAAATACATTTCTAATGTAATTGTTTTAGGATTTTTTTACTTTTCTTACGTAATTGTTTTGCGATTTTTCTGCATTAAGAGTTTGGGAGAGTTTGTTACATAACAGTAGTGAGTGGTTTTATCATACTCTCTGAGTTATCCATACTCTGAATTTTTGTTTATTTTATTTTATTTGGTTTTTCCTACCGAGTTGCAAAGGGGGAAGGTTGGCGCCTTGAAACTAGTTTAACCCCCTTATTCGGTCCTAAGTCCGAAATTGCTTTCTGACTCGCTAGGTTCTTCTTTTTTGTAGTTTCTTTTTTTATTTTTTATAATTTTGATCTTCGTGTTTAGCTTTTATATTTTGATTACGTTATTTCTTGTTATGTTCATTATCTATTATTTCTTGTTTTTGATATATAATACAAATTTCATATATATATATATATATATATATATATATATATATATATATATATATATATATATATATTTAAATATATAAAAACAATCACAATTATCAATTTAAAAATTGAAATATATGAATCCCAAAATACCAAAACATTTAAGAATATCAATGGCAAATATAAAAGATAATGTTCCATCATTTTCAAACAAAATTAAAAAATTATAAAATAAAATAAAAATTTATAAAATATCCAAGTGCAATCTCGGACTTAGGACCGATAAGTGGGGTTAAACTAGTTTGATGGCACCAACCTTCCCCCTATTGCAACTTGGTATATATATATATATATATATATAAATATATATATATATATATGTGTGTGTGTGTGTGTGTGTGTTTGTGTGTGTGTGTACAAAAAAAAGAGGACTAAGGAATTCTGTTTTTTTTATTCAGTATGTTAACATTTTTTTAAGCTATCAAGTAAGTAAATTGGTAACTTGAATTTCCTTACCTCCTGAAAATGTAAGCTGTAAACTTTTATTTTAAAACTTACGCACCATTTTAACATGGATCATGATGATTTTGGATTTAAGATAATTTCCAATTTTATCATTAATTAGTTTAAACTAGGACAACTTTTTTCATTCAACTGTTGTACTATTCTTATTTCATCAAATTAAGGTTACTTTTTTTATTTTACACTGAAAATATTTGAAATCATTTATTTATAAGCAAAGAATCATTCTAAGGAAAGATTAACTTTTTAATTATTGTTTCGTTTTTCCCCATTCCGAAATTTCTTAAGTATATTTTACTTATTTCTTTCAAAATAAGACTTGATCTCATAAGTACTTTGATAATTATGAATTAAAATTTCTTGGATTTGGAAAATATTTGACCACATTGGAAGAATATAACCCCAATATAAAACTTATACCACATGTGATAAAAACAAACAAAAAATAGTACAATACATTTTAGAACAATTTTCTAACAAAAAAATGAAGTAAGTACAATTCAATTAATTCTTGATAAATTTATAACAACGAAACTGGAAACGTTAGCAAAAAAAAAAAAAATTATAGTATTACATTACTCACTGAAAAAAAAAAAGATTACAAAAATTAATATTTCTTTCGCATCATTTTACTTCCATTCATTTTAACTTTTACCGACATTATAAATGTTAAACAAATGCAAAATTTAAAAAAAATGGTTGTCCACATTCTTCAAATTGGAAATATTTTTGATCTAATGAAGTACGAGAGATAGCTTGAGATATTTCATAAACTCTATCATGGTACAACATTATATAAGGGATTAAGTTTTAACTAAGATATTATTAGATAATAAAATACAATTATCCGAGCTCATAAGTAAATGTAATATGTTGTTTATGAAAATTACCTCACTCTTTGATAATTGTCTTCTTTTAATTAATATTGCATTCATCTGAAAATATTACACACCAGCAGAAAGGACATTAAAATCTTTAATTTTGATATCTAATAATCCTAAATGTAGATAAAATACTTGAAGAATTTAATGTTACTATACGTCTTCTTAGGTTTTACTTGTATTCAGGATGTGTCAGTAGTTTATATCAGAACTTGTCAAATGCCCACATGTGTAAGTACGAGTAAACAATGAGACCACCAATAAAATCTAAAAAGCTCAGCAACATATTTTTCTAACTATTAAATTAAATTTAAGAATCAGTTTCATCACTGTTTTTCATATATATATATATTTTTCATATATATATATATATATACACTGGTGTATAACAATTGCAAAAATTAAGGACGAGACTGTTTTTTCAATATAATTTGTACAAAAGCTTTCCAAATCAACACATTTAATACCGTAAGATCCCCAATACGTAAGAACATGTGTAATGTAAGCAACACTTACTAAAAGAGAAATCAGAGGGGTAAAAGAAGCTTGATTGAAAAAATAGCATGGAGCGCAATGCGACTGAAGGCCGAAACATCCCTGTGATGGGTGTCCAGCAAGAAACATCCGGTCTTTAGTAGGGGATATGAAATCCCTTGACTGCTAGGCAGGTTTCACAGCGTCTGCCCATGCTGAGAATGAGGGTGTCAATGAGTTGTTGAGGCATTGCTTCCCATTCGTCTTGCAGCGCCAATCGAAGCTCCTGAATCGTTACTGGATGTAAGGTACGAGCTGCCAAGCGTCTGCCTAGAAAATCCCATACATACTCGATGGGATTGAGATCCGGAGATCGTGCCGGCCAATCCATACGTTCAATATCCTCACTCTCTAAGAGCTGTTCGGCAGCTACTGTGCGATGACATGGTGCATTGTCGTCCATGACAAGGAACTGCAGACCCATAGCGCCTCTAAAAAGACGCACATATGGAAGAAGAATCTCGTTATAATAACGGGTCCCATTGGCTGAACCTGCGTCGAAGATGTGAAGGTCTGTACGACTACCAAGCATGATGCCTCCCCAAACGAGAACACCGCGACCTCCATACCTGTCCCTTTCAATGATGTTCGAGGGATGATTGCGGCTTCCCCGCTCTCTCCAGATGAGTATGCGATGAGAATCGCTACTCAAACTGAATCTGCTCTCATCTGTAAAGAGTACTCGTCCCCATTCATTGTCTCTCCAATTCCGGTTTTCCCGGCACCACAGAGAACGCCTTCTCCGATGGGCAGGTGTTAAAGGTACACACTGTACAGGGCGTCGTGCAAACAGACCACCATCGTGCAGTCTTCTAGTCACGATAAAACGCGATATCGGTCGTCCAGTCGCCTGTGTCGTGTGATCTAGCGATGTCTGCCGCCAGTTTCTTCTGGCCTGTAAGACAATGTACCGGTCATCTGCGGGTGTGGTTCCTTGTGGACGACCACTACTGAACCCTCGGATAGCTGTTCCTGTAGTTTGAAATTGTCTCCAAAGTCGTGAAACGATGCTGTGAGCAATTCGAACTCTGCAGCCACACTTGTCACACTGCGACTGTCCTCCAACTTGCCAATGATTCGACCTCGGGTAAAAGCATCCAGATGTCGTCTAACAGATTGATTATTCGCCATTTCTCCTGAGGCAGCAACTCGGTGTGATTTTAACTGCTATACGGCGTGCAATCTCTTTGCCAGAAATACTGATCTTACACCGACAACATGCTTTATACTACTCAGACACTCCTCCATTACGTCTACCTGCATATCTCCGCATGTGCTACCGTACAGCACCTTACTTAATCTCCTGATTGGTCTTTCTGTCCGCTCTGCCTCTTCGTTCAGCTGATATGCTAATTTTTCTACTTCGTCCTTAATTTTTGCACATCAGTGTGTATATATATATATATATATATATATATATATATATATATATATATATATATATATACAGTCGAATCTGTTTTAATGAGGTATTTTTTAATGCGATTTTTTATGTGCGATATTTTTTATGCGGTGTATAATTTCAATGGTTTTGGCGCTAATGTAATGTTTTATATCTACAATGTTTACTAGTGGCATAACGGAGAATGTTAGGACCCCCTCCTCCCTGAAAGTCAGGTTTCGCCTTTAATATTTTATAAATTGGGTAAATACGTATTTATAGCGTTAGTCAAGCCTTTGGAACCTAGAGTCCTGTCCCCCCCCTCCTCGTTACAAGACTCAAAGGCTTTGACTCCACTGTAATGTTTTTTTATCTATTTACCAGTGGTATAACGGAGAATGTTATAACCTCCCCCAGAAAGTCAGGTTTTACCTTTAATATTTTATAAATTGGATAAATACGTATTTAGTGTAAGTCAGGTCTTGGGCCCCTAGAGTCCCCCCCGTGATGCGGAGATGTACGTTGCGCCACTGAAATGTAGACACTTCAAGACACTCTGTTCATTAGTTATAAACAGTCTCCCAACAATGCGCATTCAGTTGATTTCTCTCAACGCTCCAGCAGCCCGCGCTTGATTGAAGACGAAACTTTCAATGACAGTGACATTATCAATAATTTGATAAATTATGAAGACGGACAAGAAGCTAGATTCTTTGAGAGCGGATAAAAATATGCAGGGTTCCAGCGTTCCAACAAATTAGAAAAGCATTTTCTTAAAATAGATACCAGTTAAGAAAGGAGTATAAAATTCCAAAACGGGCTTCAATCACGTATAGCTGTATGATGTTCCTCCCCTTGGAAGAACATTTCTCGAAGTATCAGCGTGAACTAGAGGCATAGGATTAACGAAAGAACTAGGATCAAACATTATCTTAATATGACTTTATTAAGATATTCAACTTAAACCTTTAACAAATTAAATTATAATAATTAATATGCGAGAATCTACGATGGTAAAATACACAACACACACAATATGTATATATTTATAATAAGACTTAATCTTTTTCAGACCACTATCAATAAATGAACCACCTAATCTCCGATTCTAATATTAAGGTATCCGTACTCCTTCAAAACATCATTTTCGTCAAATTTTTCAATTTTTAATTTAAATGTTATTTGAAAATATGAACTTTTTTTTTTAAAATGGTGTTTAAATTTTGTTTCTATCTTATTTAGAACTTAAGTTATGGGGATTTGAGTTTCATTCGCATAGCACATTTTGACTTGAACCCGAACTGTACAAGTCTGCATCAAAGTAGAAAAAATGTTTGTCAAACATTTTTATTTTTCCATATCGTTTAAATATGCAATAGTAAGAAACTTAAACTTTTTAATATATGAATTTTATTTTCAGAATTATCAAGAATATAATTGGCAACAGGCTTTTATTTATATTTTTATCAAAGAATCTGACAAGAAAAAGAGTGCTTTACTGTTTGTTTACATTTGGTTATGATTGAGCATTTATAAGCTTTTGTTTAACCCGTTTTTATCACAGAAAATTTTAATTTTTGTCATTTAAAATGGGTAATGCTAAACAGAAATAAATCAATTGAAAAACGCCAATTTGAAAATGGATTTTAAACTTATTCAAAAAATACAGGTCAACATCTACCAACGCCAGTTCTTCAAAAATTAAAATATCTCCTGCCTTTTTGATGAAGAAATAGCAGAATATCAACGTAAACCACTTGTTGGTAACAGAATAATTGATATGGAAGTATTTAAATTTGTTTTTACAACTTTTGCCCAAGATGTTTGGAATATCCTTCTTTCATAAATTTCGCAAATGGTTTGTGCTCAAATTTTGTTATCAGTGTAAACATTGTAACTTTTACTCAGGGTTTTCTAGTTCAAAGAAAAGTTTTTTTATTTCCAAACTGTTTGTTAAATACAAGATTTGTGTATGGTATGAGACAAATTGGGAAAGGTTTTCTGCTGGGTTTAAATTTTGTGGTACGTTAAATTTACCAGGCTCAGTAAAACTGCGTGCACTAATCATGAGAATAAACTCATGTCCGTGATTTCAGAAAGACAAGAGAACTATCAATGCAAAAGCAGCTTCTGAACTGTTAGTGCTACATCCTACTAAAAATAAAATTGTTGAATGTGGCATTTCAGTTGATGGAACGTGGCAGCGTAGAGGTTACTCTTCCATGAATGGGTGTGTCCACACGCTTTGTCAGTTGACACTGGTAAAGTAGTAGACATTGAAATATAAATATAATGTCGTCATATTGTCCCACCTGCAGAAAGATTTCTAAAATGCCTAGAAGCATTGAGTGGGAAATTTGCAGCAGATCATTTAGCAACCATACCAATTTTCAAGGTTCTGCGTTAAAAATGAAAAGCTGTTGGTGCTAGGGAAGAATCTTCCAACGTTCTATTGTCAAACGAGGCCTTAAATATGCACATTATTATGGTGACGGGGACTCTAAGGGCTTTATCAGTGTCAAAGATACTTATGGGAAGGATAGCGTCACAAAATATGAATGCATTGGTCATGTTCAAAAGGAGTAGGTGCGAGATTGCGCAAACTAAAGTCTAAAAATAAAATCTGTCTGGTTTTCGGCAAACTCACCGACTCTTTTATTGACCGATTAAAATGAAAACTATTATGGGATTGCTGTTTACAATGTTGGAAAGGAATAAAGTCTTCAAAAATGTTACTGCGGCTTTGTTTCATATGCTCATAATTTTAAAAATAATAAACCGATGCATGGGCAGTGTCCCATAAGAAACAAATAGTTGGTGCTACTACCAGCGAGCACTGTCTTGTTCCAAAAAGCCAATCTAAAAAATATAAAGATTTATCAAATGAAGTACTAAACACGATTAAGCCTACATATTTAAATAAAAATAAAAGAATAATTTTTAAAAATGGCAAAACACATTTTTCAAAAGTGTTTAAATGGCGTTATATGGCAGAGAGTAAATATTTCAAAATGTGCCTAAAAAAATTTTAAAATACTGGTGCATTGGATGCTGTGATCCAATTTAATGATGGATACAAGGGTTGTGTTGAAATTTTTAAAAAACTTTATATAACTCCTGGTTATTTTACTTTAAAAGCATACAAACATTTTGAAATCAATAGAATTAACGACGCAGAACGACATTCAACACTTTAAAGTTTTAAAATTGCAATTTGAGAAAAAAATTTTAAAGCTTACAAGGAAAAAAAATGTTTTATAGAGTAAATAAGATATATTTATTGTTCATTTAAAGTATATCAATTTGTGTTTAATTTTAAAATTTGCAGTTCAAAAGATGATTTAAGCGCCTTTGATTTATCTAAAATGAATTTGTTTAACATATTGACATCTGACAACAAACATTTCAGAAAAAGTTTTCAACCAAATTAGTTCAAATTTTATAAATATATTTGTTTTATAGATTTAAAAACCCCTGCTAGATTTTATAATTATGCATAGTTGAAGATATGTTTTTAGTAACAAAAGGTATATATCATGCTTAAAACTTTTTTAATGATTTTTCAATCCTAAACTTTTCTTGAAACTTGATGAAAAATTGTAATAAATTGATTATCATCAGGAAATAGTACCAGCCCTGAAAAAATGTTTATAATGATCATCATCAAATTTGCGGCAAAAGGGATATTTTTGTTTGTAGGACAAAACCAGTTTGAGTTATGACCCCAAACAGCCGAAATGGCTTTTATTCTAATAATCAATTTAATTACTATTTACACGAATGCTTTACTCCTAAAAATTTTAATGTACAAGTAACAATTAAATGTATTTTCATAGTTTTAAGTTATATTTACCGTAAAAAATAGTTTTACCATCAAATATTACAGTTTTTAAAAATTTAAACTTCGAAGGTGTACCATACCTTAAATAATCAACCTACCATTTATTTTCTGAATAAGATGGTCAACGCCAATCTTGTTTTCAGAAAGGGCATTGAATGTTTTGTGTTCGCCATCTCACCAATAACTTTTATTCACGTCACGCAAAACTCATTCTGATCGATTAAAAACCAACGAACTGTCAATAACCATCAACCGCCATAAATAACTTCAATTGTCAAACATGAAATCTTTTCTCTTTGCCATATATTTACTTGATCCGATATTTATAACTTTGTTCATTTGCAAAATCTTTTATCCAAAGAGTTGCCATTAATTCTGGCCCCAAAGAACCCAATCAACTTGTTAATGAATGACTCGTCTTGAGACGTCACAGCTGGTTATCGTTGACATTTACAAGCAACTGACCACCCGTTCTTCGACAGCAAAAACTTATCTCTTACTTTATGTTGCCACAAAATAAATCAATTAAAACATGCACCTTCAAGTGAAAAGGAAGACGATTTTTAACATTCACAACAGGTTTTTAATGCGATAAACGTTGAATTATGCATCTGCATTTAAAATAGATCTTATCCGTTATTACAATGAGAAACGATATGTTTTTAAAATGTTCCCATTGTAATATTTACAAAATTTATTTTTTATGGAATTATTTACATAAATTTCGCAAATAATTGGCATATCTTATAAAGTGCGACTTTTTTATGTTAATGGTTTTATGACATTTTAAAAAAGTTTACTGATAAAATAGAGCGAATTAATTTGTTATAAAATTTATGAAATTTTTGAATTTTTTACCTTAACAAGATTTTTTTGAAGTCCCTATCTACCGCACAAAATTTTAGGTTACTGTATATATACATAAACTGCTGGCCGTCGTAAATGCAACATCATGTATGAGACATACCTTCATGAATATTCCCTCTAAATTTATTTTTAGATAACGTTTTGACCAAGTACCAAAATCGATTAAATTTATTGACTTCTTGATAAGTGTGATTTTGCCAAACAACGCTAGTTTTTGAATTTCGCTATTGCTGGAAATCAACGTGCCACACGCCAAAACATTGATTCAAAAGACTTTGGATGTGTTCTTGAGTAGACCAAAGCTTCCACCCATTGCCAAAGTTGATCTGGTATGGCAAATGGGGTTTCTGGGTCAATCATTGAGCAACCATGGAAACATGTCTTTTATCGGTGAAGATCAAGAATAAGCGTGTGGCAGGGAAGCCATTCAAACTTGGGATTGACGAAAACCTTTGGACAATGCGTGCCACGTTTGGTCACGCATTATCCTGTTGTAAATAAGGCTGTGGCCAAAAGAAAATGAGAAAACAACATATACTATCGACACCTCGAAAAACATGTAGCGCTGGCTGTTTAAAGTACCAGCAATGCGCACTAGAGCAGTGCGAGAGTGATATCCAATACCACCCCATACCATGATACCCGGCGCAAGACCAGTGTGGCGGTGCATAACGCAGCTGTTCAGCATTTTCTCTCCGCGGTGTCTCCAGACTCGAATCCGACCATCGTGGTGATCCAGACAGATGTGTGACTCGCCAGTTAAGACAACTTCATCTTATTCAGCCGCCCACATCCTTTGTTCATCGCACCACTGGCGGCGGAGACGTCTGTGGTTCTGCGTCAAGGGTAGACCAAGCAATGGATATCTTGCACACAGACCACTCTGGAGTAAATGGCGTCGAATGGTACGCGCAGACACTGAATGATGCGTTACAGACTCAATGTGCCGTGGTACGGTTAGTGATGCGATTGAGCGATCTATCTCTGCCATGCGCACGATTTGCCTGTCCTCACGTTATGTGGTGCCCTGAGGTGGTTGCGATCAGCCACGTCGGTCCGTCGTACCCTCCTGCATCCAACGGTCACATATCCGCATTACAGTTGTTTGGTTTCGTCCAACACGACTACCGATTTCCCTAAAAGATAATCGACAATCTCGGTAGGCCATTATCATTCCTCTGTCGAAATCGGATACGTGATCAAAAGCTGATCATTGTTTTCTACGAGATATAACTGATCGTTTTTTGAAAAACCCACAAGAAAAACACAATTACCGAACTTGAAATCGTCGAAATCGCCAAGCCTTAAATAGCGCTTTGAGGTGGCGCCACAGGCACGCGTGATAAGTGTTTGCGCTGGAATTCTAATCATTTGCATATCTCACCTACACTAATGCATGTTGTAAATTTCATGTTATTTGCATGCTTCCTGCAGGGTGTTACAGTTACGGTGGCCAGCAGTGTATATAAAGTTCTCTCTCTCTCTCTCTCTCTCTCTCTCTATATATATATATATATAAAGAGAGTGTTCTTTGTCTCAAAGTACGATTTTAAAGAACGAAACAAATGTAAAAAAGGAAAAAAAACATTATACCTTGTAACAAATTAATAATATTTGCCTAGAATATAGTTAGTTAACTTTATTTCCGTGGTAATTTCAAGTCGAAACATTAGTGATTTGAATAAAGAATAATTAGAAGTCATGTACGTTTATAAAAAGGTTTTATATTAAATGAAAAATAAAGTAAATTCTTTATTTAATAAAATTCTTTGTTTCATGTATATGTCTTTTTTGTTTAATAATTCATAATTCAACGTTATGTTACAATACAACTAAAGAACTTTTTTACTTAATACATTGAGATTTATGAATGTTATTTATGAAGCACGAAATATTTTTCAATCTCTAAAATGTAATTCTTTTAAAGCAAACTGCTACTATTAAAAAATAAAAATCTTGCAAAGCGACAATAACGTTCAAAAAGAAACCCTATTTCAATTTTAACTTGAAATTGACGGACATTTTTCAGAAGTCATTTTAATTATAATTGATATCATTATATCATTTTGGAAACTATATATTTCTTCTAACTATAAGTTCGCATAAAAATATTAAATGTAAACATTTCCGAAAATTTTTAAATATGAGTAAATAGTTTGAAATGTGAAGCATTTTTACACTGTTATATTTTTAGAATAAAAAATATATCGGCGGGGTACACAAGTTAACTTTAACTCTAGATCTTGATGTGAGAATTTTTGAAAATTGTAAAGTTGCAATATATTTTTAGGAAACTTGTAACGTCTTTGCTTATGCTTTGAAAATGTTATAGAAAACTTTTATATCGTTTGGTTTATTACCTAATATGACCTTTTTCAATTAGATATTATTTCACAACAGAAAGGCATTTTGGTAATTATATTGATATATCAATGAACAGTTTATTAAGATATGCTTTACACATAAACTCGTAGAAATGATTTGAAAGAATAAACTCTATGAGATATGTATTTAGTGAAACAAACTTTTGAATATTTTATTTTTTACAGCTTAGCAAAACTTTTCCTTTCATGAAACTCTAATTTGCGTTTATTATCCATTAATAATTTTTAAATTTGAATATTCCTTATAGTTCAATTTCTTTATATAGTTTTAAATAAATTTAATATGTTTCAATACTCTCTTTTTTTAACTTTATTTTAATTTAAAATTCTTTTTTTAAAAAAAGGTTTATATAAGCTAAAATAATGTATGTAAGTCATATTCTGTTCTTTAGAACTAAAACAAAAACAGTATTTAACAGTTATTTTTTTTCCCTTTTTTTAAGTGAAGTAGATACATACTTTCATTCTGTTTTGTGAAACATTTGTATACATTTATCTGAAAAAATTCACTGTTGCGTTTTATGATAATTTCATTTCCTTTATTACAATTTCATAATTTCAGACCCTTTAAAATTGTAATCAATTTATATGAAAACATTAAATGAAATAAAAATAATGACTTTGAAATAAAAATCTTATACATGTCTATTATAATTTAATACTGTTTAGTTATGTGTTAGACCATTACATTTATATTTACATTTCTACGAAAAATATTATTTGATTAAGTTAAATATAATTATTTAAGCTTAAGCTTTTATGTGAAATTCTTCTTGATTTTTCACTGATACCATTTTGAATTTCTATAATTGTTATTATTTTAAAACTGTTGCCTATTCTCCTAGAAAAATTTTGAAAACTCTAGATGTGAACATTATAATTTTATGAAAAATAATTTGTTAACTGTTTTGCTAGTCAAATTATAAAGAATTTAAGTTTTGAAGTCCCATATTTTTATGTAACTACGAGGATACTTATCCAGAGTTTTTTTTATTATTTTACAGTATATTTTACAAAACGAACAGCGACAATTATATTTTTTAAATATTTTTGTTTCATGTTAATCTTCCTCAATCTGCAGGATATTCTCTTTTTTACAAGAAAAATATATGTATAATTTATTCTAAATCTTTATGACTTTTAGTAACTTTAAATAATCTACAGAAGTCACAATAGTGAGAATACTATCAGTATATTCAAAATACATTATTTTAAGAGAACAAAAGCAAATGACTGAAACATCTTTTTAAATACATATAAACTTTATTTATTTCACCTAAATCTTACAACACATTAAAAGCACAACATCACTTGAGCAAACCAGGTTCCAAAAACCTTAGTAGATGGCACCATTTATAAAATCTCTAATTTGGAAGTTCATGGGTTGTAGACAGTATCTTTACCAGTAATATCCATGGTGTGCAAGTCCATGGTGAGCGAGTCCGTGGTGACCGATGGCTGTGTTATAAGCGAAAGCTCCACCATAAGGATGGCCAGCATAGTGGACAGCAGCTGCCGCTGGGGCAACAACGGGAGCAGCAGCGTAAGGCAAGGCTGCTGGAGCAGCGTAGGCAAGAGCGGGAGCAGCAACGATACCAGCCTTGTTGATGGCAGTGTGGGCAGGGTCCTTGGGTTCAACTCCAGGTTCGTTGGTCTTGACATCAGCACGGAATCCAGCGGCATCGGCTACGTAGTTGACAACTCGTTGACGACCATCAGCATCTCGGAGTCCATAAGATCCAGCAACAACTCCTCCGGAACCGGATTCTTTTCGGAAAGTACCTCCAGTGGCGTGTCCTTCATTGTAACCGAAAGCATAGTTTCCAATACCCTAGGAAGGAAATCCAAGACGTTAAAATTAGATTTGTTATTCTTAATTGATTTCAAAATGTCTTTGATAAAATCATTTAATTTACTTAAAAGCTATATTCAAACAATATAATTTAATAATAATAATATAATATAATATAATAAAAATAAATAATTATAATTAATAATAATATAATAAAATTTATTTTCAGTATTTCCTTGTGTAAATATTTTTTGGCAAAATGCTAAGGTCTACTAGATTTGTATGTCAATAATTTTATCTACTTTTTGTAATGTTTTGGAAGAAAAATCTTTAAAAGAGAGAGAGTTTTTTAAATCAAAGAAGCTGAAAAAGTAGAACCAAAGTAGTTTAAAAGGAGTTATTTGATTTCTTTCATACATATTAAAAATTCGTACATTTTTATTTTAAAAAGAATGAGGTATGGGAATAATTAAATCGGAAACTATTCGGTGAGTGAGATGTAAAGGGTTTTTTCCGTGTCCTTTTAGTAATCCCAAAGGGGAAATTTTTCCGATAACTTGCTTGATTTGAGAACCACTTTCTGTAAAGGAGTCGTGGTTTAGGCAAATCAGATCTACTATTTAAGGTTAAATTAATTGAATTTGAGTGAGAGAAAAAAGAATATATAGCTGTCGGACGTGTTGCTGTTAGATTAAATTAGAGTTTAGATTCGAATAGTTAGTGTATAAAATAAAGGGATTTGGATCCTTTTGATGTGATTTCAAGAAATCAAGCTGAGTATCTGCATTTAATGATAAACATTTTTTTAATTCTGAATTTTTAGAACAGACTGAGAAACTGACTCACTCGCATTTGCTTGAGTAAAAGTTGATACTAATTGAGAGGATAAGAAAAAAAAAGGCTGATTTTTATTGATGGCTTTTCCTTTTATAAGCCCTCACACAAACGCAAGAGGAGGTTTGAAATACATTATATAGATTTAAAACTAAATATAAATATTTCGTTAATATTGCTGAAAAGAACCACGCTCGATTTTTTTATTTAAAACATAACTATTTACCTTGCACTTATCTAAGCAATCAGGAATTCAAAATGAAAAGATACTTACATCTTGGCTTCTGTATTGTTCACTAGCACCTCCGAGGAGGATGGCAGCCTGAGAAGAGGCGATCAAAGCGAGAAGTACGAGAGCCTATACATAAAAAATAATTTTTATATAAATCTTTCAAATCTTGTAAGATCTGATAAGAAAAGAATGAAACCCTACAAATATTTGCTTTAAGTATATAAGTATATATTTGTATAAGTATTTCTTTAAGAATATATAAGTGTATATTTGCATCTTAACGAATTAAAAATTTGAAAAATTATTCTCGAATTTGAATTTAATATTAAAGATATATATGTACAAATTCTGAAGTTTTAAATAAAATAAATAAAATAATTTTAGAGTTACTTAGGTTTAATATATTTAAGTTATTTAGAGTTAATATACTTTGGAATTATTTAGAGTCAATATATTTTAGAGTTATTTAAAATTAATATACTTTGGAATTATTTAGAATCAATATATTTTAGAATTATTTAGTATTAATATACTTTAAAGTTATTTAGAGTTAATATATATTTTAGAGTTATTTTGTTAATATTTATATCAGATTGATACTACAAAACTTCAAAAGTATTTTAAGAAGATCTTTGAAAGAAACTTAAAGCAAAAATAGTTCATTGGAATCAGGAAAATGCTTAAGAAAATAAGAGCCATAGGCTTTAGGAGATAATTTGCCTTAAAGGCTAGTCGAACAAGGAAATGAAGTGAAGAAACACTTTACCTGCATGATTATTGCTTGAGTGGGATACTCAGTGTGTCCTACCAGTGGCATGAGCACCCTTTTATACAAATCTCAGATACAAAGGTGTATCTATTTTTCCAACGGGTTTCACAACTTTATTCACGTAAATTTCCACAAAAGAAAGAAAGAAAAATAAATCCGGAAAAAATACAGTGCAACAAAATATCAAATATAAAAAAAGATCCGCGCCCATCTCTCTCGTACCGAATGCAAATTGTGACCAAGAATGTGTATTGTTTAAAGGTCACGATGAGCTAGAGACAGGCACTGGGTGTGGTCACTGACAATAGCCTTGATCCAGATTGCTTCTTCAGTTGGCATCTCTCTGAAGACTTTCCATCTCGCCTGTGGCTATAGTCCTGCGGGAAGACAACGTAAATTCCCTTAATTAAGTGAATGCTTTTGTTTTTTTAAGGCATTCCGACTATTCTCATTATTTCGAGTTGTAAGTTACGACACCTGAGTCCCAAAGATGCGACACGTGGTTTTTTGTGCGGTTGTCAAGGAAACCATTACGATTAATGGTTGGGGATAAAGGAATGACAATGAAACATGATTATTATCCTTTAAAGATGTGTTTTTAGGAATGTTTTCTTGGTTATTCATAAAGCGATAAAGTGATTAATAGTTTAAATTCAGAAACAAATCATTTAAATTCTAAGTTAGAACTTGTATTTTGTTTTGTTATACCAAGTAGATAGTGAACCTTCAAAAATCTTTAGTAATGAAATTTACTATTTTACAAGTAGCTACGTGATTTAACTGTATAAGGAATGAACCTTTTTTTCATAGTTTTTAGTGAAAGAAAATCATATTGCAAGATTTTTAATTGGGCTACCTCAATCAAATCTCATTGAGTTTTTTCAATATTAATTTTCACGGAAGAACTTCAAAAAGTTTGTAACAACTGTAAAGAATCGTGGGAAAAAATCATTTTTTAAAACTAATCTGCTTAAATGTAAATATATTGATAAATTTTTTCACTTAAAAAAATGTAAGTTCCTTTTATCCTTAAGTGGCATACACAAAAAATTAATGTTAAAAAAACTTTTTCTACTTTGCTTAAGTTTTTTCTATTCAATTTGTTGCTGACAAATAATACTTTCGAATATTAATTATGTTGCAAACTTCAAAAGGAAACATTATATTTTTTCAAGATTATTTTATACTCCTTTAAATATCAAACATTATTCATGTAACTGCAGTAACAGTGATTGATCAAAAAATATTTGGTATAACATTAAGAATAGATTTCTTGCAAAATATTTTCATTTTGTTTACTAACAGTGAGCGTCGTAAGTTATGGGCTTAAATTAGTAACGAAACAGAGGGAGAATTTATAATTTTGAGTATTTTATGTTCAAAAATTCTTCTCCCGCTTCTTTAAATATCTGATTTTCAATATTTTTATAGAGTTATTCATTTCCTGCGGTTCCAATTAATTCTGCAATATTTGAGATAAAGGAGTTTTACTTTGGTACAAGTCTTCTTCTTAATTTAAAGATTAACTTTTTGCTTGTCTGTTTAAATTTTCTTATTTTTGAAAATATTTTTAATTATTGTAATTTCTCTCGAATGTTTTTATAGTTATTTATGCGCACAGTTAGAGAATATTTTTTAAAGTTGTATTGAATGTTTTCAGTACTTCTAATTTTTTACATGGGAGTAACATGTAATTCAATAAAATTGAATTTGTGCATATATTTTCTAAAAGTTAGTCGTGCTTCTATGTAACGATATTGATAGCTATAATATGGCAATCTCTGTTTTTATATATATATATATATATATATATATATATATATATATATATATATATATATATATATATGAGGGTGTCAGTTGGCCAGCAGAACAAAGAAATATATTTTCAATTAACTTTACTGTACTAATATTTACAAATTAATTATGCATAAATGATATATAGTCGTCTTTTTATTATCTGTCTTGCTCGTCTCTAAGTAGTTTTTTATCCATAAACATGAGGCGCGTCCTCTTAATGGATTCAATCATTGTCGAGTGTCTTCTGACAGGAAAGCTCCGAAGGCAATAATGCACCTTCAGACATGCGTAAAAGACGTTCAGAGCAGAGCATCTTTGAGGCTTGGTAATAGTGACCGGCACTATATATATATATATATATATATATATATATATATATATATATATATATATATATATATATATATATATATATAATAATTCCTGTTAATTTTCGCTTGAAAGTTTTAATGTATTATGGTCCTGGGCCCTCCAGGCCTTCGCATAATAATCAATTTCTACTTTACTCACCTAAAGGAATATAACCATAACTTTATCTCTTCAAAACAAAAAGCTTTATTTTTGTAAATAAATCAATCAAAAAAGCCATTAATAGAAGCCATATGATTTTAAGTTTCCGGTTGTCCATCAGTATAGATAGACTGAGATTTTCGGACACACAAAAAAAGCTGTTTCTTGTGATTATCATGTGAACTGTTCTAGTTAATGACCTTTTTATGTGGCTATTTGTTTTATGTTTGTAAGTGTTTTTACTGTTGAAACCGAATTAATGAAGATGTAAAAACTACCAAGCTTGCGCATTCTCTTTCCATGACTAAATTAAAAAACAAAATGTTCAACAAGAGAATCATCACTCACACACTTATGTATATATTTATATCTGTGGTTTGTTGAATTTTAGACAACGGATAATTTTCTTTTAAATTTCTTTTACAGACGTACCAAATTGATACTTTTATATTCATTGAATGTTAAAAAGCAATAAGGAAATAATTGTTTCATATTTTCAAAATTGTATTTCTTGTTGCATGAGGTTTAACAAGAGGGTTTTTTAAGGTTTTCTTTAGTGATATTCATGTTTAAGAAGAAACCGTCAATAAGAAAGACATATAACATATTAATACGTATTTTAATTAGCATTTAACTTAATTTACTTTCGACAGTACATTTTTTTTGTAAGAATTAAATGATTTTTTTAATAAAAATGTTTTGGACCAAAAAGATAACAATTTTTATGCTGATACATTTAGACATTTGCCGTCATACAGCTTGAAAATATTTTTTAATAATTTCTATTTTTAGTGCTGTTCAGATGTTATAACCCGAAATTTCTATACTGAAAACTAATGATGATCATGTTTCTGAATAATCTTGTACTTCGCTATTGTTGGTTGCTAAGTAGATATTTTATAATAGAACATATAAAATGATTTAAAAAGCAACAATTTTGAGGGGAAAAAAGATTAACGCTTAAGTCAATTCATTTTTGTCTTCAAAATTTAACATTCAGAAGAGTATAAGGTTAACGCCCATCTATGATTTAATGGGCTATATTTTTCTCTTGACAATTTTATCAAGGACTTCAAGACAGTTTCATAGAAATTTCCACGTATTTTTTATTAATATATCTATACGATTATTAGTGAGATCTTAAATGGAAAACCTAAATAATGGAATTAGGACTTGCTTTAATAATGTCTTATTTAAATTGTTATTTTTGCTTTATTTAAGTTTTTTGAGCTAATCATAATTTCCTGTACTAACAGACATTTGTTTTGTAATAACATAAATTCTTTGAAAAATTTTCATAAAATTACTACACGAATTAATCTCGTTTCATGAGGATTATAAAATTAATTTAATTTACGATAATGTACTCTTTTATTCTGCCATAATTTCAATAACTCACTTGGCCTCCTTTTTGTCTCTAAAACATCTTTAATTCTTGGTACAGTCTACAGGATATTAATGTCGCTTTTAAAATCTGAGATAATGCTTGAAGAATAGCGTTTTCCAACAGTGTGAGGTAGGGTGGTTGTGGATCTTGATTTTGGGTGGTTCTTTCAATTCTATTTCACATATATTCTATAGGATTGATATTTAGGGAATTACGGGAACCAGCTCATCAACTGGAATCCTCTAGTTGGAATCTTGAACAATAAATTGTCATTCATAATCAACAATACCAGAATATCTTAGCTATGATTTCTTATTCAAGAATCCATGTACACAAATTGGTGGTTCCAAAGCATAGCAGAGAACAGTTTTTCTAAACGTTACATTTTTTTTTTTGCCTTCACCGTCTTGAAGTATTGTAGCAACGCATTTAGGGTTTAAGTTTTCAAGGTGTATCTATATCTAACTCTAACTCACCCAGTTTTTCTTTTGATTATATTTTCATTACGTCTCACTGTGAAGTAACATTAAAGTTATATAGGCGACAGAACTACTAATCTTGAACCCCGATGAAATAACGAAGACGATGCCTGACTGCTACGCCACATTTCCGAACTTCCAAATCAAGTCAACAGGAGGCCTCGACAAATTTACATGAATCAGCTTTTCTCACGGCGGGGCTACAGAATTAAGTTTCGAACATATGGCACGACAATGCCCTCCAGGCGTTAGTGACTACGACCACTTGGCTGCTGCGACCACTGACCCAATTTATATGATGTAACTCAACCCTTTATCTACCGACGGTACTTATAAGTACCACTCACTTTAAAATTACATAGAATTTCTATTTTTACAAATACTCTGAATATACTTAGCAGGAATATTCTTTTAAATCCACTCTTCCAAGATATATGGCAGCACGGGTTCTATGGTGAGTATTTTAGCAGGGAAGGCGGATAGTTTTACAGCAGAAGTTGCGTTTTCAGCTGACATTTTGATCGGATTGCGAAGATTGCCCTTTTTGTTCCGAAAAAGTATTCAATGTGAAAAGGTACATGCCTTATTTTTTGTATGATATTTAAGACCTTAAAAAATGATTTCTCTAATAATTTTAAGTGAACAGTGTATATAATTAATTTTACAGTTGAATAACTTCGTGATACTTATAAATACCGATATCACACTGGACGTTAGAGCAAGAACTTAGTTTTTTTCTTCGTCCAGGTGGCGCTTTTTGATGTTTTTTGATGTGTTGTAGAGTCATCACCCTAGTGCAATATATACTTATGCTTTTTGGCATTTTTTTAAGCTTAACTTATTTATCTAGCTATTTTATTGTCTTAGAACTTTTTCAAAAAATTTTGAACTTTAAATCTGAACTTGACTTTTGTGGCCACACAGTTAAATGTGAATTATCTATTCTTATTTAAAAAAATTAACAATATTTTAATTTCTTTATGTGTAACTGAGATTTAACAAGAATGGGAGATTTTCAAAGTGCTATTATTATTATTCCTTTTCTTAAAATGTCTGAGAAAAGAAGCCCAGTCTTCAAGAGACTTTGGATTTATTACGGAACCTACCAACTGAAATCAGGGATGTAGTAACAGATTACTTCCAGCAAGTAATCAACTGGAATTTTCGTTAGACTTTTAGGATGACGATCAAGAGACTCAATAAGACTCAAGGAAAAGTAGTACATGTTCAGAAAATACAACATTTCTTCTACCAGGATGTAGTACTTTAAAAAAAAATTCAATCGAAACCTTACTCAAATTGCAAAACGTGTGATAAATTTTTGTGTATTAATGAAGAGAAAAAGTGTTTCTTTGAATATCATCAAATTAAGTTTATGTGTAAAAGCTGTTTTTTTGTTTAAAAAAGTAAATAAATTTTAAAAATTTAATAGACTTTAAAAATAAATATTTTGTGCTGCTAAATATTAGTGTTCTCTGGTTATTTAGCCTTTTCAAGAGTTAAAACTGCGTTAAAAAGTCATTCGGTCTTTTAGTATTATGAGAATATTTAGACCTTCCTGAACTGACGGTACTTTAAAGTACCAATTTAATTAATTAGCTCTAACGGGTTAAATTTCCCAATGTTGAGTATATTATTTATGTATGTACCTTAATTTTCAATGAAGTGATTAAAATATATATTTATATATTACATGAAAAAGATTGCAGTAAATCATAATGTGTTGTAGTTAAAACGTTAAAATGGTATTCACCGAACTGTATTACATTTTTTCCAACTATCCGTCATCCAACCCTTGCATACTTAAGTGAATTTGAGGAGGTCTATCTAATTTTCTGCCGAAAAAAAAGTCTTCGCACTGGCTTTTGAGTTTTGTAGTTCTAACTCATATATGATGCATAGTTTGGCAGACGCAGTGCTTAGATATACTTCATGACTATCCTTGATTAAAATTCGGAAGATTTTTTTTTGTTCCGTCTGATCATTCACTTCTCGATGCTAACCCCAATTTGCCTCTTCAAATACTGTATTTGTCTCCATTCCATTTTGTCAAACATTCCATTCTTGATGCATTTTAATTGCAGCTACTCGTGAAATTTTCACAAAGCCTTCAGTTTAGCTAATACTTGCTCTATGTATCAACACATACACACACGCAAGCAAACACACGCGCCCCTACTCTTCTTCCCCTAATTTTGAGTCTGTCAAATCACATATTTTCTTATATTTTCACAAGAGATTTACTCAAAACGACAGATTCCTTTCTTTATTCTAATCTAGATTTTTAGTGGCAACAATGGGAAGCAATTGCTCAATTGTATAAAATTGTTAAGTGGTCATAATAAAATGTAGCCTCAGCGAACATAATTAGCCTTTTTATATATTTTAGCTCCTACAAATATTTCAGGAGGTTTAGATGAAGAACCCCCCCTCACACACACATTTTGCACTTAACGTACCTTCATTCATTCTTTTAACTTAAACAACTAAAAAAAATTTGGAGTATGATGCCTAATACGGAAATTTCCTGTTCATCTCAGATTGTTCGATTGACTTCAATAGACATTTTTTTTTACTTGCTTAAAAATAATACAGGGTCCGGCATATCCCCCCTGCTTCAAAAGGCAGTTAAAAACAAACAAAACAAGATACAGATAAAAGTCTTATATTTGTGAACAACAAATGCGATGTCATTTCACATTAATTGATTTTAAAAATTATGACCATTAAATACCATCATCCAATAGTAACACATTGACGAAGTCTTTCCAGAAAATTGTCCATAGTTCTCTTCGTGTCATTTCCAGTGGAATAACAGCCAGTGCCTGGATGATTGCCTCCTTTAGTGTTTGCAGGGTTGTAAGACAATGTTTGAAGAGTTGCGCCTTCCAGTGTTTCCAAAGAAAAATATCACAAGGTGATAAATCAGGTGAATTCCCTTGGGGGCAGGTGATATCTCCTCTCAAAGAGAGACATCCAGGAAACAACTCTCTCAGAATGTCCAGCAAACGCCGCGAAATGTGAACTGTGACTCCGTCTTGTTGGAACCAGATCTCCGCTTCTTCATGGTCTCCAAGAAACTGGTTTAACTTTGATAGGAGGAAGGTCTCGATCATGTGACAGTAGTGATCTGAAGTAACTGTTGCCGTTAGTTTATCTTCGAAAAATAAGGATTCCACTCACCAAATTTGGCAACGGTGCCCCAAACTGTCACAAGAGGACCTTGAAGTGGTCGTTGGTGAAGCAGTAGAGAAAATTTTGTTTATTCACTATGCCTGACAAGTGGAAGTGGGCCTCATCAGACGAAATTAAAATAGCGCCAGGTGGAATGTTCTGAAGAACTTTAGGGAAAGTCTTCACCAATGTATCTATCACCAGTGGAGAAGGCCATTTATGAGATATAATTTTTTAAACCAATTAATGTAAAATTGTATCGTATTTATGGTTTACCAATAAAAGACTTTTCTCTGCATTTTGTTTTGTTTGTTTGTAACTGTCTTTTGAAACAGGTAAGGTTAATACCCCGGATTTTGCCTATTTTTGGTAAAAAGGATGAATCGCAATATCTTTCAAAATATTGAACTTTTCTTACACTTCACTCACTAACTTAATTTAAAAGGCTCAATGTTCAGAAATATATTTTTATTTTTATTTATTGTTTTGTTCGCTTTTTATAATGAATCCATATGTATCTATAAGCAACAATACAACTTTAATTCAAAATCTGTTACATTTTAAATTTTTTTCTAAAAAAGACGAAAGCATATGTGTATGTGCCCACGTTTATATATACATAACTTAGATAACATTACACGTGTGTTTATGCTTATAGGTAAATTAACTTAGTATTTTACATTAACAAAGCCCATTTCACTTCTTACTGATTCTTATAAGATATATCAAACTTAATTATCAGTCTAACTAATTAGCATTTTTAGAATCAATCTGCGAAGAAAAATCTTAAAAAATAGTCTTTTCTGAATTAAGAAAACTGAGATTTATATATACGAAGAGAATTCATTTTTAGATTTGATGACAATTTTTATCAAATTTAAAAGTAAATTAAAGAGAATAACTTTTTGCTTACTTGTAGGAAATACTGAATAAAAAGGTTACAAATGGTCGTTTTTTCTGGTTAAGCCTTGACAAATCATGATACAGCTTATTTTCCGCTCAAATGAATTAGAACTCTATATTTCCTTCAAGATAAAAAAAAATAAAGTAGAATGAAAAAAGAAATACATCAAGCGTATCATTGAATTTAGCTTATATTGCATATAGTTTTAATATGGAAGAGACAATAAAAATAAATGTGACATTCCACATTCCATTAAAACGTAAATTACAGTAATAACTGCAAAAACTTGAAGACGGGAGCACACACCGTAATGATTCAGTGACTGGAATCTTGGAAAGAGAGATGCTGAGTGAAAATAACTATGTTGCAATCCTCAAATGGGAACTTATTAGGTACAACCTTGGAAATTTTTTATTTTATATATAGTATTTAGGGTGGAGTAGTTGACTTAAATGTGTAGTGTACAATTGAGTAAATTTAACCTTAAGGTTCATGGACATTTCTGTTTGTATACTATATACTTTTGTAATAAATTGAATATAATTCTTGAAATTGTTTGTTATGCATGAATGCGTTTTGTTTGTTTTTGACAAGAATGAACTACAAGTGATCTTTAAATGAGTAGAAGAAATAGAATCATATAAAAACCTTTACCTCTTGAAGGGCTCTCATGTTCACGGAAGAGTTATAGGTGGATATTATATCCGAAATAATTCCAATTAAAAGGTAAATTAAAATTAAGAAAAAAATGTATATTGAATGAAAAATTCTAAGTATTAAATACAATAATGAACTCATATTTGTAATATAACCTTTTACTTAAAAGAGATACTCTTTGAATGGAAAATTTTAGTAACAATAAAGTTATTTAGTTCCTATTTTAAAGATTTACATGTAACTTTAACAAGTATTTATAAAGGTTTTAATCACAGGTATTCAAAAGATTCGATTTAAAAATGAACTTAATTCACTTGTTTTTATTGTAGGTTTTCATCACAAGAATAATGCTCTTTTGAGTTCATTTAATCTCCTAATATAAAATTAAGTGTATGCATACTTCTTTAAAAAAATAATTTTACTTTTTAAATTGAGATATTCTAATGGATTTAAAAGATAATAAAAAAGTATCCCGAGATATTGTGTAAATTTATGACGTCATGTGAAAATAAGATTTTGCTTAAAATGAGTAAAAGTTTTTTTATTATTATTTTGTGATACAAATAATTAAGTTCTTCAAAATTTGAATTTCCAATTTTCAATGTGTAAATAAAAGAAGATAACAAAGCAAAAAAAAGAAGAAAGAAAATAAAGATCATTATTGAACAAAGGTTATCTGTGACTGTACTTTAACAAATTATGTACTATACAGGTGGATATAAAAGTAATTGAAAAACTTTAGATTTATCAAGAACCATCAATTAGTATGGTGTAAAACCGCTTTTGCCATGTAATACAGCTTAGATTCTCTTAGGAATTACTTTATACAAGTGCTGAATAGTGGTTAGAGGAATACTGCATCATTTTTCAGAGATATGTAAAAATTCTCGGAGGGATGCTGGCGGAGTATATCGATTTCTTATTGAACGCTTTAAAATAGGCTATAACATTTTTATTATATTGAGGTCGAGTGAATGTGTGGTCCAAGGTTGATGTTTAACTTCAGCCTCGTATTCATTAAATCATGATTGGACGTCCCGCTGCTGGATAATTACATCTCCTGCAGGAAACAAGGTTACATCGTAGGATGGACCTGGTCAGCTAAAATTTCTCCATAATTCTTCCCAGTGGTCTTTATTTTCAGGGTTACGATTGGTACAGCAGAAATTATGACACAGCTGCCCATATCATGATAGATCCATCTCTAGCTTGGCAGTTGGAAGGAGACAATCTCTATCCAACGCTTATGCAGTGTCCTCCAATGGTTCACCCGTCTTATTGTATGTAAAAGTGTGAAAGACCATTCATCAGACTATATTACTTTCTTCTACTTATCAATCGACCAGGTTTTGTGAATGCGAAGCCTCTGAAGACAACATTTGGCATCAATATTTGGGACAAGTGATTTGGGAATGGCTGACCTGCCATAAATGTTCTGTTTATGAAGGTGCCTTCTAACTGTAATCATTTACACTGGAGAATTCAAATGTTGATTGAGTTCTGCTGTCACTTCTGCTGCAGTTGTTTGCCTTATAGACCTTTCAATCTGCTTCAATACTCGTTGGTCACTTTCACTGAGCCTCTCTTTCCGTCTACTATTTTGCTTTGCTGAGTTTATCTTTCAGCTCTGTGTATATGCTGTCGTGATATTAGACAACATACCTCTAGAAACCCCTAAAAGTTGGGATGTTTGAACATTGTTCCAGCTAGACGGAAGTATCCAGCTCCTACAATTTGGCCTCTTTAAAATTTTCAGAGATCAGGTGTTTTACGCTTTTGAAAAAACCTAAAACTTAACTTCAATAAAGCTACAGAATACTACCTGAATTTATACATCTCTATTTATAAAAAAACTGGTAGTTTTTATTATATTTTAAAGCTTACGAAGCTTATTCAAAAATGTCATTTTTAATCATAGGTGTGTTTCCATTATTGTGATAACTACAAGTATGTGTGTAATATGTAAGACATAAGTCTCCTAGATATCCATTGCGCATACAAAAATTCAGAAGTCGTTACGGATATGTTAAACTTATTTAAAATTCAGCAAATTATAGCTTAATCAGTTTTAGCTGATATAAAAAGAAAATGTAATATCCATGTAATGTAATCTTCTACCCATAACATTAACTTTTTCTTTTCTGTCCTGTATCCTTTCCCAACTATATCTGTAAAATGGAATATATACAAAACTAAAAGGCACAGTTCATTTAAGTCATTAACAAATCTGCAGATAAACAAATTTCGAAAACTAAGTAAGCTTTTTAGATGGAGTAGAATAGAAGACTGAAATAAAATTGTATTAAATGAGAAACAACAAAAACAAAACGAGTTCTCCACTTCGAGACTTCCATGAAAAAAATATTCTGCACTTAACACGAGTAAAATCACGTGTTCTACAAATAACGTGTGAATTAATATTTACACATGCAAAATAATTCACAAAACATAACCTTACGCATTTTAATTCTCTCTTTTAACAATTAAAATCCCTATTAAATCTAATAATCACTTACTGATAATAGTTCGAGTGTGTGTGTGTGTGTGTGTGTGTGTATTTGTAAAATATATTTAATAAATTCATGACATATTCATACATTTAATAATTAAATATAAGCATTAAGTACTATTAAATTTTCATTGTATGGTTCCTGAATTATTCGCACAAGTTGTTCTCTTATATTACAAGATTTATATCACACAAATACTTTTTAGGGACCTATTGTGTCTTTCCAGCTTTTGTTAAGAACTTTAGCATAACAGAAACTTGAACAAATAAAAAAACATGTATTACAACTTTGAAAATTATATTATATCACTGGATGACGAATTATTTATCGTTAATTATATGATACACAGCACGTTAAAAATGAAGTGATACATTTTATTTTTAAATTATTGCAAAATTCCGAGCCAGTTTAAATGAAAAACCAAACTAAATATTATAACATTGCAATATTTATTTTGTCTTGGATAAATGCCATAATATAATCTTCGAATTGTGTTATTTTTGTTATTTTATTTATCAGTGAGATAAGTAATAGTAATAGTATTAATAGTTTAAAAAATAACTTTTTAAGTTTGACTTTTTACGTAGTATTAAGATTTATGTAACAAAATTAATAGATTTATTTTCTGTACTCTAAATATATGCCTCTATTTATTATTATTGGAAATAAAATGCTCATTGAATGCTATTTCTGTACCTGATAATAAAATACCCATTAACTGCGATTGATGCATAGAATAGTTATTTATATCCAAAAGGCTCCAAATTTTTGAAATATTTAATTAAACGTTTTGATTTTGACATTTATATTACAAAGAAATTTAAATTATCAATATGTTTTGCTTTCAACGAACGTTGTTCTCGATCGATAACTTATAAAAATATCGGAAAACCTCTTACGAAATGTCAGTTTTATCTGGATCCAATGATCGTGCATTGAATATAAAGAGATGAGAAAACCCATCAAATGGTGTCCGGGTTATTGCAAAAGGCTATTTGTACATAAGTGAATAATGAAACGAATGACTTGTATTTTCGGGTAGAATTGACAAGTAACTGAGAAGTTTGTTTTGTTCAGTGGCAGTTTAATGGAACGCCTTTTCCTAACACCAATAAAATAGAACAAACTGTCAAAAGGCTGAAACTTAGTTTTTTAAAATAAAAAAAATCAAGGTCTTTTTTCTCCCTTGTATTACAGCTCTATACTTTATCTTCATAATCTGAACTATTCGTTTTAACATTCATTCTCATTCGTTAAACATATCGATAAAAAGATATTCAAATTTTATCAAAATGGAACAGAAAAAGTTTGAAATCTAGTTTATAAAGTTTTACAATTATATTTTAGAGAGAAATCATAGGCAAAATTTTTTAGAATTATAGGGCATTTGGGCGTTTGTTAAAATGGACACTCAGAAAAGTAAAATAGACACTTAGTGAGAGACAGCTCAGATATAATAAAAAAAAACTCAAATGGAATAAAAAATGAATTTGTGTTTAATTTTAGTGTGGTTTTAATACCCTTTTCGTAATACTTAGTTATAGAAAAAAATTTTCGCAGTCATATGTCTCGAATCATATCCTGAAATATAAAAAGTATTTCAGATATATTATTTAGAATCTTATTATACTTATGTTTCTAATCACTAGTTCTAACTCAGGGTTTTCCATACAGAAAAAGCGTTTACTTTTGCGTGGAATTTTTGGAAGTTGGAACCATCAATGCTACGCGGCACTGTGACACCCTGTCGAAATTGAAAGATGTGATTCGGAAAAATGGACTTGGGTGTCTCAAATCTGATGTTCTGTTGTTGGATGACAATGCGAGATCACACTCGGCGACGGCAGGGCAAAACCATATTTCAAATCTTGGTTGGGAGCGCCTACACCATCCGCCATATAGTCCTAATCTCGCTCCAAGTGACTTCCATCTGTTTTCGGCTGTATAGAAGAATCTCGTCTGATGGCAATTTGGAAGCAATGCTGAAATAAAACAACACTTCTTCCGTATGCAAAGCTCTATGTCTTTCCTGGAGAGCTTTTTGAAGCTTATCAAGCAGTATTAAAAATGTCTCCATGTACTTGGTACTTATGTGAAAAATAAAATTATGTCTTATCTTTAATGTCTCATTCTATGTTTTGACTTTCATACACAGCTCTGACCACAGTCGACAGGGAAACTTATTTTCCAACTCACCCTCGTAAAAAATTAGAATTTTGTTTAGAAAATTTTCGAACAATTATTTTTATCTTGAAAGGGATGAACAAAAATGAAGCAATAAAAATAGTTTCGATTTTTTTCGTACATATGAAGTCAAACAGTTTTTAAATTATTAATCAATATCTTAAATTGAATGAAGAAAATCAAGGAAACTAAAAGATGTAGGATACCAAGTAATGTGCAGCACACCGAGACATTTTTTTTAAACAAAAACCTTTTACCTCCTGTAATGCTTTTTTCAGTTGTATTAAAATACATATGATGCTAAACGGGAATTTATTGTTGCATTTAAGGGGATTTATATTTATGAAATTCAAGAGAAGAATTGTAGTATCCAAGTTAATTTTTCTTTGTGTTTATAGACATGCTAAATTTCCCATAATATTCATATTAGTTTCAAATAATTACTTCATTATCTTTCTATAATATTACTATATATTAATATAGCTTGTACACCCATTCTTCGCACGGGTGAATTGAAAAATTAATCAATACAGATTGTAGGATAAAGAATTTTTTAATGATTTAATTTTACTTGAATTGCAAATTAAACAAAAAATACCTCAGCTGAACAAAAAAAATATTTGTTAAGTTTTAAAAATATTTGTTAAGTTTTTAAATATATATTAAATGTGTGTGTGTGTGTGTATATGTGTTTATATATACATATATATGTATATATAATATATATATGTATATATAATATATATATATGTATATGTAATATATACATATATATATGTATATATAATATATATATATATGTATGTATATAGTATAATAAAATAAAAGTGAAGAATAACTAGAACCCTCAATGCTAAAGAAGTAAGAAATTGAAATTCAGCAGACACAACAAAGGTAGATACAAAAAAGTCATTGGACTAAACTGGAAACCTATTATGATTTCTAAAGCTAAAGCTGAATTCGCTGAATTATGCTAATATAATATATATATATATATATATATATATATATATATATAACGCCCTGTAATTCTCTTGTGGGTCAATTTCCGAAAACACCTTCCTAAGCTGATCTTTGCTCATCAAAATGAACTTATTGTTACAAATTTTGCGTAATGAAAGCTTAAAATAGTGTAAATAATTTATATCATGATGTGTAATGCGTGAATATTATTATGTTAACATTGAAATATTCGTAAGCAACGCCGTTCATTACATTATAATGACGATTCAATGGAAACATAGCGAAATGTTGGCATCATTTTTCGCGACCATAGCGATTGATTGAACGGTGAAAAAGTTGATATGCTGTAGCGCCACCTGGTGGGAAGCTGCAACAAAGAAAGGACAAAAATCTTCCCCACAATTAAATACATATACAAGCCTATTTTCATAGTGATCGGTTGAACGGTGTTAAAGTGAAGCGAGATCAATATACAAACATACTTTTTTATGTATATACCGTAAAATCCGGTGTATAGCCCGCACCCATATTTTCAAGCTGTATTTTTTAATTTTTAGTTATATTCACCATATAAAGCGCACCCCCTGTTTTACAAAGAATTCTGAAATGTTAGCTCTTATGTTTGGAAGTCATTTATTCGAGGTATTATCCCAGACTTTTGAAAAAAAATAGTATACTTGTAGAACTACAACGCTTTTATTTCATAAAGCATGTCATTTCTTTTAAATAAAAAATGACAAATTGCAATGTGTGTAGAAGTAAAATTCTTTTATGCTCATCTCTTTTGTTATTTTTAAAGCTATCGTTTTTATACCCGGCGTATAACGCGCACCCGTAAATTTCGATCTTATTTTTTATGTTAAAAGTGCGCGTTATACGCCGGATTTTACGGTAGATAAGATTTAAATATTTGAAACTAATTATTTTATTATTTAATAAACTCATAATTTAGTGGGTATTGGCGTCGGACCTCATGATTTTGAATGATAGCCAAGGAATGAGGACGACATCTCAGCTGACACTCCCTTCCCAAACCTTTCGCACCATGCCAGTGTGAGAACTTTGAGCCTTGACAGATTTAACGTGCAAGAGCCTATCTGCATGGAAAATCTTCAGTAGCAATAAAACTGAAGCCCGTGACTCAACAGAAACAATTCACGTCGCAAGTTTATGACCATGACCATTCCGATACGATGGCCACGTTTGAAACTAAACCTCTCAAGACAGATTTATTAATTGGAACTCTCACTCTGATATGCGTTCCTCTAATTATAAATCACATGTATACATTAGTATACGTGTAGTAGAGTGCAAACTTTTCTAACTTATGAAAAGTATATCTCTGGTTGAACAAAATATTCAGAAACTATAATAAAGTTATAACTACTTTAAGGTAAACGACTACCGTAAAATCATGAATTTTGTCAAAAATTGACAAATTTTTTTAATTATTTTATTTTATATGGCCTCTTATTAGCTTTATAAAATATCAAGTTTATTATTTTTCATTCACTAGAGCAAAAACTACAAGTGTTTTAGTAAAAGCAGATGCCACTACTTTAAGCAAGATGCCATACTTTAAATTACGTTTTACTCGAAATGTGTTTTTTTTAATTGTTCAAACGGGACAGATATTGCTCAAAAAGTTTCAAAAATAATTAACTGAAATTTTTTGCGTATGTTCTGTTTAATAGTAGAAGTGCTTTAACCTTCTTATTTATCAATCACTGTTTTATTACAAAATCTACTATCCGTTATGTGAATATAATCACTGTTTATTGAACTAATTTGGAAATTTTGTTTAATGCCAGGGAAAAGTTACGAAAGGTGTTTCTTTTCTTTTTTTATGGACGTAAATAGCAGTTATAACGCAAAAACCATTCATTTAAATTTTTCTTTAATTTTTCGAATTATTTTATTGGATTGTAAATGTTTGAAAAACATATAATCCAATAAATTGTTTCACATTCTGTTATTTAAACCAAACAAAAAAAACTGTCTAGAAACGTTTTGATACAGAGAAATAGGTTTACGTTCACTACAATATTTCCTTGTATTTGTAATCCAATATCCCAAGAAATTTTTCATAAATCTATATTAAAAGACGAAAGAATCTTTTATCCTGGAACATAGTACAAACTTTTGCGTTCTAATTATGCAATTAAAATTTTTCTCAATACCCTTTCATAAGAATTTAGTTAAATATTCTAATAGATTTACGTTACTCTCTTTGTGTATTCCGCTACATTATGTATTTAATTTAAAATTCTTCAATTCTTACGAAAGTTAAGAAAAAAATTCTATCAAGAGGAGTTTTATTCTAATTAAATAACGTTACATTATGATTCCCTTAGAAGGTACTAAAGTAGATTTTAAATATAACTACATTTTACATATATCTAACATTTAGAAATGATTATGCTTTGCTGATGAGTTCAAAAGTAAATTGGAAAAAAGTTGATAAAAATTTTAAGAATATTTCTTAAAAGTGTGAATTATTTCAAAGTATTGCTTGTTAATCATTATGAAAGAGTTTTTCTTTTCTTTAATTGGATGGTGATCTAAAATAGTTCCCTTGAAACTAATATCAAATCATGTGCATTCATGTATATTCAGTGCACGTATCCAACTACTTGCGACAGCGTTTTTTTTTTTTAAATAGAGATATGGGGATTTTTTGCGTGGTTTTTAGTGCATTTTAAGAATAATATGCTAAAATTAAGAAGAGGAAAAGAAATTATTTCTAAAACGGGAAAAAGTTCGTCAAAATTTACGAAAAATTACATAAACTGGGCTTACTCTGTGCAAAAAGTTTATGAACAAAATTTCGATTTTTCAATTTTGATATGTTGCGGTGCTATTCCTTTTTGAAATGATTCTCAGGATAAGATGTATTTTAATTTTTACAAAAACAATACCACTTTATCTTAGTGTTTAATAGTGGAAGTGTTTTAACCTTCAGATTTATCTATCATTGCTTTATTACAAAATTTACTGTCCTTTATATGAATATAATCACTGTTTTTTGAAGTAATTTCATATAATCACTAAGATAAAGTGATCTAGTTTTTGGAAAAATTAAAATACATTTTATCCTGAGAATCATTTCAAAAAGGAATAGAACCTCAACATATCAAAATTGAAAAATTGAAAAATTGTTTATAAACATTTTGTACAGAGTAAGCCCAGTTTATGTAATTTTTTGTAAATTTTGAGCAACTTTTTCCCATTTTAGTAATAATAATTTCTTTACCTCTTATTAATTTTAGCACACTTTTCTTAAAATGCACTAAAAACCACAAAAAGCAATTCCCATATCTCAATTTTTTTTTAAAAAAAAAAGGCTGTCGCAAGTAGTCACATATCTTCTCAATGAATTTAGGAATATGCATGGTTTGAGGAACTATTTTAGATCATCATCCAATTAAGGAAAAGAAAAACTTTTTCATAATGATAAACAAGCAATACTTTGAAATAATTCACACTTTTAAGAAATATTTTTTAAATTTTTATCAACTTTTTTCCAATTTACTTTTGAACTCATCAGCAAAGCATAATCATTTCTAAATGTTAGATATATGTAAAATGTAGTTATATTTAAAATCTACTTTAGTACCTTCTAAGTGAATCATAATGTAACGTTATTTAATTAGAATAAAACTTCTCTTGATAGAATTTTTTTCTTAAGTTTCGTAAGAATTGAAGAATTTTAAATTAAATACATAAAATGTAGTCAATACACAAAGAGAGTAACGTAAATCTATTAGAATATTTAACTAAATTGTTATGAAAGGGTATTGAGAAAAGTTTTAATTGCATAATTAGAATGCAAAAGTTTGTACTATGTTCCAGGATAAAAGATTCTTTCGTCTTTTAATATAGATTTATGAAAAATTTCTTGGAATATTGGATTACAAATACAAGGAAATATTGTAGTGAACGTAAACCTATTTCTCTGTATCAAAACGTTTCTAGACAGTTTTTTTTTGTTTGGTTTAAATAACAGAATGTGAAACAATTCATTGGATTATATGCTTTTCAAACATTTACAATCCAATAAAATAATTCGGAAATTTAAAGAAAAACTCAAATGAATGGGTTTTGCGTTATAACTGCTATTTACGCTCATAAAAAAGAAAAGGAAAGAAACACCTTTCTCGTAACTTTTCCCTGTCATTAAACAAAATTGTTAGATAAATTACAAGCCTTTCTAACGTTTTTTTGTATTAAAGCAAAATTACCGTAATTTAAGAAATTAATCATTAACTTTGTTAGCATTTTAATTGCTAATTAATTAAAATAATTGTTTCCTCATAAACACTTTTCTTTTAATTTTATGATTTTTTTTCATCATGAAATCAACTTAAAATTCAAATTTTGTGAATTTCTTTTCAAATGTATATGGATATGAGATATTTAATGTATTGTTTCTTCTTTTTCGGGTTCTCTTGAAGACAAATTTACTTCAATGTAAAACAAATGCTCTAACTAAATGAAGGTATAATATTTTGTACGTATTATTTTTAATATAATATGTATTATTTTTTAATAATACTTCCATTATTCAATGAATAATTGCTTTTGAGTAATAATTAACGAATTATCGAAAAAGTAGGTGTTTTAAATGAAGAGATGTTACACAATTGAATTCAATTATGAAAAATGAATTATAACGTATGAAAACCTTCAGATATGTGAGTTTTTTGTCTTACAACTCTTAAAGTTCAGAGTTTGAAGCGATCTATACCTATAGTTAATATTATATTAAATATCAAGCAAAATCAGTTACCAATGAGAAACTGACCATAACTTTAAAGACATTATATTTAATTCATGTATCTTTTTGGTATGGAATGTTTCAAAAATATGTTTCATATTTCAACTCAACGCATTTATTAAAAACTTTTTATGATATAAAATAAAAGAAAAAAATTAGTGACACTAGAATTGTACATAAATATTAATAATATTTTTTTAAAAAATTTTAACGTTGTAAAAGAAAAAAATGATAATTTTGAAGATGATGCCATGATGTAAAGATTAAAGCAAACAAACGAGAAAAGATATTTGGGAACTACATGTTCATTTTGTCGGTTAAAAAAATAACTTTTTTTTAAAGAATTTTGAAACATATGGAAAGCATCAATTTTCTGAAATTTTATCGATCGATATAAAAAAAATATTATTTTGTAACTTTCTAAAAGTTACTTAATTTTTATTTATAATTTTCATATTTTGACTTTAGTTCCTACATTTCTGTTTCATAATATTTCAAAAAGAATTATATCTTATAAAGTTAGTACATAAAATTTAATGTACTGTTGCTTTAATTTTTTTAAAATTATTACAAACAAAACGAAAATATTTCTACATTATTTTGGATATTTTAACTTTTTTTATTCGTGGAATAAAGTAATTATTGTAGTTTTTTTAATTGCCGTTCTTTTTAACTAACTACACTACAGTTTTTTTTCAACATAAGTTTGAAGAATTTGTTCCATTTTGAACTTTATCACGTATGTTGTTTTGATTGATCACGTTTTTCTTTGGATTTCGTTGCACGTAGTTTTGTCCTTTTTCATTGGCTTCATCTTTTAAAGTATAGAAAAATCAAAACCATTTTAATAAAAAAAAAGTTAAGACAATGCATAATGTGTGTGTTTTATACACCCCAATTTTGTAATCTCTGAGAAAAGTTATCGTAAGCACCTCAGTCATAAGTTATGCAGTTATCATTCAACTTATAAAACTCACACAAATCACATAAACAATAAGCATTGGTAAAGTAAAAAAAAACAGTCGTGAATCATGCAACGCTATGTCTATGAATAAAACACATACCTGACATTTTTTGTTCTGATATACGTTAACTTCTCTTAAAATAATAGTTTTTTCATGGTTATTGCATTTTATCAATATGAAACCTTATTTTCTAGTGACAAAAAAGATTCAAGGAAGTAATGGATTTATATTTCGGTATTGTATATCTCTCGAATTACTTAAACAATGAACTGGTGACTTTACCTAACAAAATTCTTACATTAAATAATATTCTCTAAAAATTATGTTCCTGTAGAAAAATAAAATCCAAAATAATTTGATGCTGTAAAAGTTTTTATAACGCTTTCTTTAAAGTTATTGATAAAAAAGAAAAAGAAAAGAAGTAAAATGAATTTTTCTACTATTTAAAATATTTTAGAAAATTCACAATCTGATTTTTTGTTGTAAAAAAACTTGGAACAATTTTTTTACTGCAAACTTGGAAAAGACTATATCTTCTGAAAATGTAAAAGCTGCTTTGAAAGGACGGTAAATATCTTGGTGTCATTTAACTGAATGTTGATAAAAAGAATTTGAAATGAATATAGCATAAATTGTTTAAAACACAGACTGCTAGAAATAAATAAAACTTATTAAGTATAAGTACTATTAAGCAGTATAAATTGCAAGCATTTATATTTGATATCTAAAAGAATTTTTTAGTACTAATGAACATTTTCAAATGTTTTATTAATAAGAAACATTTATTTAAAAAATATTATTATATTAAATTATTTAACAAATATTATTTAAAAAAAATAACGAATGTAATGAAATATTTAAAAAAAACCAACAAATAATAAGTGAACTTTTCGGGGGAAAAAAGAACGACACTAAAAATTTTAAAATTTCTACTTTTATTCGATCATCCAAAAATTCAATAACATTAATATCTAAATATATCATACAAAAACCGTTTTGAAAAGTACTTGAAACTTTTTAATTAAATACATTTTTTATCAATATTTTTTCATTTAAATGTAATCAACTCTTGTGGTTGGAAATTTTAAATAACGTTTTCAAAAGTTTTTATTAACATTTACCTTCATTTAAACATAAATTAAAGAGTATGCACATGTTTTTGAAACGAGAATAACCAATAAAATAGGGGAAAACAGAACTTTACAGAGAAATGTTTTTGAGACATTCCGATTAGTATTCCCCTCGTGATATTTTCAAATAAATTCTTGAATTCATTACTCTCTGTATAAATTTCTTAATAATGCAAAAACAAATATGATTTCAAATTGTAATTTTCAAATCATTTCATATCTCAATGTGTTTTGTAATGCATCGAAATAAAAAATACATGTACTAAACATATTTGAAAAGCTTTTTTCAATTTTTTTTAAAAAGGCATGTATCAAGTGTTTAAAAATACTATATTTCTTTTTTATGAGAAACTTGTGTTTTGTGAATGACAAATATTCTAATTTTAAAATAATAAAAACTTTAAGTAATTTTAATAGTATAAATACAATATTTTTTAATTAAACTATTGTTACTGTAATGAAACTCGAAATTTTGTTTTTATCGTATTAAATGCATTTTACATCCAAATCCAAACGATGTTATTTCAAGCCTAATTATATTTAATGGTAAATAAACGTATCAATTATACTTTGATAATCAATGTTAACGTATATTTACACATATTATACTGTTTATTTGTATGGAAGCTTTTATTTGCAACAATGAAGTCAAATGATTTGTGACTCACAAATTCGTAGCTTCTAAGTTTCAGACTGCACAATGCATTACAAATTTTTAAATGTTAATCAAACTGATTAATGGAGATAAGGTCTGAAAAAAATATTTAAAGTTGTATTTTCTGAGAAATGATTAAAAAATGTTTTCCTGATGAATGGTAATAAATTATGCCTTACATACTAAAAATTAAAGGCATCATATCCATTAATTTCCAGGCACTATTTTTGTATTTTTTTAATACAGAAAATTATCATTTTATTATTTTTCATAATTAATGAAAGAAATTTGCTGCTACAAAAAGAAATATTTTCTAAATGTAATTGCTTATGTAATTGATCTTGAGACTGAAAGCACAAGATGAATTTGAAAATATGCTGATTACCCTTGGAAAAAATCGAATGACTGAATTTTTTTAGTCATTCACATTGAATACCACCTACTTATTCAAACGATTACAGATATCAATCGCACTTATAATTGGATAAAATTTGACCATGATTAAAATTTATTCGTTTTACTTCATTTAAAACGAAAGTTTTTACTAAAATCTTACTTTGAACATTGTACAGCGTAATAGTAAATTCATTTCGTTACAATTCTACCACCAGCTGCTCAAGAATGTTCTGAAACAATGGTAACCCTGTTCTTTTGATTGAAAACAAAACACGTTCCTCTCTTTTGAAGGTCATAATTTCTAAATTTCAGAGTTCGACCTTTGGGAAACAACAAGGGGTAACACCGTGCCACCTTGTATCAGGGATACTTTGGAGAAAGAAAAAACAAATACAAATACAAACTATTTTTTTTTTTTTTGAAGATTTTAGTCTTACCCTGAAGGAAGGGTGAGTCTGAATGCCACTTCATTAGCAATTTTTCTTTTCTTTTTTTTAAGCCTATCTCTCATGCCATCTGGATTGTTCTTCTCACCTAATTCTATTTGAAGCTAACGGTTTTTAAAAAAAGAACCAAACGTCGTGTTATCATTATCAGTTTTTTAACGGTTTTCGTCTTTTTGACGAATTAGAAATCTTATTACAGAAGATTGTTTATGTATGAATTTATATCTTTTCTTAGTAATCATTTTTAATGAAGGGTTATTAAGATTCCTACTGGTTACATTTCATTCCGATTCCTGTCAGTTTATCTATTTATATTCCTTTCTCTCTATTGATATTCTAATGAATCTATTTATTTTGTGTTTAAAGTTATAAATATATTTAAATATATTTTCAGCCTAATAATATTATTTCATTTTTTGTCAAATTAAAGGAGAGTTATGTATCTTTGTGAAGCAACATTTATAAGGCTTGTAACGACTATCTTCGAGTTTGTCTGCTAACCTTAAAAAGGAAAAGACCCTCTTTTTGTAACAGAACCTTGTGTATAATCCACACTTTTAACACAAAAAATAAGATCAAAATTTATGGGTGCCGTTATACGCCACATTTAAAAATGATAGCTTTAAAAATAAAGAAAAATGAGCATTAAAAAATTAGATTTTTACATGTATCTCAATACTGTTTATTTAAAAGAAATGATTTACCTTAGGCACCTACATTCTTGGATAAGATGACAAAATGTTTGTGTCTTTTGTTTTATCATCAGGCATATCATTGCTTTCTCTTTCATCTAAGCCTTCATTGTTACACTGATGAATAAATAATCAACTTCTGTTCCTTCTGGGTTGTTAGATAACTATATTTTTAATGACTTTTTAGGTTTTTCTGATTTATTTTCCTTCCATGCTTTAATTATTCACTTACATACTATATTTAAACTTAGAAAACATGAGCATTCCACACGTACACATCAGATTTCTTTGTAGAAAGAGAGTGAGTGTTGTTTGTGGATTATATCTAAAATTTTAGAAAATGTAGTTTGAAATTATAGGTTCCCGTTATACGCCAGAATGTGCAGTAAATGAGAATTGCTATTTTATGAATCGAGTTCGAAAAGGAAGATAGTAGTTAAGTGTGTCGGAGCTAGTTTGAGTTATATCTGTGAGAATTGCATTTTGAATTATCAAAATATCTGGGTACAGGACATGGGACCTTGATATCAATAACAAGAAAATATACCAAGAGCATCTGCATTTTTCGTATAGTTATGTTAATTAATTAGAATAATAATAATTATTATTAATTAGGGCTAACTAGTTCCTATTAGCTATCTGCAGCCTTATTATATTTGGAATGAATTGGAATAAAGGTCGTTGAGAGCGTTTTTGGTATATATATATGACTCTTCCTTCAGTTACCTTTCACACTAACACGAACGGAGGTTAGCTACAGGTTAAATTTCCTTAAGAATCAATAGACTGAATGTGTTCGCAAGTAACGCACTTAAAAGTAATTATGAAAATTTATACTTTTTCATAACTTACATAATTTAAAATAAAAGATATTTTAATAATTTCTTTAATCTGTGAAGAGGGATATCACCTAGAAGTTTTTATTAACAAATGAGGAAAGCAATACCATATTTTCCAATAAAGAAAATCGAAACATTTTTTCCATTTATTTGTTAACTAAGTTACAGCTGTGTAAATACTCCTTTTAGAAATACGATGTAGTATATTAAAATGAAACATATTTAATAACATCTTATTATGACAGAATATATCAGTTTCTTGAGTTTTTCGATCTATATAATAAGTATAAGTATAATTTCTTTCCTCTTAAACTGTTATTTCATTAATTTCTTTCTAAAACAGATACTAGTGAAATTTGCTGAGATAGCTTAGAGACATAAATATTTAGTTACGGATCAATTCGTAACTCAAGTATATTGAATTTCCTGAAACTTTAGCACAAAGAGTTTTATTTCACACTATAATGGATCGGTCCTTACCCTCCTGTCTTATTGTTTCAAATTTAGGTCAGGGGATGTTGAAAAAATACCTTATGGATTACCTGCTGATTTCATATGGGTCTCCTTAAATAAAAAGTTAGTTTTTAATAAAAAGAAAGAATATATCATGACTATGTACACATCTTGAACTTAAATGGAATTTTTTTGAAGTATGACTGATCAAAGTTCATTAATGCAGTTCTCAAGTGTTTAAGCCTTCGATAATGTTTAAAACATAATTAATTGAAAAATAAATTGATGTTAAATAAGTAATTAGTGATATAAATGTGAAGTTGTTTGTTTAAGAAAAAAACCAAGGTTGGAAAAAATTCACAAGCTAACCATGTGAGCAACCCACAAGAGAAACCATATCAGAACAGTATGACAGCATTTGAAAACTAAGATACATACACTATAATCTGTATTGGAATGGAAAATTCTCATTTTGTTCTTTTAACAAAGAACACAAATCAAATCATTTATATATATATATAAGTAAAAAACAACAATTAGCATTTATTTCCCCGGAATTGTTTACCTAGTACATGTAAATAATATTAATGAATAATAATATATGAAGTTTTATTTGTCCTGAATATAAAATACACGTATACACACAACGGCATACTTCAGAAAACACTAGACAGCTGACACAGATGCTCACTAAAGAAGGTGTGTGTGCGCGCGTGAGAGAGAAATATATTAACTTCACACTGTGAAGTTGCACGAGGACTATGGACAACGGATCTCGTAATTATGAACTATAGTCAAGTGAAGAGGATGACACGTTAGCTGACATCCCTCTCTCTTAACTTCCACACCACACCAACGGGAGGACGTTCGAGTTTCGAAAGATTTTACGTGCAGCGGCCCCTCTCGATGATGGGCCCTTAGCAGCACTAGGCTCGAACTCATGACATGCCTGACATGACTCAGTAATCTTGACCACTAGGCTACCACAAGCACACTAAAGAAAGGGAACTGGATCTGTAAGAATCATTGGATAGTCAAAAGGTTCTACATAACTATTATAGTTGATATCATATTATTTAATAAAAGGGACTTTGGTTTATTATATTGTACAAACTCCATTCTATTAGTAGAACCGCCTATTTCTGCATTCTTCTTAAACTGCGTGTGTATTTCTCATTTTTCTGGATAATAAGTTATTTTTATCTTTTAAGTACTGCATCTTACCTCCTAGTGGAGCACAAAAAATTCGAAAAAATTGTTAAAGCATATGTAAATTACGACATGTATCATCATTTGAATTATATGAATGATAAAATTTTCAACTCGCTCATAAAAAATAAATCTTTTTGTTTCTCTCTATATATGTATCCCTAGAAACGTGCTAAATTGCTATGGTTCTAACTTAAGAGGACTTGGTACCCTAAAAATCACAAATCTATCGTTTTTTATTTTCATTTAATCTTATTCTTTGCATTATTATCTTTCGATTGATATATCACTTGTGCATGTCTGAAAGTTAGAAGTTGAATAAAACTACATTTGAAAAAAATTAGGCAATTCAGCCACACCCCCTTTTTAGAAAAAAAAGCTAAAAAATGCTTTATGATAAAAAAATATATTTTAGAAATAGAAATAATAACTGTAAAAAAGAATGTGTAGTATTAAAAGCAGAATATTTCCGAGGCAATACAATAATGTAATTTTTCTTCCTTGTGAAATGTGTGCATGTAAAATTTTTAAATTAAGGCATTTTATATTATTAATTTTATAATTTCAGTTCTTATTCCTGATATATTTTTCATACAAATGTAATACTTTAATATTATAAGAAGAAAAAAAGCTAAAATTTCTGTCGTGACAGAAAAATTTTTTTAAAGTTTTTCTTGAGTTTTCTTGTGCAATTAGTACTCTCTAGAAGTTGATCATTTATAAAAATGTGTGGGTTGAAAACATATGAAAATGCAATTATTTTAAAGAAAAACGTATAAGTAATATCTTAAAGTGGTATTTTAAGTTTAATTACGCTTATAATAATTATTTTTTCAGAATTATAAACTTTAAAGTGGTTTTACTCAGTTTGTGTTTTTCGAAACCTTAGTGCATTCAAAATGCTACTCCTTCGACAATTATTTACCAATCACTTCAATTTTTTTCTGCGTGTTAAAAATAAAGCATGTAATAAAATTAGGGATCCATTTTACTATAAACTGAATACTTTTTCTTTAAAGAAATAAAATGTAAGACATGTTGGCTTTTTCGTTGATTTTTAGCCTTTATATCAACATTTTATTTTTTTTTCTCGAAAACGAATGAAGTTCTTCTAAAATCGATCCCTAAAGTTGTTAAGAATATCCATAAGAATATTATAAAAAATTTCAGGTCAAAAAATTAATTTTTACAAAAGGAGTAGGATTTTAAAATTTTCCCAATTTTCTTCAAAAAATTTAAATTTTTAAAATTGTGTGAATAATATATGAAAATTTTCATCTGGTAACATTTTCTTGAATAGAAACATTGTATAAAATGTTAAAATATAATTTTTAAATACGTAAATAAAGAAATTTTCTCAAAGGGTGCCAAGTCCCCTTAATTCTAAACAATATGTAGGAATATATTGCCAGTACGGGTAAAAAAATACCCACAGTAATACAATAGCAAACTCAATAATAGAATTGGTTATACGTATTCCCAAGGTGGGAACCTTTCTTATTTCCCTACATTACTGTACTGAAATAAGATTTTAAAATAGAAAGAAAGAAAAATTCCTTTAAAAACACAAAAAAAAAAAAAAAATATTTCCAAAACTATAAACTACAAAATTTTTTTGCACAAAACAGCAATCTATCTACCTAGAAATTAGATAGGAAAGAAAATTTTTTAAATCCTAGAAAAATTTCAAAATGTCAAAATCGCCCTTTAAAATACAACCGGCAACACTCAAATGCCACAAGAAACAGTAAGCCAACCATCCCTCAAACATCCAAAACAATGGCGACCACAGGATATCATTCAAAGAGATAAAAACACTGAGAAACATCCCCTAAGAAAAGCAACAGTAAATTGTACTTAGAAAGAATGAAAACATTACATATAAATTTCTTAAAAATTTTTAAAAAAGAAAAAAAAGGGGGAGGGAATCTACGAACTGAAGTTAACAAATTCTCTAAATTCGAAAAAAATACCTAAAACGTTAGTTGATGGTGATATCTACGATAAAGTAAAGCAATTAAATTCCAGTTAAGACAAACTTATATCAATCCAATAACTTTGAATCTATTACAAAAAAATAATTTAAGAGAGGAAATTTAATCATATTAAAATATTTTCTCAGTTTTTTACGTATAAGTTTCTCTAATCACAATATTTATTAACAGAATAAGTGCTGCAATGTAAATAATTAAAAATGATATCCTTATAAATCACACAAAAATGAATTTAATTTTTTTAACGCTGGACATTAGTGGCACATTGTGGCAAATAAAGAAATAGGAAATATTATTTACAGCAGCGTTGACACTCTGTAGAAATATTTTATTACAATAATTTATATTATAAATCTTAACAGTATATATAGCGTCCGTCATCATTTAAGGACACGTACTATTTTCGTAGAGAATCAATCTGCTCTCTTAAAATTTCCGTCCTTAAATATCCGTTACGATTGTAAATGGTCAAGAAGTATCTGGCATATTTAAAAGTAAATGCCGAGAGCTTTCCAGGCTTCCTTATTCCTGTTATTTTTCAAGTAAATTATTTTAAAGCGAATAGTAATACTAATAAAACTGGAGAATATGGAACTCAAAAAATATATTACCTTTATTTAGTTGTAGATGAGCTACATTAGATCAAAGACAATAGTACGCAAGTCGCAGCTCTACCAATTAATGCCTTGTTCCCAACATTCTGTATTACTTTCCTTTTGGCAACAGTTTTGTCTTTTCACACACAGTCTAAATTTAATTCAGATCTATTTGAAAAATCAAGGCACGCGCTTTGAGACCATTTTCTAACTACAAAGAAAATTTCTGTATAGTTTTGAACTCAAGCATGTTAAAAATACATCGTAAAAGTTACAAATTACAATATTAATATTGATACAATATTAAAATCATTGCTAAATTTTATCAGTAACTACTTTCGGGCATTCCAAGCAGACAAAACTCCTCGACATGTGGAATGTAAAGAAATTACGGATCAAATATGCAGATAATGTTTTGAAGAAACTCAATACGTGCATTCAAAAAATTTGCACATCCCTTTAATTAGATTCAGATTATTCATGCGACCATTAGTCATAATAAGACGATACATTTATGTGCTAGCTTTTTGCTATTAGGATGACAGAAAAATCAAATAACATTGCAACACATATTTTTAAAAGCAGAATTGTTATCAGTTAGTACACTATGAGGGGTTGGATAAATTCAGAATAGGCTTACAATAAAAAATATTGTACTTTATAATTACGCAGCTATTTTCAGTGTTTGACATAATGTTTTAGGTATATTGACATTAAACACAGATTTGCGATTATTTCTTTAAGGTATTCGACTACGTTCGGAACCGTGATTTTAAAAAGGCGCATAAATGGATAATTTTCATGATATTTAGTGTAAAGTATAAAGTTGTTTTAAGGACATTTTGACAAAAAATTTAAATACAATATCTCGACTAAAAATTAACTTAGAATAACATTTTTTCAAAATGTTCTCCTTTTGTGAAAAATGCTTCTATGTTAATAATATTTTGCCTGTATATAGCTCAGACGTCTGTACAGAGGCTCAACTATGAGTTTTGAAAAATTCACATTATTTCCAGAGTTACAACCGATTGAAATAATTATAGGCGTTTTTTTCTTAAAATTTCTCCCCTCTGTTGTCGTAAAACACTTATAAACCTACTTCTAAGTTATATATTTCGAAAATTCTAGATGAGCCTCTGTACAGAGGTCTGAGCTATATACAGGAAAAATATTATTATAATAGAAGCATTACTTTATCGAATTATATATATTGATTTTTTTTAAATTCTAGAAGTGAGAAATGCTTAAAAGACAAACACATAATGTGTCTCAAAGAAACAAAGTGAAACGTAAATTTTTCTACTGTAGAAAAAATCAAGATTTAAAAAGAAGAAATGAAGGGAGTGGGATTTTTTTCTTCTTATTTTTACTGTATTGTGTGTGTGTTCACCTTTCACAATCATAATCAACACTTACGAAGAAAACATATTAATAAGAAATATAAGAGAGAGAGAGAGAGAGACAGGGTTATAAATTCTTTAAAATTCCAATCACAAAGAGCAGTAATTTCTTAATCCAGTGACAAATGCCGTCTTTTTCCATAAAAAATGGCCTGATTGGACCAATTTTGAGATTTATTTCTGATGCAATAGCGAGCGAGCTGTAACAAAGAACAGAAAATATTAAAAAAGTAAAGAGAAAAAGAGAAACAAATGGAGAAAGTTCAACACAAATAATCAATGCGTATAAACTGATTATGATGGAGAAAAAAAAAAAGAAAATATTGAAGGAGTGGGAAACGAAGAGAAGAAAGGAAGACCATCCCGTTTCACCGGCTTCTAATTGACCTCGTAAAGAACTCGGACGTGAGGAATCCTTCCCAATGACCTTCGGAATCAAACGGTATCAAGGAGCTACACCCTCGCGGCCATCTCCCAAGTCACGTGACTTCTAAAGCTTCTGCATTGGACACACCTGTTGCCCATAGTCCTGCAAAATGGTATATAAATGGGAATGGTCAGCATAAGGAGTATTAGCAGTTGAATTCGTTCAGATCAACGAGCAGTCTCTAAAATCAACCATGAAGGTAAGGTTTGAGCATCCAAAATCCTTTTTCCTCTTAAAACACTTACTTTTCCTTTCTTTTGATGCTTTATAACATATTTCATGTTCAGTCAATCGTAGCCTTTATAACGTTAAGATCCTAGCTAGCTTTTTTCTTTTTATTAACAAAGGAAAATATTAGTTAAAATTTCAAATTTAATTTTTTTAAACCTAAGAAATATTATATTTATACGAAGTTATTATTATTTTCAATCATTATATTAAATGAATTACGATGTCTCTTTAATTTTAAATCATTATTAAACTAATTATGATAAATGTTTTCCAGTGATAACGAAATTTAAATTTAAAAGGAGAAGGGAAACGAGGTTTATATATAAAAAAATTCCGCTTTAGCTCTTGAGCCAAAAAAAAAAAAAAAAAAAAAAAAAAAAACTTATAAGGTTTTTAGAACAATTTGCCTTAATTTAAACACTTACTCACAAAGAGCTTGATAGTATCAGGGGAAAAAGAATTCTGAAAGTACTTTAATCTCCGCAGAAAATGACCTTTCTTTCCTTCTTTTTCTTTCATAGCATCTTGAATCATTATAAACTCACTAAGTATTGCCTTCATATTAGAACAGTGGGAGTCGAATTTAAAATGTGCATGACGATGAAAATATTAATTCTCTATTAACTCAAGAAGAGATGAAGAAAACTTTTCTCAACTGCTTCTTTTCTGAAATACACTTTCATACGCAATGCTTTTAAATTAAACTCATAATTTCACTAATCCACAAAATTTGTATGTATTTAAATTTTAATATATCTGTTGTGTATTAATTTTATATTTAGTGTGCTTCATTTATAAATTTCTTTTTTTATAGGTTCTTATCATTTTCGCTCTTATTGCTGCATCCCAAGCAGCTGTCCTTCTTCACCATCCTGCAGCCATTTCAACAGGAGGCAGCACTCAATACAGAAGCCAAGACGTAAGTATATACCTAACTGGATCTAAATTTAATAATTTATCGGTATAAAATATATTTAAAAATGATTTCTTAAATTAACTCTACAAGCAAAAGTTTAAAATAATAAAAAGCTCAATGTAGTGATAGGATACTTTTCTATCTTTTCAACATGCGAATGGGATGAATATTATCGTACTACTAGATGGGAACATAGTAATAAGTGTTATCATGCTATAATACAATTTTTGTTAAAACTATAATGCTTTTAAATATTGTTAAAATGTTTAAGTGCTATAATAAAAAGTATTTAGTTTATTTAAATAATGTATACCTCATGCAAATTTAATATACATTTAATAAAAAATATTTCTAACTTTTATTGTGTTTAATTTTTAAAATATCTTTACTCCCCAGAGAGCTTTGAGTTGTTTTATTTTATACTGAGTATTCAATAAAAAAGCATTGAATACTCAGCTTAACAAGTGATATGGAAATATCCCTTGTTTTATGAATAAATTCATTATAAAACAATATTATTTTACAAAATGAATAGAGAATCTCGAATATTCATTTTTCGGAATATTATTTTCCTTTACTAATTTAAATGATTCACGTCACTTATTTAAATGATTATTCTAAAAATATTCTGATTAAAATATAGATTTTTGTCAAAAGGGATGTACATAATTGCTTAGCTAAATAAGTATTATAATTAAAATAAGTAATATAAAAAAACAGAAGAGAGTAAATTCTATATTTCTAAATTTAAACTTCTATCTACAAAACTATTAATTAAAACTCATTATACAGACAGTAAAATCTATTCTCACTTCTTAAAATAACTAGTTTTACTTAATATTCAAGTATGTTAAAAGAAAGATTATATATTTCCCATTGCCTCTACAAGAGAGTAAATTTATATTTATATATGCATATATAAGCTAAACTTTTTCAATCCACATATAATTCTTTATTTTTCCAGACTCGGAAATTTTCATTTTATATTAAACTCAAAATGATAGCTATCAACATTTTTCTTAAAATAATCAAATTAAATTAGTTAAAACATCAGTTACAGGAGAAAAATTAACAGCAACAAGGATTTCAGAGCATAATAAAATTGATACAATTATTTTACAAAATTACTGAAATTAAATTTGAAAAATAGGCAAGATTTTTAACAACTTAACAGCCTTTTTTATTTACGTCAGCTAATAATGAAAATATGATTACCTATAATCATTAACATTTGATAATTTTAAAAAGTATATATTATTTAAATTTATTTTCAAGTACAATGAGGGTGGAGGAGAAGATAACGGACTCTTTTTTTAAAAAAGATACTTTTTAGAATAATGAAATAACTGAAAACTTTTTAGTATTAAAATTTGTAATTTTAACTCCCCTCCCCAGTGCATTTCTTATTTTTGCTACTCCTTAGTTTTGATTAGTTAAAATAAATTCAGAATTCATTTTTTTATTTGGAATTTTATTCAGTAATAATTGAATCATATTTTAGAAGATTGTTTTGACAGTATATCGACTGTAAATTCTCCGAGGCATTAAAGATATTCTGATATTAAAATTAAAGTTTGGCTATGAAATGAAATCATGTTGGCTTAGTAATATATACATTAAATAATAAAACAAATTCATAATATTTAGAATTACGGAAACTACAACTTTGGCTATGATGAGGGTCATCTGTCTGGAGGAACCTTCAGAAAAGAAGCTGGTGACGCTTATGGTAATGTTGCCGGATCTTATGGATTGAGAGACGCTGATGGCCGAATGCGAATTGTCAACTATGTTGCTGATGCTGCTGGATTCCGTGCTGACATTAAGACCAATGAGCCTGGTGTCGAACCCAAGGACCCTGCCCACACTGCCATCAACAAGGCTGGCGTTGCAATTGCTCCAGCAATTGCATATGCTGCTCCTGCTGCTCCAGCTCTTGCTTATGCTGCTCCTGCTGCTCCAGCCCTTGCATATGCTGCCCCTGCTCTTCCTGTTGCCTCAGCCCCAGTGGCTTACTCCGCCCCTGCACCTATTGCATACGCTGCTCCTCATTATGGTTACGCCTACCACTACTAAGCTGAAGAAATTTTATTGGTTTTGAAGATTTATAGAATATGGCTTAAATATTAGGAACTCAATGCTTTGAATGATCTCTGTCATATTCATCTTGAATCACAATATTTATTTCAACTTTCCTTTCATATATATATAAGATTAATGAATTGTTACGCATAGCTGAGAATAATAATAGTGTATCTTATAAGCTATACTTAAACACTTATTTAAAAAATATTTTTACTCAATAAATAATTAAAAACAATAAATGCCCTGCATTTGGATTATTGTTATTTGTTGAGAACGTTTTATTAATTTTAGCGTTAAAATATGTATAACAATATCATGTTATTACAGATTTTTATTTAATGCTGATATTAATCTTGAAGTAATATTAAGTCAAATTTTTAAATAGGCAGCATATAATGCTTCCAAGGACGTTTTCGCACTGATAAACATTTTTTTAAATAGTTATATATTCCTTAATATCTTTAAATTTTACTGCATTTAAATAATATATTTATTTCCACTACTATAAAATGTTACATCTCTGTAAAATCATTTAATAATAACATATTGGATTTATTTCTTAGAGAAAATTCTTTTGAATAGATAGAACTTAATACCAGTGGTCTTAAGAAAAATGTTTTAAAAATATGATGATCAAAGTAAAATTTTTTTTTAAGTTGCCTTAGCTCCAATATATTTCTACCTCATTTATGATATATGATCTTAAAATGAAATTATAAGGAAATATAGTATTCATCATCGATTATATTATTTATGTATTGAAAATTTATAAGCAATTTATCATTAGAAAAATAAAATTGCTGCCATATATTTTTGTGTTTTTTGTGATTTTATTATACATGATACTTAATAAGTGAATAATGGTTTCATTTTAAATCTTTTTATTTTTAATTAAATATTTACTTATATCATTTGGTCATTTGGTTTTGAAAAAATATTAGAAGTATTAATTTTTCAAAAAATGCATTTCAATTAAAAAATGATAAACAGTACAAATTTTTCATTTTGGGGAAAATTTATTTTTTTAATTAATGTTTAATATAAAGGTCCTTTAAGAAAATTCTTAATATGAGGATAAGAATATTTCTAAAATCAACTTAAAGAAGAGCGATGAAACCTAAGAAACATAATTAACTAAAAATAGGTACAGAAATAAAAGTGCTGATTTTTAAATAAAGACAAATAAACTAAAAATATTTCATAAAAAATCTTTATTTGCTTCATGTATAAATAAAAAATAAACATTTACAGAACAAGACATATTTTCAAGCTATCACATTGTGCCAACAAGATGGTAATACGCTTACGATACCTCATAATAATGACTAAATTTGAAAAAAATAACTCACAATAAAATCGGAAAATATTGCATATGAAAAGAAACAGTATCAAAAATCCACAGTACAGAACACAATACTCTAAATTAGAAGAAAAGCAAAAAGCTCCATGTCCAATGTGCATAGTTTACGAACATAAAATTTAAAAAAGTATAAAATCATTAAACAATGATAAAGTAAATAGAGCATATCAAAATGGTTTTTGCAACACTTTAATAAAAAATTATTGCTTTAATGGAAGGATTGCTTTGAAGAAAGATTTTGTTTAAATTATGACAGTTCTTCATTTCATCAAAATTAAACTGACATCATAAAGGAATGGATATTATCTTGCAGAGTAGACATCTTATGGCTTAGGAATGATACGTATAAGAAAACTAGACTTCAATTATGATAGATATGGACGAAGCACCCTGCAAAGCATGATAGGAAAAGATTATTAGCAAAAATAATTATTGAAGCTTTTATTTATTCCATGGCTTACACTTCTTTAAACTGTTCAACTATTTTACTTCAAAAGAAATACTACTGATTGTAGAATAAAATTACTATTTGGTAATTTTATATGAGGCTATGTTAAAATGTTTTTAATTTAATTATTTCAAAAAAATCATCTCTATGCATAAAAATTTAAATTTTCAACAATGCAATACAGAAACATGCGTTTTTAAGGTATATAAAATTTTTGAATGTTAAATATCATATTAATGAATGATAATTGTTAATATTGGAATTTTTCTAGTGTTATTGAGATAACTACATTCAAGCTAGGGAAAGGGTAATTGTTTAAAATGTATAAAAAAATCTATATTAGGATGGCTGATCTAGAGGAAACTATGTCTTTAAAGTTTGAAAAGAAATAGGATAGGAAGGAATTGAATCTAGTCACATAACTTTGAAGTTGTATTTCTTTATAGTTTCATGGTGCAGTTTAATTTTAATTAAACTCTTTAAAAATTTTTGAAGAATTTCACGAAGAAAGCTAGTATATTTCTTTTTTAAGATACATATGTGTAACTTTGAAGTTTGAATTCTCCTTAATCTAAATTTTTAATTAAGAAATTCATTAAGCTATGCATAGAATGAAGTAGGTATTAAATATTATTAAAACATTGTAAGTTTTAAATTAAATTATTTCCCTTTTTTTTAAATGGGTATTCATAACTAATTACAACTTACTTTTGAAAAAGAAAATGTGTTTTTGAGATATTTATCATTTGAATTGAAAGCAAAAATGAGTATCTAATTCACAGTAGAATTTACTCAATGGATTTTTTTCTTTTCACATTATGAATTCAACATTCATATTATGAAAGAAATGCTGTGAAATTTGGATTGATTAGTACAATGCATTTGAAAGTTCTCAAAAGTAAATTTGATTCTATTTAAATAAACAGCCAATGTGGAATTCGTATTTCATATATCCTAGGTAGTGTTTTCAATTCAAGCCAGTCTCCTTAGCAAACTATTACTTATTGTTATCGAAAGTAGCACCATCTCAGCGATATTGCCATTTTGAAAGCTACGAGAAACATTTATTAATCTAGTAAATCATGCTGTTATAATGGATAGACAAGAGGTTGGAATGAGGGTTTTGCATTCAGAAAACCATACTGTGGAGGAGCAGCAGCGAAAGGAGGGATGAGGCTACCGTAATTTCTGACAGCACTGACATACCCTTTTCCTTGTACAAGATTGTTGTAGTATGCTGGTGGAGGTGGAGGAGGTGGTGGTGGAGGTGCTGGTCCATAGGCAGGTGCTGGTCCATAGGCAGTTGCATATCCAACTGGGCCCTTGCCGGCTGGTCCAGGAGGTGGTATAGCTACTGGGGATGATACACCATATGCGGGTGGAGGAGGTGGTGGTGGAGGTGCATAGTATGCTGGTGGTGGGGGAGGTGGAGGTGCTACTGGAGCAGCATCATATATGTAGTTGTACTGAGGAGGAGGTGGTGGGGGTGGATAAGGTTTTGGTTGCGGTAATACTACTGCTGGAGGAGGAGGTGGTGGTACAGCAATAGCCGGTGCAACAGGTACTACAGGAGCTGGTACTATGGCGGGTTTATTGATCGTAGCTGAAGCTGGATCTTGAGGGGCAACACCTGGTTCGTTGGAAGTGACGTCTGCTCGGAATCCATTGGCATCAGCTACATATCTTACTACTCTCAGTCTACCATCAGCATCTCTAAGACCAAAAGTACCAACTTTATTGCCTAAGGCATCACCTGATTCTCTTCGGAAAGATGCTCCTGAAGGATGGCCTTCGCTGTATCCGAAATCGTACCTTCCTAATCCCTGAAATACAGAATAACAATTCAGATCTAAAAATTGTACTTTTTAAGTTTGGTTTAAAATTAATAAACGAAACATTTACATAAATTTCTTTCAGAATTTGCTTAAAGAAACATTCCAAACAAATGTTAATGTCACAAACAGGGTGTACTATTATTCCTAAAATATTAAACTATTGTTTAAAATCACGTTGAAAATGAAAACAAAAATGTTTTGTGCACATATATTTAATTGAAAACCAATAAGTATTTTATTATTATACTCCAAATTTAAAATGTATTATTTACGTTAGTAAATCATTTTTAAGATAATTTTTAATTAATCAGTATTATAGTAATATATCATAACAGAAATTTTTGAGACTTATGGTGTTAATGAAGGTCAAGTATGCTGATAATGATAGAGATACGTTATTTAAACAGAGCGGAGATATCAACGAATTTAAATATATATTCAACCTTTCGCGATTCTAGTAAAAATCTTAATATTACGTAAGGCTGTCATATTTCCTGAAAACTTGTTCCTTTTTTCTTATAATTAAAACTGATGCTTAAGTAAATAGTAAGATAAAATTATTTTAAATTGATTTAATTACATTAAAATGAATGAAGTTCATATTTTTAAAGTAAATCTTTTTTAGATATGCTATATCTCATTAAAGTCTTTAATTTATTATTTTTTTGTGTTTTTGTTCTTACGACTTAAGTATTAAGAAAATCATTGCTAAAATAACATGAACTAAAATATCTTTAAATTAATCGTATTCTTTATTTAATAATGACTGTTCATAGTATTTAAAAAAGAAGATAAATTTAATCTTACACCATACTACTAATATATCAGTATACGAGAACATGGTATTTATTCTCTATTGTACTTCTACACGTTTGCATACTACCATATTACAGAGATAAAGAAAATTAATTCAATCAAACAAAAATAAAATTGGGAAAACACACACAAAATGTTTTGCTTTGTAAGACAGTCTAGATCTTCCTCAAGTGAAAAATTCACACGTTTTTTACTCATGCGACTCAAATTTTACTCAGGGTGAACGTACATTTAATGCATTCGTATTCATTCACCCGGAATCAATATAAAAACAATAAGAAGTCATGCAAACGCTGAAACCATAAAATTCATCATTTGTAAATGCTAAAACTACAAAATCGTATACCGTAACTTGCATATCTTGAAATTCAAATAATGATTATGCAGTCTCGTACATCTTAGATTGAATTTTCAAAATATGTCTTTGGAAAAAATAAAATATAATAATTATAAAACAACCATATAATATAATATTATATATATATATATATATATATATATATATATATATATATATATATATATATATATATATATATAATTTCTTCAGAAGATTTTACTTTAAAAAAAAGGTATTATATGGTACTTTTATAATTTAAAATTTCATGATTTTGTACTAATTATTTTTAACGAATTTTAGATGTACTTATATTACTCACGTCTTGGTTATTGAATGTGACTGCTGCTCCTACATCATCAGGATTCCTAGGAGTCAGGATGATTGCTGCATGGCAACAGGATATTACAGCGAGGGCAACAAAAATCTATAAAATTACAACAGTTTTCAAGCAAATTAGTGTAATAGAAATAACAAAAATATCTCCTTTTCAAATATAAATATGAAAAAGATAGTAATATACAATATAATTAAATTTTCTTCATTTGGTATAGTTATTAAAAAAACTCCAGAGTATGAAAGACAAAATTAAAGGTATCTAAAATTAATTAAAGATATCCTCGTCTTTACATTGAACAACGTAGTTCTTCGCCTTTATATTAAGTCCTTTTTAGTACAGGTTAAAAAAAATAGCTCATAAAATTTTTCACATCATAAGAAATAATTTCTATATTTTCTAAATTAAAGAGTAAAAATTAATCATCTGAATAACTGTTCTAATTATTTTTGGTTTCTCATACAAATAATGCTTAAATATATAGATGTATAATAATGAACATAACTTAATTTCGGACAATTGAAATGTATAATAACATTTTTCCAAAGCTTATAGAAATAAGAATCCATATTTTGTTGAGCATACATAATTAATCAGATATAAAAATTTACAAAAAATTAAATCAACACTAATATTTAATCACTTAATCAAAATCTTTTTCAAAAGAAACAATATAAAATATAACTTCTTGCTAGATCAAGTTTTATGAATTATTTTAATCAACAATAAATTAAAATCAGAAAATAAGTGGACTAGATATGGCTCTTACAATTATTAAACTCTTAATTATCAAGTAGTGAGATTACTAAAACCTTTCTCAAATTTAAATTTTGAATTTGTATTTCTACATCGAATTTTTTCTTCACATGAGAAAGCATCAATATCTTTGCCAAAAATATGTCTTCCTATTCTCAACATTTCACATATTAATCCTATAAGCAATCTTAGCATTCCTCTCAAAGTCAAGCCTCGTAGATTTAAATTATAGCATCTATCAATACTAATTTCGCAAATTTATAAGATCCAATAGTCTTGATCAATCAAATCATATTGAGACAGTCATTGTATCCATTGGTATTTGATTTTAGTCAAACTTCCGGTGAATAGTAGATATATCCGAAGGAGCTAACTCACCTTCATGTTACCTGCTGTTTGGATGCTGGAGGAGAACTGTGCTTTCCACAATTCTGAACCTCCTTATAAATACCTTAGCTTGTAAATACTCTGGAATTCCCTCCTGGTGACGTCACGAAGCCCCCTTTTCTACCAATCGAATCAAAAGTTAGTCATCTTGCATATTTTCAGTCAAGTATTCAAGCATTTTGGTGTCACGTCATTAAAGAGAAGGTCAACGGAGTTAAAATTCGACCTTCCTCGTCAAGCGACACTCCACATTTTTCGTATTAACCTACCCTCTCCATTGTATTTTCCACCAGAAAGGGCCTCTTAAGTCCTTATTTACGATCTTGTCCCTACAAGCAATCGGTCCACAGATGCATACAGGCGAAGCAGTTTATCACCCATTGTAATGCGCAAGCTTTGAGCCATTTTAGGTTAGTGTGGCAATTCTGGAATCTAAAAGTGAAAGGGTTTTTGAGACTCTCAAGTGTTTGTTGTTGATCCTTCTTCCTTCTTTGTTGTGTGTATGTTGTTTTCTTTTTTTGTTCGTGAGGGATTTTCATTTTTAGTCTGTTCTGGATTGTTGTTTCACCTTTGCAATGGATTTTCATTTCAGTTTCGTTTGTCTTTTGATCCGAAAGGAAGGGTATTTGGAGAGAAAAGGAAAAGAAATGTCAATGACATCAGAATCGTAAAAGTTATAGATGCTTCTGCGGTATTAGACGAATTTTATTTTATTGATTTCGGATATTCTTTAACGGTGATTTTGCTCAATAAATTTATCAAAGCATGACGTTTCCAGTGTTAGTATATTTTATTTTCGTTTATATTACGCATATATGCTTTTTTAAAAAAGTTATGGTACTATTTATATATATATATATATATATATATATATATATATATATATATATATATATATATATAATTATATATTGAATTTTTTATTTTGGATTATACGTATATATATATACACACAAATGTATGAGTACGAAAACTTTTAGAGTTTAATTAATTGATATATTCTCATTCAAAGTTCCTCAAAGATTATACAGCACATGTCAAAAGTTGTTTATTTTTCGATTCTTGTCAACTTTTTATTTTGTGATATTTATTTTAAAGTATATTTGAAATTTTATAAAATAAAATCCATTATTTTAAATATCCATATAGTGCACAATTAGAAATGACTTATCTTAGAGTGAACTTTTATCAATCACGCTTGTAAATGATTTATTCGAGAGAAATTTAATAACATTGGAAAACATTTATTTTTATTATTTAAAAATTTAAAACAAATTATTTTATTCAGAAATTTTACGCTAAGAAATCAGAAGAATGACGCATAGTGAATTTCCATGCTTATTAAGAAATGTATTGTCATTACGTCTTAAATCAGAATGAATTCGGGATATATTTTTCCCTTGAGATGATTTTAGATTCAAAACTGCCTAAACGACCCCATTTCTTGATTGAAAAATGGTCTTAAAATTGCATAAATTTTAATGGATTGTTTGATATGGCTCAGTAACTGATCTAATAATTTAATATTTTTCACGACAAATCTCTTATAATTTTAATGATTTTTAACACTTACTCTATATTTTATTTTTAAATATATCTCATAGTTACTCATTTCTACGTGCTCAAAAATTTTTCTAAGTAATATATATATTTATATATTATAATCTACGATACAATATCAAGAAAATAATTTTTTATCACATTTAAAATTTAAATAAATAAAAACTAAGATGTTTATCCATCACAATTTATACACCAAATTTTTAATATATCACAAGTATACAGACAGTGAATAAATACGGATGATATTATGTGAATTAAATGCACATTTTTAAGAAAATTTAAGAGCTTAAGGGGTCTCAGGGGAGTTAAATTTCACTGGAGGTCTGAAAATATAAACGATTTTCAAACGGGTATAATTCTTTTAAATTAAAACTAAATGATTCGAATCTCTTACGTGTTATTTAAAATAGAATGGGGCTTCAGAAAAGTATAAAATGTTTAAAATATAATAATAATTTTAAAAGTCATAAGCATATGAAAATTCTATAATAAATATTAAGTATTTTTTGCTTTGCACACGCTATTTTCTAAATTATTAGCCTCTGATGAATAAAACTTTATAGAATTATACAATGCATAATACTCTTTAAACCCTACCTAATTTTATTATTATATATCTTTTGTATTTCAAAATATTTGTAAAATATTGCAATTTTTTAAATATTTTTTTATTTATTAAAATATGTAAGTTTTTATTCTATTTATATAAAAGTAGTTACAAAGTATTAAGAATACATTTGCCTTTATAAATCAACTTATAGCTAGTAATTAAACCTACTCTTTTAGAAAATAGCATGCGCGACCTAAAACTTAATAAATATTTCTTATAGAAAAATTTCGTGTTTTCATATGCTTATAATTTTTAAAATTATGATTATATTTTAAATATTTTATACTTTTCTGAAGCCCCATTCCTTTATAAGTAATGTGTAAAAGATTCGAATTATTTAAATTAAATTTACAGAAATTATACCTGCTTGAAAATTGCTTATATTTTCAGACCCCTAGAGAAATTTAACACCCCTGTGACCCCTTAAGGGGAAAAGAACATAATTCAGCAAATACGAGTCACCGTTTTTTAAAACGTGACAAGAGATATACTATATAAACAAGAAAAGAAAGAAAATTTTCTTAAATAAAATTCAGTTGAAATTGTTTTCCTTACTTTAAGTAACATTTACATAGTCCCCTAATAATACGAGTTTATTTTTAGTTTAAGTATAAAAATTTAGGAAGCATTCATGCGTTAGAAAAAGAATGCAATACTGTATACTTCAAATCATTTGACATGATTGCTTATAAAACGTTTGGGGTATAAAAAGTTTATGAAAGCAAAAATATTGTTATGCATTGGCTCCTAAAATAGTTGTGATAAAACTTACATAAAATGCATAAAATTTTTGTATTTTATTTCCATAAAGTACAAACATTTTTTTGTGCCGGAAAACAGATCTAGAATTCAGACACGATAGAGAAAAATATGTGACTGTTTCTAAAAAGAAAAAAAAAGTTTATGAAAGCTTTTTGTTGAAAATATGAAGGATTTCTGTAAATATAAAGACGAAATTTTTGATTGACACATACGAATAGACAAAATGTGATGAATGATTATGGAAGATTATTGAGATAAAAGCAAATCAACTACATATATAAAATAGAAACTATTAAGAAAGAAAACGAGATCCAATTAAATAATACTTAAAGATGAAATTACGTTCTTTGTATAATGATTGTCTTATGATGTCATAAGAAACTTTTTAACGAAGAAATTATTCAAAGCTTAAAAAGTAACACTCTTTATAACGTTTCAAACACATGAAATGAAAAAAAGTATAGCATTTAAGTTTTGATATTTTTCCAACTATGTCTTAGGAGAAAATTTTCCTTGAAAATTTCACATAATAAATTATAATTTATATATTATAATGTATATATATATATATATATATATATATATATATATATATATATATATATATATATATGAAAGAAATTTAAATAATATATCAAAAACGAGAAATAATAGATAATGAACATAACAAGAAATAACGTAATAAAAATATAAAAGCAAAACATGAAATCGAATTTGTAGAAAAATACAAAAAAGGAACAACAAAAAGGAACCTAGCGAGTCAGAAAGTAATTTCGGACTTAGGACCGAATAAGTGAGGTTAAACTAGTTTGAAGGCGTCAGCCTTCCACCTTTGCTACTCGGTAGGAAAAACCAAATAAAATAAACAAAAATTCAATGTATATAAAAAGTCACAGAAAGTATGATAAAACCACTGACTATAATTCTGCAACAAATTCTCCTAAAATCTTAAAGCAGAAAATTCCTAAAACAATTACGTAAAAAAAGTATTTTTTTAAAAAGATATAAAATTTTAACTCCTTTCAAAACTTTTGTTAAGTGATACATTTCAGCCATTCACTTGCTTTGAATCTGCATTTGGGTCCAGAATCTGGCAATAACTTATTTATTGCACTCAGATTTATTGCGGGCTCTGCATTTTTAAGTACAATTTTTAGGTAAGTTATCTCTATATTGTAATGGATTTAGATATTCCTATCCATTATTTTCAACAGATTTTTGCTCAGTATTATTAACATAAAGGGGGAAGGCTAGCTAGCCACAAAACATGTTCAACCCCCCTTTTTTATATATAAATTGTTTTACATATAAGCTGTCCTAAGAGTCAGCAATGTTTATAATACTGAATAATCCATTTTTTAAATTTCGATTGCTCATGTGTCCTTCATTGTGTGTTTTGCTTACTGTCTATGTGTTTTTCGATTTTGATTGCTGAATGTTCATCTTTCATTTGTAGTGAATTAGACTATATATATATATATATATATATATATATATATATATATATATATATATATATATATACTAGAGGACCCGAGACAGACGTTGTCCTGTACACACATCTTAAATTCAGAAATTCCAAATTTTTATGAATAAGCTTTAACAATCTGGGCCGTTTTGAGTAAAATTGAGTAAAATTTCAAACACTAATTATATCTGAATGTAATAATTTAATTAACACACACGATTTATTTCAACAAAATAATAAAACGAAGTGCCAAAATATTTTCCTGAAATGATCACAGCACCAACTGTCGGGACCAACTTGAATTATAATAAAAGATTTTTGAATACTCAATACTGCGATCGTAGCGCAGTCTGCCGGATCCAATGTAAAACATTCCAAGATCAACAATTTATAAATAAAAAAATTAATTAAATAAGCATTTCTAAACCGAATTATAAACCTAAGCCATTCTCGAGTCCATTGGAACAGACAAAAACTTTCATTAAAATCGGCCCAGCCGTTTAGAAGGAGTTCAGTTACATACACACGCACAGAAGAATTACATATATGAAGATTATTTGAAAAGATATTAATTAAAAAAGCTAAAAAGCGTGAATCACGCGTTTGCATTTTCGTAACAATAAAGACCGGGTTTGGCCAGTTTGCCTGATAATCAATTTTCGACGCCAACTTACGTCTTTTCAATTCCTACTATTAGCTCACGATCTCTATACATATTTTATTTGTTTGTTTATTTATTTATTTATTTACCTTGGTGGAACTTTCAATCGCTAATAAAATAAATTTTAAAGCGCTCAATTGAGCTGAAATGTAATGTACATGATTATTTTTGACGACAATACAATAATTTAATTCTAATTAATAAAAATTAATTGATTAAAACTAATAATTTTAAAAATTACACATGCAGCCCCGTTTGTGACTTAGCGATCCTTTTGGCGACTTATCTCAAAATTTGAAAAGGTTTTTTTCTCACGTGTTAAAAAAGGCATTCAGTTGAAAGGAAATTTTATATACGCGATTGTTTTGGATGACAATACGATACTTTAATGATAATTAATAAAAAATAATTACCACTTAATGTTGTGATTCTGTCATATGTATATACATATTTATATTAATTGCAACTATTTAATAAAAAGTAGCTAAAATAAATTTTTTCTTGTTTGATCTAAGTAGGAATTGATTTTAATTTTTTTTTATATTATTTGTGTGTGTGTTTATAACAATAGCGTTGCTACAACAATGCAGGTGAATGTTGAGTTGTATTTTTTGAATGTTTTTAATGAATATCTCTTTAACTGAATGCGATATCGGATCAAATTGGATCGAACCCACACAAAAAATTTCATCGAAATCGGTCCAGCCATTTAGGAGCAGTTTAGTGACAAACACACACACAGAAGATTTTTATATATAAAGATATATATATATATATATATATATATATATTATACAAATTTCTTTCAAATATATATATATATATATATATAGTTGAACCTGTTTTGTGTAGATAGTAAAAAACGCACATAGTAAAAAACGCACAAAAAAATTCAAAGATTTCATAAATTCTTAGTCATAAGGAGCTAATTCTTGGAGATATTACAAAAAAACTTTTTTTATGCGGTGGATAGAGACTACATAAAAAAGTCGCATTTAGAAAATATGCTAATTATTTAAAAAAATTATGTAAGAATACTTTCATAACAAAATAAATAATTGAATATTACACATGGGAACATTTTATACACATATAGTTTCTGATTGTATACACGGATAAGTTTTCAAAATGCACATACATAATTCATTGCTACTCATTGTATTCCAAAGCCCTGTAATGAATAAGTTCAAAATCGCTTTCGTCATTTGAAGGTACAATTTCAATTGATTTACTTTTTGGAAACAGAAAGAAAGACATAAGCTTTTGGTCGTAGGTCGGGTGGTTAGTTGCTTGTAAATGTCACAATAACTAGCTATACATGATTGAAGCCCTTTTTGGAATATTATACTCCTTTCTTAACTGGTATCTATTTTATGAAAATGCCTTTCTAATTTTATGGAAAGCTGGATCCCTGCATATTTTTATCCGCTCTCAAAGAATCTGGCTTCTTGTCCGTTTTCATAATTTATGAAATTATTGATAATGTCACCGTCATTGAAAGTTTCGTCTTCAATCATGTGCGGGCTGCTGGAGCGTTGAGAGAAAGTATCTGTATGCGCATTGTTGGGAGACTGTTTATAACAAATGAAAAGAGCGTCTACCTGCGTCATGGGGGGGCAGGACTCTAGGGACCGAAGGTCTGATTTACGCTAAATACGTATTTACCCAATTTATAAAGTATTAAAGGCAAAACCTGACTTTCAGGGGGAGGAGGGTTCTAACATTCTTCGTTACGTCGCTAGTAAATAGATAGAAAATATTACAGTGGTGCCAAAGCCATTGAAATTCATACTCCTCACAAAAAAATTTCACACATAAAAATCGCACAAAAATTAAATTGCATAAAAAAGACCGCACAAAAACAGGTTCGACGGTATATATATATATATATATATATATATATATATATATATATATATATATATATATATACATATATATCAGGCCTGCTGGTAAAATGAGGAGGGCATCATCTCAATAAGAACGTTTTTATTTCACTTCAATCACATAAAATCCAACATGGCGGCCCTTTGGTGCGCAACCGGGTGTTACAAAAGACAACATCTCGGTGAAGAGTCACCAGCTAAGCCTTTTCGAGTATGCGTTCTCCTTCGTCAGCGCTCGCTCCACCTTTAAATAGGCTTATTTACCCACAAATCCTTACGCGATGGTAAAGAGTTCGCTCTATTATTTTCATTTATTACTTACTTATTTTTGAAGCTAAACTTTTCAAACCTGACATATATATATATATACTCGAAAGAGTTAGCAATTTGTATTCTTACAGCATTGTATCATTTTGATGCATGTGTATGGATAATTTATTATACTTATAAAATTTTAAGCCAATATTAATGCTGTATTTTGAACGTATGATGGTTTTAAATGTATGTATTTCACCCCTGTCCCTCCCAAGTGTAATAAGGCTTACTTCATTCTGTACGGTTGCAATTGGTATTATTTATTTACATTTTCTTTTCTGAACTTGAAATGTATTATCAATAAATAAAGGAAATAATGAAACTGTTGTTGATTAAATTGAGGACATTCCGACATAAACAAAGAATTCAATAAAAAAAAATATACCTGTATATGCTTTAATAAACTGTAAATACATATTTATGATGAAATTGTACTTAACACATCTTGTCTAACATGGAATATTTCTACTCCAACTGCTTTCTGTACTGACAGAATTCCAATTTTGGCTTTCAATTACAGATGGGAACCCTGAGAAAAAAATCACAGAAAGTTAAGTATGGCGTGATATTAATTATTATATATAAATCTTAAAATCGTTGTTACACATGGAAGATGTCATAGCTGACACATATCCTCCTACATCTTAAGTGTATAATTGACACGATCACACATGTAATAAATTACAATTCCAAATATAAAAAATATAGGAAAGCAAGTAATACTGAACACATAAAACAATAATACACTATTTTAACCAAATATGAATAAATAACATAAGATACAAACAAGAATTTTAAAGTTTTATAGACTTTCTGTTGTTTTTTTAAATATTTATCGCGACTTGTAATTAGATCCTGGATCGCATCTCCAAATTTTACAGGAATCTTTTACTCTAAGTAAAATACCCTCTGGGCTGGCCTTAAAACTTCGGATTTGTTAATTTTAACAAGTGTGACTCTTATTTATAAATCACGACCTGCAGATAGTTTTATCATACCAACTAGGTTCCAGTAACCACATTTTTAGTTATCTTCCTAAAAAATATATTTCTTTCATTTTGAGCTGTTAAACTAGGAAGTTTTTAACAGAGAGTTACCATAATTATACACAATATTCAGATTCAAATTGTCTTTTGAGTTATTTGCTTATTTTTTTTGAAGATGCTTAGTCCGTTTACTCTTTTTTTTCTGTATCTACAATATCGAGGAAAGTTACTTATACCTAAAACCGTATTTTTAATGAACCTTATTTTCAATATATAATTTTATTTATCTCGAGGTCAACTAAATACTTATCGGAAATTTATTCTGATTTCATCAAATCCTCTTCATTTACACGTAAACAAACATGCCGCTTTTGCCTTCTTTGGTGTAACAATTGTTCAACACGGCACAACCCAGATGCTATGTTAGCTATTTTACGTATTCTGGGAACGTGTCACCACATATATTGAGAAGTTAAAGAGCGTACTATTTCTCAAACTTGGTTTTGTTAAAAAGACAAGGGGAATTAATTGAAGAACTAATGAAACAGTTTTGGAATTAGTCCAACAATAAATGAGAGGAGTAGTTTGAGTTTTCCATCCACAGACGTAATTGGTCTTTATCCAATTTAAAATGTGAGAATCTATAAAATTATACTTAGAAAATTAAAGGCCTGTTCTGCTTTTGGGTGGTTGGCACATAAATTAACTCTTCATCATTCGATTGACTCTAAAATACACACTTGCAGCGTACCTTCTTTGGCTTGCGTGTCAAAATAAATGCAATCTCGATTATTCATCTATTAAACCATTTTCGTATGTTTTAACGCTAATACTGAAGTTAACTACTGATTATTGATACCAATATTTAAATTGGTTTTTAAGCCATCCGAAAAACATTCTCTTTAGTTACATTCTGAAAACTCTTTTCTTGTAGGCTCGTGATTGACTTGTGGTCATGGTCGTGATCCCGTGGTCAACGTTGTTTCAGTCGAGTCGTAAGTTTTAGTCCTGATGCCACTGAAAACGTACCATGTAGAAAAGAGGAAGCCGTTGTATCTGTTGAGATTCTAAGTTCTGGCGTTAGTATAGAGCGGAAATTTGGAGAATAGAATGAAAGCTAAAGTGTCGACCATGTCACTTGACCGTGGTTGAAACCTTTTACGTCTGTGAACAATAAGCCCTCATGTTGCTACGAAGCGCGGCATAAATAAACAATTAACCAACCCCGTTTGCTGTAAAATAAACTTCATTATTATTATCAGGGGTGCCATAAAACTAGCGGATGAACATCACTTTTTCGTAAAAGATTTTCCTACGTAAAAATTGCGTATTGCTTTTTACCCAACTTAACGTACCTTTATCCGAAATGAAAATATATTCATCCATAGATGAATCTTCTTTAATAACTGCGTTACATAAATTAGCTTTCTTTCCTCGTACTTTAAAGTAATAAAATATCATGATTAGGTATGATTCCAGAATAAATTTTCTTTTATCTATGCCCGCTTTTAATCAGTAACTTAATTATCAACTTAATATGCTGACTTAAATGTATCGGTTTTGTAATTTTAAATTTTCAGATACATTACGGAAAAAATGTTGCATTGTAGGTATCAAATATAAGGATTACAGGAAAAACGAAAAATACTCTTTGAGGTATGTTTTCTTCTGTCTGTTCAAAATCATATTTATTAAACCATAGGAAACGTACAAATCACAATTATTCTTTAATCAAAGTCTGCAGAAAAGAGTTTTCTTTATCCAAAAGAAACCCCGCCGATATAGCTCCTACAAATCGATTAAGAATGGTCGGAATATTTTCTGTGTTAAATTAAATTCCGTAGATAAACTGCCATCAAGAAGATCCCTTCAAGTTTTCGTTTTATCGGAAATCTTTAATGTGCTTTTAGTATTCAACGGAATTTTTTAACAAACTTTTACTTCCCGGTAAGAAATTACTTACATTACATAGCAGCTTGTCTTGGTATATACCTATTGAAGGAAAACAAAGATTTAAACTAAAATATTTATTGGGTTCTTCTTCAAGCTCCATTTTAGTTAAACTATGCTCATGAGCATTAAAGTTCAATAAATTCCAAAAGTCGCAGACGAACTAATTTTAAAAAAAAAACAACAACCAAAAACTAAATTTGAAAAAGACTCCCAAAAATGCAATGTCAATGTCTTACCTCTGTCCTTGATACAAGCTATTATATGATGGGGCATTGTTGAGTTGGTGGGTGTCTGCCGTTATTCCTTGACATATCATTCCGTGTACAATCCTAGGAGAGTTGGGAATGCCTATATTCATCAAAATCCAAACATGCTGTGTTAATAAGAGTTTTGGAGATCACATCGGCCAGGGAAGTACTGGAAAACAACAAAGACTAGTAGCAGAAAAGCACTCCGTATGTTTTGATCTGTTGAAATGTAGGTGCAGTAATCCGTGGAAGAAAGGTCAACACTGCTTCTGAAAGAATTCCATTCGTAAAATGTTCCTAAAAGGAAGACTTAAAACCTTATCAAGACATCCACCGTGTTATGATTGTGTCCTGCCAAATTAAATGACACCTCATACCATAACTCTTGGTTCTTGCGGTGTGTGTCAAAAGACAGCCAACTGAGTATCCACGCCTGGATTTCTCCCAAAATAGGCGTTGAATTTGAAGTGAGAGTCATCGCCGTGAACAATCCGACACTAATTCATAAGGTTCAAGGACGAATGCATTCGGTACCTCAACAAACACACCTAGTGGTGTGAAACGATGAGACACAATCAAAACAATGGTCTCTGCGATCTCAATTCTTGTCCAATCAGTCACCAATCGTTGGTCATTACAGTCAATGGTGTATCGGTCACACACCAAATTTTAGAAAAGAGCACATAAAGAGCTGGGAGAGTGTCAAGTGAAAGATAAGTCATTCCTCCCCTTCTGTCGTCTCTCTCGATTGACTGCTATTATTTTGTCACTCTGCTCTGTCATAATTTACTCATTCTTATCAATATAGTCGAATGGTAGCCCCGTTTCGACCCAAATGGCGAACGATCCTTCTATTCGATTATCCTGTTTCCAACAGTGTAATTGTAAATTCTCTTTCAAACGGTGGCATTTATCGTGCTGTTCACAAACCCATGACAATCTTTGGCATAATAGTACGCGGGGGTCAACGGATCTATTATGTGTGGAAGTTACCACTTATCATTGGAAAATCCTCCGTATTACACACCATACGGATAGACCGTCGTAATGTGCTGGAGCTTATTACAGTACACCATACGTACTGCTGAGTTTTAAATGTCAAAACTCCTCAATGTACGGGTGTAGGAAAAGTTATGTGACGCAAGTATGTTTTGGGAATAATTTTTGCGAATATTTGTTTCATAAAATATTTTTGTAATGAATTATTACCTCTACCTTTACGGGTTTTGAAGCGATTGCAAAAATTGTTGGAAAATCTTAAGAACTTATTGAAGCGTTATGAGCTGTTGAATTGATGTGGGAAATTACTGTCGTAGTGTCTCACAGAGGAAAATGAAATGTTGGCAACTATAAAATAATTGCTGCAAAGAATTTTCAGGAAAGCATAGATAAACAGTTTTTATATAAAACTATGGTAGCTTTTCTTTTGCTATTTCTTGTTCAAAAACATCCAGATGTTCAGTGAAATGTAAGTTAGGGAAAGAATTGACATAAACAAATATATCTGTAAATTAAGACTACACTGTACCTTGCAAATCTGAAATACACCGAAAAGGTTTTTTTTTTTTAATTTTCTTGTGGTTCATATAATTATGCAGCTTATCACCAAATTTCAGATCTGATAGCAAATTAGTTTTACAGATATTTGAAATTTTCTGTGCTTCGAATTTGGGTTGGGTTTAATTTTAAAGCATTTTTTCACTCTTAAATTGAAGTAATTAGAAATATTTTAGAGTACAATCAACTTTTTCAGTGTGAAATGTTTATTAATTTCAATTTTCGATAATAAAATCATTTCTGCTTGATTATGTTTTGAGTTTTATTGGTTCTAATAGCTACTTAATTAAAATTGATTCCAAGGCCGATTTTTGTTCTAAAAATAGTTTATAAAACTTAGAGGCTTTATCATCAATTTTTCAGGTTGAGAAAATGTCATGGGCAAAACGTTCTCAGGTAACTATGTGAAACAAAATTTCGAAGGGTTGGAATACTACAGAAAAAGAAAAAATCTAAAAATACTCTCAGTTGATACAGCAATTAGACTTCCGAATATTACACTCATGACTATAAATTAAGGATAATGAAGTTCAGGCATAGAAAGAGACAGAAGCAAAACAAATTTGACTTATTTGTAGAGTCTATTTATTAAACAAAAGGTAAAGAGCAAAAAAAGATGCTATATGTTTGAGATACTTAAAAAACTTGCGATTTTTACTCCCTGGAGCAAATTTCAAAAAAGAACCTATTTACAAAAAACAGTATAACATGGTTAGTATGATGGTTAATACGAAGTATGTCACCCGGACGATGCAATACAGGCCTTACAACGCCTAGGCATGCTGAGTATCAAATTATCAATTCGATCTTAGGGAATATTACACCACTCATCAAGCAATGCCCTCCGAAGCTCCGGTAGACAGATGGGAGGGAGTTGAAGGGGTGCCATTCGTCGACCAAGTATATCCCACACATGCTCTATTGGATTCAAGTCCGGTGAGTATGCTGGCCAATCCATAAGCGAGATATCCTCCGATTGAAGGCATTCGTCTACAATGTTTGCACGGTGAGGACGGGCGTTTCCATTCATAAACAGAAATTCAGCGCCCATAGCGCCCCGAAACAAACGTACATGTTGTTTCAGAATGACATCCCGATAGATGTGGCCTGTCATCGTTACACTCTGAACGTGCAGGTCAGTTCTGGAACCAAGAATAGTTCCTCCCCAAACGCGCGAGCCATCATGCACCACCGTAACGGTGTCGTTCAAGAGTGTTCCCTTGGTGGTAACGGGTACCTGGCGCTCTCCATATTAAAGTCCGGCGAGAATCAGACTGCAAACTAAACCTGGACTCGTCGGAAAACATCATGTGGTGTCCACAATGCATGCTCTCTACTCCAGGTTAATAGCAGGCGACAGTGAGTTGCGGTAAGTGTAACACATCTGACAGGCCTACGAGCATATAGACCAATGTGCCCTAAGCGTCTGTACACGGTCTGCCTTGAAACTGTCGTACCAGTAGCTGAAGATAGCTGACGAGACAGGTCTGATGCTGTGCTCCGTCTGTTTCTTTTGGCAGTAACTGCCAAATACCGGTCCTCATTCGACGTTGTAACTCGAGGGCGACATGTGCTGTAACATCTACTCACATTACCATCATCTTGGAATCGATGCCAAAGCCTGGAGATGACACTCTGGGCGATTCCAAGTTCCTCAGATACTTCCAGCTCGTTACGTCCACATTCCAGTCGTCCAATAATTCTACCACGTAAAAAATCATTCAAATGCTTCATTTGTGCCATAACTATGCGGTTATTGCACTGAAAGGCTTTTAAAGTGCTTGTAAACTATTTTACTTCTTTGTCACCGTTCCTTATATACCCCTCTCTTACACTCTCGTCATTGTGACGTACTATCCGCACCATCTGGTGGTTTCCTGTAATTTGCATATTCTTCTTCAAGATGTGTGTGATAATTCTACAGGTGAAATTTTTATTTTAGAGATCAATTTCTGTGATTTTGAATTATCCTTAATTTATGGACATGAGTGTAGTATTATGAATACAATTATTGGAGATAAAACTGAATATTTCCATCATGTACCAAACTGTACTACAGTAAACATACTGTTTTACTATATTATAGTATTTTAAAATCATGCAACAAATATTCAAACTTGCTAAGCTGCCCCATTTAAAAACTGAAAAAAAATTAAATTTTATGTACAAACCTGGCAATTTTTTGCTTAAGTTGGTATCATTATTAATATGTACATAAATTATTTGCATTTCAAAACTCTTGTGAAAATATAAGTTTAATTTTAATCTGAATAACCTGTCGTCGTAAGAAATGCTATCAATATTATGCAAAAATATATTTTGAATTTAAAAAAAAATGCTTTCAGTCATATTTAATTAAACTAATAATTTAATGTAGAAAAAGTACATTGGGAAACAACATATAAAAAATTAGAGCTTTATGATGATTATAAGTTTTTGTTGCATGCCTTTATAAACTTTAAATGTATTTTTCTCAGATTTTTATTTGTGAAGATATAAGTACTTTCTAACCTCTAAAGTATTGTTTCTGCTTAAGATAGAATCTTGAAATTTTTTGTATGTACTTCCAAACGTATATTCTGTAAAAGTTAGTATGGACTTAGGGCTGAGAGAGAGAGAGAGATCTAGTTATTTTTTAAGAAAATGCTAATGTTGATATTTAAAAAACTTTTGTGTTTTTTCCAGGTTTAGCTTTAAAAATAATTATTAAAAACCAACAAGGAAACAGGTTTCCAAATCCATACTAACTTTTTCTTTCCCATTACTCGAAGAAATATGAATCAAAAATGATTAAAAACATTTAAAAATTGAGTATTTTATAAAAGTTTGAAAAAACACTTAAAAAAATTTTTAATTTTTAAAAATTGTAAAATAATGCTGGTTAAACATGTTTTTTACTTACAAAATCAGCCTTATAATATAATCTAAATATCAAACATAAATTATTTTTATTGTTACTTTCTCCAAAAAATTTTTTTAAAAAAGGATACTGTGTAGCTTTAAACCCTACACTGATTTAACTTTATAAGCTGCTGTATTTCTACATTCATTTGAAACGGAATTTGCAAACACTACTTTGAATGCAATACGAACAAAATCGCTTTAACAAGTTTTTGTTTTAATACTGGCTCTGGTGTGATAAAAAGTAATGACGAGAATAGGACATTAACAGAATTTTTGTTACTATGAAGTTTATTACGAACACTTTTTCCTGTACGATATACACTCCGAAAAAAGGTTAAAGTTGCGAAGATACTTGGCGCCATAATCAGTTAAGAAGCCACAGATCATTTCTCATCGGTTTACAACAAAAGAGTTCGTTCACACAAAGGGTTGTCGGGAAGGAAACTAAATCTATAATTATTAGTCTAATAAAAATCTTATTGGGAAATTTATATCAGTACTCAAAACGAAATTATAAGCTGGAAATTAAAGTAAATGTACATAATTAAAACATTAATTGAAGATATAAATAATGCTCTACAACATTGATTCACTATAGAGAGTAGTAAATTCTAAAAGCATTTTCCATTGTTTCAGAATGATAAAAAAGGTATTTCTTTGGTTAGAAATTTGTCTAAGAAATACATACAAATATATTTTACCTCTTTCAAGTGGAATATATTATTTTTAAATACTTATACATATATTCTTATCATTTCCTTCATTAATATATAAATAGAAACGAAAAGTACATTGAAATTAAAATCAGCAAAGTGTAAAATTTTAAGTTTTTTTTACAGTCGTTAAATAAGCATCTGTATGAAATATTTTTAAAAATGTAAAGTTAAAGGCTTTATATACGAGATTTTATTGAGCCTGTAATATTTTTTAAATATTAAATTATTTAAATAATGCTTTATACTGTTTAAAAATGCTCAAATTTTAAATTGGTAAAGTAGAAAATATTGCATTTTATAATGTAAATAACTAATGCATATATATTCCTGAAGAATATACACATTTTGACTTTACCAATGTACTACAAGTCACAAATAAACCTAAAAATTAATGGACAGGGTTTTACATCTTCAATTTGGATCAATAGTTTTAAATAAATTCATTTAACACACACACGCGCATATATATATATATATATATTGTTGGTTTTATTTTCATTATCTTGTTGGAAAAAACGTTTCAAAAGGTGCAATATTTGCCGCAATGTATCGTTAATTATTGAGTTTTCAAGTGACACAATTGGAAAAAATAATTTGATTTTGATTTGAAAAATATTTAAAAAAGGTCTGGAATAGCAGAGAATTTCAACATTTTCCATATCCTTTTCTAAGAAAGCAAAAAATTTCCGTGAAAAAATCAGAAAAGTTCCATTGAAAAATTCACTCGCTGTGCAGATTCTATGCAGATTTCATAGAATTCTTTTAACAGGAAATATGTAGGAATTCTTTTTTAGTAAGTGCATATTGAGTATATTATAATAATCGTCCCAAAACTAACTCTAGTTTGGTCTCAAAAAGTTTAAAGGAAGAATACTAGTTACATGTAATCTTTAAAAAAAGTTAAGATAGAAAACTAATTTATCAGATTATTAACAAAACTATAAGGATCTTTGTCTGCTTTGGCAATTTTTTAAAGTAATTAAAACTGTACCGAATTCTTGAACTTTTCCTGTGAAAGGAATTTTTCATTAAATAACAAAGAAAATGTGTAATATTTGTTAATTTAGAAATATTCTTGTATTTTGGTGATATGAATTACATCAAAAGCAGATAAAAGGCTAAACACAATAACATTTGTCCCTACACAATTTGATATAATTTTTTTAAAATAATAATAAACATTAATCTCTCCCCTCTACATAAGCATTTACATTTTACTATCAGTGTTTTATTTCTGTGCTGCCTGTCATAAAAATTGTCAGAAATAAATGTAAAATGTAAATATTTCTGCAAATTTATATTTATTAATGTTCGTTTGCTTTATTAATTTCTATTGAAATTTTTTTGGTACTGTTACTTTCATAAACACTTTGGAGTACTAACGTTTAGAAAAAGTATAATATAATTGTATTTTTTTAAATGTTTCTATGAGCTAAATAGTCAGAAACGCTGTTTTGTTGATTTTGTTATCCAGTATATAATAAGTGCAATTCTCTTCTATTTAACACACCAGTTTTTAAAAAAAAACATTAATTAATACTAATAAGAGTATTTAGTAAAATAAAATACTAAATAAAAGTCATGACACAAAAAGTTCAAGTTTGACTTGAAATTTTATTTTTTAATAAGGAGCGTAACATCATAAGTTTAACATACAATTCTCTTAACTTTTTAAGTTAAGTTATAAACAAGTAAAAAAAAGTCCAACAAGCATTGCTTTAATGAACTTTCAAGTAAATGTATATAAGAACCAAATACCAAAATTAAGAGAAAATTAGTACATAATCGGATAAATGTTAAGAGTTTCATAGAAATTGGGAAAATTTCCTACAAGTTTTAGTATGAAGTTTGCTTGTAGAATGCGGGTCCAGAGAAGAAACGAACTGGAGCATAAGTATTATAAGGTGCTGGGGCATTTGCATATGTAAATACTGGTGCTGATTCAGCTTTCAAAGATTTGTATGATGTAGAGTAGGAGACTGGTAAGGTTGAAGTTGCATAGGTCTTTACAGGCGCAGATGCATAAGAGTAGGCAAATGTTGATGGGGCAGGAGCGTAAGTTTTATAGGTTGTAGGAGCATAAGCAGAGTAGGAGTAGGTTGTTGGTGTAGAAATGTAGGTTTTTGCTGGTGCAGTTGCTACAGCGTAACTCGTTGGAATAGCAGGTGCTGAGTAGGTAATGGGAGCTGAATACGTTGCAGGAGCAGAGTAGGAGGCAGAGTAAGTAGTAGGAGCAGAGTAGGAGGCAGAGTAAGTAGTAGGAGCTGAGTAGGTGGCAGAGTAGGTAGAAGGAGCTGAGTAAGTATTTGTTGAGTAAGTCTCAGGAGCTGAATAGGTTGCAGCAAATGAGCCTTTGTTGTATGTGGCAGCAGCTGAATCTTTTGGTTCAACTCCTGGTTCATTGGTCTTGATGTCAGCACGGAATCCTTTAGCATCAGCGATGTAACTTACAATGCGAGATCTTCCGTCAGCCTGTTGAATGCCATAAGAACCAAATTTGTTTCCATAAGCATCCCCTGTTTCTTTACGGAAAGATCCACCAGAATAATGATCTTCATTATATCCGAAGTTGTAGTTTCCGAAATCCTGTGGGTTTAAATGTAAGATAGTTTGTTAAAAGATAATTTAAAATATAAACAAATAAAAATATAGAATTTTTAAAAGATATAATGCTATGTTATTTTAATTAATTTTGATTATGAGAATTAATATTTAGTTCTAATTAATCCAGTTGTATGACAAAAAAATCCAATTGTTTTCAAAATTATTTTGTCTTTTTTTTGTTTCCGAAAGTTAAGAATAATTTTACAGCTGAAAATAAAAAAAACCCCAATTAATTGAATTCTTTAAAAATATATTGTTTAAGCTCTCTGGTATACTTCTCCTTTTTGCGGAATGTTCATCATTACAAGATACCTGGTATCTTTTTAAAATGCACTGTATCCTGTAAATATTTTAAAGTACAACGTATCCTGCAAATATTCTAAAATGTAGCATATTCATAAGTTATTTTTAAACTGAAAGCACATGTATATTATCAATATTATATTTTTGTGCAAATTTATAAGAGTTAAATTTTCAAATAAATCTGACCTTATTTTGGAGGCATATTAAAACAAATACTTATATTGTTAAAAATAAACCAAACCCATAAGGAACTGAATAGACCAAAAAAATTACTTCTAAATTTTAGTTCAAATTTTTAATTTTATAATCTTGCTTTTATCATAAAGTACTGAACCTTCGCTTGAATAAAAATTTATTTTTTTATAATGAATTCTTTAAATAATTATATTAAACTTTTTTTAAAAAAAGTGCTTCGGTTTTATAATAAGCAACATGGAGTTTCTAAATACTTTGTACGTATTTTATGTCGTAAGAAATATTCAAAGGAGAGAATAGTTAAATGTAAAACAGTTAAGATGCGAACACTATACTCAGTGCAGATTTAAGTTAATTTTGGGCTCTGGGTACAGAAGATTTACAGGCCCCTTTCCACTGGTGGATCGAAATTTATAACCAGAAAATCTTTTTAAATCCACCTTATCTGAGCCCTTCCGGGTTCCTGGTTACCCTCCCCAATTATCCAATGGATAAACCGGTAATAACTATCCTCTTACTTTGGAAATTCCGAACTTCTTAATTTATACGATTGAGGAAGCGGTAGCTTTTGCATAGCAATTTATAAATGAAATTTTCTTCGTGATGTTTTTTAAAATAATAGTATAGTTAATTCTGTATTAAGATCCAATGGCCGAGTGGTAGCGTATTGCGTTTCTACACCACAGGCTCGAGGTTCTATCCTCGGGCTGGGCAAGGTCTACTCAGCCTTTCATCCCTCCTGCAGTGGGTTGTTAAAGGAGTACCAAGCTTGCTTTGGGACGTAAGCACTGGGGTCTTGTTTCAGACTGACCACCTGATCGAGACATTTGCTAATGAACCTCATCGTCCAATGGTCACGTACACTGAGATGGCCCTCATGGGCTGTTGCGCCACTGTGTTTGAGTTTATTTTTATGCTAATACATCTGAAATGTTTTTTACGAAATTTCTTCTTAGAAGATTAATTCCATGAAATATTAAAAAATTAAAATATGTATTTCAGTGAGGAATTTTTCATTAAACATTAAAATTACACTTACATCTCGAGAGCTATATTGCTTGCTTTTCCCTTCGTGTATTACAGCAGGGGCACTGTAAAGGGCCGTAGCATGGCTTAAAGCAAATAAAGCGCAGAAAACAAGAACCTGAAAGGAGAACAAACATAAAAAAATTGTCTATTTTCAAAATTCTGTCTTACAATTGAACCTTTTGAACTATTAGACATTGACTTTTTTAAAAAGTTGCAAGACATAGAAGCAAATGATTGATAAATCTCATAAAAGATAATTAGAATATTCAATGAGCTAGTATATAATACAAGACAATACAGTAGTATGTAATTTAAATCTGTCGTAAAAACCATATAGTATCAAAATGCAAGTATTAACGTATAATTATTTTTACTACTTTGCAAATTGTACTTTTTTACAAAAAATGCATTTATAAAACCTTTGTTAAATATGTGAAAGAAGAATTTAAAGCGAAAACTTTCTGACTGAATAATATTAATAAAAGTAATGAACTATATTATTACAGTTCTTGTTTTCAACGCTTCTTAAAGATCTTTCAAAATGATTTGTTTTTAAAATTGATAATAAATATAACGTCCTGATGCGTAAATCCAAGTTAATTTCTTTCAAAATACATAAAGAGTTGCACATCATGTTCCTGTAATTTTATATATGAGCAACGAGAAATATTCTTAAGGTATCCGACTACCCAAAAACCATGATTTTTTTCAAAAATTGACAAACTGTGTTATGACTTTATTTTATGGACCATTTTATTAACTTAATAACAATACCAAGTACTTTATTTTTCCTCCACTAGAACAAAAACTACAAGCATTTTAGTAAAAGCAAATGCCATAACTTTACACAAGATGTCAAACTTTAAAATGCGTTTTACTCGAAATGTATTTTTTTTTCCGAAAAACTCAAACGGGGACCGCGATTGCTCAAAAAGTTTTGAAAATAATTAGCTGAAATTTTTTTCTTATCTTCTGCATAACAGTAGAAGTGTTTTGATCTTCAGATCTATCAATAACTGTTTTATTTCAAAATTTGCAGTTCTTTATATGAATATAGCCGATGTTTTTTTAAGCAATTTCGTATAATGACTTAGATGAAGGGCTCTAGTTTTTGTAAAAATTAAAATATCTCTTATCGTGAAGGTCACTTCAAACAGGAATAACAAAGTAAAATATCAAAATTGAAAAATTGAGAATTTTTTCATAAAATCTTTGTACAGAGCGGGCCCCGTTTATGTAATTTTTCGTACATTTTTACTAGTTTTTTCCCATTTTAATAATAATAATTTTTTTTTCTTTCACTAATTTTAGGATTTTTTCCTTAAAATATACTAAATAAATATAAAAATCACAAAAAGATCTCCATATCTCCTTTTTTTTCAAAAAAAAAGTTGTCGCAAGTAGTAGTCGGATACCTTAAAAAGTTTTTTCTATTCGAAAGTAATTGTTCAAGCGTAGTTTACCTATTATAATTTTTATTAATATTACTTTGATGATACGATATTCCAAAACATCTTTTAAAGGCAAAATTTAAGATAGGGAATATTTCTATAGTTATCTTAATGATAAGATCGTCTTAATCATGTTTTGCAATAATATTGTATTAAGTATTTTTAGAGGAAACAAAAGTTTTCTATCATTCTTTTTTGGTAATGAATTTCAAGGAATTATTAAGTGTTTCTAACTTTAAACTGTAACTTGGAAAATTAAATTATGTTTTGTTTTCTAACTAATTTATTAATATTTGCTGTAAATATACAAAAAAAATGTTTCAGAAAAGTGTTTAAATTTTAAAAATCTGAATGATTAGCTCATAAGGAATTATTTTTACTTTAAAACTAGATTTTTATTTTACTCGCTAAGCGTTCCTTCAATTTATACCACAACCGTTTTGCTTGTATACTTAAATAATTATCACATATAAATTTAAAAGAAAAAAAGACAATATAGAAAAGGTCTTACCTGCATTGTCGTACAATCTCAGCTTCCAAAGTGAAGTGATGGTCCACAAAGATTTTTTGGCCAAATTTATACTCCCAAATATTGGTCATATTAGCTACAAGGTCTACCAGTTACCAGTAAGTAAAACTCTATCGAAAAAAAGTAATAATATCCTTTTTTAAAAAAAAAAGAAAAAAAAAGATAATTTTTTTTTAATATTTTTTATGAACGACAGAAGAGATCACATCTTTGTAACTCGAGGCAATTCTAGTAGACAAATACTTCTCGCCACTTTTCTTCATTATTGTCACACTAATAAATAAGCCTCGTTGCTTTTTTAATTGTAACAAAATTCATGTTTTGAACTAGTTTCTTAACGCTTATCTATTAACAAAGAATTAATTTAACCTTCAAAATATTATTTACACAGCTTGTGATGTGTCGCAATTTTGATGATACTTTTCTTTTTCTTTTATGTAGGACAAGGGGGTTGGATTCACTTATTACGATTCCTAACCCATCTTGTTCTAGAAAGCTTCTTCGTGTTCGATGTTTTTCAGTTAGGGGTGTTTGGAAACCTGTTTACCAATAATGATAGTTCTAGTCCAATGTCATCTTTCGATCGAAACTGAATTTTTTTTCTCTTTTATTTCAAAGAGTTTATTTTTTATTTTCACATTTTTTTTTCAATTCACATACTGCAGTAATCGAAGAATTTTAAGATATTTGTTTTTCGATATGATTTTTGATTTTTGTAATAAATAGTTTTAAAGGGAAAAAATTAAGAAAACTTTAAGTATATAACTGCAGTAAATAACTACTTAGTTCTTCCCAAAATAAGTTATTTTCCGAATTTTAAATTTTTCAAAAAATGATGTATAGTAGTTCAAAAAGGATTTATTCAGTAAACAAGTAATATAAAAATAAAAAATTTTAAGTCAATTCCTACGTAGATCACAACAAAGAAATTTTTTATTTTAGTTACTTTTTATCAAGTAATTACAATTCATATAAATATGTATATACATATACGACAAAATAACAATGTTAAGAGGCAAAATAGAAAGCGAATTTTTTTTTCCTTACAATTTTCCATTTTCTTTCTGTATATGGTGTTGGACTATTATTTTTGTTCGTTACTATTTATTTGCTTTCTATTTTTTTTTCTTTTCCAATTTATGATGCTGATGGTGGTCCATAATTTCTCATTCTATCCCTATCTTGTAATGCTTTATTTTTGCAAGGAACCATTACAATGAGTTTCAGGCAGTTCAGTTCTTCAATATAATAGTACATCTAATGATTTCACACGACTCAATGTGACATACGCTTAACCTGCAGCGAAAAGTTTTCATCCTAAATATATGCATACTGCAGAATCTACAGTGCTACTTTGTATTTCATATACTGTTGATGTCTATGATAGTATTACTGCTAACATTCTTCGTTCAGCAATACTATAGCTGCGTTTGATGGGGAATTGCACTGATATTGGTTTGATTCTGTGACCACTATTAATTAAGGTTTCCGACTACGTTCGGAACCGGGATTTTCTAAAGTGCATAAATGGATAATTTTCAGGATATTTAGTGTCACTTAGATTAGCATATATGCATAAAATTGTATTAAGGATATTTTGGCAAAAAATTTATTTTGATACAATATTTAGGCAAAAAGTTAACTTAGAATAATCGTTTCTCCAAATGTTCTCCTTTTGTGAAAAATGATTCTATTAGAATAATATTTTGCCTGTATTTAGCTCAGACCTCTGTTTAGAAGCTCAACTAGAATTTTTGAAATTTGTAACTTAGAAGTGGGTTTATTCATATTTTACAACAACAGAGGGAAGCAATTTTAAGCCAATAATTAACCAATAATTATTTCAATTGGTGGTAACTCTGAAAACAATGTGAATTTTTCAAAAATTCTCTTTGAGCCTCTGTAGAAAGGTTTGAGCTATATACAGGCAAAATACTATTATAATAGAACCCTTTTTAACTAAAGGAGGACATTTGGAAAAAAGATTATTCTAAGTTAATTTTTTGCCAAAATATATTTAAATAATTTTTTTTGTCAAAATGTCCTTAAAACAATTTTATGCATGTATTCTAATCTGAGTGACACTAAATATCATGAAAAATATCCATTTATGCGCTTTTTTAAAATCACGATTCTGAACGTAGTCGGATACCTGAATTAAATTTAATTAATGAATTAATATTTGAAAAATTTGTATTAACATCAAGTTTCATCTACTACAAGTTTAAAATAATGTATTGTGAAACATGAGTGAATGAATAAGAAAATTTTAAAACGATTGAAAATTTGAACAAGATACATAAATATATATATAAAAAAGTGTGAACTAATAGTAGGAATTGAAAAACAACTTTTTATTGAGACGACCTGCAGTAAGCAACTCAACATATTTTTTAAATTCCTTTCACCGATTTATTTTTGAAAATAAATATTCCTTTAAATTTAAATTGCATCATTGCAATAGAATAGTACTGCATAATAGTTGAGTGTTATTGATAACTAATTAAGTCTAATATTTTTTATACATTGGTACTTCATGTGGAATCAAGAGCACTATCATTTATTTATAAGTATAAAGGTTGCTTGGTTCTCAATTCAAACAGAAGTTCAGGATCTAATAGTTGTGGAGTTTTTACGATTTAAATCATACTTTGATATTACTCAATTCGAATAAAAGTAAATACTTTGTATTAGTCTTTATCTTTAAACAAATTATATAGATTAAATAGTTTGCATTATTTTAAGGAAGAATTACTGGTAACAAAACTTTCACTTAGAGTAATAAAGGAATAAGAAGTCTGAATAAATATTCCAAGATTTTTTTAATAAATAAGTATATTCATATGAAATTATTTGTGTTTATTATTAAGATTTCAATAAAATATTTCACTTATTTTTCTTACAACTTAAAATACGTGTATAATTTAACAAACATCTTTTATGCAAAAGTTTCATAAATTACAATGTATTTTTTGTAATTTTAACTATAATAATTTTATTTACATTTAATGATTTTATTTAAAAATAACTCAATGAATTTTAAAGGTAAAAATGCAATATACTTTGCTATTTATTAGATTTTTCAAACAGTTAAAATACATTTTTAATCCTATAAATTAAGCCTGGTCATTACAAAATAGTTTTATATGGTACTTTCTTTTTGTTGATGTCGTTAATGATGATAGGACGCAAATGGTATTAAAATGTAAATAAATGCACATAACTATATTTGACATTCTATAGTGACATATAAAAACACAAATATATAAAAAGGACCAAATAATTTTATTTAATTTTGTACGGGCATATTTGGCAACTTCAAAGGAACAATATACATGAGAACATCATGTAGACTAATCGTGACTAAGAAAAGTGACTTTTACAGATGATAAACTCCAGGAATGGTCAAACCAGCATGATTATAAAGACCATGATGAACTACAGAAGAAGACGCGTAACTAATAGCTGGACCAGCTGCATAAGTAGTAAAAGGAGCAGCTGCATAATGAGCCAAAGGTGCATGAACAGCGGCTATTGGAGCAGCAGCGTATGAGGTTACAGCGGTTGAAGGAACAGCTGGAATTGAAGCAGCATAAGTAGCAACAGCAGGTGCAGGTGCTACAACAAGAGCCTTATTGATGGTAGTTGCAGCTGGATCTTTGGGTTCGACTCCTGGTTCGTTAGTCTTGATGTCAGCACGGAAACCAGCGGCATCAGCGACGTAGTTGACCACACGAACACGACCGTCAGCATCGCGCAGACCGTAGGAGCCTACTTTGTTGCCTAAGGCATCTCCGGCTTCTTTGCGGAAGGTTCCTCCGGTCAAATGACCTTCATCGTATCCAAAATTGTAATTTCCAATATTCTGAAAATAGGATAATATCAACATCAACAATTCATTAGATGGGAAATGTTCCATGAGAATACTGAAAGTTACTTAAATCTTGATCACATTTGTCAAGAATTTAATTCAAACTAACAGCAGCGATAAATATAAGGAAATTAATCATAAAAAGAAAGGATTTGAAAAAGGTAATAAAATTGAAATGAAATAAAAAATAAAAGGAAATTTTTGAATGTATGTTTTAATAAAATATCGATGCACTTTAACTGCTTTTTATGCATATTCATTTGGGTTGAGAAAAAAAAGATTTAAAATTATAGTTCATTTTGTTAACACACTTGTTTTTGTTAACTTACTGCATATTTCTAAATACGTTATAAAAATGTATTTACATAATCAAAACAGAATTAACTCGCTTTTGCGCATAAAAATTTAACTTCATTAATATAAACATTTTATTGAAAAAATGTTATTGTATCCTTTTACGCTTTAAGGACAGCAGTTAACACCTTATATGAAATTTTTGGGGGGCGTTGAAGCATCATTTTTAGTTTCATTTTTCTAAAAGAAATATTTGTATATAATTTCACTTTATTTAATTTTTACAAGAGATCATTTTACTTAATAATATGGCTGAACACCTATGCAAAATTGTCTTATTTTTACTACAATCCTTATTAAAGAGTTTCTTTTTTTACATGATTCAAAATTAAAAAGACAGTTATTTTAAATACAACAACCTTCAGAACTATAACATTCTGTAAAAGTAGCTACTAGGGGATCAATCGTACTCCAAATTTAAGGGAATTATTAATGAATCAAGCAGTGTGTGATAAAAAATGTTGTACTTACATCCTGTGCTCTGTACTGAACACTTCCCCCAGTACTCAAGAGAGCTGGTGCGTTGAGAAGTACTGCAGCTTGACTGGCAGCAAAAAGAGCAAAGAAAACGAATACCTAAAAATGTACAAATTTTATTCATTAAAATATTTTTTTCTCATTGAAAGTACTTTTTAGTAACTAAGATATCAAGCAATATCTTCTTTTAAAGCATTTCGCATAATATTGATGTCTTTAATTTTAAATGTTGAGCTCTAATTCTTTGCATGTTACCTTTTATTCACTGATTTACACTTAAAATAATACTATTATTGAGTGATAACAAACTTGAAAGAATTCGTTTGTAATTCATTGAATAAAAGCTTTTGCTGTTCATTATATTATGGCATTGTATTTGAAGTATTTTAAAGGTTTTAACAGTTCTTGTATATTCATTCAGGTAAAACATTTCTATGATGTAGAAATATATACTTTGCTTTGTTATAAGCATTAGTTGCATTTATAATATTTCTATTTTGATTATCTTCAATGTGATATTTCACACACAAATCTCAATAATAATTGCTATAACTATAATACTTTAGTCTTATTGTTATCAGTATAGAAGATGTATAAAAGTTAGAATATTGATTTCATACTTAAAACAAATAGAAAATCAGAAGTTTTAGAAATGAAAATTTATGAACATTTGAAAGAATGATGCATTGAGATATGAAAATTGCAAAATTTATAATTAAAATTTAATTTGTGTTTCACACTCATATGTTTACTAATTAATTGATTAGTTATATCTAATTTATTCTCTTAAAACACAATTACGGACATAGTTTTCAAACTCATTTTGTTTTATAAGAATTCTAAGAAATATGGATACCTTTAGTTGTATTTTAAAAAGGAACTTCGTCTATTCTTTATTCTCATGTTTCTGCACTGCATTAATAAATCAGTTAATGTATTCTTCATTAAATATTCATTAAAAAACACATACATACTCTTTTACATGTAAAAAAAGAAGTAAAATATTTCAAATATGACTGAGAGTTTTTAAAATTGGGATTAATTTAAATCTTATTTTTAATATTTTGCTTGCCAGCAAACATAAATTTATAATTAACATCGAAACTTGCTCATATTTTTTAGAAATAATCTTATTTAAATAAAGCAAATCTCTGATACAAAATTTCTTTCCATCAAAATATGTAAAGCCTTTTTAGAAAATGCTAAACATCATTATTTTTCTAGTGTTTATCATTTAAACTAAATGAATATCTGAATAAAAATGTTTCTTTACTCTGACTCTTCACTAAATATTTATTATTACTATTCAAATTAATCAAAATCACTCAGAGAAAAAAATAACTTACCTGCATGTCTGTTGTGGGTTTATTCTCAGATAACTCAGAAGAAACTGATAATTTCAGAACATTTAGGATCGTACTTATATACTTTTCAAAATTTTGAACTGGTCAATGGACACAAGGCCTTCCTGTTCAATCAAATTCCTACAAAGAGAAAGTCCTCGGACATTTACGCATCCGAAGAACGCTTTCTTTTTTTCGTAGGGTGTGGTTATCCTTTAGGATTACTTATCCTTGAATGTCCTTTGTTTATTTATGCTTCTTTACTAAGGTCTTAATGTACATAAACGTCATTGTTTCTTTTGGAATCAAATTGGAGCATCATTGAAATGTAACATTCTGATGTAACTAACATAACATCATTTTCAATTCAATTAAATCTTTTCTTAAAAGCCTTGAAACTTGAAAAGTGCTCGAAGTATTAAATATCAATTTTTGTTTTTTCGCTCTAAGTTAGTCTGATACAATTCTGCTTTAAAAGAATTCCCTGCAGATTTCATTGCTTTATTAAAATGATTCTCATAGCGTTTAATTTACAAATTAGCTGTCTTTTTGAATTTAAGAGTAGTGTGACTTTTTTTTCTTTTACATATAATTACTCACACTGTTTTTTTATGAAACCACAAACATTTAAACATAAAGATTAATTTCTGATGGATCAAGATTAAAGATGAAATCAGCATATCCTAACGAGACTTAATCAGAAAAGGAAATGTACTTCAGACCAGCGTGAAGAATTTTCAAAACATTTGAAAATTTAATCTTGAAAATCTTGCTTATCAATCACACAATACACACACATTATAATAATAATATTTATAGTTATATTTAAAAATTAATGGTAATTGATATGCAAAATAAATGCAAATCTCTACGTATTATTATAATTCATTAATATATTATAGTTAAATAAAAATATTGCAGATTATATTGGAGTCTATTGCCATAAGAATCTGCAGCTTTATTGTGGAAAGTTCTTCCAGTAAGATGACCCTTGTTGTATCCGTAATTTTAATTACTCGAAAACCAAAGTGTGTAATACATAACGAAATTATTGAACATAAATTATTAAAAGTTATTTTTTGTGAATATCACATTATAAATCAACAAAATAGGGATTTGAAATAACATGCATTGTAAATTAATGTCAAAAATAAGAAACACGTATTACAAAAATAAATGTAAAAATATATGTTATGCAAAATTACATGCTGAAGAATTTGAAATAGCTAAAAGAGATTTGTTAGCATTTCTACGAGCAGAATATAAACTATGCTTATTTTATTTTGCAAAACGTTACAATAATTATCTCTTGAGTAAGGCACAATTATGTTATCTCATTCGTATACTCTACAAAAGCAGAGTTGAAAGATTTATTTCCTCCCATTTGAATAGAACACTATACACTTCGTTAGTTTTAGTTAATTATTCAACTTTTTCAGCTATTTACAATAATTATCATGAAAACTTAAAACAGAAACTGCTTATTAGCATTATTGCTGTTTTTTATTTTTATGCGTGAAGAAATGTCATGTTTAAAAGCTTTTACTTTTCGATTTGCATGCTTTTTTAAATTTGTTATTTATCTATTTGTGTATCTCTTATTCATTTAGTCTTAAAATATAGGAAACCCTCGAATAACAGAGCAACTAAATAATTCCTTCTTTTTCTATTGGGTGTAGTTTTTTGTAATCGCCAATCTTTGAATAATAAATTTATCTTTTTGTGGATAAATATTTAAAATGGTATCCTTATTTTTCTTTAGTTATTGTTAAATTAGAAAACTAGATTAAAATATTTATTCAAAAATTTTATTAAGAATACATAAATATTTTAAAGAGTTGTGATTTCTTAAATAATTCTAATTCTTCTATTTCTTAATAATTCTATTCTATTCACAGTGGCGTAGCTACTAATAGACTAGGCGCTGCCATGCACCGTGGCCCTCAGGCTCAGGGGTCCCTCAGACCTGATCCTCAAATAAGCCGAACTTGCGATAATTTCTCCCACATTTAAGATGTAAATATAAAAGATTGCAGCACAACTTTAAACATGAAAACTCAGCTGAAAGTAATTTCGAACTTGTAGGGAATTCTTTCCGTTGTTTAAATATTTTCGCAAACTTTACTTATTCTAAAGTTTATATTATTTTCAAGATTATTTTTATAAAGATTATTTATCAATTTAAAAATAATTTAAAAAATTTCAAGAGACGTTGCGGGTTAAGCTTGGCTTCTCATTTACTGCTAATAGAAATTGAAAATAAAGTCGACTCAAACCTGGATTTAATCGAAATTATTGAAACTTTTGCAAAAACTAAAGCTAGGCAAACATTGTAAACCAAATAGATAATTTGTTGTTAATAGGTAAGTCCAACCCTTCTTGTAACAAACCTTTTATTCTTTATCAACGTCGTTTTATATCCTGATACTTACGTTATTACTTGTAATCGTGTTCGTTATTGTTTAATTTTTCATTATCTATTACTTTACTTCTCGTCTTCCGGTCCCGGCAGTACCTTAACTCTTCACAGTTGTTCTGGAATAGGTCTGTCGTGGTGTCAAATCGAACCTGGGTCGTCATTAAAGCTCACACAAGAAAAACTCATACACATACATGTAGGTAGTACGTCGCTTTTCTTACCCTATGTTTTTCAGAGCAAGATGAAGAACTGATGTTAAAGTAACTTTATATAGAAATATTCATGTATATTTTATTATTTTACTTGATGAAACCAACCAAGACAGGACCCTTATTTATTTATTTTTTGCACCAGGGCTTTATAGGCATATTTACGCCACTGTTATAGCATTAAATATTTTCAAAGGACTCAAGCTGTAAAATATTCTCGTTTGCACAGAGATACCTTTTATACACTGCTGGACAATTGCTAAGGACGGATCACAAATTGCTATGTAGCATAACATTAAGCGAGATATGAGGTCTAGTAGGATAAAATATAGTTGCCACACTATTCAGAAATTAGAATAAAGAATATTTATTGTTCTGGAAAGTACAAAAGCTGTGAAACATCTGAAAGAAAAAAAATGTTCATTTGATCTGCGTACGGAGAAATGGAACAATGCATCTAAAAGTCAGCAGGCACCTTAAAGAAAGGTATCAGTACGGGATATGTCCACCGTGGAGTGTGATGCAACATTCCACACGTCGTACCATACTTTGCACAACATTATCCAGCAGCTGTTGAGGCAATTTATCCCATTCCTCTGTGAGTGCACGGATGATGGTGTTCTTGTTTGTCGGAGGATAGTTTCGACCAGGAACTTGCATCCACAAAGCATCCCACACATTTTCAATGGGGTTTAGATCTGGAGAACGCGCTGGCCATACGAGACGTTGAATGCCCTCGCTGTCTAGACAATCCTGAACAGAGAGTGTTCGATGACATGTTGCGTTGTCGTCCATAAAAACAAATTTATCACCGACAGCACCACGGAAAAGACGAACATGAGGAAGTAGAACTTCATCAATGTATCGTTGGCCCGTCATAGTCCCATTCGCAACCACATGTAGGCGCGTGCGGCCATTGATCATGATGCCGGCCCACACCATGATACTGCATGTCGGATATCGGTCCTTTTCCTAGATATTTTCTGGACGATAAGCAGTACCACTCTCGCGCCAGATCAGTTGGCGTCTACAATCCGATGACAGACTGAACCTACTCTCATCTGAGAATAGTACGCATGCCCAGTCCTGTTCAGTCCAATTGTGATGCTCACGACACCATTGCAAACGGGCAGTACGGTGCTGTCTGGTCAATGGGACACACACAACAGGTCTGTGTGCGTATAGTCCTCCTCCCCTCAAACGTCTGGCAACAGTTTTTCGGGAGATCTGCATTCCTGAGGCAGCAAGAAACTGATTTGCCACCTGCTGAGCTGTAGTGCGCCTGTTCCTTTTTGCTGATAGGACGATATATCTGTCTTCTGCAGGCGTCGTACTTCTAACACGACCTCCCCGTGCCGTCTACTACACATTCCAGTAGTTTTAAATGACTTCCACAGCCGTGAAACAACGCTGTGAGTGATGTCGAACTCCCTGGCAACGTCTGTTATTTTTAGCCCTTCTTCGATCTTTCCAATAATTCGGCCACGCATAAAATCATCTACGTGATGTCGGGAAGACATGCCAAAAATTTTAAGTTCGTCTATTAAATCTTTCCTGTAAAACTTTGGCTTGAAACAACAACTGTCCACACGTGTCAAAACCTTTAAAGCTCTTATGAACGCTATCACGTGATGAACAGACGTGGAACAAAAATTTGCTTACTCATACTTCTTACTAATATCCCGCACTTATTCTAATTTTCCACATTTTGCTTCCTTTCATTTTGTGGTTGCTATGGATGATAGTGTTATCCGTCCTTAGCAATTGTCCAGCAGCGTATAATCATGTCTTATTGTAAATTATTTTTATTCTATCTGAACCAAAAAATCAAAAAATATACACATATACTGAAAGATTGAATAAATTGAAACTTAAGCTCTCCAAAAAAAAACATTCACTTATTTAAATTTTGCAGGCAGTTGACTTAACTTGGCATCATCTAACGGGTACGACAAATTAGCTAATAAAAGTTAAGCTGGTAATATATTAGAGCATTCTAGAAGCTTCGTTTTAATAAGCTGAGGGCCTTTGTTTTGAAGGAGAATTCTGTCATCCGGCCTAAGCTTTCTGGTTCATACTTGTATTGTCACTGCTATCTTTATTTTTATGAATATATTTCTTACTCAAAAATGTGTGCCGTCTTCCATATTAGAAGCCTTAAACTGTCACTAATAAACGAGTGTGTAATCATCATGCTTTCCTGGATGCTTTTGGGTACGTCTACATCAAATAATCTACTTCGTTTCACACACACACATACAAATATGTGCGCGCGTATGCATGTGCGTGTGTGTGTCATCTGACCAAAAATATTCGGACACCATCCTGAAGAAATGGATAATACATAATTTAAGGCTTAACCGAAAGCTATTTAAGTGTTAGTAGTAGATGGTCAGGATATATTTATAAACATTTGTAAGAAAATTAATGAATCAAAGGAGCTCAGAAGGACTTTAATCTTAACATTTTAGTGGGATGCCACCTACATGGGAAATCAGAACGAGAAATTTCGGACATTCAGCAGTTGTCAAATTCCACTATGAGTGATGTAATTGTAAAGATGAAATGTCAAACCAGTAAAACTGCTGACAAACGAAATGTCTAGAATGATCAAATTAGTGAACACAGCAGTGGAAGTCAATAATAATAAATATTAAATAAATTTAACAAATCTATATGAACAAATACAGATGCATGGCTATCTAATTTGGGCTCGGATAATAAAACTCCAATGCCCAGATACGTTGATATTTCAGATTAACATTTTCATAGATGTATAACTTCAGGCTGCTTTCACCGAATGCACAAGAGTGCGAACACATTTTAAGACAGAAAAAATGCCTCAATTTGTATAAAAATTTGTGAAATTGTAACTCAAGCATTTGTTTATAATATAGTGTTTTTAAAATTTCAAAATATTTCATAAATAATTCATTTTTCCTTTTAACAGGTAAAGGGATAGCTCATTTAGCATTACGGCATAGGATAAAAAATGCAAAACACATTTTATAAAAGAAAAAAATATGTCAACTCGGATAAAAATGAGTAGTATGATAAAATAAGTGATTCTCAACATTATAGAGAGGCCGGAATATAATATTAATGTTTAAGTACTTTTATATCTGATAAAATATTCCGAATTTGGGTCCTATTCTTTAATATTAGCCGAAAACACTGCTATATTCCTCCCCGAAATCGATTTAATTAACTTTAAAATCATCTCCGATTTTCATACACATCGCAGTATATTTACAGAAAGAGATTCTCAAATCAAACAATTAATTAAACGAATCTCCCCTTAAAAATCAGTAGAAGGACCCAGAGAGATCTTTTGACAACTGGACTGTGAACAAGTGGAAAAAGTTTCTTTGCAATGATGTATATCTCTCTATACAATATGGGAGTCCAATGGATGCAAATGACTTAAATGGATACAAATGACTTAAGTGGATACCCGGCATGGACTTTAGTGGACGCATTGCACTGAATGTGAATTTTAGTCGTAGCAGTATCATGGTGTGTGGGTATTTTTCATGGCTTGGCTTGAGTTCATTAGTTTCTGGAGTTGGAAACATGAGCTCTGAAATGTATGGGGACATTCTGGAGACAATGCTGCTCTCCTAACTCAATGGCATTATTTCGGAGAAAGCCCATTTCTCTTTCAGAAGGATAACTGCTCCATGCCTACATCGAGACTTGTATAACAATGATTTGACGAAATAAGTATTCAAATCCTGCTCTGACCTTCTCAGAGTCCCATATAAATCTCAACGAATAATTTTAGCATGAATTAAATCCCAGATAACGCAGTCAGCCAAATCGACCATCCTCCCTACTAGCTCTCACTTTAGTTGTAAAAGACGTCTGAAAAATAATTCATATAATGTCTTATCAAAAAATAGTGGAAAGACGTGTGTAGACTGTCATTGATACAAAAGTGAACCTTCATCACATATATATTTATTTATGTATTATGAAAAAAATGTGTGTATATGTTTGTGTGAGTTTATATATGTGCTAACAATAATTATGTGTGTATAATTATTTTATTCGGCCTATTAGCATGAATGTAATGCATTTAATTGTTTCTAAATAAATGAAGTTGACGAGTATCACTGAAGTTAAGAAGTAGCTAATGTTTCTAGAAGATAAGGTTACCCAGTGTAAGTATACCAAATTTTACTAAAATTTACTACTTACCAATTTTTTGTAAATGCTTATATTATTGTCATTCTAAGTTTATTAAATAATTACATTATACATGTAAATCGTATTGTAATTAAACTCTATCAAGTCCATATGCAGTAGTTTTTTAATAAAATTGGCATACCTTTGCGCTGAATTACTGTATTAATTTATAAGGCTATTTTTTAGTTATTTGAAGAATTAAAATATTTCTAACGAAAATGCTACAAAGCTTATTCTTTACTACACGCATTAAACCAGTTCTATAAGATAATAAAATGTGTAGACCATGGGTCGGCAACCTATGGCAAGCGTGCCGCATGTGATACGTGGTAAATTCTCCATTGTACTCTTCACTACTGTAAAAATTTGTCAATTTCTGAATGGATGGAAGTGGATAAATTTAAAATGGACATTTGACAAACACTTCAGAATTATGGAAATTTAAGTAATTACGAAAAATCTCAAAAGGTAACTCTAAAGATAAAGTTACAGCTATTTTGTAAATTATTGAATGTCACTACACGAGAGATTGTTTGAAGAGAGAAAATTGTATGTACTTTGCTTTCCGCTTTGGGCTCTACACTTTTAAGGAAAAAAACTTTCCTCATATGAAAAATATTTTAAGTCCGCAAAGAGAAATCGTTTAACAACCGAATGCTCAGAATTGCCTCTAATTGAAAGTCACAAATTATACCCTTGATCTTGCGATGTAAAAGTAAAAAGTGATGCAAGTACTAGGTTCACATAAAATTTGCATTTATCATAATATTTAACTATAATGAAGTAAAGACTATGAAACTATTATTTTAATAAACATCTTTAAAAATATGTAATATATGAACAATTTATTTTTTAGAAAGTTTTTGTTGAAGAAATAGTTATATTTTATGCTGCTTATTTTTATAAGTAATATCTTTAAATGAGGCAAAATTAATACATAATAAAAAATTGTAATATATATTGTTAACGTCTTTCCTCTAACTCTGCATGCATTATAGTTGGAAATACACTGGTGTGCAAAAATTAAGGACGAAAAATTACCATATCAGCTGAACGAAGAGGCAGAGCGGACAGAAAGACCAATCAGGAGAATAAGTAAGGTGATGTACGGTAGCACATGCGCAGATATGCAGGTAGACGTAATGGGGGAGTGTCTGAGTAGTATAAAGCATGTTGTCGGTGTAAGATCAGTATTTCTGGCAAAGAGATTGCACGCAGCAGTTAAAATCACACCGAGTTGCTGCCTCAGCGAGAAATGGCGAATAATCAATCTGTTAGACGACATCTGGATGCTTTTACCCGAGGTCGAATCATTGGGAAGTTGGAGGAAGGCCGCAGTGTGACAAGTGTGGCTGCAGAGTTCGGAATTGTTCACAGCATCGTTTCACGACTTTAGAGACAATTTCAAACTACAGGAACAACTATGTGGGGGTTCAGTAGTGGTCGTCCACGAGGAACCACACCCGCAGATGACCGGTACATTGTCTTACAGGCCAGAAGAAACAGGCGGCAGACAGCGGGAAAAATCGCTAGACACACGACACAGGCGACTGGACGACCGATATCGCGTTTTACCGTGGCCAGAAGACTGCACGGTGGTGGTCTGTTTGCACGACGCCCTGTACGGTTTGTACCTTTAACGCCTGCCCATCGGAGAAGGCGTTCTCTGTGGTGCCAGGAGCACCGGAATTGGAGAGACAATGAATGGGGACGAGTACTCTTTACAGATGAGAGCAGATTCAGTTTGAGTAGCGATTCTCATCGCATACTCATCTGGAGAGAGCGGGGAAGCCGCACTCATCCCTCGAACATCATTGAAAGGGACAGGTATGGAGGTCGCGGTGTTCTCGTTTGGGGAGGCATCGTGCTTGGTAGTCGTACAGACCTTCACATCTTCGACGCAGGTTCAGTCAACGGGACTCGTTATTGTAACGAGATTCTTCTTCCATATGTGTTTCTTTTTGTGGCGCTATGGGTCTGCTGTTCCTTTTCATGGACGACAATGCACCATGTCATCGCACAGTAGCTGCCGAACAGCTCTTAGAGAGTGAGGATATTGAACGTATGGATTGGCCGGCACGATCTCCGGATCTCAATCCCATCGAGCATGTATGGGATTTTTTAGGCAGACGCTTGGCTGCTCGTACCTTACCACCAGTAACGATTCTGGAGCTTCGATTGGCGCTGCAAGACGAATGGGCAGCAATGCCTCAACAACTCATTGACACCCTCATTCTCAGCATGGGCAGACGCTGTGAAACCTGCCTAGCAGTCAGGGGAGATCATATCCCCTACTAAAGACCGGATGTTTCTTGCTGGTCACCCATCACAGGGATGTTTCGGCCTTCAGTCGCATTGCGCTCCATTCTACTTTTTCGATCAAGCTTCTTTTTATCCCTCTGATTTCTCTTTCAGTAAGTGTTGCTTACATTACACATGTCCTTACGTATTGGGAATCTTACGGTATTAAATGTGTTGATTTGGAAAGCTTTTGTACAAAGTTATATTGAAAAAACCGTCTGATCCTTAATTTTTGCACACTAGTGTATATTGTTTAGTTATATATTATAGTTTGAAACATATTGTTTCAAAAATGTCCTACTGTCCTAATTCATATTAGTAGATTGGCTTTGCACGCCATAGCTAAGAGGTTGCCGACCCTTGGGATAGACATTATTCTTTAATTAATTTTTTATTTGAAGATGAAGATTATAAATTTGAGATTATGGTTTAAGCTTAAATTTATATTTCATCTATTACAAATCTTCGTTTGGTTTTACTACATGTTACAATAAATTTTAAAAAAGGTTGCAGTTCTTTATAAATAAAAAAGGAATTCTGAGAAAAGTAACTATATATGTAGAATGAATTCTCCTTCAAAAATTTGAGTTATTTAATGCGCGAAGTATTATTTAAATGAATTTTTTTCCCTTTTAGTGCAAAATTGAACTTGGAAAGTGAAAATATTGTAACAGGTGTTTTACTCGTTGAATACTTTCATCAAATCCAATAAAAAGAAAGAATATCGTCTAAGTCTAATGTTGTGATATACCGTAAATAATTTATAGAAAATTTTAGTGCATACCTAGACATAACAGCCTAGTTTATTAGTTGTAATGTTTATCCCTTTATTTTTTATGGGAAATGCCACTGAAACTTTGGGGTTATTTCTTACTGAAGGGAATTTTAACTACAAATTTCCGTAATTGTTTTGTAAAAGAAAATTTTTTTTTAACTAGCACAATATATATATTTAAACATAGACGAGAAATGGAGATTATATACTTGTCACAGACAAGTGAATATCAGTTCGAAAAAGAACATAATTAAAAATATCTAGACTTATGTTAGTAATAATACTGAAGTTTTCTGAAGTCTGAAGATGTATTATCGATTGAATACGGAATATATCAGTTGGAATTAGCTGACAAAACAATACTTTATGAGAATAAGTACTTAAGATAAGTATGTGTACAGAGAGAAAAAAATCGAAGAGAAAAAAATGAATAGAGAAAAATGAATAGTGAAAAAAAATATTTAATGAAAGAGAAAAAGATGTACATTGGTATAGATGTGGAAACTGATGAAAGGCTTTTTTCGAAGTGGAAAAATCCAGTTTGTAGATTGCTGTCAAGATATTACACGAATTTTGATTAGAAAGAAATGAAGCAAAATGTCGAAAAAGAGTTTCCCATTTTTTTCCTGGTTCTTGGATAGTATATTGTTGCGTAAATCCAGGGTTTGAGGATTTTATGCAAATCAGTTGCCAAAGAACAAGGCAATTCTTTAAGAGCGATGAGAATTTATTGTCGAAAATCCAATCCTTGAAATACAGGATTCTGCGGCAATATTCGCAGAATAAATCTCAGAAGGTCTTCACACCTTCAACAACACTCAAACACAATTATCGGTGTCTAAAATACACGTATATAAAAGACTGTTCACAAGCAATTGCTCGCTCGCTCCATAGCCGAAGCAATCACAAAAGCAATACTAAGTGATCGCTAGTCAAAACCAGACTGACTGATTCTCGGCTCATCTTTCTATTTATATCCACCGAGGATAATTCCAGAAAGACCCGCTTGCGGCATAGGTTTTGAAATTAGAGTATTTCTCTACTAATTTCTAGAAGAATCCAGAGAGTCCCGAACTCGGCAAAAATGGTCACCAACTTGGTCACCAAAAATGACGCCAACTTGACTCTATCGCCAAGTTCCCATTGAATCACCATTATAACGTAAGGGGGACGGCGTTGTTTGTGTGTATTACAATTTTAACGTAAATTAAATCTAATTTAGAGTAAGATAAAGGCATTACACATCCGAATACAAATTATTTACACTGTTTTACACAAAATTCGTAACAATATTGGTTGATTGATTGAATATTAACGTCGCAATGTTCAGCTACACAAGGGCTTTTGGCGACGGACCACGTAATTTTGAACCATAGTCAAGTGAAGTGGACGACACCTGAGCTGGCACCCCCTCTCCTAACTACCACACCACACCAACGGGAGGACGTTTCAGCTCTCGGCAGATTTAACGTGCATCGCTGCCCTACACGGAGAGTCTTTAGTGGTACTGGGCTCGAACCCGTGACAAAGCAAGCCACGGTCCGATATCTATACCACTCGGCTACCGCGGCCACTTCGTAACAATATGAAAACACATTAACAAAGCTGGTTCCGAATATTTTGAAGACAATCACTAGTTTTCATTGACTCTTGTACTGGTGCACATACTCCGATCATTGAAAGTTTATTGGGTTCAACAAAATCATTTATATTCATATTTATGCGAATTTGCATGGCATCAAATTCAGAAAGAAGAATTACTTGTCGCAATTTTGAATGACATTAAGAAGTTTAGGCCACCTAAATAATGTAAGTGCTATATGCTTCGTTTACTAAAAACATTCTATATTAAAATAATGTAACGTGCAACGAAATGAGTTATTATTAATTATGCAGAGTTTAGTTATTTATGCAAATAAACTTTGCCACAAATTCTTTAAAATGTTCGATAGTTCATTGGTTGTTGTGCTGAAACACAAACACCAAAAATTCATTGCATCATTAGATAATTTTCAATGCCCTATTATTAAAGAACTGAAGTTTTGATATTTTCTCACAATTGTAAAAAAATTAACAGTAATATTTCAAGTTTTTATTCTTTAAACAGAGTTAATTAAGCGAAAAAAATATTAATTTTAATAAATATATACTTATATATTTTACGTACCTTTTTAAATGCTTATTTTAATTTAAACATAAATTATATTTAAACGAATTTAAAAATAAACCCTGGTTATCATGGCATATTATCTCTTTATCACAGATTATTACGCTTTTCAATTTTCACAACTTTCCTTCATCTTAGTTTTCGAATGAAGAAACAAATAAATTATAAATGATATTTTTATAAATGCTTCATGAAAACTTCTGAGTATTAATCATGGAATTATAATGCCCATTTGTGTACATTTCCAACAAAATGTATATTATTAATTTAAGGAACATGTTCACAGATGCTCACAATATTCACATATTTAATTTTATAAAGCTGTTCAGCTAAATCTCATTTAAAGTCTTAATAGGTATAGTTTAATATTGCTTAGTATTGTCTTAAATTAATGTGAAACTGAAGATAAGCATATTTTACATTTATCTGAGTTTCATGTTTTACTACTTTGCTATATTCGAACATGTTTGAATTAAATACACGATGAAGTGTATTTTTCATTGTTTCTTAATGATTTAATCCTACATAAATATCTTTTCTTAAATTTAAAGCGGGATTGAGGAAAAATAATGCTAAATATAATTAAATGTTTGGTAAATAACACGTATTATAGTGATTGTAAAAAACTAAATGGTGTGATATTTTTGAGGTTTATTGATTTAGAGTGACTACTTCTTTTTGTTCAATTCTCACAGTCTTGGTTATTACAATTTAGTTTCAAGAACTTTTTCCTCTTCTCGTAATAAGCACAAAAGGCCTTTCAAGTTGTATAATACTTACTATCGTTAGCGGAAATAAATTATTTCTCAGAAACTGGCAATTTAATGTTTAATTAACACAAAATTTAAATTAAGAAAATTAAGTTATTTTCAATATGATTTGTCAATACTTTAGATGCAAAACAAAATGTTTGCGTATTTAAAATATAAAATACAGATTCTAAGAAATAAAGGAAAATGTTTACGAGATTTAAAAATTTTGAATCTCGTTTTCATTACAGGATGAAAATATCTTCAAATTATAAGTAACTGAAACTAGAATAAAAAAATAACGATGACAACATTGCTTTTAATTTAAAATATTTGCAAATTTTTATTCATTTTTTTTACAAATATATTTTGGCAACTGACAGGAACAAGGTGTAAAACAGCATCACATAATTTAAAAACTGACTAATTAGACCGAATTTTTACAAGTGATATCTGTATACTCCAGGGATAGCCAGAGCAGCGTGATTATAAAGGTTATGGTGGACAACAGATGGAGCAGCGTAGGTAAGAGCAGGAGCACCAGCATAAGCAGCAAAAGGAGCAGCTGCATAATGAGCAAGAGGGGCAGGAACGGCGGCTACAGGAGCAGCATAGGCGGTCACAGCAGGTGCTGGAGCTACAACGAGAGCCTTATTTATGGTGGCTGAAGCTGGGTCCTTGGGTTCGACTCCTGGTTCGTTAGTCTTGATGTCAGCTCGGAATCCAGCGGCATCGGCGACGTAGTTGACCACTCGCATACGACCGTCAGCATCGCGTAGACCGTAGGAGCCTACTTTGTTTCCAAAGGCATCTCCAGCTTCTTTGCGGAAGGTTCCTCCAGTCAAATGGCCTTCATTGTATCCGAAGTTGTAATTACCGATGCTCTAAAATTGAATGAATATTGTGTAAATATCAAGTCCCATATAGACACACACACACAAAAATCTTTAACATGGAAGATTTTATTTGATTCACAAAGTCTGGCTTATTTAATATAATCTGTTTTCATTGAACTAATCCGAAGTAACATAAAAAAGGACTTTCTTACAATTTATAAAGTCTGTAATAATTATACAAAATATTGGTATAATTTTGGAACATCAACAATAAGAATCAGATTAGTTTACCTTACATACAGTTCTATAAGTTCATACTATAAATCATAATACCATTCCTCATATTATATTAATTAAATTTCGTTTAAAAACAAATTATTTCTTAATATTATATTTAGTTCTAAGCACACAATCTTTTATCGAACTTTTTTATAGCATTGTGTCTTACAATTATTCAAAATATAATAAAATTTAACAAAGTAACTTACATCCTGAGCTCTGTACTGTGTGCTGCCACCAGTGCTCAAGAGAGCTGGAGCATTAAGAAGAACTGTAGCTTGGCTAGCAGCGAAAAGAGCAAATAAGATGAGGGCCTGAAAATGAATCAATACGATTAGTTCTACTTGAAAAAAGTTTGATTCAAATATTTAAACCATTTTGAACGTATTAATTATATTAATTTTCATTAAAAGCACATAATGCATTTTAATATTTCCTCTAAATAAATAAATATTTCACAAGATGCTTTTTTGTTATAATGATATTGTAAATTATTTCTATTTTTGAATAATAATTGCTTGAGTAAATTTGTTTTTATGTAGATGCAATGTGTTAAGAAATTTTTGCATAATGCATTGATGGAAAAAAATACTTTTTAGTAGTGGTTTTAGATATATAATTAAATTAGCTTTATTAATCCAGATTACGATGAATTGAATTTGTGTTTAAAAATTACCTTTTTATTCGTTGTGCCGTAAAAGAATTACTTAAAATGATTAACTCACATTTTTGAAAAATTATATTTATTCAAATGGTAGTCACATATAATTAAATCGTAATTTATGTTCAATATTATTGTTTGTTTTTAAATCTATTGTGTTTAACACAATATCGAGATATTCCAACTGCTTATTAAACATTTTACAAAAATGCGTATTTTAAAATATTCGATATTACTTTCATTTTCATAAGTTTATATGGAATCAGAGTATGCTTTTAAAAAAAATTTGATAATTACATTTTTCATTCAATCTATTTTAATAATTAAGTCGAGATCTCATAACATAATTCTATTTTAATAATTTTAGATCCGAATATTTTTATTGACATGAAAGAAAAATACATTTTAATTGCATACAAATTTTTATTAAATATTCAATATTACTCATAAATACTTGAAAAAATTTTACGTTACAGACAAAATTTGATTTTTGAAAAAAAAATTTTAATGAGCAGATATAATAACCATTTCTATGAAAATAATTTACTTTACCACTCTAGTATTTTCTTCTAAAGTTAGTTTTATTTTTCATTGATTTTTTTCACTATATTTATTGATATAGTAACAAGTAGGAACCTTTTATATTTTCAGATCTAAGCAAAATTCTGGACGTCAATAATTTATTAAAAATATGTTATCCATAAATAAAATGAGTAAATATATATTTATTGAATATTAATGCAGATCAAATTACTTAAAGTTTGAATGAAGGTAAATAAAAATAATTCTTACCTGCATGTTTATTGTTGAGTTATTACCAGAGGGAACTGATGATTTAAGAAGATTTAGGATCGTACTTATATACTTTTCGAAATTTCTAACTGGTCAATGTACACAAGGTCTTCTACTTCAATCAAATTCCCACAAAAGGGGAAAATCCTCGGACATTTACACCTCTAAAGAACGCTTTTTTTCTTTCTTGGGTGTGGTCTACAATTTAGGATTACTTATCCTTGAGCATCCCTTTTTTAATTTATTTTTTAGATTAAACGCCTTGAGTGCGTTAGCGTCATTGTTTGTTTCGAAATCAAACTGGAGCATCATTCAGTAATTATGACATGACTTAAGTAATATTTCTGAAAAACACATATTTTTAAACCTGGTTGTATATGACAAGAAAATGCAGTTTTAATTTTCCTAATTTACTTCTATGCAATGATTTTTTTGGAAATTCTGTTGAAATATATAATTTTGAAACACATTTGAATCATCACAACTGGCATTTTTATTTTTAAAAATTATTTAATGTTTAATGTACAATTTTTGTTTGTACGAATTTCAATATTTATTCTTTTCAACTTTGAAAACTGTTCATGTTAGGTATTGAGTTTTTGAAAATTTCCGAATGCAGATATCACTTACAGATAAACATCAAAAAAAGTATTTAAATATCATCTTAGTAAATACTAATGATTTTATACGTTTCTGTATCATATGCCATATTAATTTTTGGTTAATCAATAGAAAACTGCTTAGAAATACGTTTTAGGTTCATGTATGAAATAAATTGTAGATCAATTTGAAATTACTCTATCATTTCAGAAATTATTGATAAATGTAGTGAATGTAATATATATTCAAACATAATAAAAATAATTTTTAATATTTTACTTTGTATGTAGAGAAACACAAGTTTTATTGTAAGCTCTTAGAACACAACAAACATGTTGAAATACTTACTTTATTTAAATAGCTAATATAATGAAAAGGTTTTTTTATTACAATATATAAATCTTCGAACTCATTTTAATATCTTTTTCCCTTCTTCAAAATAATGCATAGTCAACATAAAACTTAATTTACCTTTTAATCGGCAAAAAATTTTAGTAATATAAAATTTTATTCAAAAATATTACATTTTACATAATATTTTTTATATTTAAGACCAATATGTAAAATTAAAAGCTTTTATCAGTTACGTTATCATTATAAAATTTAAAATGTGACTATTTAAATATTCTATTAGATGTTGTATTGTGTGTATCACATAATCATAACATTAATTTTTGATGAATACAGTTTGGGTTGAATTTACTTTTTCGTATTTGCTTTTACCCCAGAAACTTTAAATGAAATAGAATTTAAATAAAATAAGTTTTCATGAATTATATATTCAACACAAAACAATTTACATTATATTTTTACTACATAAGAAGTATTTATATATTTTCATACATTTCTTTGTCACTTACCTGTTTTCTAAATATGTTTGAACATGCAATTTTTCAATAATCATAAGCTAGAAATAATAAATTGATTTTTATAAATTATAAATTATTCATAATTCCGTTATTACAATTCAAAATAACAGTGAGAGGTTTTTATTTTGCTGAACATATATAAATTCTATTTTAGATAACTGAAAATACATTCAGACGGTATGTATATGTAAATAGCATAACTTTAAAAGAAAGTCTAAGTGTGGAACAACAAATCTTGCTATTATTTTGAATATTAAAAAACAAGAAAAGTTTCATTTTTTATAGTAATTATACATTCTTGATATAAATGTTGAAATAACTCATTGAATTGCTTATTTAAATAGCCGAATTTCTCTTTTTATTAAGTAAGATCAATATCCAAAACTATTGTGGAAAATAAACCTAACTCTAGAGACTATAAGGAATGTATTGATCAAGGTTAAACTGGATAGTAAATTTCCGACATTTATAGGTTACAGAATTAACCGTGATGGATTTAAGTGGAAATAATTATAAAAACGAACACTCAAATAAGGAAAATCTGCAATGTGAAGGGTGTTCTATGAGCCTGAGATTCGTAGCTGACAGTAACACATTATTTATATTACTGCATTTGTTTCAAGTTTAATTATAAAAAATTTCTTACGTATAGTTATAAACAGCAGTTCCTTGACAAAGAGCTACTAATGAGGAAATGATTAGCACCTGTAAGAAAAACAGAAAATTTATGTTGCATTTTATATGTGTGTGTGTGTGTTACCACAGTTTACTAAACAAATGATTATTTTGAAATTAAACACTTAGTTTCGTAACTATTCAAATGAAATTCTTATAAAATTGTGTTAAAATGTTCTTAAATGCTCAAAATATGAAATAAAATATGTTTATATAATTTTTACTTTTCCATCAAGACACATTTTTTAGAATTATTTTTATTGTAATTTAGAAAAGAATCATATTTTTCTTTCAAATCACTATTTCGTTTCGTACGTAAAATTTATAATCAGTTTTATATGCTTGTAGATATTGAAAATTCATTAAATTCAAAGTCAGATAATAACTTAAGCTATTCATTATTAGTAGTTTTAAGTCTCCACTTGCATAAATAACAATATGGGAATCAAATAAAGACATGTCAAATTCGAGTGTTGCACAAATTTCGATTTAAAAAAATATTTCGTCAACATAAAAAAAACACGGACTTCAGATTTGAATATTTTAGATTATACATATGAATGTTTCATTACTTGCAATGTGTTTGATCCTTTTCAAGTACATAAAGAAATTTTTTATATTTATATCCATCTATGATAGAATTATATAAAAACAACTAATTAGTTAATACAACTAATTAAACTTGTAGAGAATTCTTCAATGTTCTATGTATCTTCTATGTTAATATTCAATGAATATAAATATGTAATAAATATTAAATATTTTAGAGTGATAAATTCAAAGTTGTATTAAACACATTTGTTTTTCTTAAAATTTTCTTAAATATTTTATTTATGATTTTATAATTTCACTAGTAAATGTATCTTTATATTATTTAACTTAATTTAAATGAAGCTAAAAACAAAAAGCTTGAACATACAAACAAAATTTACACAAATTCTTTGATGAAATGATATTTTTTCATAAAATAATTTATTTTATTGTCCATACGGGAAAGAGAATAATAATAAAAAAAAAATATTTCAAGCTTTATTTAAGAACTCAAAAGGAATTAGCAATGTAGTATTACTTAACCCTTTACCGTGTTATTTCTTTCTAGAGATGGTACATTTAAATATTTTTGGAGACGAAATTTATTTAAAAATAGGAATTTATTTAGCTTATACTGGATGCAATTATTTTGTTTTATAAAACCCCTTTGTTGAGTGTGAATATTTTTACCGCAATTGGAGTAGACAATTTTTAGACAATTGAAAGGCGTTTATGTATCCTTTGTGTCATTTTACCTCTCCTCTCATGAAAAGTTTCTAAAATACACTTTTTAAATATTACAATCTTCAAAAGGAATAGTAAATTAGAAATATTTTATATTCCTAGAACATGGTGATGAAATTAAAAAGTTATACGCATTATTTCTCATGAAATTTATGAAAACAGAGATCAGGGCACAATAAACACAAATTTATGAATTATTTTGCAAATGAAGATGACTGGTAAAGAAAATAGATTGATGAATTTGGTGGTAAGTATACTTAATATGGCCTGGTAAAGGGTTAAAACACACATTGATAAATAAAATATTTCTATAAAAATATTCATATATATAAATATTTGAAGGAATATTTCTTTTATATTTATGTATCATTTAAATGAGTGATAAAACAAGACCATTAAAAAATTGCTTCAGACGTATTTTTAATTTATATTTTATAAAATAACAGAATAAAATAATTTCATTTCAAAGATTGCGAAATTAAAAGTATCCTTGCAATATTTAATGCTTAATTGATAAATAAAATAAAGATGTAACTTCAAAAAGCTAAAAAATATTTTTAAGAAGTTTGTTTGAAATAAGCTACCACATGTATTTTTTTTTAAATCTTCGTATACCTTTAAACTATTAATCAATTACGGATGTTATTATTTTTTAAATAATTAAATAATTTCCAATAATTGCATCAGTACTTATTTAGGATATGTCTTATTACTATTTTCGATGGCAAAATTGTATCGATAATCTCTTAATAAAACCTGTGGCTTTTCAGTATTTGATTCAAGGATATTTCCTAACTACGAATATCACAAATACCATCAGCTTAGCAATTCCTCTCAAATTTAAAAGGAAATTAGAATAATTGTAGTCAATACTGAATGATATGATAAAAAGTCAATGACTTGTAAATCAACTTGATCTATAAGTCAATTGGAAAGGCGGTGTACAGATTGCACCAACTCATCTTGAAAATGATGTACAGCAACAAGTGCTACACCCATTTTTACAAATGCATAGGATATAATCTCTTGCTTGAATCGAAACAAGTGTTCGGCTTAAATTCGAACTATATTAGTCCATCCGACCACGCCATGCTTAATACCCTTAGGGATGCTATTAAATCGATCATGTATGTGTGTATGTATGGAAAGAGTTTTTATTTGTGGGGGAGGAAGAGGTAGATTTCTTACACTTGAGAGAGTGGGATTGAATGGCAGTACTAATGAATTGCTAATCATAATGATTAATCTTGACTTTTTTTAAAAAATGCCGCTTCATAAAAACACTTTCGTCAATACGATGTAAAGGACCATGAACTTTCCCTTCTTAGTCCGGGCGTTGTTTTTAAAGTTTTGATCTTCAAGCATCTGAAATAAATATGACAGCATAAACTCTTAAGTATCATTATTTTAAAAAATATTTATTAGGAATCTTATGTTAAATTCATCAAATTAAATATTTTTATTAAAAAAATATATGAAGTTCAATCTGATGATGTTTAAAGATAGTTTGTTATTAGGCATTACAGTAGAAAATAAAGTAAAATGTGTTTATGGCAAAAATACACTAAAATTATGTTTCGAAAAATATTCTCAAAAGTAAACGTTTAAATAATATATTTCTAAAATTTCTTCAGAATTTATTTTATGGCGAACATTTTTCATTTTATTCAAAGGACTTATAACACGATGAAGTCATTTTTAAGGGGAAAGTTTGATTAACAAAGGTTTTATAAATAATTATTTATCATTAATAACTTTTATTCGAATTGGATTATTTTTAGCCAACCAATTTCTCTTTTATGTTAAACTAATCAGTAATTTTTAATAGCTATTAGTTTATTTAAAAAAAATTATGATTAAGAAATTTTTTATTGCGCAAAATGTGCTCTTCGCGCGTAATTGAAATAGCTGAATAGTTATTGGCGTGAACTTCATTACATACGATATTCATGTCGAATCTTGCGTTAAAATCCTGATTCCAAAAGATATTGTGAGAATTAATAATAGCTGCTTCAAGTTTAACACATCACTCGATAAGTCATGGGCCTGGCATATAGATGGTGCTACCATCTAACTTTCCTAAGACTAATCTAGTAGTACTAATTTTCAAACAATACGTGTTCAAAATTTCGTGATAATATCTTGTTGAGTTTAAAAGTTACAGTGGTTTTAGTGAAGTAACTTTTGTTTGCTTAGAAACCATGGATGAAAAGGAATTTCGTATATTAATTAAACATTGCTTTTTGATACGGAAAAACACTGTTCAAGCAAAACAGTGGCTTGATAACTGTTATCCAGACTGTGCTCCATCGCCAATAACGGTTAAGAGGTGGTATGCAGACCTAAACGTGGTCGCACATACACAAACGACGCTGGACGCTCAGGTCACCCTAATTCTGCAGTTGTTGAAGTAAACACCAAAAAAGTGAATAAAATCGTTTTAGTGATCGTAAATTGAAGTTACGTACGATAGCAGAGGATTTAAGTGTATTCAGTATTTTGCGTGATCGTTTGTCAATGAGAAAGCTGTGTTCAAATAGGGTGCCGCGTTTGCTCACTGTCGATCAAAAGCAACAACGCATCGATGATTCATAGTGTTGTTTGCAGCTGTTTAAGCAAAATAAACAGGGTATTTTACGTAGATATGTAACAATAGAGGAAATATGAATCCAATACTATATGTCTGAATCAAAAATATAGTCAGCTGAGTGGACAGCAGCTTGTGAAAGCCGTCGAAAACGACCAAAAAGTCAAACGTCAGCTGGCAAGAATATGGCCTCCTTTTCTTTAATTTAGAAAATTGACTTCTTTGAGAAAGTCAAAACCATTAGTAGTGAATATTACATGTCGTTATTGGATCAACTGAATGAAAAAATAAAGAAAAAACATTCTGAAATGCAAAAGAAAAAGTGCTGTTTCACCAAGAGTGCCACAAATCCATGAAAACGATGATCAAGTTGAACGAATTGTGCTTCGAATTACTTCCCCACCCACCGTACAGTCCAGATCTGGCCCCACTGACTACTGGCTGTTTTCAAATCTTAAGGACCTTAAGGCTATTTTCAGACCTCTAGGGGAAGAGACTTGGCTGAAATGAAGAAATGATTGCCGAAGTTGAAGACTATATTGAGAGCAAAGACAAATCGTTCTACGAAAAAAGTATTAAAAATAGAAGATCACTGGGCTGAATGTATCACTCTAGAAGGAGAGTATCTGGATAAATAAAGTTAAATTTTGCCCAAAAGTTGTTGTTTTATTAGTTAGGTCCGGGACATATTCAGTGATGTGTTAGCTTAGATGAGTTTAAAACTCTTTAATCACAATAAATTAAATTTAAGATAGTGAAGCATTTACAAATTACATTTTTAACAAACGATCGTGTTTGAAAACTTTAAAATATGCCAGAGGTTCGTATATAATGCTCTATGTAAATATTATTTTAAGCTAGCCAACTGAACAAATGAAGTATTGAACAAATTCCGACATCAGTAGTTTTTAAATGTTAAGGAACTTAATTAATATCATAAGTAAATTCACGTAAATTCAATCTTATACTGAAAAAGAGAGAGAGAAAGCTTAGATTTTTAGTAATGAAATAAAGTGTAATGATGTCTCATTCCCATTATTGAATAACAGAGCCTGACACAATATTAAAAATAATTTTCAATTGCACTGCTTGATAGGACAAAATGATTTTGTTTTATAACTGTTTTCGCTAAGCAGTTCCATAAATATTTTTTTTCTGATTTCGATTTCAAGTAAAATCTTGAGATGGTTTTATTTGCAGTCTTATTCAGATTTAAAATGTTACACTAAAAGTTTACGATTATTTGTACCCTCTCTTAATCTGTGTTAAAAACAAAGATAAAAAAATTTCTGAAAGTGTTATATAACATATTAAATTCGTCTTTTTTGTTACAAACAGTGATTTTCGGTATGTATTGAAACAACTTAAATATCACTATGTTAAATGGGATGTCTTTATGTTAAATACAATGAATTAAAAATTATTAATAAGTTTAACAATTTTAGGAATATTCTTAATGTAGGGTGCTTTCATTCTCTGTATTGACAAATGCTAATTTTAATAAAGAATAAAAGACATACTTTACAATTAGATTTTTCTCTACATTATGTGTTATCAGTAATAACGTTACTCTCTCGAAGCATAAATAATTCTTACTCTGTTGTTTCTAATCTTAGAAAGATTTGACATGTCATATCAACTCCAGATGGTTATTGACCACCAAAATATGTATAATAATAAGGGGATAGGATGTCAATTTTCCCTTAGAAAATCCGATGCATCCAAGAATGTGATCCGGTGAAGCTGTATAGTCACATTCTTACTCTAAATATAACAATTAAATTTTTTTATATAAATGCAAATTTTATATCACCTCACAGCAAATTTTACTAGTCATTTGCATCTTTTTCACGCGCTTACAAAAACAATATTTATTTTTGTTGAATTACTTACCCAAGATTCCCAATTAAAATTTACAATATGCTCAAAAAAATTTTTTTTTAATTTAATTCTAATCGACAAGATAATAAAAATACCAATTTAAGAGATTAAAATATTTTTATCATAGCTTTCCTAAACTATTTAAATTTATTTTTTAATCGATTGATGCAATTTTAAGATTCAATATACTTTATCACAGGCCATTATTTTTTCAAATGGGGCTGCATTTTAGCAACTTAGCCTTTGCAGTCGCAGCAAATCTCCAAACGGGAGATGCATGATGGAACCATCTAGTGGTGGCCTCGTAACCAAACTTGTACGCTTGAATTCGTTTTTCAATTCAAGCTATCGTAGGATGCTAAATATTACCGCGATTTAATTTTACCGATTACCTTACAAATCATTACGTATTCATCGTAATTAAAAATCAAAAAGGAGTTAAAGAGTTGAATTTTTTTTTACTTAAAACTATTATTTTGGTAAGAATAATCAAGCAAATATTAATGAAATTATTGAATTAAATAGAAGATTGTATTTTTTTAATTACATTTCAACTAATTTTCACATTTCTTTTAAGTAACTTTTACAAATTTGCTCCATCGATTACGAATAACAAAAATAAGTCGTAACTTTTCTGTTGTACCTTGAAGCCAATGACAATACGTGCATTAAATGGATTAACTATCAATAAAAACTTCCGTCGTTTAAAGAACTAAGCTACGACATGTTTTATACCGACATTTATTTAAGCTTATTTCTTGTAATGCACAAATCTCAGCATATCCTTCTTAAGACATAAAATTTAGAAGCATATAAAACAAAGCACATAACTTTATTAAAAAGAGTAATATAAAAACAAATATAAATAATGTAAGACTCTGAATAAGAAAAGGTACTGTTTCATAAGTTCTTAATGAACATTTGTTCCATAATTGTTGGAGCATTATGTGATCTTCTTCTTTTGTCTAGCAGCCTTGATGAGATGTTGTCTTTTTTTACTGTGAATGTACTTTCCCCAGGTTACGATTTACATTTTCTTTTCACTGCATTGCACGGGTAGTGCATCTTTAAAAAAAGAATCTCCACAAAGCAAAATAGAAAGTTTTTTCGACCTTTCATCCTACCACGGTCACTTTCCCGCCTATCCACTCACGCTACTTTTTCAGAATAGATGAAGTCTGCTGCCCACTATGGTTGATGACAATTATTATGTATCAGGATGGTCCGCGCCCTCTTTTTAATTGATGGAGGGGTGATGGTATATATACAAGTAAGGTTTAGCCATTGTATGTCGTCTTCTGAAGTTGACAGTCATAGACCTCATCATGATTGCTGCAGTGAAGGTATAGTGCTTTAGTGTCCCTTTGAAATTTAAATTATTTCTTTACTAGAAATGTTTTTAAAGCACTCATTTAAAAAAATAGAAACTTTTAAAAATAATTTTTGTTTATATGCTTTAAATATATTTTATACATTATATTGCTCGAAAAATTGCTGAATATCTGTTTCATTTTTTGTAGAAAATGTGGAAAAACCTTTATTTATATTGCCCCTTGAAAAAAATAATATTTTCTTATAGTCGTAAGGCAGCATAAAACAAGTTTTAAATTTTTATATAAAATGTAATTTTAAATAAAATCTGAAATTAAAATTTTAGATGTTTTTAAATGCCTTTCTTTAAGACTCGTACTCCAAAATTTGGTGTAAAGTTTCTTTTTCAAAAAGATCAAACCTTGATTAGAAGTACAGATATTTTCTGCCATTCCCATTAAATAAACACATTCATTTATTTCAATTTTCAAAATTTTCTTTTTGAAATTAATTTTTTTAACTTAAATATTAATGACATAAAACAATGTTTTTATAAAACATTTTAAGCTCTCTCATAATTTAATGTATGAGATATTAAATAATATTAAAATTCTTATATATACCTAAATTTTTCACTATTGTCCACTCAGAATTCGGTTTGTTCCTATTAACTTTCAGAATAACCACATTTTGGGACATTCTGAAAGTATATTTTTATGCAGACAGTTAAAGCCAAATAATTGAAACAAAAAATTAAATCAGAAATTTTTTGTTGAGTTAATAAACAAGTGTATCTACTAAAAGTTGTTCATAAGTTAAAATCGCGAATTTAAAGTGAAGTAATTTAAAAATTAAATCAAAGAGTTGCACTGGTAACCTGAACTATTTAAAGGCAAAAACAAATTTTTAACTTCATGAAATTTTTATCTAAAAAGTCTTTTTGTTCAAAATTATTCTGAAAAAATTAAGAAATTAAAACCAACTTTAAATTTTTGCATTGTAATTACAATGTTACTTACCATTTAGTTTAAGGAAAAATAATTCAATGTTGGAAATGAAATTATTAAATTATCAGTAAAAATATGTAGTTTAATTTTTAGCAATGAAATTTAAGTAAGCTTATTTAAAATTATATTTTATTACGTATAACATTTGAAGAATTCTCAACAAGTCTAATTAGTAGTATTAACTAAATAGTTGTTTTTATGTAACTCTATCATAAATGGATATAAATATAAAATACATCATTATGTACTTGAAAAGGATAAAACACATTTCAAGTAATGAAACATTCATATGTATAATCTAAAATATTCAAATCAGAAGTCCATGCTTTTTTAAGTTGACGATATAGTTTTTAAATCGAAATTCGTGCAACACTCGAATTTGACATGTCCTTATTTGATTCCCATATTGCTATTTATATATGCAAGTGGAATCTGAAAATTACTAATAATAAATACCTTAAGTTATTATCTGACTTTGAATTTATTGAGTTTTCAATATGTACAAGCATATAAAACTGATTATAAATTTTACGTACGAAACCAAATAGTGATGTGAAAGAAATATGATTCTTTTCTAAATTACAATAAATATAATTCTGAAAAATGTGTCTTGAAGGAAAGCTAAAAATATCATTTTTATTTCATATATTCTGAGCATTTGAGAACATTTTATTACAATTTTATAAGAATTTCAATTGAATAGTTACGAAACTAAATGTTTATTTTCAAAATAATCATTTGTTTCGTAAATCGTGGTAACATAAAATGCAACATATTTTCTTTTTTTCTTACAGGTGCTAATCATTTCCTCATTAGTAGTTCTTTCTCAAGGAACTGCTGTTTACAACTATCCATATTATGTAAATACGGGGACAAGTTCACAATATAATTCACAAGACGTAAGTATCTTTTGATGTTTATTGCTTTGTTCTATCTTTAGGTTATAAAAGTTTGTTTTATCTTTAGGTTAACTACGTTACTTGCACAATGTCTTACTTAATATGTAAGCAAGGTTATAGATACTATAAAATATTTTTTTGAGTATAACGCTTTATGTGCTTTCATATTGGAATAACAATTCAAATGAATCGGAAAATGCTTTAAAAAACGCGAAATTTGAGTTATTTTTGGAAGAGTTTAATTTTCCCCTATTATTTTGGTTTTTTTCGATATAGTAAAGTGTTTCCTAAGATTGTTTATTATTCAATTATATATTTGCTAAAACAAATATCTGTAATTATTTAAAATAAAAGTGATTTTTAGTAACAAATTTTAAAAATAATTATATACAGTTAAAAATAACACAGCAACAACTTTTTTAAATATTTTTTTTAAATTATTCGAAAAAGAGACTATACTTTTATTTGAAACGGAACTGTTAAGAAGCTTACTAAAAACTTTTTTCTGAAGTATATATATACGTGTATTACGATTTTTTTCTTTGTAGAAATCGTTTTAGAAATTGCTGTTTTATTTTACATTTTTTTAAACTGAAATTTCTGCGAACTCTATTTATAAAATATATTCCAAAATGATTTTGAATTATCTTAAGCACATAAATTCATATTAAATTTCGAAATTGGCACACACAAAAGCCTCAGATAGTTAACGTAAAGGTTTATTACAGATACTAACTAGTATTTCAGCCAATCAAATTTATAATATTTTGTAAGTACTTTTTTAAAGTATTTCTTCAATTTTTTTTGAAAAAAAAACAGCGCTTATAATTTAATCTGCTTCTTTTGAGGAAATATATCGTAAAATTCCATTTTAGGGCGTAAATCTAACAAAAGTTTTCTTATAAATTTTAAAAGCAATTTACTAAACGTTAAGCATATAACTATGGTAAATTATTCTTAATTTTAAGAATAATATATTTAACAAAGATAATATTTTTAATAGATAATTAACTTTGGTATTGCAGATCTTCAAAAAAAGTGTGAAGCTCTGTAGTACAGTTTAATAAAGCACAGAACCTTCAAAAATACTTATCATTTCGTTATGCATGCAAGTTTTAATTTACTTTTTGTAGCGGATTTAAAATTTCATTTTATAAATCTTTCTTTTCTCATTACATTTTTCTATTTTGTTTTCAAAAGACAGCAAATTTATATTTTCGTTTAAAATGTTTTCAATTGCTTCCCATAAAATAATCATATTTCTTCCTCTCTAATATTTTCATTTAATAGAAAATAAAATTATTTTACTTAATTATTCCATTAATCATTTTTATGAGAAAATCTGTAAGTTATACTTGTTTTAGCTCTTTTGTGTCTTATTTGGCATTTGACTTGAACGGTGAGTTATAACAGAATATAGTACTAGATATTTATAACAAAATGTTTCCTTTTAATTTGTGGACTTTATCATAATTAATCACTCGAAAGTATCAAAGCTATATAACATTTGTGTTCTAATTTGATTTTTTGTTGCATAAATAAAAATATTCTAGTAGATCTCTACTTTGGTATAAATAACTAAATTATAATAATTTTCGATGCAGTCGTTAAGGTTTATTTTCTTAAGAATGAAACCCATATTTTGAATATTTATTTTCATATAGAAATATTCGATTTCAGTAATATGCATAGAGTATTATATTGATTAATTTTATTTTAATCGATTCACTTTTCCATCACATAAATATATTAGACATTTTGTCTTCTATACTGTAATCTAAAATAAATTTTTATGTTACAAAATAAAGAAAAGAAACTGATTTTTTTCAAATTTTTAAAGACAATATACACGGTAAGAGAATTTATATTCTTCACAGTACATTTATAGTACATGTTTTCCTTAATACTAGGAAATATTTCTATTTGAAAGTGTGTTTTAAGTTTGTTTTCGACTGTTTAACATCAAACAAAAAGAGTTTGAAGTAAAAATTATTATTCTGTTTTATTCCCAGGGTCTCGGCAATTATCAATTCGGATATGATGAAGGTCATACATCGGGAGGTACTTTCCGTAAAGAGACCGGCGATTCTTTGGGAAATAAGTATGGCTCCTATGGCTTAAGAGAAGCTGACGGGCGCTATCGAGTAGTCAATTATGTTGCTGATGCCGCTGGTTTCCGAGCTAGTGTTAAAACCAACGAACCAGGCATCGTCCCAAGTGATCCAGCATCAACAACCATTAACAAGTCTGGAGTTGTAGCTGCTGCTCCAATCGCACCAGTTACTGCTGTCAGTAAACCCGTACTTTATGCACCTGCTATTCACCATGCAGCTAATCCTGAATTTCCTTTGTTATATCAACCTTATCAAACTTATCAACCTTATTATGCTCCTAGTTATTATAAAGGAACTCCATACACTAAACGTACATATTATACGGGAAAAGGAAGCCCATATACTAAATATGGATACTATATTTATCCATAAGATGTGAACAAAATTTGTCAATTGATTGTTTGCCATTGTCTGAAGTTTCGAATACGTTAATGGTTTATTGTATTGCATCAAAGGCCAAATTTTAGTTTTGTGGTGTTCAGTTATTTAAATAAATGGAATAAATAGCTCATTTTTAACATTTTGTTGTTTTTGTGTGTTTCGTACATATTTTCATAAGTAAAGAAATGAAGATTTTGATTAAGTACCTCTTATTTTACAACTAATTCAATCATAATTTTATTCACAAAGCTATATCCAATAATACCATACTTTTTAATAACGTGCCATAAATAATTCAAATGAAACATCTTACTGTAATTTAAGAAAATAAATAAAAATCACAGACCAAATATATTAATAATTTCAATTGCTCCGTATGAATATTTTTAACTTATTAATTATTCCCATTTCTACAATATTGCCTATTATTCAAAATCAAGAAGTATTTCAATTTTTTACAGGCAATTCAACTAATTATAAAGTTTTTTTACAAATAAATTTAAAAATTATTTAAGTGATGGGAATCTTCATAAATTTTTCATTGAAAATAATGTTTGTATTCTTATGAAATTTGACTTAAATTTGCATTACTTTAGACTGATTCTTTCTTATAAAGAATTTTAGAGGTAGTATAAAATAACATCAATTATTTAATAATCATTTCAAGTCTGCTCATATTTCAAATATTTCTTCTTGCCTGATGAAATCAGGTTAATACAAAAGCAATTCATATGTTTATGGATCTATTATACAAATATGCATTAAGCAATGCTTGTAACTTCTATTGTTTGCTTATACTTAATTCTCTGATAAAATTTTGCATGAAAAGGTTTAGAATGAATAAAATAGGCCACTAGGAAACGAAAGGGAGATAAAATTTCAATAAAAATGAATGAACTCAATCATAACTTATTTCCTTAATCAGCTATTTAATTCATTACATAATACATCATGAATTTTCACATTTCTATTTCCAAATTGAAAGGGTCTGTTCAAAGTAATTTAATGCTTCCTTTTAATATGAATTTATAAAGTACCATCATAAATTGAAGGCACTTTAAAAACACTTTTGAATAAGGGAAAAACCTTTTTTTTTAAATGTAGGATAGATTGCTAATTACTTGATTTATTATCTGATTAGAAGGAAAATTTTATTGTGCATGCTCAATGCAAAATAAAAAGGAAAAATTACGTTAAAGCTACAAATAAGGAAATAAAACATCTGAATTAAATGCTGAAAAAATCATCCAAGTGAACAATTTATGGGAAAGTTGCTATAAATAATAAACTTATGATAATCATATAATAGAATTTCTAATCCATAACAAAACTAAAAAAGCCAATATATGTAATTTAACCCCCTCAAGACCATGATAATATATATGTAATCACTTCAGGGAACACGGTATCTATCATAAGTCAGATTGCGTTTTGCCCGTTCTGAGGCCAGTGATACTCTCCTAATTTGGAACTTATGGAATTTGGAATGATTATAAACTATAAATTCTTTTAGGCGTATTTATTGCAGTAATGATTTTATGTGGATTTTTAATTGAAGTTAGGCTTAACAGGAGAAATTGTCTCTTCCTGAACGGGTTAAAGAAGGTTTCAAAATATTACAGATTTAATATAGTACTCGTACATAAAAATGTAGACTATAAATACACAAATTTATGTGAGTATTCGACAGTTTTTTTCTTTAAAAATAATCTCAAACTTAATTATTGTCATAAGTCATTTAAAGAAAAAAACTTTAAAGCTATATTCATTTCGAATGTAATTCAGTTTCCTACCATCAACCTTTTTTCCCTTCAAATTTGTAATAACATGAGGGCTGTGTAAAATTTTTTCAAAATAATAATAATAATAATTTTGGAAAGAGCTTTCAGCTGTATTATTAAAATTGAACACCAAGCTTTTCTTTTGTTATTGCTGATTTTCAACACATTTGTGTGTTTTAAAAAGGTTTTGCTAATGGTTTCAATAATCAGTAAAATATTTATGACAACAAAATACTTTTAATTATTAAAGAAACTACTATAGAAAAAGAGATTCATAACTCCTTAAAATGTGAGAAGGGGATTAAATATATATTAAAACAATTTAGGAGTAAGAAAATCAACCTTTGAATAATTTATGAAAAAAGCAGATGCATTATTGATGTGGAGAAGCCCCTAATTCAATTCCATATTTAGAAATTATTCGATTATCAAAATCTTTTCATGTCTCTCACTTTATTCAATATCATTGACATACATGTAGCATTCTGAAGAATTTCTAAATGATGATTTATTTCTCAGGATGAATACATCCAATGCAATTCATATAAAGTTTTCAAATTACACTCTTTGTGTTTATTTCATATCTCATAAATTCAGAAGCAAAAAAAAAAAAAACGTGACACTGGCAGCCGATGTGTTAAATATTTTACAGTGGTACATTCTTTCTCTTGAACCTTGACTTAGATACATAAAAACAGACCTAAAATTTGAAGATTTTTCGTCTGGCTATAATATAATGCGGTCGTGCTCAAAAATGGTAAAGTGTCATGGCTCCGAAACTCACGCTTTTGACAAACTGTCTTTTCACTGTATGCAAATCTAGAATCTATATATCCAAGATGAGTTTAATGCTGAAGAATAAATTAGTTCGGATTAAATCTTTATAAAGAGGCTTTCAGAGATGCTTAGATGCAGAATTCCTTGCGGCTAGTTAGTGCGCTTTATTTTAAATTTGAAAAAGGAAAAAGGATATAAGTCAGAAGTGAATGATAAACAGTGTTGTCACGCGCGTAAATAGAAAAGAATCTTCACACAGAAGTGATTTTGATATCCTTAGCCGATGATTGTTTTTGTGACTACAACTACAGGAATCTTATGTTTTTTCAAGAAAATGTTAAAGAAAACCATTAATTTGAGAAAGGGATGATTGAAAACATTTATTTATTTCCAAATGTTTTTCTATATTTTAACAGCTTAAAAAAGTGTTATTTTTATGTTTGTAGACAGTCATAGACTTTGAGAGAATTAATATATTTTATTCTCTTGGCGTATTTTACTTAAAATACAAGCCAAATAAGTTATTGATAATCTCCTGTTACTTGCTGTAGCTCTCAGAGTAAAATGACTGAAAAAGTACAAATTATAAATTTGATATATTTCTACAAATATATACTTTGTTATCCACACGTTTTTAATCTATTCCAAATCATTGAATCTATATCACAGAAGGTGTATACCAAAAGATCCTTCCTCATACAAAATAAATGTGGAATGAGGATTCTTTCCAAGAAAAAGTCTATTGTAATTACCAAATTTTACATTAAGGTGAAAATTAAGTTATATTTAAACATTCCTTAATACTAAAATATATAAATGGAAAAGCATTTAGATCAAATAAGTGAACATTTAATGCACTTGAATTTTTGTCTTCCTTGTCCTAGTTTCAGCCTTGGACTTGATTAAGAATCATCATGTTTAATTTTTACTTGAGTCTATCCAAAGAACATTTTCTGCTTTCTCTAATTCTTGGCTATAACTACTTTCTTCGACTTTATTAGGGTGAAACTTTATAATTTCGACCTAACTGGTGTAAGTATCTTTAATTAATGTTTTAAGGTATTCCAGTTCTCCTCCTTCGAATTGGAATCGAATGCATCTCTCTAATCCTTTTGTTACTCATTTTTCATGTTCATTCAGATCCTTTGAAATCAGCACTTTCTGATGATCCTTCATGAACTCTTCCCTTCTATCAGTACTCACGTACAAGCCATGGACATATTATAATAGCACAAATATTCCACCTCAAAATTCCTTTCAAAGTCTTCCAAGCAAAATTCAATGTTCAATCGAAACTTCCTAACAATCATTGTCAATGAGAGGTATTTAATGAATAATAGCAAAATCTGTGAGATTAATTTTGGGTTCAAACTGAATTCAATTGGCTGAGGACAAGTGCACGAAGCCTTTGGAACGTGCGAGTCATACATATTCCAAACAAATCTTTTCCTTCCAAACAGGTTGTAGATCATGTTCAATGTATAAGAAAAAGTATTACTGTTTGCTGAATGTGCAATCTTTATACGAATTATTTCTTGAATATTAACTTAAAGTTTGAGTCGATAATGATGATTTACCTGAGAATTCATTGGGATATCATCAAGTTTCTTTAAAATACATTGATTATTTAATTCTATATAATGATCAAGATACTATTGTTTATTTACAAAAGTGTACAATATTAGAAGAAAAAAATTTTGATTATCTATTCGGATTGTATAAAAATATAAAACATGTAAAATCTTCTACGAAGATTTGGAAACCATTATTTTGGGTTTATACTTTACACTTCAAATGAAAGCAATGTTGGTTTTATATTTTACTTGTCTCTAATGATAGAGCTATGGAATTTTTTTTATACATTTTGAAGAGTAGAAAGTAATGTTTTGTGAAAATTTAAATCTCTATTTTTGTAAACATTGCATAAAAATATTTAATAAATTTCTTTTGAATTTTAAAACTCTAGATATAAAATAATAAATATTTTTAAGCGGAAATGTAGAATATATCTTTTTGGTTTTACATATTTTTAAAAAGAAATATTTTTTGTTTGTTTTATATAGATCTTATATAAAGATTAATATACCAAACATTGCTAAGCATATAAGTATATGTCTTTATTAAGGGTGCTTATTTATTTAATTTTCTTCTAAATAATTGTAATAGAGATCGATAATTGATTTACGTTTGTGTAAGAATTTTTGCTGTAAATTATTTATAAGTATATCTTTTTATTGCTCTTTAAACCCTTGAATAGTTCATTTCTCCAGTAATTCTTCTTTCATTAACGTTTAGTAAATGATTAAATGTTAATGAAATATTAATTAAAAACGTTATCTAAATAAGCCTCATATAATTAGGCTAAAATATAAACGTAATAATCCCTAGACAAGTATAATAAAGAAATATATTTACTCATTTATTATTATTCATTTATTCTCTCAATATAGTTCCAAGTTCATTACCCCAAATAATAAAAGATTAAGAAAAAGAATTTAAATTGCAGAAGACATACTCTTAATATCGAAACCTGGCCAGAAGAAAATGCTTTTAACCTACACAAAACAAGTACCATTCTCAAAAATACTGCAGAATCTATTTATCTAAGTGGAATACGTAATCATTTGACAAGTATCATAATTACCGTAATTTTGTTTACAAGCTGCGCATAAATAATACGCACGGGATTATCAATCGCATCATTTGCCTATTATCGATAGTGGTGACATCACAAACCTACACCATTCTTATTTGGAGGAAGAACTCGATAAGGAGGATTGAAACAGGGTGTGATCGGGAAAGTTGTTATGATGGACAGTCCAAACAAGGTTAAGACTCTTCAGTCGTAGCCTACGTTCTTTAGATGGCTAATTGATTCTGTATTCAGTTGGAATAGCAACAAGGTCGAATTTCAGGGGCTTTTCCCAGCAGACGAATCTCGTGTATTTTTGTTTCGGAATGTATCGTCTGAAAGCCGAGGTTGGAAAAAGGGATAATGGCGAGGCCGTAGTTGTGATTGTGTTGCATTGAATAGATTTCTTTTTTCTTGTTACATTGTGTATTATTTTTAAACAATTTCAAAACTGTTTAAATTAATTGTAACATTGAAATATATGATTTTCTTTTTTTAGAGTTTCAATGCTATTGACTCCATTGAATATAATAATTCGAAATAATGAAAGGATACTAACAAGTCGACTGAAAATAATACTTCTACAAACATTCAAGATGTTATAACTATTTCGCTTTTTGCATATTGTAAAAAAGTATTAGCTGAGAATTATTAGACCTTATTTATAGATGCTTTAACAACAACAGAATAAGAGAGTAGTTTCTAAGAAATATAATTAGTACCTAAAATATGTTTCAAAACGTTGTGTGGAAATTTATTTAATATTTATCATAAAAAAATGTTAAGGAATTATTTAAGGAGGTAATAACTTTTAAATATGAAATCAAGTTTTCTGCTGTTTTCTCCAAGAACCATTTTAAATTTGCTTTTTCTTTCGTTTTTCTTTAACATGTAGATTATAAAACGTTAAATTCCGAATGCTATTTTCACGTACTGTTCAAGAATATGACCCGCATTCTCGAAATATTTCTTCACATTCAAATGGGCCCTAATATTAATATTAATTTGTTTTCTTCCTATAAATATATATAGTATTATATTTTATTAAACTACTCATTTTTATTTGACATGATCTATTATTTTGTTTGTTTAAAATATGTTTTGCATTTCTTCTGCTGTACGATAATGTTAAATGAACTGTGTGTGTGTGTGCTCCTTTGTATGTTAAAATGAAGAATTACTTACTTATATGGAATATTTTGAAATTTTAAAAACCCTATATAATAAACATGTGTAAGAATTAAAACGTTGAAAATTCTCGGGAAAATCGAGATATTTTTTTCTGTTTGAAAATATATTTCCACGTTGATTTCAGGCTCTCGTACAGTTAGCGAAGAAAGCCTTAAAATACGGAAGTAATTTTATTAAATAGAACATGTAAGAGTAAAATAAAAAATGTATATAAATAACTTTTCAACCATTATTTGGAATTTATGAGCTTAATCTGTATAACAAACCATTAATGAATTCCTCATTAGAAATAAATGTTATCTGTAAATAGTTATTCCTATGTGTAGCTCTACTTTTTAAGTGTAACATGACACTTTCACTCTTTAGGAACGAATGATATATTCAAAATTACTGTTTTTGGAATACTTTTCTGTTATTGTTATTGTATTACTGTTCTGTTACTGTAACTAGATTACTGTTCAAAAATCAGATTTGGTATTTCAAAAATCCTTTCGAAATATGATTTTTTAAAATTTTAATCTCATTTATAACAGCTATATTTTTAAATAAAAAAATAATTAATAAAAAAACACTATTTCTTTTACTTCATATCATGATACAGGAAATTCATATGGTATTGAGTATTTTTTCCATCCAAACAATATTTACGCAAACTAAATGTGTAAACAAACTTATTTACTATTAAGATCCAAAAAAATTTTATAGGTTTTTTTGTATAATATATACAAATACTTGTATTTTTACTATGATTTCAAATTTATGTATTAATGTGTTTAACTTTTATGAGTTTATTCGTAAATTGTTTGTGTGTGTGTGTTTTATATCATACATATATCTCAATTCTGAGAAAAATGTAATATTTTGTTGATCGAATCATGGTAAATAATTGCCTAATTAAAAGTGATTTAGTTTTGATACGTAAGACTTTAACTTAAGAAGTATTCAATAATTTTAAAGAAAGTTTAATTTTTAAAATATTTAAAAGAAATGAAATTTTTTATCATGCGTTTAATTTTTAGTCTAACTCTTGTTAAATAAATTATCAGCATACGTTTTTTATAATATAAAATGTAGTGCATATTATACTATTTAAAAGAATTAGGTATTAAAAAGCATCAAAATAAATCTATGAAATAAGTTATAAGATAAAAATATGCGTTGAAGTTTCGTGAAATTATACATAATTTGATGCTATAAAGTTTAGAATTTATGCATTGTTTCCCTTTTTGCGTTATTTACTCTTGAATTGTCACATAAAGCTCAACATTACTTAATTATCATAGATTTATTTAGCTGAAACTCTTGTGAAAAATCGAATAAAGCAGATTGAATTAGTGTTTTTCAGAAAAAAATGTCCGCACTTTTTAAAATATTCATGGCCTAAATGTCTATTGTATTTTTTTAAAAAAATGTTTCTTAAATCTCTTTAAAAACATCGCTCTCTTAATTTATAATTTCAAAGTAAAGTGTATACTGTTAACCAAATTTTCACACAGCTGCATTCATTTTTCAGTTAAATAACTTAACATTTTCTATTATTTCTTATTAACAATTGAAGTATGTGCTAAAAATGTGTGTGCATTGTTACGAAGTACTATTTAAAGGTCAATAAAAATTTAAAATGCACTGTAGTGTAATGCATTATTTCCATTAACAACATTTTAACATGTTTTGGAAACTGAAATTCAATGTACTCTTATAATGATTTTTTCTCTCAAACCTCATTTCATCTTCTATTTTTAATATCTCATGAACTAAGAAATATAGTGGTGGATTAAATTGCATGAAATTTCGGTTCATGCTCTTACTATTAGAGTGAAATAAAGAATTTTTTTTGCGCATGATATGAATGCGATTTGTTTAGAATCTTTGCATATCTTATTTATCTTAGATCATTTGCATATCTTGTTATTTATCTTAGAAAATTTACATATCTTGTTATTTATCTTAGATTATTTGCATATCTTGTTATTTGTATGGTAACCACCGTAAAGGAATTACATATATTGGTGCATCTCGCGTCAGTGTGTGAGTGAATTGTGGAGAAATAAAGATAGACTTCAACTGCTGAAGACTTGTTATTTTATTGCTGTTACACAAGCACCATAAAGTCCGTACAATATTTAATTCCAAGTTCACCAGGTAGTTTTTAAATTTAACATTTAAAACAATTTTTATATGAAGGAAATCATTGTAAGACACATGCACACGCATGCATATATATATATATATATAATTACAATTAGAGCATTATTTAAAATATTTCAAATTTTGAACCCATAAAAACAAATTTTTGGATTAAATTTTGAAGCTATATTAGTTAACAGACAAAAATGTTTATCCAAATTCTGTCATATAATTTCAAGCTTAAATAACTATTTAAAGAAATTAATCACTTGAACAAAAAAAAACATTTAACATTTAAAATTGTAAGTTAAATACTTCAATTGAATTAAATAAGGGTTTAAGATAACTAGAAATGGTTTTGTTCATTCATGTTGAATTTTATTTACAGATTTTATTGAAGTAAATCTTTCTCTAAAACACTCAAAATAGCTATGAGATTTAAACATAATTTAAACATGCGTTTTCTAGACTTGCTTTACTTTCCGGATCTTAGTAACAATGTCGAAATTAATTTAACAATTAATTGAAATCTTTTTTTATTTTCTTGAATTCTGACGTATTTCTGATTTAATGTGGTTTTTAAGTATATATATAATTGGATAATTTACTTCACAAAAGACAAGTCAGATTAAAAATACAATAAGGAAACTACAAAGTGCGTTAAATTATAAACATTTATTCAACAATGATGTTTACAAAGTTGCAACAACACAAATCGATGTGAGGAACAAAAGTCACCAGGACTCAATGGGTCAGATTTGAATTGGCACAATCACAGACCTACTTTTTCACTACAGGGTAGCCATGATACTCAATGTTGTTGAAGTATGGGACAGGCCCTGCAAAAGAAGCTACTGCTGGAGAATAAAGAGGTCTGTAGAAGGGTGCTGGATGAGTGTTAAGGATTGGGTTCAGTGCATAACGGGGTGCATAAGCAAAGGCTCTAGGATAATAACTTTTTGCAGCATAGTGGGCTGGTGCATTGTTAATAACTTCAGTAGAGTAAGAGAATTTAGAAGTTGGTGCTGCATATGCGAGGGGAGCAACTGGTGCGGCAGCGTAGGCAAGGGAAGAAGACTTGGCAACTGGAACGGCTGCGGGAGCAGGGAAACTGTATGCAACTGGGGCTGCTGGTGCTACAGCTAATGGAGCTTGAGAGATAGTTTTAGCTACTGGAATAGCTGCTGGTTCTGGAAAGGAATACGCAATTGGTTCAGCCTGTGCAATAATTGCAGTCTGAGATTTGGCTACAGGGACAACTGGGGCAGCAGGAAATGCGTATGGAATGGGTTTTGTTTCAGTAACAGTAGTATGGGTCTTGGCAACTGCGGCAGCAGGAGCAGGGAAGGAATAGGAAATTGGCCTGGTTTCTGTGATTGTGGTGGATTTGGCAACTGGTACAGGGGCAGCTGGAGGGAAAGCATAGGAGATTGGTTTGGTTTCAGCTGTGGAAATTACGGTAGAGTGGGTTTTAGCTACTGGTACTGCAGCTGGTTCAGGGAAAGTATAGGTAGTTGCAGCAGCAATTGGAGCTGAGAAAGCTACTTGTTCAGTCTTTACTGCGATTGGTTGGGCAATGGTCTTTGCAACGGGTACAGCAGGGCAGCTGGGAATACAGGAGCAGCAAATGCAACCTGTTCGGTTTTTACAGCAACTGGTTGGGCAATGGTCTTAGCGACGGGTACGGGAGCAGCAGCTGGGAATAAAGGAGCAGCAACTGCGACCTGTTCGGTTTTGTAAGCTACTGGTTCAGCTGGAATAGCAACTACTGGGGCTGGAGCTGGAACTGCAATTGCTGACTGAACAACAATAGATTCAGCTTTGTTGAAGGTAGCATCTGCAGTATCTTTAGGTTCAACTCCGGGTTCGTTGGTTTTGATATCGGCTTTGAAACCATCGTCGTTAGCAATGTAGTTTACAATTCGAATTCGTCCATCAGCATCTCTGAGTCCGTAAGATCCAGCAACATTTCCGTAAGCATCACCAGCCTCTCTTCTGAAACTTCCTCCTGATGTATGATCTTCATTGTAGCCAAAATTGTAATTTCCTAAGCTCTGTAAAAAAAAGAAACATGATCATGAAAATTCCATATAAAATATATATTAAATTATGTAATTTAACATTCATTATTCATATTTGCATCAAATGAATGTTTCAGTTATATTACATATTATGAATGTTGTTAAATATAACACACGTTGAATTTGAAAATTAAATTAAAAATGAATCAGAAAGAATTTAATGTCCTCTTGTCCAGACTTATATTTCTTTTAAAAAACCGTTATTTTTAAAAAATTGATGCTTTCTTACTCAATAAACTATTTTTTGCTCTGGATCTTCATATTTGCATTTTTAGAAATATGAATAATATGGAAAAGAAAAAAATTATTGTTTTAGAAAGAGTTATGTTTAGTACATTTTGCTGGTTCGTAAAAGTGCTTCTTTACTTTTATAGATAATTAAATTTATTTTTAAACTAAGCAATTTATTTTTTATTTAACAAGTTACTCTCAGGCAGCACTAAATATTCTTTGTTGAATTTGTTACATTACAATATCAATGAAATATATATATCTAGGTACAAATTTTTTTTAAAATAATGCTTTAAGATGAACTTAATATTTTCAATGGTAAATGGTTTATTTCTTAAATATGTTATTAAAGAATATTATAGCAGAAATACAGTAAGAACTTACGTCTTCACTTCTGAATTGAGCGCTAGCTCCTGTTTCAGCTACAGCAACAGGTGCGAGTTGCACTGTGGTGGCTCGAGCCACTGCAACAACAGCGAGAAGGATGAGAGCCTAAGAAAAAATTAAACTTATAGTATATACTAAAATTTAAATTATAGCATGGATAATAATTATTAATGATCTGTTTTAATATCAATGAGAGAGAGAGATAATTATGTGAAATGAAAATTTTCCTTGTTAATAAAAAAATTTCATTGTACTAAATTTCTGTAAATTAAACTAATAAATTCCTTCAAAACTCTTATTCTCCTGCAAAATGAAGTGATTATAAAATTTATTTATCTATTATCAAAAATATTATTAGATGGAACTAAGTTTTTCGCTTACAATTTATTATATCAATGATTCAAAAAAACCTCGAATAAAATTTTATTCGGATAGCTTTAAATCAAAAGTATAAAAATAATATTGAGATTTTACATATTTTATTAGAAAATAAGTACCTGAAAAAAATAAAATAGTATTATAGAAAAATTCCTAATTTTTGACTAAAGATATATATTACGTTTTAAAAATAATTTCGAAAATCAAACAGAAAATAACTAATGTTTTGTTATTTTTATGCAAAAAATATATATTCTTTACATAATATTAAAACTTCCATCGATTTAAAATATTGAAACAGATGTCATGTTATAAATTAGCAATTAAATATAATTATTAGAATTTTTAGTGTCATTTGAAAACGTATGGAAATATTTATCACATTAATAATTTAAATACGAATATTTATTAAATATTTTAAGCTAATTTAAAATAAGTGAGTATTATTTGATAAAATAAATTCAAAGCAATTTATTAATTTCTTAGTCATAAACAAAAATCAAATGCTATTGAACATTTTACCCACATATAATGTTATCAATAATTTTTTTAACGGAAAAGGAAAGTGAAAGTAAAGTTACATTCTTCGAAATTTATTTAAATAAACAAAGCATAATATAAAATTAATTTCGAAAGATAGTTTTCAGAACTCACCTTCATTTTTATCTGAAGTCAGCAGATGAAGTTAAATCTGTGAAATTTTCAGAACCAACCACTCAATTTATACTAACCGCTCGACGACTATTACGCATTAAACGGCCATTGGTCAAGAGGCAATCACGTGCCTTAAACTTATGTCATCATTTAGCAGCATCTTCCCCCCTACACACCTTTAATAATATTGTTTTCATTTACACAATCTTTTTTCCTTTCCTCCCCACAAGAAAGAAAAAGTCAGTTCCCTTTCCAAAACCTTGATCTAAATTTCGCCTCGCCTAATCAGCAATCGACCTTGATTGGAAGATGGGAAAGGCCGAGTTGTACCTTGTAACGGTAAAAAGGTGTGGGGCAAGTAAAACGTAACAAGGAATCCTTATAGACAATCGGCAAGTTTTCCCCAACAAAGAGAAAGTGATGTCATATTAACAAAAAACCTTGTTTCTGGTTTGATGCTGATACGTTGAACTTAGTCTGTCTTCAACATTTCACTTTGACTTTTGTTTTCTTTAGTTAGTATAAAAATGAATCATAACTATAATTTTTATGAAAGACCAAAGGAGCATTTCGTTGCATTCTTCCGAACTTAATACGCAAAGAAGATAAAATGTTGCTTGACAATAATTGCCAATCATTATGGTAAAGATCACATGAAATAGTGGTCGATTTAATTGTAAACTTTGTATATATTTATTTCTGTTGGTATATTGAAGTTGGATGTTACTTTACTATATATCTCTCAAAAACTGTTTCTTAAAATCAAAAATTGAAATATGACTACTTTTTCAATGAGTAAATGAATTTTTGAAAATTAATGAGTTGGAAAAGAGTTAAAGCTTTCTTGATGATAATAATCAATTGGAAGCATAAAATTACAGTAATTTGTAGCTTTTCTCGGCTTAAATATAACAAAATAAAATAAATTATTATGATTTTTATAAAAATATTTTACTCTAATAGTAAGTTAGGAAATTAAATCAATATGCACATATATTCAACATTAATTAAATAAAATTTATTTATATTTATAAATTGTTCTAAACACATAATTTGTATCTTTTAAAATAACTGTTATTTTCATTACTGATTTTAGTATCTCAGTAATATACAGGTACGATAAATGAAAATATTTATGTTTCTATTAAAACACATCGTAACACTCTTTTATGTGTGTAATATTTACCAATGTTAAACCTAAGCAATTCTGGCAGGGGCATCGTTGCAATGTTAACACAAATTATAATTCTAAAAAAGCATTAAAATTTTTAAACCCAAATAAACAATCCACATTGTTCCAATCTTCTTCTGAAATCTTACATATTTCATTTAAATATTTACTTACAATTGAATTATCCATTATTATTATTACTACTATGGAAATATTGAATGAATATTTTAGGAGTAAATTTTGCTAATATATATTCTTTTAAATATATATTTGCATATATATATATATATATATATATATATATATATATATATATATATATATATATATATATATATATATATATGTTATTGTGTGCCTTGGAATACATTCAAATTTTGATCTGTGTAATTAGTATAGACAAATAAAATTATATTTCATTTCGTAATTTCTTCATTTTGTATATACTGACATGCAATTATTTTGAAATTTAGGATTCTATAGTGATAATGTAATTATAAAAATAAAAATAGTGATATAACAAGCAATGACTATAGCATTTTACTCCAAAAATCCTTAGATGATTATCTTAGATATTCAGAGTAATTTTCTGGAACAGAATTTTATAATAAAAATGGGTCACAAATACAACTTATTCCGCTAAAGATGCTTATGGCCATGGTAACCAAATAGTCATAATCACTAACTGGTGGGAAACTTTGTTTCAATCAAATTGGGGTTAAGAATCTTGATGCAATCTACAGTGTAGAATTGATAATACACGTTGAATCTATCAAATCTTGTTCTCAAGATGGCTTGATATGGAATAGAGTGCTAGTCCAGGTGTTGCTTGACCATTGCTCATGAATACGAGGTCCGTCATCAGTAGGTCTGTAGTACGTTTTTTTTTTTAAATGCGATGCGTTGATAATCACTCAACGAATAAATAAGCTTATTCAAATTAAATTATAAATTTATTTCAAAATTCTATGACTTTTATTCAGAAGTGACATGATGAAACTCATAGACTTTAAAATGTCTAAGAAATATCAGTTAGTAAATATTAAATAGACCAATAAGAGTTTTTAGAATTCAGATAACTATAATCATAATATTCCATTTCAGGTGTGACAAGATATTGACTTTTTCTATTATGCTGTTTCTTGTAGGTCTTTTTTGCAGTTTAAAACGAATTGAAAAAATCAGTTAGTACAGGCTAAGAATATTCACAACGAAAAAAGTGAAAAATATTTTCATATTTAAAAGCCTTCAAGTTCATAAAAACAAGTGACACTATTAACCGAGAAGTTATTTTCTTGACATGTGTGATTATGTCATTTATGGCACAGAAGGACTTATTTTTATACATACAGTAGCTTACTGTAATATCTTTAGTAAGAAGAGTTTTGTGAGGTTCTTTTTTATTTTAGATCATATTTCACAGTATGATCTTACTCCGATAAATCCATCTTCTTCCAAAGTGGAACCACGTTGTTTTTCCTAATTTGCTCACACACCCACATACAATATTCAAAATCCTGAAGTGAATCATTGCAATTTATATCTTAATTTGTAACATTGTTCTCGGCCGTAGTTAGGACATAAACCTGAGTGTCCTATATGCACTTCTTCCTAAAATAGAACTTAATCAATTATATTATCATTGCTTTTTATAGCCTTAGAATATACCTACTTTAGGCATAGATTTCTTAGTTTATTTTGTTTATCTCTTTCTGAAGTCAACTTTTGCTTTGATCTCTTAAGATGTGAATAGTTTAAAATTATTTAAATAATAAGAAAATGCTAGTTCACAGTTTGGAAAACAAGTATTTATGAAGTAAGATCTTCAAAAGAACCTAGACTTTAATTACTACTTAGTTCTTAATAAATTCTAACGTGTTTACTACTTACGTCATTTAAGAACTATAACTTATATATAGTTCATTTTATGTTTTGTGTTAGCTTGGCTTTCTACGAACTCTGGAGTTGTTCTAATCATGCAAAATTAGGCCATATCTCAAGAATTTTGTTACAGAATTGTGGAGTACCTAATCTAAAAAACGAAGTTTCTGATAATATATCATCAATCATTTTTGAGAAAATTGTTCTACTTGCCTGATTGCACGATTTCGAAGATACATTACATGATTTTCAAATGCATAGTAATTGAAAACGGGTATTCAAGAAAGTTTTTATTAATTGTACTCATAAATGCAGAATACGTAGCTTAAATGAGTTCTTAATGTTTTCGGAAAGCAATCTAAAGAAATTTTAATTCATATTTTGATTTATGATAAAAATATTATGGGAATGAAAAAAGGTTTTTCAAGACAGCGTTTCAGAATTACTTTAAATGAATTTCGAAATAGTATTAAATATTTTTTTGCGTCAGAATAATTAAGCTCTACAGGTCAAAGTAAATAAAATGCTTCTTTTAACTGTTTTGCCTTAATTTTCTTACTTTCCTTTGTTTTTTCAGGATTTGAAACTTTTTAAAATAGTTTTTTTGCAATAAAAAAAATTAAATAAATAAAACAAAAATTTAACTATACAGATAAACTGTTGTAGTTGAGAAGCTATCTAATTGATGTTTATCTAACTGGTTTGCTGTTAATTGCTTTAAAATAATTTTGCAACATTATTAAAAGTGTCGTTAAAAGATTATCAGAAAATATTTAAACTTTTCATTGTTAAATTGGGATTCTCAAGAATTACTGGCTTAGATTATATTAAAAGAGAATAAATTTCCACCTAATAATTCGAAAATGCATTTATTAATAAAAATATTTTGAATTTTTTTATCAAAAGCATTTTGAATATTTTTATTTAATATTTTTAAAACATATAATATTTTTTTATTTTAATTGAATTATTATTTAAATTTATAAAATGTTTGGTTTCTGTACCTGTTTTTATTTATAACGTTTTTACTTGCGTATTGTAAGTTTCTTTACATTTTAGTGTGACTAGAGTATATAACATTCATTTTGAAACAATAAAATATTAGTATTAATCTAAAGTTATTAGCTTAAAATAAAACTCTGCATTTAATCATTTTCATTTAATGTTAAATTATTATTTGAATACGCTAAGTACATGTTCAAAAGAGTTGAATCAAGATACATGCTTAAACTTTTTTTAAATTTTTATTAATACATTTACAGTAAATAAAATGAAAATATTGAATAAGCGTAGTAGTTCAGTTTCATCCGGAAGATATAAGTTTTTGTTCATGAATCAACTTTTTATATAACCAACGAACCTGACGACAGTATAAAAATACCGGTAATACTTATCAAGTTTCTTAATGAATCATTGAACGTCAAAAATGAACTCACATTTTTAGATATTCGTGTATGAGCACTCTTTTAAATTTTCATATAAAAAAGAGTGCTTTAATAAAATTATTCTCTTATTCTTTCCTGATCAAGTTAAAGGAAATTCCTTTCAAACAACGAAATATGGTTTCCAACAATAGAAGAATGACATATTTGATTAAAAATACGTTATTTAAGAACGTGATATTTAAAAAAATAGAAGCATATGTAATACGATTTTCGATCGACGAACACAAATCTGTGATAAAAGGAGTTAAATCTAGAGTAACATGTTTTATGTTAGGTAATTCCAAAAAGCAAATTAAGTATGTTTAAAGTACCTTGTAGTATAATTATTTGAAGTTATTTTATTAAAATAAACTTTTGTTTTATTTAATAATGAATGAGAATTGCTTTTTTGGATAAGAATCAAAATTATTTAAATAACTTAATTTGATTGTGTCATAAGTTTTAAATTTTTAATTAAATTTATTTATATTCTGCTATAATTTTTAAATTTTTAATTATATCTATTTATTTTCGTTTTTATATTGACCAGTTTAATTTCCCACTTTTAGATATGTTTTCTTTTTGTTATCAGGAAATGTAAATTAAGAATTTCATGAATGATTTTCATTAGATCTTAATTTTTAAAATTTGGTTTTATCTTCAACAAACTATATTCCAGTGTCATTTTTCTTACCCTTTTTTTAAATGTAAATATTTTAGGAAAAGTGCCGTGAGCATAGTAAATGCATATTAGATATAACATGTGATTATGGGATTTTTAATATTGAAAATCATAACTTACTCATTAAAAATGTTTGAAATTCCTGAATAAATATGAAACATAGTTCTTGAAGAACTTATATCGATTGTTTTCTTTCTTAAATATATTCCCTTTATTTCTATTAATTAGTAATTTTTTTTTCAAATTCAAGAAAAGAGAAGAGAATTACATTCATAGCATTTCTTGAACATTTACCAAACTTTATTTTCTTCAAGCTTGAAATGTATTTTATATCTTAATTTACTTTTTATTATTTTCGTATTCATTTTAAAATTTAAGAAGCCATTAAAAATTGTGAGCAAATGTTTAATTTGCTTGGTTATTTTTCGAAGTATAATACATGTATGTTTTATTCCATTTAATTTAAAAACTTTAAAATTAAAAAGAAAAGTTAAACCTTAAAGATATTTCTTCCTGGATGGTAAGATAGGTTAAAGAGCTGTAACATTGAATGTATATACTTTAACATTATTCAAACAATCATACTCATTGAAGGTAAATTACTGTACAAGCCTCTTTTTAACATAATATTCATTTGAAATACCCTTGATCGAATTTGAAACGGTCATTTAAAATTCCCTACAAATTCGTAATTATCCCTTTATACAGGCGTGGCTGAAAACACATAGAATAGATTTTCACGATTTGTTTCTGCTATTATTTAACTTAAGAGTACAAGGATCCTCCTCCATATTTGCGATGAATCTTTAGATTTTTTTTATTCTTTTTGTGGTTATTGAGGTTTAAGGTGGGGTGATTGAAACTGTAACAACAATGGCGACTGAAAGATTTAAAGAAAAAAAGTATCAAGCCGTTCTCAAGGTACTCTTGCTACATCTCTAAAAGCCGGTTGATCTTATATTTTTCTCCTTTTTGAGTGATTTAGGGGGTACCTTTGGGGGGAAAATTTGGTCATTGTTTCTAGCTTTTGTTACATCATCTTTAAGGTATTTTGTAGTTTTTCAGAAATGTCAACAAGAGAAAGTAGGTGAAAGTTACATTTATGTCAAAAAATTAGATCAAGATGTTATCAATGATTCAGAAGTATCAGATTCGAAACAGAGATAGAATTTCGTCAAATTAATAAAAAATAAATAGTGCAGTACCCAAACAACAATGTCCACAACAAATAAATTTTTTAATAAAACGTAAAATGTGAATAAATATGTAATAATTTTTTATTTACCTTAACATCCGGCATAAAACGCTTACTTTTCATGCAAAAATTAAGATCGAAATTTAAGGGTGCACGTTATGTGCCGGGTATAAAAATGAGAGCTTGAAAAATGTTTAAAAAAAGATGAGCGTAGAAAAAAATTAGTCTTCCACATATGTGGAAATACTGTTTATTTAAAAGAAATGACATTCTTTATGAACTTAATGGGTTGTAGTTCTGGAAGTGTACTATTTTTTTCTACAGCTTGGAATAATACCTCGAATAAAAAGTTTCAAAACATAACATAATTAATTGGCCACGTACAATTCACGCTTCTTCTTAAAAGTAGGGGGCTCGCGTAATACGACGAATATACCATAAAATCAAAAAATTGCAGTTTTAAAATATGGGCGCGTGTTATACGGTCGTGCGCGTTATATGCCAGATTTTACGGTGAATGTATTTTATGAGAAATATGTATTTTTAAGGAAGTCGCTTTTCTCAACATTTTGTAAACCTTAGTAATGCTAAAAAGGTCCAAGTTTACATTTTTAAAAAAATTGACGGGTCGTACAGTAATCATTTTAATATGGGCATTTACTATAATATTATGACTATTTTAACTAGAGTAATTTTCAGTTTTGAGTGTTTTCTTTTAAGAAAACCCAATACGTGGAGAAACACGGGAAAAGACTCTAAACAAAGAAAATCCATGTAAATTTTAATTCGTAAATTTTTTTAATAATTTCCGTGACGAAAAAAAATCTCCCGAAAATATTTTTAATGTGTGTGCAAGATTTCAAAGTTATAAGATGCGAGTAAAATTTTCAAAAATATTCCTCGTGTTGTAATTTACCCTTTTCAGAAAAAGCGATTTAAATTGAACACTTTTACCTTTGAGTAATACATACTAGTGCCATAGCTTGGATTGTTAAAATGCTTTTAATTCAGTTATAATAACAACTTAAACTTCATTGAAAACAAAAAGAATCATAGTTTATTTTCCAATAAAAACACAAATCAATTTTTTTCACTTACTTTTATGTTGATTTTCATAAAGATATTAATAGCATTTTGTTCAATATTGTAATCTAGATTTAGCCAAAGAACAACTATAACTCTTCATTAATAAATGTGCAATATTCATGTTAAAAGTGTACTCTTTCTTTTATTTTATAACGATAAACATTCAATTTCTTGCTGATTGTTCACCATTGCAACAATGTTAAGAATAAATATGTATAGCAGGTCTAAAAATAAAGACTACGAGTAAGTCATTCATTATTTTTGACCATGAGATTCCTTTAAGCATAAGGTTAATGAACACCGGTAATGCATTCCTATCATTCTCAATAAATGGTGCTACGACTGGTTGACTTTCAAATCAATATTCTCTCGATACCAAAAGCACTTTCGATGACCTTGATTAGAAGGTGACTCAGAATATCGCTTTGGGTAAACTACATCATACACAAAAGCACAACTTCCTTACATCTCTATAGAAACTTGAAAGGTTATTTTTATCAAAATAAGAAAACGCGTTAAAATGCATGTACTTCTATTAATAGAACAGCAGTAACAATTTTTCTTGAAAATATTTAGCTCTTACGAATTTCTAAGAATGTTGCGTACAGACTTTGAAAATAATAATCGATTTATTAGCGTTATAATTAAAGACAGTACAATTTTAAGGAATTAAAATGCAGATATTTGTTAAGTTAGTATTTCGTATATTTAATTGATTTTAATTCCTCTCTTTGATAAACAAAGTTTAATGGGCAGTAGAAATGTTTTTTTATATATATATTTCGAGTGTCTTTAAATAAACTCGTAGATTTATTATTAAAAAAATTTTCGAAAGTTTAATGCATTTTAAATTATGATTTTCCGAAAAAGTCCTTGATAAGAGTTGTTTTGATGATGCTGTTTCTTGCTTCAGCATAACACGTTTTGCGAGATGCTTCGGTTAGTGTTCTACTGTTTTGATATGATAAAAGACAGAGAAAAATTTGAAACAGGCGATGCGATTGCAACTGCTACCCGACCGGACTCTACAAATGAGTTATTAGAGAGATCACTAACTATTGACTTTACCTTCATGTTTATTCTTTTTTTTAATTGGTTTTAATTGGTTCCACACTGGAGGCTGGTCATCATCGTCATCTGAGATATCAGAATTGTATTTTCATCTCTATTGTATCTCTTTTTGTTCAGAATCAGCATGCTTCGTTTTGTAGAATTACAGTGTTTTACTCGAAATACTTAAATTAATATGGGTCTATTTGCTCTTTTTTTCAATTTATTTTAAGACTTCTTTTAATTTGTTATTTTCATGGCAAGTCCAATGTGATCTGAACTCTACTAACCTATACTTTATTGAAAGAAACATTAAACATAATTGAATTAAAGGACTTTAGATGACTTAACCCCTTAATCAGACATTTTTTTACCCAAAATGTTTTTTAAAAAAGGCACATTTTCTTACAATACATAAATAAACAGCTTACTTAAAAGTATTAAAAATGGAAGAGTTTGATTTTATACATAATTTTAAATTTTATTGTTTTATACCATTTTTTATTTTACAATTGTGGAACACAGAAACCCATTACTGTTTGCTTCTTGTAAGTGCACCCTTCATACTAAGAAGAATGTTTTATATTTTTTAAAAACAAATTTTATATTCGTACTTTTTCTAATGATTGAGGAATTTATGTGTACGTGGGCGTACATTTTGAAACATTGTGTAATACGAAGTCTTACATTGCAATCAGTGCAGAAATTTCTCGTCTCTTTTTGGATTATCTCTCCATCTTCATTTCCTCGCAAGCAACGAACTGCCCATTCTCTTGTCTAAATAATTGTTTCCAATAATACAGTCAATCATACAGTAATAAGTCTAAATTCTAGCGGTGTATTTACCCGTATTTTTTTACATTATATGACAGTTATGTTCCGTATTGCAATGTAAAAAATGTGAAAAATCCTTCAGTAATATTTCGTCTTCTTATTTGATAATTTCATAGCATATTAAAAGACTCCAAAATCATTGAACAATTCGTCAGTTCTGGATCTGTAACCCAATTTTATTCATTCTTTCACAAGAAAGCGAATTTGTTGTTTGCATTATCCATAATTTTAAGAAGAGAATTGCACCGGTCTGAGAATGCAAAAGCATCGCATACAGTAGAACATAAATTTAAAGGATACAAGTTCCTGCCTTCTTCAAAGAAAAAATCCCTTCCGCCTTTACCACAAAGAAAATACCGGATGAAAAGCATTTCATAGACAAGATGCATCAGTTTTCAAAAACACTAATACTAAGCAATACCACTAAAAGGATTAGAAACATGCACAATTTAAAGAAAGAAAGAATATGTCAGTGCCCGTACATGCCCGTACAGCGTATGGTCAAACTGGCAACGGACAATTCTTGGCAGCCAGTACGGTGAACGGGTAAACCGGTTATGGGGTTAACCCAATCACCATTAATCGAAATCACATGGACGGAATTTTTGGCAAACGCAATCCAAGGCAACAAGAAATTTATATATAAACTGATAAAATAAATTAAGAGAATTTGCATATTTTATCGGATTGTATGAAAATAACTGAACTGAAAGAAAAACCACTGCTTCTAGATAAAACTGCAAGTCTTGTACGGCAAATACGTAAGCGTACACGTGTGTGTTGGTGGAGCAAGCAGAACAACAGGCTTTATATGCACGTGTAAGTTAAGACGTATTTCGATCGCCAGTACACCTCGGCGAATTGCTTGGTGATATTTTGATGTAATTGGTTCAATTCAAATTGTAACATAAAAATAAGTAACCACCAACGTTTAGATGATGAAATGAGGTGGCGAATTGTGGGGAGGCTAGAAGCAGGTCAATGTCAAGTCCGCATTTGTAGAGTTCAATTTATCGTCCAGAGTCGTGTGTAACTTATGGATACTGGATCCATCGAGAGAAAGCCTAGGGAAGGTCGTTGTAGAGCCGCGACGGTCAGAAAAAATCGCCATTTGTCGATTATAGCGAGGCCTAACAGAGGGCTACAGATTCTCTGCTCTCTCGTTACTTGTATACAGCCACAGGAATCCGTGTATCAAGAGTGATTGTTTCAAAAGAACATATGAGAGGGTTGTTTGCCAAACCTGCTGTTTGAATCCCGCTTATGTCTACGAACCGGAGAATCTGCTTAGCATGGTGCAGGTAGCATAGAGCTTGGAGTATGAATCAATGGGTGACCATTCTGTTCACCGATGAATCTCATTTCAGCCTAAACACTGATTCTAACCATACGTTCATTTGGAGAGAACCAGGCACCCGCCACCTACCCTCCAATGTCCGCAAAATTGACAATTATGGCGGAAGAGGTTTAATAATCTGGGCAAGCATCTTGTTGGATGGTCGTACTCCTCTCCATGTCTTTGAAATAGGCTCTGTGACTGCTGTGAGGTATAGGGTTGAGGTCTTGGAGCCCTATGTTTGCCTTTTCAGGGGTGCATGTGGGCCCCTAGTGCATTTTAATGGACGATAACGCTAGACCACATATATCGCTTCTGGTCGAGGAATTTCTAGAGAGTGAAGATATTCGCCGTAGGGATTGGCCAGACCTCAACCCTTTACTGCATCTCGGAACGCTCTGGGGAGGGCAACTGCTACTCGCAACCTCCTTCCGAGAATGAAAACAGCGTTGCTGAACAAGTGGGACCAATTGCTCTAAGAACCGATAAACTGCCTTATTTCAAGTATGATATCACGCTGCGAGGCCTATATAGCTGTAAGAGGGGGCCATACTCCCACTTAACCAATTTCTTTTGTTTATTCTGCAACCGCTGTTTTATACCTTCCAACGCCAACGAGTGTTACGCACAATCATGCGTGTGTATTGCAATAGTTGATTTGTTTTTGTATTGTATCAATGTGCTCAGTTGTTTGTAAATAAACAGCATGGTTTGAAAAATACAACACCATGGGGAAGTCATCTGAATTAAATGAACTTTGCAACAAATATCAATTATAGAAATTTACGTAAAATAGAAAAATTTCACAGCCACCACGCACCGTGCACAGCCCCTTTGAACTGATGCTGAAAGCATATAAATAGAGGACTGTAGTGAAACGTTGAAAATTTAATGATTATTTGTTAATGGCAAACGTTTAGTGAGACCTAAGTATGCCTCCACAACAAAATAAGGATAAAATTCCAACAACTTACGGAGTTTGAACGGGGGACGATTATTTGCCTTCGAGAAGGAGGATTCTCCATCGCGCAATAGGAGCTCGTGTGCAGCGGAGCAGTTCTACCGTGATCCGAGTTTGGAAGAAGTGGACCGACGAGCTCCGAACAACTCGAAAAACTGGCAGTGGACGACGGAAGGTGACATCAGCACGCGAAAATAAACACCTGCACCGCATGGGGATGAATGACCTCCTCCAGGCTGTTGGCAGCACGTTAGTCTACAGCTACAGGTGTACTAATGTCAGCTTCGCCAATTCGTTGAAGTCTGCTGCACCTTGGATTGTGTGCAAAGGTGCCTTTATACAGGATCCCATTCACGGTAAACCATCGATGGCTCCGTCTGCAATGGGCTCATGAGCACAGAGCCTGGCAAGCTGATTGGCACCAAGTTGTCTTTAAGGTGAATCACTCTTCAATTTGTGGTACCATGATGGCCGCATTCGTGTTAGACGCTATACCGGTGAACACTGCCTTCAAGAGTGCGTTATCAAACGACATAGTGTACTAACACCCGAAGTTATGGTTTATGGGGTGCTATTTCGTATTACGGATGATCCAATTAGCTACGAATTGAGGGTAATCTTAATAGCAACATGTACGTCCGTGAAGTGCTACAGACCGAAGTCGTTTCCTTCCTTCAAGATATTCCTGGAGCTATCTTTCAGCAGGATAATGCCCACCCACATGCTGCAAAGACTGTTCGGGACTTCTGTTCAGCCCAACACAGGTAACTTCTTCCTTGGTTTGCTTCGATGTCTGTTGAGCACGTGTGGGATTTGGTTGGTCGATGTCTCGCTCGTGATCTACGTCCTGCAGCTTCAAAAGACGAACTTTAGCTGCTTATACAAGCAATATGGAATTCTCTTCCACAAGCAGACATTCAAAATCCGTTTGACTCCATGCCACGTCGTATAGCAGCATTTATTACAGTGCGTGGTAGCTACATTAAATATTGATTTCGGACACTAAATATTGTTCTTTTTTTGCTTTGAAAATTTTGTCATTTATTTGTACTAATACAAGTCGTTTGTGCATTAAATTTAATTTAATCCTGATAACTCTTTTATGATGTTGTACTTTTTACAAACAGCGGTTTATGTACATATCAAATATCTTTAAAATTGGTACAGTAGTTCCAGAGATAATCGATCAAGTTTGAAAGTTTTCTTAATTTCTTACACCAGTGTACTACAACATCACAACACATTTAAGTCCATTACTGAAGATCTTAATCCTTTTTAGAAGGAAGCTTTGTGCATGACGTAATATGTAGTAGTGCATTTATATTTGTAAGTACAGTTGCAGTGATTAATTGTCTATACTATCCTGTATTTGAAACTTATTAGTTATCTGCACAGAAATAAAACTTTTTTGTACAAATACATAACTGTTCAAATTACAATTTCGGCTACTTTATCAAAACCCACATATTTGTTGTTGAAGAGTAGAGACATCTCGCATCGCTGTTGGGAATAGCCATTGACATATTTTCAAGAAGGAAGCTTATCTGGAAAAATTTCACCTGGATTACCGAATATGACACTCAAATTCCTTTCCAGTAATGTTTTTACTACGCATCCTTTTCTACCTCATTTCTCAGACGTCAACTCTCAATATAAAAAAAGTATGTGAAATCAACAGAAAATAACTTTTAACGAGAAATTTAATGTGACGTTACCATCTAATGGTGATTGAATGGAACACAAAATAATTTGATGAAATGTTAAGGGGTTTCTCCGCTTTCATAGCAGCCTAAATATATCATATGTCAAAGGATAACTATGCGAAAAAAAGCAAAATATCAAACACGTGAACTGTTCATGATACTCTTGAATTCAGTACTCTATTATGCTCGAATTTTCTCAAAAATCTTAAATTGAGTATTCTTCTAAATAAAAAGAATAGAAATAAAAAATATATTTCGTATTTATTATTGTTAGTCTGTTATAAGTGGAAAACTAAAGTTCAACATATTGCAAAATGTAGCTAATTTATCGTTAAGTATCGTTATCTTAAGCTTTTTGTCCAAACTAAAGGGTGTTTTTTTAGAGGTATAGAACTTTAAATTGCAATAAAACAACGATGTATTATTCGATTGACATGAATTTTTTTTATTCGAAAGATAATCTTGTGGCATTACATTTTAAATATGATTTCTGGCATAGGACTGTCACGGCTGGCTCGGATGTAGTCCAATCTGGACGTCCAATTTTCGATGACTTTTTCCAACATTTGTGACCGTATATCGGCAATAACACGGCGAATGTTGTCTTCCAAATGGTCACGCGTTTATGGCTTATCCGCATAGACCAATGACTTTACATAGCCTCACAAAAAATAGTCTAGCGGTGTTAAGTCACAAGATCTTGGAGGCCAATTCACAGGTCCAAAACGTGAAATTAGGTGGTCACCAAACGTGTCTTTCAATAAATCGATTGTGGCACGAGCTGTGTGACATGTTGCGCCGTCTTGTTGGAACCACAGCTCCTGGGCATCATGATTGTTCAATTCAGGAATGAACAAGTTAGTAATCATGGCTCTATACCGATCACCATTGACTGTAACGTTGTGGCCTTCATCGTTTTTGAAGAAGTACGGACCAATGATTCCACCAGCCCATAAAGCGCACCAAGCAGTCAGTTTTTCTGGATGTAACGGTGTTTCGACATACACTTGTGGATTAGCTTCACTCCAAATGTGGCAGTTTTGTTTGTTGACGTAGCCATTCAACCAGAAGTGCGCTTCATCGCTAAACAAAATTTGCTTATGAAAATCGACCATTGTTTTCGAAATAAAATTGCACAATTTGAAAGCGTTGTTCAGGCGTGAGTCTATTCATGATGAATTGCCAAACCAAACTGAGAATAAATCACTTGACAGCTTTTAAATCGGTCGCCATCTTGGAAAGTAATGCCAACTTTAACTTCTATACCTGGAAAAAAACACTGTACAATTATTTTGAATTTACAGGTTTTATCTTTTCTTGTTACTCCTCATATCCTAAATTTCACATTTAGAACAACAATTTTACGATATTGTAACTGAAAATTGACAAAAAATAACAAAATTTCTTCATGTTTCAAAACTTTGAGTGCAATGCGCTAAAACAATGTATTTTTATTTAAATTTGAATTTTGTTTTTCTTTTTACTTCATTAGATGAAAACTAAATTTTCCAGGGAACCGCGATCTAAACAGAGTGAATAATCGCCTCACCTTAACATGCATACGCAATTTCATCTCATTCAGGTAACTAACTCCCTGGTGCACCACTTTCTATGTTACAAATTATAATAATTAAGATATACTTTTTTATATTATATTTATCATTTATTATATTTATAGTTTTGGAAATTGTTTACACTTAATATACATTTACCTATATTTTATTCGACATAAATGTTAAGTAGTTGGTTTATAACAAAGATTTCAAAAAAAGTAATGAATGAAGAAGGGCAGTTATAGAAGATACAGGATAACAATAATAGTTGTGTGCCAATCAAATATATTAATTATTATTTACTATTCACATATTTCCACTTGCAAAAAATTAGAAGGGATGTTACACTAAACATACATACTGAAGGGTTTTGATGAATTTCAATAAAAAAAAAAACCTGCTCTATTCACTAATTAAATGCCTATTTTAGTAAAACGGGATCTTTTATAAGCAGGAGAAAAAGATACATTAAAATTTTAAGTACATTTTAATCATAATAAATAATATTCACGACCATGGTACTTTTTTATAGCCGAAAGTTTCTCGTCCTAGTTTTTAATTTTCTAATGCATTTATTAGATTTAAAAAATTAATGAGACTACAAATGTTCTTGTACGAAATATGCATTACTAATTATAGTACAAATTAGTGTTTTGCATTCTATCAAATAATTAGAAAATATGCTAATGTCAGACATATCCAAAAACAAATAAGTTTATTAACCATTGTCTAAAGATCTAGATTTCTCTAGTAATTACATACTTAAACTTCATTATCATACATGGGGTTGCTTAAAAACATGATGTGATTAAAATAAATTAAATGAGTTGATTTAATGCATATCAGGTAAATTAAGGACCTGTTTAGTTAAAAAATATTGAAATATTCTTTTAATTATTAGTAACAGTTATAAACTTTTCACATCATTAAGTTCTGTGTGTTCTAAGATGGTACATTAGTATAAAGTGCATGCATTTATACATTTGAAAAATTTAGGTGAGAATATCACTAATGCTCTGTAAATTTTTTATTTCTTTTAATTTTGTAGGTATTTTAATTGTTTTCTAACTATACAATACTTTTGCATGAGTATTTTTCCTATCAAAGTTTTAAACAGATTGTCTTGCACATCAACGTAAAGTGGGTACGGGGTGAAAAGGAGGTTCAGATAAGTTGTGAGAAAAATAAAAAAAAATTCCAAATCACTTGGTTAAGTGATGATTAGCATATTTTGAAAATGTGGGAAAATGACATTCTCCATCACATTGTTAAGTATTGGGATCACAAATTTCACAATTTTACAGTGGTTTTTTTTAACTAATTTCATTTTACCTAGTCGCTTTCTTAATCATTGTCTCAAGTCAAGAAAAAAGCATTTGCTGGCTTAGTTAAAATAATTCTAGTTTGTTTGAATTAGAATTTGGGAAAACGATGTCACATAACTTTGACTCAACATAAAAAGAAAAATATTGTATACAACAACAGGCAAGTGTCTCGAAAGATGGCCCATTTAATTAAGATACCAAAATGGGGTACAGCATTTGTTCTTTTCTATCCATAACAATCACAACCAATTTTTTTTATTTGCAAAACATCTTCATTTTAAAAACATTTCAGCTGACACCCTCAATCACATCAATAGGTATTATAATCATAAATTTCACAATTTTACAGGGATTTTTTCAATAAAGTGATCTCACAGAGCCGTTCTATTAACTAAAGTCACTAGTCCGGTCACCATATTTCGAGAAACTTGCCAGGGGTTTTATGTATAATACATTTCTTTTTCAGTAGTCAAAATCAGGTGATATTTTTTTCAAATCCTGAGTCAAACAAATTACGTTGATTTTAACTAAGCCGGAAATGTTTTTCTCCCGATTGTGATTGCGATTACTAAAATAATAAGTCTTACATATATCAAAAGGAATTTAAAATTTCAAAATAATTACACATATAGATATTTGCTTAGGTATTCTACGATAATCCACGTAAAGTGAAATTTTTTTTTTTTTTGAAAAAAAAATTTAGGTTCACTTTTGATACTTAAATATACAGTGTTTGATTTTTCTTATAAAACTAACAAAGTTAATGAATAAATTGTTACGTTTTATTTTAGAATGTTGTACATTTATGTTTTATTTTAGTATGTTGTATCTACAGACTTTAATTAATTTGGATGCATAAATTTGTTTTTAACTTTTTTCAATATTTTTAGTAAGAAGTACAAATTACTAAAAGTACATGCAAAGGGTATTAAGTATGTAGATTCCTTTCCTACTTTTTTTATTTGCTTTTGGTATTCCAAATGCGGTATAGTAAAAATCCAAACAAAGTCAAAATATCTTAATATAATTTTTCAAAAATTATTTTTCATAAAAGTAGAATATTTTAAAAATGGTTAATTCTATGTTAATTTTTTGCCAAAATATCGCATTTAAATCATTTTTATTGTAATAATATTCTTAAAGTAATTTTATACGTGTATCTTAATCTAAGTTATACTAAATATTAAAAAAAAATTCGTTTGTAAGCTTTTGCAAAATCAGGTTTCCAAACGTATAGTCGGATACCTTTAAGTAATTTTTAAAAAGTTTTTTTCAGTGAAGTGGATTTTATTACCTTTTAAACAGTTATTCTGAATTATCACAATTTATCACTATCACAAGGGAAAATAATTTTAATTTTTTAAGTATTTATTTTAAGAATATTGAAGGTTACTGTTGTTTATATTCTATTGAGATATTGCTTTTTTGCAATGTCATTATATAATCTGGAATAAGAAATTGTTTCTTAACTTTAAAGATTGGTTCTAGAATGCAAGAAAAGATGATTACTTGTGAAACTGTAGATTCGGGGAAAAATTTATAGGCGTTTATACGAAGGATTAATACGAGAGGAATTTACTTGGGAAAATAAAGAACAGAAGAATAGAGTTTGCTTACTCTTCTGCCCTTTGTAGTTGAGTGGAAATGGTTCAAAATAGAAAATGAAATGAAAACTCTCTTCTAATGAATATTGTACTCTGGAAAAAAATGGAAAAACGGTTCAGAACTAAGAACAAGTTTCTGTCGGAGTATGGAGTTACGTGTTCTCGCTCTTTTATAGGAACAGGCGCGCAAAAACTGATAATGTTTTTGTTCTTGTTTCTATTCAAGAATAACAGAATAGTGCAAGATAAATGGAAATGACCCATGATAATTCCATACCAAGCATAAATTTGTAATTGGAAAATCTTGAAAGATAGCATATGGAATTAAATTTTTGATTTTAATATGATTAATTATTTTACTGAGGATTTATACTGTGTAATTTTTTTTGACGAAAAAAAATACTGTCATTTTTCTTTAAAAATATTACGATACAATGCGTAATGTTTCTCTTGTTTGCATCTTATTGTAAACAAACTTAACTTAAGTTTAATATTATTCAGCGATTTAAATAAAGTGAGAACATTGCTTACCATTTCTGTTCGTATCGGTCTTTACCCCAGAAAGAACTACGCGCAGCCAGTGAACGTTTTGGCCTTTGTTTTAACCCACCAACGCTATAGCACATGAGATATAAATACGACTCGTACTTTGAAATTTGGTCTTGTATTACAAATTTTGAATAAAAGTACAGTTTAACCGTAGTAAGCACTCCAAAGAAAGTATTGTTCACGAACGATTTGCAGGTACTATAAGATTGATGCAACTTTATAAGAAGTAAACATGATACAAAACTGTTTTTTTACACTCTGAGGATGAATAAGATAATTTGTTGAGTTTAACCGATGGAACTAATGTCAATATGCATTTGAAAAACCATTCTCAAGTCATGATGAGTTCTTCAATTTCCGTTACGAGATTTGGAACAATCGTTTCCTATGAGTGTACCGTTATTTTACAACCACTTCTTAACAAAACGAAAACCATATGAGTAATTGTAAGCCTAAATTGATTTATTCAAGATAATTTTCCATCATTTTAATTGCATTCTATATGAGTCTGGTTGAAAGACTTCCCTCTTCATATATTATGGTGGCAGTCAGGGATGTCTTAAGACTTTTTCAGGCCCTGGGCTTCTGTATAAAAGTAGGCTCTACCTGTGATCTTAAAATGTAGACCATATGTAGCATGAGTTGTTAAATACTCCTACAAACAGTAATTTGAAATACATAATTGTGCACGACCCACAATCTCTCAAACCCAGGTTCAAACCAGCTCGACCGATGGCAACATTTCCATTAAGGTATCCGACTACGTTCGGAACCGTGATTTTGCAAAAGCGCATAAATGGATAATTTTCATGATATTTAGTGTAACTTATATTAGAATATATGCATACAATTGTTTTAAGGACATTTTAACAAAAAAAATTTATTTAAATACAATATTTGGCAAAAAATTAACATAGAATAATCTTTTTTCCAAATGTTCTCCTTTTGTGAAAAATGCTTCTATTATAATATTTTGCTTGTATATAGCTCAAACCTCTCTACAGAGGCTCAACTAGAATTTTTGAAATATATAACTTAGAAGTGGGATTATTCATATTTTACGACAACAGAGGGGAGAAATTTTAAGAAAAAAAAACGCCAATAATTATTTCAATTGGTGGTAACTCTGAAAATAATGTGAATTTTTCAAAGTTTCTACTTGAGTCTCTGTAGAGAAGTCTGAGCTATATACAGGGAAAATATTATTATAATAGAAGCATTTTTAACAAAAGGAGAGCATTTGGAAAAAAGATTATTCTAAGTTAATTTTTTGCCAGAATATTATATTTAAATCATTTTTTTTGTCAAAATGTCCTTAAAACAATTCTATGCATGTATTCTAATCTGAGTGACACTAAATATCATGAAAATTATCCATTTATGCGCTTTTTTAAAATCACGGTTCCGAACGTAGTTGGATACCTTAAAGGAGTTGAATGATTGCTTATGGTATTAGGTCCAGGCATAGACATGGACAGCGGTCATCACATAATAATAATACAATCTTGCCACTTTCGCCAGTTGACATGCAGTTTCAAAGTCCCTGTTTTTCAGAGAATATACACGGGAATAATATTTTAGTATGAAAATTATCTTGATTATGATCTTTTTTACGTTGATTCGAGACAGAAATGAGATCCCCAGCAAAGGCGAGGTCCTGTGCCCATGCCTTACGACGTCTCGAGTGGCATTACAAGGCTTTGAGCTGCAAAAGGTACAATTAGATAGATATTTTGATATTTTACGTATAGATATTAGATATTAGATTGATATTATTTCAATACGTAGTAATAAAAGGGTGTTTTTTTAGAGGTATAGAACTTTAAATTGCAATAAAACAACGATGTATTATTCGATTGACATGAAATTTTTTTATTCGAAAGATAATTGTAGCATTACATTTTAAATATGATATCTGACATAGGACTGCCATGGTTGGCCGGATTTAGTCAATCGACGTCCAAATTTCGTTGACTTTTTCCAACATTTGTGGCCGTATGTCGGCAATTTTTAAACACGGCGAATGTTGTCTTCCAAATGGTCAAGCGTTTGTGGCTTATCCGAATAGATTATACTTTACATAGCCCTACAGAAAATAGTCTAGCGGTGTTAAACAATCTTAGGCCAATTCACAGGTCCAAAACGTGAAATTAGGCGATCTCCAAACGTGTCTTTCAATAAATCGATTGTGGCACAAGCTGTGTAACATGTTGCGCCGTCTTGTTGGAACCACATCCTGGACATCATGATTGTTATTAGAAAGATAGTTAGTAATCATGGCTCTATACCGATCACCATTGACTGTAACGTTGTATTTCGTTTTTGAAGAAGTACGGACCAATGATTCCACCAGCCCATAAAGCGCACCAAACAGTCCGTTTTTCTGATGTAAAGTTTGACATACACTTGTGGATTAGCTTCACTCCAAATGCGGCAGTTTTGTTTGTTGACGTAGATTCAACCAGAAGTGCGCTTCATCGCTAAACAAAATCGCTTATGAAAATCGGAAACAACGGCAATCTCGTTTTGGGCCCATTGACGAATCTACGCCTTGCTTGATCATATTTAAAATGTAATGCCACAAGATTATCTTTCGAATAAAAAAAAAATTGATGTCAATCGAATAATACATCGTTGTTTTATTGCAATTTAAAGTTCTATATTTCTAAAAAACAATTTTTACATTTAATATTTAGAAAAGTTTTCTTCCTAAGACCTTTTTTTGAAAAAGTTTTATTCGAAAATTAAAAAAAAGAACTTAATTAATAAATTGATGTAAAATATTATTCTATATTAAAAAGTTAAAATCGTAGATGCATGTTAAATGAGTTATAAAAGTACGATATAAGTCAATCAAGAAGATTACAACTTGCATATGAAATTATGTTTTGGAATACAAATATTTTTAAATACTCGAGATAGTTGAAAAATAGAAATGATTATATTTAATAAATATAAAAAAGTAATAGTAAAACTGTTAGAGTTACAATTAGATATTACTAACAAATCGAGATTATAATAAACTAAAACTATTAATCGCAATAATTGTATTCCTTCAATTTGCGACTCGCTTTTAGAAAGAAACTTTTAATTGATAAAAGCTGTATTTTTTTCATCCATCTTTATTTTATAGTCAAATTAGATTTCTGAATCAGCATTTGTGTTTCCTTTATATTTATATTTCAAATATTTCTTGTTAGAAAATTCCTCTCTCATTGAATTTATGTGGCCACAGTAGCCTAGTGGTTTTCGCCATTCTGATACCACTCAAGACCTGTCATGTTGAGCCACTATTGCACTTAAACTTTTCTTGGCTCAAAGTTCTCAAGTTAGCGTTGTATAGAAGTTAGGAGAATGAGGGCCGGCTTTGGTGTCGACCTCGTCACTTGACCATGTTTCAAAAATGTGAGATCCATCATCAATAACTTTCGAAATGCTTTTTGTGTGTGACGGTTAAGACATTCACTCATTCATCATATTTTAGAGATAATTTTTCTTCTTTTTTTTAAACCCGTACGGATAAAAACATTTTTGACTTATTCATACTTATTACTTATCGACTTTTTAGATAAAAAAAAAACTTTGACTTAAGGATTATGTTTTAGCTCTTATATATTTTTTGAATTCAATAACATTCTTAAGTCAATGAAATAACTTACCTTAAGAACTTACACTTACTTGACTTATTCAAAAGATAAAATATTTGAAGAAACATATAAGAAATGTTTTTAAAAGTAAGGTAATTTTAAACGTTCTTTTTGCGTATTATACGAGTAGTTTTTATTCCTTTATTTTTCAAAAATGATACATGGTTAAAAAAATTACTTACTTATTTCGCAAATTTAAATTGTGACCGAAAATATGTATACAACGCACCTATTCTATTTAATCGTAAATGAGAATTAAAAGATATAATTTTTCATAATACTCGTAAAATGGTAAAATTAATAAAAATTTCGAGAACAGACCTTTATTTTAACAGTACTTTTGCTGAAATAAAAAGCAAAATGGATTCAGGATTTTTAAAACTAATTTATGATATATTATTAAATTATTTTAATATTTATTTCGACTTAAAATAATGTAATATATATTATGCTTTCATAAGTAAATTTTGATTAAAAAAAGGATCTAATTAGGTACGACAGATTGTGATTGAATTAGATGGTTTGTTGTGGATTATTCACAATTTTATCTTGCACGATCCACTGTGTTTCTTTATGACGTTATTTGATTGAAGGTATCCGACTAAGTTTGGAGAAAAAAATTTCAAAAATTGATTTTCAGAAGAATTTTATTGTTTTAAAGAACATAAATAGGATTTAAGAGTCCATTATTAAGTAAATAACATGTATCTCTCCTAGCTTTTAAAAATATATTATTTTTGTAAAATTTTAGAAAAATTTCCAATGTTAAGAGAAACAGCATAAATAAAAATATTTCGGACATAATGTAATTTTATTTTCCTTGATGTATTTCTTGATCCATCTGAAGGGACACAAAACGCAGGATAAAAAATATTTTAAGAAATAAATATTTTGCAATCATTCTCAAATTTGGTGTTAATGATTTTTGGTCAAAATTATTTTACGCTAGTGTTTCTCAAACTGTAAAGCGCGCCCCTGGGAGGCGCTAGCATATTGAAAATAAAAAGTTTAAAAAAATAATTTTTTGGAAGGAAGTAAAACAAAATTCTTTCTGGACATAATAAAAAAATACACATTTACACTGATATAATTTATTTTTATCATCTGCTGATCATCAAAAATAAAAGATTTCACTTCAAACGCTCATTAGCCATCTTTGATCTTATAACCGAATTAAAAAAATACTTTGTTTGCTTTGCTGTAATCCCACGATGAGAGATTTTTTATTACGTTTTTTTAACCTAAAATATTACTTTAGCTGACCTTCGAACTTACTGGTATCGTTATCTCCGCCCTTTCTTTTTTAGGGAAGTTGTAAATATATATATATTTCTGTTTCACTCTTTTCCATGTGGAAGAGTTTTATGATATATGAATAAGTACATTGATCACTTTGAAGAATTATTTGGCCAAGATTTATTTTTATGAGTATTCTGAAACATATAATGCATAATGAAAAACGTTTTACACAATTATTTTTAGAACATGCTACACTTTCCCCATGAACAATTTTGTGGTTTTGTTTCTGTGTTGTACGACTTATTATGGTTTAAAAATGTAAATGAGCAGAATATTAAAAAATGAGCATCTATGATCCCTATTAAAGGAAGTGGAAACTGATCAAGCAATTGAAGAACTTACTGAAATAATGCATATTAATCAAGATAGCGAAAGTAAATATCAGATAAACGTTAGACATGAAACGCTTGAGTTGATTTGAAATTTTCAAATGCTGCTTAAAGATCTCTATGAAGAAAACTATGAAGCCATAATGTAGCACTTCGCCTTGTTAAAAAGACACAAGGAAGAAAAGTTCAAAATGCTATTTGTAGCTCATCAAACAACAGCAAAACTACAAAAACGTGAACAAAATATGACAGTTTCGCTGTAAAATAACGTTCCTGTGTTGTTAGCAAAAAGTGTCTGTGATTTATGTCCTTTATTAAGGAAACGCACATTTGGAACATTTACTTTAGTTTTATCGGATTTTTTCTCAAATTTTCAAAGAAAATTTGGAAAGTCCTTGAAAAAGTAGGTAAATATATTTTCTCTTAAATTAAATTGTTCACTGTAATTGTGATTTTTATCGTGTAAAGTAAAAATAGTTATAAAATAAATTATAGTTTTAAAATAAACTAAAAAACACACTTTTATAGTGAATCGAACTAAAAAGTAAAAAAAAATAGTAAAAAAAAAATATATATATTACTTAAAAGTAACATATACAAAATTTAATACTTATCTTGTTAATTTGTACGGTTTATAATTATGATCGTATTGTAGCTTTAGCGCCAAAGTGCATTATTATTGCATTCAATACATTATTATTTTTAGGGGAGGGCGCAATAAAAATTATGATTGAAAATTGGGTCGCCAGTAGTGAAAGTTTGAGACCCACTGTTTTACGCTCTAGACTAAAAATGGGATGTAAAAATGGGATGTAAAATATGATTAAATACAGCTGTTTAAAACTCCTGCGGTTTGTTACACTTTAAAGGGTTTATTGCATAAGTATTACAAATTTCATTGAATTTTATTGGGTTGTTTTGAAGATAGCCCATATTTTGTGCCCAATTACCACGACAGTTTCATTCTTCAAAAACTCGTTTAAAAATATTTTTATAAATTAAATAAAGTAAAGAGATTATACAAAAAGGGTTCTCCATTTCTATATGTATAATTCCTTCTTCTTCATCAATACTTATATTTCTTTTTTTTCTAATGGTCCTAACACCTTAAATACACCTTTTAAACCTAGTCGGATATCATTATCTGAGAATTGTGATGTGTGTAAGAAATCATTACTGTTAAAACACATCTGAAATGAGTATAAAGAGATGTTACTTGATCATTCTACTAAATGCTAATAGATGTTAATAGAGTGATAAATGCATGCTTTGTAGTTCTTAGCAATCTCGCAGAGAAATTGACATTGGAAAAGAGTCCCGGAAAATATATTGGAAGATTGTAGAGTCTAAAAAAAAAGTGCACAGAAACTTCATTTAAAGAAAAGTATATTTCTAATTAACTCGCTTTTGTTAGCTTCACTTGTATGTAACGGAATCTTTGAACTCTATTTTTATCCACTTTGAAAGTTCATATTTATTCGAAATTTTGCACACTTGTGTCAAGCACCGATGACAATATAATAATTTAATAATTTTGTTCCATTGTCCTGATCCAAATCATCAGGATTAGCGATTTCCCCATTTGGCGACTAATTCCAGATCCCATTACTCGATTTGCCAACTAATTCCAGATCCCATTTCCAGATTTAGCGACTAAAAGAAGAGGAATAAAAAGCGTTTTCCCTAAAGCGAAAACACTCAAAAAAGTGTTCTTTAAGTTAAAAAAGTGAAGGACGCGTTAGCTGATCCTACATTCTGCAAACTAGGCCGTATCAACGTATTGATAGGATGCCAATGGGTATTCCAGATTCTAAAAAATGACGCATTTAATATTAATTCATCAATGAATAAATGATATTTTAAATGAATTAAATGATTTTCAATGATATTTTTATTGTAGATTGAACTAAAAAATTAAAAATAAATTATAGTTAAAAAAACTAAAAAACACGCTTTTATAGTTAATCGAACTAAAAAGTAAAAAATAATTCTTAGTACAAGAATAAAATGATTAACGAGAAAATTAACGTCATTGTGGTAAAAGCGTGGGGTGCTTTGTACTATATTTTTATACTAAATCTGCATTTCAGATTAGAACTAGTAAGAATTTATAACAATTCATATTGAGCACTCTATGCTTTTATCACAATAATATTAATTTTCTCGTTTTTTTATCCTTTTATTCTTATATTAAGAATTTTTTTTTTTACTTTTTGGTTCAATTAACTCTAAAAGCGTGTTTTTTAGTTTTTTTTAAAACTACAATTTATATTGTAAAATACGTATTAGGCTAATCCATCTACGAGTTTAGGTATTCTCTATATTTTTCTTGAGAAGAAATATAAATACCTAGTAAAATTACGACCATGTTTGAATTTAATTGTGATCCTACGATATAGTTGAGACCTAATCCATCACAGATTGACATAGTTTTATATAAAATATTGGTAATTAAAAAAATAAGAAATTAATACTGTAAAAAGTGAAATAAGACTATGCAAAAAGGTTAGGCAATTTTCACAAAATTATTTATATGTGGAAGTCTATGAAAACATTAGCAAATTGATTAATTGTTGATTCATGTTGCTTTTTAAAGTACACAAAAGCTATTGGTGACAGGAATCGTAATTTTAAGCCAAGTCAGGTGATGAGAATGATACTTTAGTTGGCTCCAAACTTTCTAATCTTCCACACCTCATTAGGAAATTATACCTCAGGACATTTCACATTTATCAGCTCCTCTACACAGTAAAGATTTAGCATCACCAGGGTTGTCTCAACAGAAGCATATCAGTAATAGTCATTTTTTGTGTGTTATTAAGATATTATATAATATATATTTTTATCTCTTAACCCGAAAGAGATTGCGAACTCGAAACTAACATTTGTGGTCGCCCAATGCTTTTTTTATAATTATTTTTATCGTACACGATAAAAATCGTAATTCTAGTGACTAATTTAATTTAGAGGAAGTATACTTATCTATTTTTAAGAACTTCTTAATTTTTCTTTGATAATTTGAGAAAAAATCCAATTAAACTCATCTAAAATACTTCAAATCTGCGTGACTTTAATATATAAAGGACATAAATCACACACACTTTCTGTTAACATTACAGGAATGATATTTGCCGGAAAAACTGTCATATTTTGTTCAAAGTATTGTAGTTTTATTGTCCTTTGATGATCGACAAATAGCACACGTTGAATTTTTTCATACTTGCGTCCTTTTGACATTGCACTGTGTGCTTTGCAGTACACTTGTGCCTTCATATATTTCCACATAAAGTATTTTAGGTAACATTTTGCCACCCATCCAGTATAGTGGCTAGTGACGTTGATGCGGTTCCATAGGGCCTGGGTTCGAATCTAGGCATGGATGTTTGTAAATGTATAGTGCCTTCGTAGCATGGGGGTACTTTATATAGACATCGGGCCGCAAGTCCTCTGATGAGGTTGGTAGAAGGGGAAGAGAGGTGGGAGGCCCCTGACCACCCCAGGTATCTTCTCTCAAAATTGGGGTGAAACCGAACAAAATCGTACTGTCACTTGCATGGTGCTCAAAGCTAATGCTAATGATAGGCGTAAAAATCTAGCCCTTAACCACGGTGAATTTCGTGGGCCTTTGTCTGATGTAACTGTCAATCAGGTGGCATAAGTATCAATAGCAACAACAACAGGTAACGTTTAAAAACTTTCCTTTCATCTCAAACATATCTTGTTCACCGCTTTTCTCAAATTTATTTTCGCTATCATGATTAATATCCATTATTTCATCAGGTTCTTCCCTTACTTGATCGGTTTTAACTTCATCCAATAGAGATCGCAGATACCCATATCTTTTTTTTTATATTCTGTTAATTAACATTTATGAACCATAATTAGTCGTACAACACAGCAATCAAAACCACTAAGTTGTTCACAGGGGGAAAGTTTATCCTGCTCATAGAAAATATTTTGGAACAAAAATGGTCGCATGGAGATCTCAGTCAAAAATAGGAAAACACGTGACAAATACATTTTGTCACGTGGACGTATTGGACGTATTGGACCTTGAAGACTGTCATATAAGAAAATATTGACAACGTAATTGATAACAAATTAACAGCTTTCAAAGAATTAAAGATTTAGCGAGCATGTGCCCCGCGCTATAGTGTCTGGGCTAAGTTCTAAGTGAAACATTTTCTTTATAGTGATTGAAAAAACTATAAAATTAGTTAGTTACATCAGAAGTTTCAAATTAGTGTTCTTCGATCCTTGTAAGATCCTCCGGTAGTATTAATCACAGCATAAATGTCTTATAAGGATCTGTTAAATTACTTCTGAAAGCATTTAAAACATAAAAACTTATGCTCTGTAATAAAGCTTTTACACTGATTATATGAGTATACCATTAAAATAGTATATAAACTTTTACATATATAATACATTAAAGTATTACATCAAGAAGCAAAAATATTATGCTAACACTTCCATTTAAAACACTTGTTTTACTATTTGTACTTTTATTTCATGTATAAATTATAATTTTATTAATTATTTATTTTAATTATTTTCGTTTTACAGTATGTTATGAGTTTTTTTCGTGTTAAAATAAATCAAAAAATAAAAATGCTTTATACTTCTTTATTATTGTGATTTAATTTCTACTATGTAATTTTTAGTCTAGCTTCAATGTTCCGTGGAATGAATGTTTGGAAAATACTTATTTACAAGGGCCCTCAGGCATCACCCTGATAAAGTTATTACAAAATTTTAAATGCAGTAACCTTGACAATATTTCCATTGCCCAGGTAAAAAGTTTGTTTGCCTTTAACAATTCAACCTCAATAAGCAATTTACACAAAAGATTGCATCTCCTTTTCCAGACATTAATTGTGAGAAGATCACAATTTATGCCCTGCTCCACACGTTTCACCTGTCACAGACAAAGAGTTATACGTCCATTTGATGCAAGTGTGGAAATTCTGGAAGTTCGTACGATTCTCAGATCTATGATATAAAAGTTTTATAAGAATTGCATTTTTTTGTCCTTTTGAGGGATTCAGGGTAGGTCATCTAGTAGGACACGTGCATGATAGCAGCTACTGGCCTTGACACTTAGTTTCCCAGGAAAGGTATTATTACTAAAACGGCAAGGCGTAGCATCAGAAGATGTAAGAATTGATAATTGGGGCCTCTTAAAGGGATTTATATGTCTGCTTCTTTTTTTTCTATTTTTTTATCGAGCGCGCGTTGAGGTGAAATGCAATATTTCCTCTCCTTATGTTACCTTTAAGGATACAATTTCAAATCTAAAGAATAACAGAAAATTGTTAGTTAATATTTCTCTGCTTAGTTACTAAGGTTTTCTTTATTAAGAATCTCAAAAAAATACTATTCAATTTTCAAATTGTTTCTCTGTATGCTGTTTTCAATGACATCGACAATTATCCAGAAAAAAACAGGGTCCAATAATTAAAAGGAGAGTATACAATTAAATATTTTTTGGCACAGGTAGTATTACAAAGGAAATTTTAATAATAATCAATTAATACAATAACTCAATAAAAGGCTAAATAATTCGAGAAATCAATAATCCAAGGACTATATTTGCTTAACCCATTCATTGCCAGACAAATTTAGAGCGTGTTGCCCTGGGTGCCGCAGATTTATTTTTAAAAAAACAGGAAATTTTACAAAATATAATAATATTAAGTTACTGATATTATATTGTAATGGCATGTACAGTAATCTTTATTGAAAAAGACTCCACGAGATAACTCGAAGCTGGCGTCACTGAATAGCATTCATGTGCTAAGTGCCACCTACAAATAATCTCGCGCGTATAGTGTTTTTTTTTTCCACTAAAAATCTTCATATGCAAAGAGTTTCTTTTTTATTTGTTCATTTTACAAGCTCGTCACCTAATTTCAACTGGTGACAGTCAGATGTGTAAAGTTATGTCATATTTCCGTACAGCTCCGTAATGATTCTCACTGGGAAAACCTATAAAGCGATGGTAGCTACAAAGAGTTCTTAAGTAATAAAAGTGGACAAATGAATATTAATTAGCAGACCTTAGGAAAAACTACCCGTTGGTACAAGAAAGTCCCTCTACCCTACTTCGAAATCTTTCTGCAAAATGTATACGAGTTCTATATAACCAAAGAAATCGAGGATGGGAGATGAGGATGTGTTATTTGAGGGAATCAGTTATTATATGAATTTATTTGATGGTGACAGCAGGAGAAATCAGAAACTATAATATAAATACAACCTCCCGCATAAAAAAAGGATGTCTAAAAAGCCATACCGAATATTTACAAAGCAAAAAAAAACATAAGGAGAAAAGTTCTTTTTGTCCAGTTTCACAACAACCCAGCATTTTGCATTGATATTTGCTTTAAAAAGCAACAGCAACAACAATAAAAATATTTTTTTAATTTTTGGAATGCGTTCATATACATATAATTACTGTATTAATCTAATAATCTAAGTTATAATTCTAATAATAAAAATTAATAATTACTTATATGTGTTTTTGCTCCATATAAATTTTTCATTTAACCTTTCTAATAGTTGCTTATTCAAATGGAAATATGTAATCACTCTAAAATTGCAGCACACACACTACAAAATATCTCGTAGCTGGCAATGTTGGTACACACGCTTACTATGAGAAAAAAATCCCATAGAATTCTTCCTCTGGGAATTCTTTCAAGGTTAAACAGCTTTAAGAAGTCCCTTCATCAAAAGTGTAATAGAAAAGACGAAGAAATTTCTAAATAATTTGATACATATGTTCGAGCAGAAAAGATTCACTGATTTCTTTCCACAACAAGAAGGAGTTTTTCTGCTTGTAAGAAGATAATATCAAGAAGGTTCAAAATAAGAATAAACCTTTTTACAACGGTAATAATATTAAAAGACAGTTTTTCATTTCCTTCACTTAGAAATACATGTAGATTAGATTTTAAGCTTTTCGCATAATTCTGTTTGTAATCTCAAGTATAAAAATGAATGATAAAAGAATGAGAGCAGTGGCGTAACGTACACCACCACATCGCGGGGGCAGGGCTCTAGAGGGTCCGCAGCCTGACTATCGCCAAGTACCTACCCTTTGTAAAATCCAACTTGGGGGCCCAAAACCTGACTTTGCAGGGGGGGCCAAGTGTTCTCCGTTACGCCACTGAATGAGAGTGATAAAAGAGAGATCGATCAACGTTAACCTATTTTGTCGAAAGCTATTATCAAGTGCAGATATGATTTGAAACAAAAATATGTGTCTGTGTGTGCGTGCCTTTATGCACATGCGTGTTTTCGCATAAAAACATGCATTTTTAACTTCTTAAGCGACATTAATTAAGAAAGGAAAAGACATATTCTCTTACACGCTGGGAGGAAATCAAATAATACTATGAATATTAGACATAGAATTATTTTTATTTTTAGTTCCAAATGTAAGATTAAATTTTAAACATTAGAAGAAAAAAAAAGTTCTTTTACTCTCACCCCATTAAAAGATGAGATGTAAAGGCAAGATTAATGAACTTAAATTGTGTGTGTGTGGTTTTAGTTTCTATTTCTACTTTGAGTTAGAAAACTTTTTTTGACAGAACATGAATATAAATGAAATATATATTTTATCTTTGAAAATCAACCTCTAGATTTCCTTTCGTTGCGTACTCACAAGATTAAATATCAAAAACTTCTACAAAATTCTTGTTTTAATACATCGATATAAAAAACCATAAGAAAAAAAATAGCAAGACAGATCAACATTAACCTGTTTTGCAAAGACCATTATCAAAAGTATAACATGAAGTGAAAAACAGCAATTCTGAAACGAAAAAGGTCATCCTATCCTTTTGTTTCGTATCTCCAGAGCATCTTGTTTTTGTTTATTTATTTGATTCAAGCGACGCGCGTTCTCACTTTCATTCTTCCACCCTTCCTAGCGGCAAGGTTGGCTGATCGCGCGTCCAAGCGCTTGCCGAAAATAATGATCTTTTCCACGCCTTTCCATCAAATAAGGCTGCTGAAAACAGCGACAAAAATGAATCTGCACACGCACAGCAATGCGAAGCGTTTCCGAATACTTGACATTTCTGATTTTTATTCATTGGTTCGTTGATAGGGAGGAACCGCCATAAACAATGGCTCATTATAAATTTAAATGGCCGTTTAGACTCGCTTCCAGGTGTAGGAAGTGTGAGACTGCGTTGTTATAAATCTTAAGAATTGTAAAAGTATAAATTATGTAAGATTAAAAAATTTCGTGGGATGTGCAAATGATGCTATTTCAGAACATCTGGAGAATGTTTGTTTTATTTACTGTGACTAAAGCAATTTTTTTTCGCTTTCTGCCTAATACAGCAGATAACAAATAGCGTCCCCCAAAAGAGTTTTTATGGGGCCAGCTATGACTGTTATAAAATAAAATAAACGGAAATGTTCTCTATATTTGATTCAATACATATTTGTGAGCAAAGTGTTTCTTGTATGAAAATCAGCAAGAGTAAATATAAATACATATTATCAGACAATAACTTGCATGCTATATAAGAATTTCAACAAGCAATCTCACTACTGATTTTTAAAAAATTATAAATAAGTGTGTTATTATTCTCCCTCTCTCATTAAACTAACTCTAAAATTAATTATGCTTGTAGTTCAGTGCTTCTCAAAGTTGCAATAATCGTGACCCAATTTTCAATCATAATTTTCATAGTGCCCCCCCACATACAATAATAATGTACTGAATTCAATAATACTATACTTTGACGCTAAAACTACGATACGACTTTAACCTCTTAAGGGCCCGCCGTATATATAAACATCTCGCTAAGCCAAAGCCTTTATTTCACCAGACGTATATATACGTCTTCCCGAAGTACGATCTTTTCTTTGCACTGCTATCCGTAAAGTTATTCCAAGACTTATAGGAAGGCAATAAAGGGACCATGACAATGGTTGTAAAGGATTTACTTATTCCAGATTATTTTTGCTCCTTTATTCCCCCCCCCCTCCCACACTACATCACCTACGCGTGCCTGCACGGAAAACGGTTGGCAATTTGAAGCGAATAGCGAAACTTATGATCGGCCGTACAAAAAGTATCAAGAAATAAATTATAAACCGTACAAGAATTATCAAGATAAGTGTTAATTTTTGTTATAAATTATATATATGACAAACCCATGGGGTCACTGGTAATTAATAAATTTGTTTTTAACTGAGAATTGTTACATTAATTATAAAATACATTGTGTAGCACTGGTATATTTATAAGTATAATACATCAGTGTAAATGTGTATTTTATTTTTTTGTGTGTCAGAATGTATTTTGTTTGTTTTCTATTTCAGTAAATTAATAATTTTTTTTAAACAATCTTTTGCTCTTGACTTTTCAATATGCGCACGCCCCCCTTGTAGAGCTGTCACGCCCCCATATAACACTGTTGTAGTTATAGATATAAAGTTATCAGATAAATAAACGGAATAAAACAGTCACTATTTCATTTAATTTATATTGATATTTATGGTACACAATTTATACCTTTTCTGAGCTGTAAAGTTAACTAATGAATGTAGTCACTTTAAAAATGTGAAAAATTCTAGTATTCTCCGCTTCCAAAATGAATCCTTCAAGACAAAACAATTGTGCATCCTTAATCTACATAATATGTTACCAAAATGTCGTATAAAAATTAATTTTGTTATTTATTGTGTATACTCATTGTCGACTCGATTTCCTATAGATCTCACTTACAACATAACAAAAAATATATATATATAATGACACACGATATATTCATAGTTACATTTTAAAATCATTTGAATCATTTTCAGAAGCAATATTTATAATAATTACTACAGAAAATGTGTGTGTGTATTGGGTAGCTTTAATTAAAATAATTCCCAATTTATCATAAATTAACAATATAGAAGAATGCAATGAAAGTCTAGTAAAATAATAAAATAATGCAATGATTTAATCAATACGAAATCTATAGGACATCTAACTACTCAAAATGATATCCTACTTTGGGGGGGATTTAGGACAGTGTAGAGAAATATGCTGTTAAAAATATACCATATGCTGTTATTTCAATTTAGAGATAATAAACTGTATTTAATTATTAGAGAAATAAAGACAAAAAACAAAAGAAGTTAACACTTACATATTGTTAGTAAGTGTACATAAATGGATAACCCAATTAACAATAAGAATTTATTCAATTTAGTCATAACTATAAGAGTATTGAAGTGTATACATTTTGTATCATATCGTTGGGCAATTTAGTAATATTTCTTTTCCATTGCTTTGCTAAATTTACGTTATGTTAAATGAGAATGAAGAATACTTTTTTATATCTTTCTTAACGCAAAAAGGAAAAAATGCATATATAACATGCATTTCCTGTGCTTCAAAACTTACAAATTTATTTTTAAATTATCGGAAAACATTCGCAGGTTATCAGCAATTTCAAAAGCATTTATTATATATAGTATAAAATTTAATTACTCAAAAGGGATTTTTAATCAACTGTGAAATATTTATTTTATGTCAAGGTAACTTTAACTTTATTTACTTGAATGTTAAGCACCAAGAATAACCTTTTACATAAATACTATGTAAATGACCCTCTCATGTACTTAACGAATTTCATTTTCTGAACTTTTTCTGATTAATATTGAGTGGCAGAGTTTATACATATTTATTCAAAACTGCTGAAAGTCCTTGTAATAAGACAAGGATCTAAGGTTTCGAAAAATCCGAAATTTACATGAGATAGCATTTCTTCAATGGTCGGTATGTGATAAAGACAGGAGGGCTTGTTTAAAATCTTTGACAACTCTCACCTGGAACAATAGTTTTTTGCAACCAATTTTAGTCTCCGACAGTTTTAGAAAGTAGGACACATTCTTTTTAGATAAAATGGAGGTGGTTTGTTTCCTTCGAGAAAGGGAATTCTTTTCTTTTCAGACTTATTTTTGACTGTTTTTTTTTTGTGTCCTTTGTTATTACCAGTCTTTCCTATGTGGAGAAGGCTGTGCTCTTCATTTTTCCTAAAATAAGATTTTTTATTACTTAATTTTCTGGGCACCATATCTCAATATGGCATAAAACTAAAATACTTTTTAATGTAATAATATATTCATAAAAATATTTAAATACAGATGAATGTTGTGCGCAAATTTCTATTACAATTCTGGAATTTTATTATTCTGAAAATTATTTCATTTCTTTTATTACGTTAATTAATTTATTTTTTCATTATTTAATTACTTTCTTTGCAGGAGTTATTTATATTTGGATCGACAGATTATTAACTTTTGTTTCTTTTTAAGGAATGTATGAGTTATATATTGTTTTAATTGCATTTCAGGACGCGTTTTCAAATGTATTTCGTGTTTAGTTATTAAAAATGTCGCATAAAAAACTAGTTTTAAATTTTCAGTTGTTTTAATGCGTATTTTACTTTTTAACCTTTACAGTACCCTAGGGTTTGCAAAGTGTAAGTACTGTTATGGAACTGTTTATTTTAGTGTGCTTAGATATAAAATAAATAAAAATCATAAAAATACATAACAATACTAACTTTTCATAAACAATTTTATGGGAAGAAACAGAATTACTCCCATAGAATTATTTGTCATTATCAAGCATGTATTTTCATTTGTTCAAATATATTATTGAACAAAATTATACTTACCGAATAACAAAACACCTCAGTAACCACAGTAACGTATGATTACATGATATATTAAACAGAAATAATAACAGAGAGAGCCCGTGAATGTTTTATCATTGGAGCCAATTAATTTGACAGTACTTTAAAAAAAATTCTCGGTTACGTAATTGCGTTTGGCATGCGTTCTATTTTGGCATTCTATATAAAAAATAATTAAATAAGACAATCTTCAATTTTAAAATGAGGGAAAATGGTTCCCTTGGTTATGAAAGGGATAATGGTTTTAAATTCAAACCTGTTAATGCACACTCAAACTTTCTGTGCAGTTTTGAGTTTCTTTAAGCTTTAAATTCAGGGTAAATATTTTACATGCCTTTTATATCATTAATCAATTTATTTATTTGTACACATTTTTATTAATATTAATTATAGAAAGAAAATGCCTCCGTTATTCATTTTTTCTATAATCGTCATTCTTACTGAATTAATGAGGGTTACAAATGGGAAGATAGTCTGAAAACCGAAAACATATTTTGGCTCTTGATTTTTTTAAAAAAATAAATTCTTGTATTTTTGAATGACCAAAGTACTTTCACGCTTAAAATTTTAAAACTATAAAAATATGGAATACCATGAATATTATTACGAAACATGTGTAACTGTTTAATGTCTTCCGAAACATAAATCATATCTTCTATGCAGTGCTAGATTTAGATACTCGTAAAAATGATTTCTAACTCAAGGAACGAGATCTAACAATGAGATATGCTCTATCACTCAACTTTCGAAAGGCTGACGGGATGCATAATCAGTTACAACATTCGCAATAAAATGAATATACTGTGTACATATTCAGTATATAGTAAAAATGTTTTGCAACGTCACCGCCGGGAATATAATTAGAAATATTTGAATAAAACAATCACATTAATATAAATATTAGATTTTTATTCTATTAAACTTCTGATATGTAATGCGCACACTATAAAGGTTTTTCACCCTCACATCTATTTTATTATAATGAACAAACTCAGAATAATTTTACAATTAAATATTTTCCGTGTTTTCTTAGGTGAAAGAATTAATGGATAGTGATAAGAAATCAGAATATTAAATTAATAAAATCGCAATAATGGAAAATTTGTAATAAATAATGTTAATTGCTTAATGTAAGTAAACTGGCCGCCGAAATGGTATTTGGAATTATAATTGCAAATAAATGAAGAAATGCAAAACACGAGAAAGAAAAGAAAATGATCCAAGATAATATACATATATATATATATATATATATATATATATATATATATATATATATATATATATATATATATATATATCGACATTTAGATTTGATGATGATTTGATTAAAGTTTTCATAATTAGATTTGATGACAGGAGAAAATATGCATGGTTTCTTAAATCTACAAAGAGATTAAATGAAAAATAAATTCGACTAGACCTGTGTTTCTCAAACTATGGAGCACGCCCCCCCCGGGGGGCGTGATACCCCTACAAGGAGGTGCGAATATATCGAAAAGTCGAAAACAAACGGTTATTTTTAAAAAATGTATTAATTTATTGAAAGGAAGCAAAAAAAAGCATTGTAACATAATAAAAAATAAAATACACATTTACCATGATATAACTCACTTGTAAATGTATCAGTACCACACATATTGGGTTTCATAATTAATTTAGTAGTACTAAGTTAAGAAAAAGTTTAATATTACCAATTACCCTGTGGGCATGTCACAAAATTATATACAAAATTTAATACTTATCTCGATAATGCGATAATGTGTATGGTTTATAATGGAAGTCTTATTGTAGCTTTATTATTTTTTTCAAAGTATATTATTATTGAATTCAATACATTATTATTGTATGGAGGTGGGCCGCGATGAAAATTATGATTAAAAATTTAGTTGCAAGTATAGAAAGTTAGAGATGCACTTGGCTAGGCAATTCACAAAGAGATTTACATTATACATAAAATGTAGATACAAAACCTTCATGATATTTTTGGAATAAATTGATAATTATAACTTTTTAAAATTTTGTAGAGAAGATTAAGTAAAACATACTTGGGTTTATATATAATTTTTGTCCATTAAATATGGCGCCAGATAAATCCAATACGAGAGTAATCATTTTGTGTATTTAGTGATTACATCATAAACAAATATGAAAATTGCAGCACTTTTAATTAAATTGTGCTGAAAATATTTTTGAATTATTTTTTACTTGATTATACAAATTTTTGGAACTAATAGCAAGAGTAAATTCTGAAAAATCGCATCATATCTATCGCTGACAAATTATGCAGAAATGCATTATAAATTCTATTTTGAACATCAACAACTACTTTATATGTGTCAGTAAACTTGTATAAAATTACGCAAGAAAATAAATCGAAAAACAAATGTCCTCCTCTGAAAAAAAGTCGTAAAACTGGTTTCATAACACGTAAAAATTACAACGAGAAATATTACAAAGATGCTAACCTCAACTTTGAGACTTACTAAAGAAGTTTTTGATTTTTAAAATATATGAAATATATATATATATCATTTATGTGATCTTGAGAGAAATTGAGAATGACAGAACAATCACACTTCTGACATCAAAATCTGGTTTCGCTCGTAGTAAAAAAAGATTAACATGTATACGGACACATCAAAGCCAGCATAATTAGTTCTTGACAAATACTTACGCTCTTTCCAAGTTTTTTTGCTTTTTATCCTTATGGGGAAATTAATTTTGATGCATGATATGTCGACATGAGCCGAATGGTTATGATCACAAGCTCATGGCTAGAGGTATTGTGTTGTAGTTACCTCGTGGAGTCAAATCTCAATAGACCAGCGTTTCTCAGACTGTGTGGCGCATCCCTTTGGGGGCGTGAAAACTTTATGAGGGGACGCTAGCATATTGAAAAATTGAAAACAAAAGATTATTTTTAAAAATTATTTTATTGAAAGTAAACAAACAAAATACATTCTGGTGTAATAAAAAATAAAATTCACATTTACACTGATATAATGCACTTATAAATGCATCACTATTGCACAATGTATTTTTAGTTAATTTAACATTACTAAATTAAGAACAATATTAATAATTACCAATGGCCCTATGGGCTTGTCATATATAAAATTATATACAAAAATTAACACTTACTTGATAATTTGTACGGTTTATAATTACTATCTTATTAATAGTTACGGGATTCACTCCCCAACGCCCCCCACGCTTGTGTGATTGGGGGAGGGGGGGAGAAAAGGAATAAATAAGCAAATCCTCTGATATAAGTAATGCCTCCTCAAGCATTGTAAAGGTCCTTTTTTATTGCATTCCAAAGTCTTCGGAATAATTGTATGCACAGCAGTGTTCCGGAAATATCGTACTTCGGAAAGACGTCCGGGGCTATTAATCCTTTGGATAAGCGAGACGTTTATATACGCCGATGATACTTATGGGTTTAAAGTCGTATTGTAGCTTTAGTGTCAAAGTGTGTTATTGAATTAAATGTATTATTATTGTATGGAGGAAGTGGTTGTGTGAAAATTATGATTGAATATTGAGTCGCAAATATTGAAACTTTGAGAAGCAATGCATTAGACATCCTCCATGTAGCGTGGTCGATGCACGTTAAATCCGTTGAGGCTCATTATTTCACTTTGGAGGAATGGGGAAATTTGGAGATTGGGGTATCAGCTTAAGTTTTGTCCTTGTTAGTTGACCGTGGTTCAGAAATATGAAGTCCGTTGCTAGTAGCCCTCGAGTGATTCCTATTTACGATGTCAATAAAACAACTAATAAATTATCGGGACAATATTTTGACAAAGCATTCTTCCTCTAAGATTGTAAAATATTTACATAATTTCTTTGTTTTGTTTTATCGGAGATCAAGATCAAAGAAATCAAAGAAAAAATTATGAATTACTAGATAATTAGGTGTTTTAAGAACGTTATATAAGAATAAAGAGATTGCTCTTAAAATAAAAATACTATTAGTTTACAAGAAATTTTAAAAGTTTCTAAAATATCAAGATTTTGAAAAGAATTCATTGTGGCTCTGGATTTTAAAATGAGACATATATATATATATATATATTAATAAATTTATTGATCATAAAAATAGATATATTACTCTAAAATCATAATATGCTATTGTAAAAATATTTAAAATTTCCTAACAAAGCATTTTTTTTTAAATTCTGCTTCTTTAAAAAGTACAAGAAAAATTTTCAGATATTATGGACAGGTGTAAGAATATGTTAGTACAGATTAAAAAAGTTACTAAAAAACTCAGTCTGAAAAAAGATGTTTTGGCTACAAGTAATGCTTTATGTGTGAAACCTAAAATATTCTTCACTAACACTCCATATAATGAGAACTCAATGACATCTGTAACTTAATTTTTTACAGCATTCTGTATGGCATTATGCATTTTAGACGGACTTCGAGACGGTGTTAAAATGCTATAATAAATTAAAGGAAAACAATGTTTTATATATTTATATATATATATATATATATATATATATATATGTATGTATATGTATGTATGTATATATAGGGTCAAAAAGTAAATATATATATATATATATATATATATATATATATATATATATATATATATATATATATATATATATATATATATATATTTATATATTTATATATATATATGTATGTATATATAGGGTCAGAAAGTATATATATATATATATATATATATATATATATATATTTATATATTTATATATATATATGTATGTATATGTATGTATGTATATATAGGGTCAGAAAGTAATATATATATATATATATGTATGTATGTATGTATGTATATGTATGTATGTATATATAGGGTCAGAAAGTAATATATATATATATATACGTTCGTTTTTATAATACAATCTTCATTTATGCCACATTTTTACGTAAATATATAGGAATGCAGTAAATATGAACGCGTGTTGAGTAATTTGAATATATGTTAGTAAAAAATAAAATTCTTCGATTATCAAATTGAATAAAATCGATTTCTATACATTATAATGCTCTTCGCTTGTATTGGTTTTATGCCAATTTTCGAATTACCTTTTTATTATTTTTTAAAACTATGATTATATTATCATCTATACAATATAAATGTTCGGTCAATAAATAATTTTACTTCTTTATTTGTTTTGTATAAACCACTAAGTTATTTTATTTTAAATTAGCATAAATAACACACACAAAAATACATATTTCAGGTAGGATAATTTCTTTCGATCGTATACGCATCGCATATAACTGGAAAGAAGATTCCATTGGAATAAACTTTTACAACCCCACACACGTAAAAGTATGTAAAAAATATTTAATAAATTTAGCTTTACACTATTAAACAATCGGGTTTTTAATGAAATATAATAAATTGCTCAATCCGCAATAAAAAAAGTTTTATACTGATAAGAATGCAAGGGAAAATTTATCAAAAATCAAATAAAAATATTATTTAACAAAATAAAAAATAAATTAAATAAAAATTATGTACAAAATATGCTTAAATTAAACCTATTCTGCACCCCTAGAATTATTTTCGTTTGAAAAAAAAACTGAGATATGTTTATACAAAAAATAAAATAATCAAGGCTCATCTACCACATGCATTCTTTACATTTTATTGCACCGTAAATCAACACTTGAAAGAAATATCAATCGACTTTAACGTGAGATGTATTGCTTTCTTTACGAAATCGTACATGATATAAAGACATTTTCTCAAGAAATAAACTATATCCCGTGCACGCAAAAACTATCTCTGTCATAAAAAAAAATGACCTCTTTGACAGTCTGATCACGTTTTCTCTTTGTAGGGAAAGAAATAAGTACTTATCTGTTGAACATACTTGTCTTTAATGGACTCTAACATTTTAAACGCTTTGGAGAATTTAATGCTTCAAAAAAGAAACGATTATCCTTCAAATATTTCTGCTGAAAGTTGTTTGTTTAGTTAACCATAAATTGGACTTCTTTATTTCCTTCACCTTCAAGTATCTATGTATCAGAAAGTCAACACAGCCTAGAAAAAGTTTCATAAGCATAAAAACAATAAGTAAGAAATGTTTCGGTAAACTGTTGAAATCGCTTCGTTGCATAGTGGTTAACCGAATGCTTATTAATTTCAGAAATTTAACTAATCTTGAGTGACAATTTGAGATACATTAGAGTCATCAGCAAGAATAATAAAAAATTAATTATTCAAAAATAAATATTTTATTCGGTTAGTGGTGTGTGTGTCGAATATTACAGAAAATTTAAGGCAGAATTTACACATTTAAAAATTTTAAATAACAAATTTAAAATTTATTCGCGAGTAAAAAAAAATTTTAATGCTTTCTTACGAATTACATGAACAGTTATTAAATAAAAAAAATCCCAAAAAAGTGGGGAGAAAACATTAATAGTGGTTTTGATACTGCTGAAAAACTACGCTACTTTCAATTGATTTGAGCATAACTATCTCTAATTATTGTCAATTGTTAAAAAAACATTTTCGATGACTTTGATTTTTTTCCTACCTTAAATCGTAATTTTTTGTCTAACATCCATTCAGGCAAAACTTAAATGAGGCAGAGTTCGTAGCATTGCTGCGAGAGGATAGATCAAAAGGCATTTTAAAATCAAATTACTTTTATTAAATTCAACTTCAAATATCTCAAAGGTAAATACACATTAGGAACAAAAGCAAGCATCAAAAATACGCATAATTTCACAGACAGCTTTGAAAAACAGACACACAGATTCTTGCAAGTACCAGGAGGAATCCAGTCGTCTGTTTTCTACGAGGAACTTATACCCAAAATCACAAGATTCTAACTAGTAAATACTAATCACACATTCTAATAATTCGATCTTACCTCAGAGACTTCGCATTTTCCCCCTCTAAAACAGAGGTACTCTACCTTTCTTTACTCCGGGCCACATAAACATGATATGAATTTCAAGCGGGCCGCAACGTGAGGGTAATGGAAAAAACATACTCTAACACAGTGCTTCTCAAACTTTCAATACTTACGACCCAATGTTCAATCATAATTTTCATCGCCCCCCTTCATACAATAACAATGTATTGAATTCAATAATACTATACTTTGACGCTAAAGCTACAATACAACTTAACCTCTTAAGTGTTACTGGTGTATATAAACGTCTCACTCAGTCAAAAGTTAATTGCCTCGGACGTATATATACGTCTTTCTGATCTTTCTGTGTGCACTGCTATCCATAATCTGAATGCAATAAAAGGGTTTTGACAGTGTTTGTGGAGGATTTACTTAGTTCAGAGGATTTGCTTATTTTTATTCCTTTTCTCCCCCAATGCATCATTTACACGTGTCTACGTAAACGGTGGCAATAGGGAGCGAATTGCGTGCAATTTAATCAGAAGTTAAGGGATTAATTATAAACAGTATAAATTATTAGGATAAGTGTTGGCATTTGTATACAAATTTGTATATATGATTAGCCCATGGGGTGATTGGTAATTATTAACCTTGTTCTTAACTCAGTATTGTTAAATTAACTATAAAATACATCGTGCTGTATTAATGCATTTATAAGTGGGTAAATGTGTATTAGTTTTAGTGTTTATCAGTGTAAATGTGTATTTTATTTTTTATTATGTCAGAATGTTTTTGTTTGTTTTTTTTCAGTAAATTAATATTTTTTTTAAAAAAATAATCTTTCGTTTTCAACTTTTCAATATGCTCGCGCCCCCCTCGTAGAGCTATCACGCCCCCTAGGGGGCGTGCCCCACAGTTTGAGAAACGTTGCTCTAACACCAAAGCAACATTGGACAAAGTAAAATTGATCCAAATATTTTAACTCCTTTTTGGCTTATACTTTAATACTATATCAACCTTTCTATCAAAAACACACAAAAATATTTTTACTTTTATGCCTTTTTTTACTGAGTTTCGAGATAGTTTCAATTTTCTTTTCATCCATGAACAAGCCTTTCGTGCTCTTACATTCTACTATCAAAAAAGCAAGTTGATAGCAAAATGGATACATTTAATTGCTCATTGATAGAATTTCCCGCTAAATTTTTAGTACATTGTTCTCCAATAACTGATTTTTTTAGTGCAATGGACCATTACCGTGCCACTCAGAAAAAGCCGGTGGAACACATGCGGACCGTGGGCTGCAAGTTGAGTATCACTGCTCTAAAATATTACTTCAGAACTCTTTAACTAACAATATTCATCTTCAAATTCCATGGTTTCTTCCCAAAAAAAGACGAGACTTTTAAATCAATAACAAAAAGAACCCCAAAAGTCAAAGGGAAAAAAAGAAACATGCGTGAACCACTAAGCAAATTAAAATTCCTCATCATTTTAATTATTTTGTATAGTTCAATATATAGTTATATGTTTGAATTAACTCGAAAATTGAATTCTGTAAAACAAATAAATAACATATTTCTAGCTTTAAAAGGATTTCAATTGAAAATAATTTTATATGAATATATCTTACACCTAGTTTTTAAATGTGAAAGATTGTTAAGGAACAAATAATACTTCAGTTACAGTAAAATATTTTGAAAGAAATTAACAAACTGGTAAGCACCGTAATTTTTTTAAACCACTAAAAAAAATTGGATTCAATGATTAATTTTAAGGAAAAAAAACCCGCAGAAATAAAATACGTATAGGAAGTGTACATTCTATACTTATATATAAACCCCCCAATAGAATAATGGCTGAAAAACTTCTCTTTTACCCAATTTTTTTTTACTTAAATTTGTTGGTAACTAATAAGAATCATGCAATATACTTAGTTAAAAATAAACATAACATTTGCATTTGGTTAAAAAATTTAAAAATTGACAGTATATATATACATATATATATATATATACATACATATATATATATATATATATATATATATATATATATATATATATATATATATATATATATATATATATATTCTTAAATAAAATGAATGTTTGTACGAAAGCGAATTTTTTAAATTCTCTACACCTGAAAAAGGTGAATTAATATTTGTTTATCAAAAACGCAAGGTTTTTGTACTCGAGAAGTTTACTCATAAATAACATTGCTTCGCGTTTTTATTCAACATTAATGCCCTTTTTCGTAAAATATAGTTCTTCGCAAAACAGTATTCAGAAAAACCATTTGGAAATATCTGAATACAAATTTATCAGTTTTTCTTCCTTCCTCTCTCTGCATTTTTGTCGAGATTGAGAAATATTTTTTAGTCAATATAAAATTAATATTTTTCCCACAGATGTGAAAGAGTTGAAGGTTGCTGAAATAATTTTATATCTCAGAATATATCGTGATTATGCTTACTTTTCTGTATTTGAATATGAAAAATGGAACTCAGTCTGAGTATCTTAGAAGTAGTAAAAAGTGATTTGGAAATTTCGAATAGAAAAATGTTTTGTAACATATGTATACTGTAAAATTTGTATTATTAAGATTTTTTTGGAAGGCCAAATAATAATTTTTATATAAAGAAGCGAGGATTTTGAAAAAAAAATATTTTTAGTACAAAATACTGGAGTCCCAACTGCAGTTTTTACTTACAAATATTTTTTGCCTTGCGTATATTTCAAATATATTCCATTATAAATACTTATTATGTTTTTTAAGAGAAAAATATGCCTAAATTTAATTTGCTGCGTAGGAAATAAAATAATGTTGACAGATTTATTATTGGGCAACCTTGTTTTCTCCAACCAGTCAGCAATAATAAATTTATATTCCCACAATGATCATGTTCCATAAAAAAAACAAATAAATATAATTACACTTGTAAAAACGATGAAAGAAAAAAGAAGGAAGGAAAATTTTAGAAAGAATTACACAAAAATAAAAATAAAAAGTGAGAGGAATAAGTAATGGGGACAATAAAAATAAATAGAAAATAAAAGAAAGATTTTTTTTAAGTGGGAAAATTCTCTCTGTTACAAGTAAATCATGACAATTATTTTTTAAAAAAACAACATAGAAAGGAAGATTACAGTTTTCTATAGCACCAACTGTGTAAGAAGTTTATTGCTAAAACGTAACATGTAAGTATATAAGCCACTGATTAAATATTGTTCATAATAAACCATATTTAAAATTGAATGTGATTTTAGCTTTTACATTGAGAATTTCATTAATAGCATTGATACTTTTATAATTTTTTGTTATGTTGTTGATATTTCGAAATACTTCATTACATTTTTCATTCATTAAATTTTTCAAATATAAACAACAAAAAGTTTGAGGAGGCACACAGCGGATGTAAATAACGATATTGACATTAATTGAGTAATCGTGTGAATAAGTGATGATTTTTGGATAATTATACAGAAGTTGAAAAAAATTTCTTTATAAAAAAAATTCTATTTTTTTTAAATTTATAAATATTCTAATATGATTGATACTCATATAATTGATTATCGAAAAGTTATAGAAGGACATATATAATGGCACAGCAATCTTTAATTATTGATTTATTATCATTTACCCCTTAAAAATATTAAAATGAACATATAATAGTAAGATACAAATTTTATTTGTTCAAATAGTTTTATTCAGCACTCATTTATTTTTTGTAATATGATTATTTTGATTTACTATTCTAAATGTGAACAATAAATCTCCAATAAGAAATAATATCATCCTAAGACAAATCAATATAATTTGGTGATGAAATATAAACGCACCGTAAATGAATCATTAAATTCTAATAAATGAATTACCAGAATGTATTATTAAAATACTTCATATACTTCTCATTTCAACATCTTGCATGTGCGGTTTAAATTACAGGTTAAATTGAGGTGGTTAAATATGCGGTTTCATTGAGGTTAAAAAAATCGTAGAAATGTTATTTTCAGGAAACAAATGCTTAAAATTTTAATTTCATTTACTGTGTTAAAAATAATAAATCGGTAAGAAACAGACTTCCTGCAATCTCCTTTTTTTCAGTTAAAAGATTCAATGTTATTCACTGAATGGTACAAGAAACATGTACAATATTCTTTTCCGAAACTAATAAAAAGTCCACATTTTTTTTTTTTTTTTGGAAATCCTTTTTATACGGAGAGAAGAGTCAATGAAAGAAAAGGCGGAACACAAAATAATTAAAATTGTGGATGAAAGAAAACAATGAATGAAGGATGTCGCAGTTGAAGGAAATTAATTTAAGGAAGAATCGGAATGTAAATGAGCAGAAAAAATAAAATTCAAAACGTAAAAGCTGTATTTCAACAAGGAGCTTGCACGTGTGTTTACTTTAATAAATATTTATGATGTAAAATACTAAATACTAATTTTTCAACAATAATACTAATTTTACAACAGTAATAATAATTTTACAACAATAATACTAAGTAATAATTTTACAACTATATATAATACTAATTAATAATTTTACAACAATAATACTAATTAATCATTTTACAACAACAATACTAATTTTACAACAATAATACTAATTTTACAACAACAATACTAATTTTACAACAATAATACTAATCAATCATTTTACAACAATAATACTAATTTTACAACAACAATACTGATTTTACAACAATAATACTAATTTTACATCAACAATACTAATTTTATAACAACAATACTAATTTTACAACAATAATATTAATTTTACAACAATTATTTTTACAAAAATTACTAATTTTTCTTCAATACTAATCTTTTTTTTTAAAAATATAAATAATGTTAAATATCTTTTTTTTTCTGGAAACTTCAAAAACAACTTCGTTTGCACTTCAAAAACATCTTTTAAACTTATTTCTCAAATTTTTAATATTTAAATAATTTTCGATGGGGGAAAACAAATATCATTATGGGTCGGAAATTTTTCCATTCTCATTTTACTTCCTTGCTTACCTCATAAACATATACTGTAAACTTGTACTGTACAATCCGTGAAATTTCAACAAAAATATTAATTGCTGTTGAATAAAATCATTTTTAATTATTAATTTATTGTTATTTAATTATGATTTGAATGAAATTATTTAAATTAGGGAAGAGTATAACGTTGACGACAGATAATAAATCTTTTAAGTCAGGGAATACTTCTAATTTTCTTAGGTGTTGCAGTCCACCTAGTGGCGTAGGTGTGGTGAGGTAAGAAAAATGTCTACAATATTTATTATAACTCAATAATAAACACACGGAATATGTACTTACCTACATAACTAAAATAAACTCACACATTTAAAACCGCGTCTAAAGCTAAACGCAAGATACAAACGCGCGCGCGTAATAATAATAGCCACAAATATAGTAATATCAAATGATGCATTTATTAGCAAACAATTCAAAATACATTAAAACATGAAATATTTTCATGCAAAGTTAGTTCTTAAAATTATATTCAGTAGAAGACTTCATCTGTACGCTGTCAGCCAACTTTGAATATTTCGGTGTAAATTACTAACTGCTAATATTCCAGCGGTCACCCCAAAATGTCTTGGCTGACCAACGGTCGAGCGTGATCGACTTAAGACTCGCCCTTGATTTAAGTAATCATTTAATTGTATTGTATGGAATTTATAACGATATTCTTTTTGAATTTCTACTATTAGTTCACACACACACGTGTGTGTGTGTGTGTCTGTGTGTGTGTAGTTTAAATACACTTTTAAACTTGTAATAGATGACACTTGATATTAATACAGTTTTTTCAAGCATTAATTAAATTTTATTTTTTAATTTTTAATTTATTCTGCGTTATTTCTAACGAAGTTACTACTAGTTGCAAGAGATGGTGCCAGTACGTTTTTCTAACTAAGTGGGAATTGTGTGACATCAATTTTTTTTTTATATTACTTGTCTATATAGAATTTTCTTGACAGGAAATGATAGATAAAAGATTTGTAAATAAATAAGAACAGGCAATTTAAATACAAAATTGTTTAGTTAGTTGTTAATTAATTATTTGTTAATTTAACAATCCATATTTATACGAATTTAATACTACGTCTTAAATAAAACTTAATCGTCTTTCAAATTTATAAAAAAAACGTGTATATTTTTATGTACTAACTTTTTTGTACTTGATAAAGGATTATAATATGAATAAATCTTAAGAAAGTATTATATAGATCTTATATTGTTTGATTCATTCTTTGAAAAACAATTTAAATTTTATAAAGCAATTTTTTTTCGGAAAAAAGAAGAACTTTGCACCAATTTTTTTTTATTTTATGACTGAATTTTTTAAAAATTATTTCATAAGAAAAAAAGAACGATAGTTTCGAAACCCATTATTATAATTATGAACAACTCTAATTACTAACATGCAACAGACTAATTAGATAAAATTAAATCTGACTTGGTTTGATGTTGTTCATTTCCGGGTTTTCCTCCTCGTTTAAATGAAATCATTATCTCAATCATTATAATTATGTATAACCTTAAAAAAAGAGAAAAACTTTCATGTTTCTTGGCAATTCTTTTTTCATTACGTCAACATTTCAAGAGCAAAATTTAACTCACATACTGTTATAAGATTTTTGTATCATAAACATGCAGGAGAAATTTTATACATAATTTCTTTTGTTTCCTACATTGCAAGATCATGCCGGAAAGGTGCAAATGTCTTTTTATAATGTTTTTGATCAAATTTATAACAAAAAAACTGCAAGGTTGAATAGTAGTTGTAAATTAAAATATTATGGAGTTATAAACAGTTTATTTAACATATTATATATACTTTAAAATACATAAAATTTGGTTCCTTTCAGGCTGTGTGTTAACTTGTACTTAATTTTTTTTTCAAATATTATTAAAAGAAAACGAATGTGAGCGACAAAAATAAAATAAGAATATTGATTAATTGTAACATTTTTAATGGAAAACTGTTTCGATAAAATCGCTTTTAAAAACGTTTTAAAAATACACACATAGTTTTGAAAAATTTATGAACACTGTTTTGCAATCGGCTGCTATACTTTTTTTAATTGATGGATGGTCCCTTAAAAATTTATAACAAACAAAATTTTAAAACTATAAGCAGTGCATCTTTTACTGAACTACGCAATTGTAAAACAGTCAGCAATTTCAGGCAATATTACTCTTTTTGCGGAAATTATTTGATTCACCACTGATGTCCATTTATTTACATTACCACTGTTCATTTATGTTCACTTAAGCATATCAAACCGAATATAAGATCGTGCTGCCATCTCTTAACAAACAGTACAACTATTTTAATTTTGCAAAAGTAAGTTTTCCTTAAGTTGACTTTTTAAATAGTTTTTATAAAATATGTAACATTATATAATTTCAGTAAAATGGGATGCATGAAGTTTTATAACATATTTGGAAAAATGTCCGTTGTTTGAATCTATTTTTAATGTTTATATTCTGCACTACAGAAATGTTTTTTCATAAAGTTTTAATTTTATTTTGTTATTTTTTTTTCTTTTATTATCATACTTTCGAGAGAAAATGAACTCTTAAAGTAGCGAAAAAATAGCTTTCTGTTATTCTTTTCTTGCAGTGAAAAATTAAAAAGCATATATATGTACACAACATTCGGTCAGCAAAAGTGTTTACTGCAAAGGTTTTAAGAAAATGCTAGATGCTTATTACAAAATTATAATATATATTCCTTCTTCAAAAGTATGCAGCAAGAGAAGACACGGCTCCGTGTAAAGAAAAGTGCAATTGAAACTAATTCATTTAATACTTGAGCAACTCTCATATTACAATGAACACACGTTACGAGATAAGAACAAAAATACACGATATAACAACAAAAACGAAACACCGAAAAAGAATGGCCAGAAAATAAAGAAACTTAGCAACAGAGAGGGAAACAGCAATGAAAAATAAGTGGTGTTTAGTTTTAAACCTTTAAAACGCAGAACAACAACAATGTCCGCTTTGTATGATGTTTGACCATCATGGATGACATTACACGAAGTAACACGTCAAGGTACATAGCTAACAAGAATACAGATAAAGTCCTGAGAAATGGGTCTCCATTCTCTATCAACCATTTGAAGCATTTCTTATTCAGAAAGTGACAGGACAAGTACATTTTGATAGGAAGGAACGTTACGCACCTTCTCGCAGGAAAGGAAGAGTATCCTGACACAGCACATACTCTACATATCGTTGGACCATCATAATAATCTTAATATAAGCCAGAAGGGACTTGAAATCATTCTAAGTGTCTTAAAAAAAATTCGGAGTGTAGGTTACCAATAAATAAATCTACGGGTTAGGTTTTGGGTTGATACGGAAACATTAAAGATTTCCAGAACATGCTACAAAACGACGTCAGAATTGGCTTGTATGGCCACATGTCAGTCGTTGTATGGATCCAAGCTTGCTGTCACTTTCACAACCCTCTAACTTGCCCCATTTACTTGTTACAACCATCTTTGCCACAACCGATGGTTCATGCACGCATCCAGGTGGTTTGTCATCTTAGATTTAAGGCATTGGTCAACCTTCCCTTCTCAGTCAATCACCATGCCCTCGTAAAACCATCTATGTGCTGGAATTACCTTCATTGGCTGAGTCTAGCATTGCCCGGATTTAAAGTCTCCTATCAGACAAGGATAACGTTTCCACAATGATTTCCCTGGTAGAAATATCGACTTAATTATTGCCTATTCTGCGAGTTTATTTCCTTATAGTCTACTCAAGAGTCGGGAAGATGTGCTTTTTGTATCAATTGCATTACTCAATGTAATGCTGCCCTGAAATTTCCACATTTTTCTGGCCACTTCGTTTTGTATTGCAGTTTCAGTGTCCCGTAGTGTAAAGTAAAATACAATATCAATAACAGGGAATCATGCATCTGTGCCCACCAAGCTTTGTAAGATAATATAAAACAAAATTTAAAAATAATATCAATTTAAATTATCAAAATGAATATCAAGATATGCATTATAATGCCATTCCTACTTAAAATCGACTCAGTATAACTATGAATCTTAGAATATAATCCCAATCATATGTAATATGCATTTATATTTATTTTCTTTATATTTACAAAACATTCAGGAGGGAGAAATATAGCTTCTGTGGATGATAATTTTTTTTCATTAACTTTATAAGATTTTTAATTGTAAATTATGTTAACCAGAAAAAGATGTATTTTACAGCATCAGCAATACTTTCTCATGCTGTCTTTTGAAGTAAATAGTAAAGCTCAAGTATCTCAATAGAGTAAGAGATTTTCTAGTTAAAGTCCATAACAAGTAAAACATCACATTTTATCACATTAATATCTACATATAAAAGTATTTTCTTTCGCAATACATTTAACTCAATCTTTAAAGGAGATTTTTTTTCTTAAACTATATACGTTAGAATATTTTTTAAAACATTTAAAAAGTTGATGTCTTTATGGAAACAAATTTAATATTTTCTAACTAGAGTAATAACTAGACTGCGCAAACTCTCACCCCCATTTCAAGGAATCGTCCTTAGTTTCAGTTCTGTTGCCGTGCTCTGACCTGGGTGCGTTATAGGGGAATACCTGAAGCATAGATTTGAGAAATTCTCTGCTGATATTGCCTTTTACGTTAGAAATGTGAATGGATCGAATCTAAGAGGGATATCTGCGCCCATTAAATATCCATATGTTTTAGCCTTATTTAATGAGGAAACAATGAAAGAAAGAAACTATTTGCCTCCTGATTTAAAGAAAATAAAAGTGGAATAGTATCCAATTTTTATCACCAAATCCATTACTTTCTTTGTGCCCTGATGAATGTTTAAATCTTTCAAAAAAAAACAATGTTACATTTTCTGCCACAGGTCTAAAATTGATTATGTCAAATTCTAGATTTTTTGTAATTAAATTATATGACGGCTAATATTTCTATATTGATTTCCTGTGGAGCCTCTAAGTTCTTCCAGAAGAATGAAGAATGAACGTAATCTGTATAATCCATAAAAAGGATATTTGTTGGAGTATTCAAACTATAGAGGTATTAACATACTCTTTAAATTTTTTTCCGATATTTTATTCAACAGATTCTTTGTATATACCGAAAGCATTATTAGGGACTACCAATGAAGCTTCCGGAAGGGAAAATCAACAACAGAATAGATCTTTAACAAGTAATAGAAAAGACAAGAGAGTTTAACATCGAAACCAACTACTTGTTTGTTAATTTTAAAACAGGTAGATTATGACTCCAGTAAATAGGAAATTACTGATAGAATCAGTGAGAGAATTCAACATACCCGAAAAGCTAATTAACATGGTCGCTATCACTCTAACTGAAACCAAACAAATAGTTCAGAATAGCCTGTCAGAGCCTATTGTCTTTTCAAATGGCCTCAGTAAAGGAGATACATTACTTTGCCTCTTTTTTTAATCTTGCTTTTAAAAATATTATAAAAGACTCTAACATTAATACTAGAGGGTGGAATTATTTTTAATACATCATTAAAGATTTTTGCTTTTACCGCTGACCTTGTCATAGTCACTCGGTCACTCGATGTACTTAAACAGATTTTCCTTTATTTGTATGCGGAAGCAAATAAAATGCATCTTACCATAATCCAGAACAAACCCAAATTCATATCAAGTACCAGTTTTATAGAGCCTTATTTTGTAATAGGAGAATACATGTTTAAAGCTGTCAATGGTTTCAGATATTCTGGCTCTGAACTGAACGCACTCAATGACAAAAACCTAGAGGTCCTCTATAGAGTCACTTCTGGTTAAAATGTTTTTATGGACTTCAAAAAAAATTTAAAATCTAATTTCATCAGCAGAGAAACAAAACTACTCATCTACAAATCATTGATGATGTCTGTTCCCACATATGCTGCATAAACAGGGGCAATAACCTAGAGAGACAAGGAGACTCTTCCTATATTTGAAAGAAGAGTCCTTGGAAGTATTTTTGCAGGTTTAAAATGCGATAATATTTAGAAAAGGACAAAATTACAAATTTACAAACTTTTAAAAGAACCAGATATTGTTAAGTTCATTACAATAATAATCCAAAAATTAAAACGGACAGGACACCTGATAACATTGGTCGAGAATTGAGTCACAAAAAAAGATCTTTGTGGCCAGACCGACCATTCGAAAAAGAGGATGACCAAGACTCAGGTGGATTGATTGCCTAGAAAAAGATCTGAAAACTATTAATATCAGAAACTGGAAAAGTCTGGCTGAGAACAGGAGAGCCTGGAACGGGATTCTTTGGAAGGCCGAGACCCACCCTGGGTAGTCATAGCATTGAGGAAGGAATGTTTCTATAATCATCATGCACAAGTTTACTTTACGAATGCTATGAGAGGTTAAATCAATTAAAGCATGAAATTTCAACGATATCCTTAGTAAAGTTTCCTCTGCAAAGCAAGCAGAACGTGTTTTAAATTCGAAAACAGAATAGAGTTACATTTCAGTCACTTTTCGTAACACAGCAGATTCATCTAAGATAACAACTTAAACGTACTTATTGTATGATACAGGCAGCGAAATATTCGGATACAAACAACAAGCACATACTTTTAATATTTAGCTCTTCTAAATTCTTTAGTACTATAAAAATTACTTCTTTAAAATTCCCAGCCTAAAATTTAGAATCAAAATTGTTGGGATGTCTTAAATACCAAAGGTCTGAGCCTTCTACTTCAGCTTCCCTAGAAAACAAAACTTATGCTTATTATTATGTTACCTGCTAAGATAGCAAAATGTCTAGTTGTCAAACTGTCCAATATCATTAGCTAGCTATTGTGGCTTGTCAAAATGTCGACTGCGCTAGTGCTAGCCAATATATATCAACTGAATGGTTCATTATATTATCAAAAATGTACGTCCTCACTAGGTAGAAGAATAAGAAAAGTGCAAACACTGAAAAGCTCTCGGAAGCCAAGAAAAGTGCAATTGATAAAACCTTAATAGTTGTTATCTAGTCAGATGTAAAAAACAACACACAGAAAAATTTCACTGATTTTTTGAAACAAAAATTCTTGAAATACACAGAATTTACTCGACAAAAAATCCCCCAATGAACAATATAAACTCAGAATCTACCCTCCCTTTTTAAAGAAACTCAACTCAACAAAATAAATAAAATCCAATTCCTTTCTAAATAGTATAATCATATCTGTTACATATTCAAACTTCTAAGCATGCCGTTCTTATTGGACCGAAACTCTTTCCTATGCACAAGCCAATCAAATTACTTCTGCTTTTTGACAAATTAGAGATTGATTATGATGCTTTTATATTTATATTTATCAGAATATATATATATTTATAGAATATATATATATATATATATATATATATATATATATATATATTGATGGATGATGATTCATTGCAATCCTGTCAGAAAAATAGAGGATTTTGTTTTGAAATTCTTTTCCTTGTACTATGTCCTCCATGATTTCTTGACAATGTCGAGGATACAGGAACAAAATTACTGGACTAAGTGGTATCATAAGCAAATCAGATCCAATTGAAATTACAGTATATAAAACATATTCAACAGCTAATGGTATTAGCAAAATCCTCAACGTTTCCCCAAAATAAGACCTAATTAGGAGGATTATGATTTTTCATGATGCTCCTAATAAAAAAGCCCTATTCCAGGAATAAAAACTAATTAAGGTTGTCAGACAGACGGGTGTCAAACATTACTGAATGATTTATCAAAGTTCTGATATAACACAAGGAAATTTTTTATAATTAATGGAACTTGGTTGTGAGTGATCAAAATCTTCGACATTCAGAATATGATGTGTTGCTTTGGATGTCAATACTTATTGAATACTGGATTCTCTCTCTCTCTCTCAAAGAGAATATACATATATATATTAATTCTCAGGTAAGTTCAGTGCGAGAAAAAAAGACAATTCCATCGACTACAAAGGCATAACATTCCAGGAGTAAGAATCCTTATTCAATTTTCTGAAATGAGAAGTTGAATCTTGGAGTGGTTCGAAAAGAGATATCAGAATATGATAACTTCAACCAATATGTGAACGGCGTAAATGCTAGGCAGCGTAAGTGTCAATGCAGTCTAAGCAATCATTACATCCTGCATTGCAGAACAACATTTATAAAACAGACACATTTAAAAATAAATGAACAAGGATAAGTAAGCAACTTTAAGAAATAATATCTAAGAATATTATAATAGGACGTATAACGTAAATAAATATTAAATCGAAACTTTAAAAATCAAAAAAGTTTTAAAATTTCAAAATGTCTAGAAATAAGGTTGAACGTTTAGTAAATTTGTCACTTACAATTATGTTTCATCAGTATTTTTAAATGAATAAGGATGAATTTATTAGCAGGTTAAAATATATCGACATTTTTTTTTTACTCTTTTTGTACAATTCTTAATTTTTACTATTGCCCAATTCTTATAAATGTGATTTTTGCAATATTTCCAGTCAAGGCGTTGCCAAGCAACAAATGGTGCATCCTCTACAAAGCAAATTTTAAAATATTTGATAATGTGGGAAATTTTTTAGCTATAAATTTACTTTTTATATAGACGACAATTTTCTTTTTATAGGAAAAGATATCCCTTCCTTTAGCTTACTCGATTTTTCCTATGAAAAATTCATGTGGTTTGACATAAATATTTTGTAACATCTTCATAGTTCAGTTTGCCCATGACAGATTGTTGAATTATACATATATAAATGTAATCTCATTAAGAGATCTCTCTGTATTATGCTTTCACATTTTTATCAAAAAAGAAATTAATTTTTTTTTTACTTACAAAATTTTTTATATAAAAATTTTAACAATTTTTCAATGATTAAGAACCAAATATGACAAATATTTAGCAGAAATATATATTTTCACATCCACCTAATAATATATGAATCAATATTGAAGAATCACTTATTCCAATCAATTGCGTTTTTAGCTTTTGATTATGTAGCTTTTAAATATACTGTCCAGAACCTCTACATAACGAACCTCTACATTGCGAATTTTTCTATATAACGAAATTTTTCCTGGAATCTTGAACATTTCATGATTTTCTACGTAAAATAACCTCTCTATAGGAAAGAGCATTTTCTATATAACGAACTTTTTCTCTTGTGATTCAATTTTATTCCTCCTTTTTTATAGTATTTCTGAAAAAATTTCAAGTTATCGTCTCTTTAACACATTTTATGGGGGTCATAAATCTTGAACTGGTTTCATTAGGTTCGGACTCGCCGAGAATAGAGTTCTGGAAGTTTCATCCGAGAAGTGCAACCTTTAATCTCCATCACCCAGTTCACTAGAAACACCATCGATATCCTCTTTCCCCCTCAGTGGAGTTGCCCCGTGTCCCCATGTTCTAATTATAAAATAATGTATGTTTAATATTACTTGTTTGCTTTAAATTTTAAAATTTAATTAAAATTCATTCATTTTAGTATAAAATTATTTTCTTAAGATATCCGACTACGTTCGGAACCGTGATTTTAAAAAAGCGCATAAATGGATAACTTTCATGATATTTAGTGTCACTCAGATTAGAATATATGCATAAAATTGTTTTAAAGACATTTTGACAAAAAAAAATTATTTAAATATAATATTTTGGCAAAAATTAACTTAGAATAATCTTTTTTCCAAATGTTCTCCTTTTGTGAAAAATGGTTCTATTATGTAATAATATTTTGCCTGTATATAGCTCAGACCACTCTACAGAGGCTCAACTAGAATTTTTGAAAAATTCACATTATTTTCAGAGTTACCACCAATTGAAATAATTATTGGCGTTTTTTTCTTAAAATTTCTTCCCTCTGTTGTCGTAAAATATGAATAAACCCACTTCTAAGTTATATATTTCAAAAATTCTAGTTGAGCCTTTGTAGGGAGGTCTGAGCTACATACAGGCAAAATATTATTATAATAGAAGCATTTTTCATAAAAGGAAAAAAAGATTATTTTTAATTTTTTGCCTAAATATTGTATTTAAATATAAATATTTTCATCAAAATGTCCTTAAAACAATTTTATGCATATATTCTAATCTAAGTAACACTAAATATCACGAAAATTATCCATTTATGCGCTTTTTTTAAAATAAAGGTTCCGAACGTAGTCGGATACCTTAATATTCAAAGTACAGTGAATTCTTCGACATTCTTTTTTCTTGTTTTCGCAGCAGTTTTTCTTTTTTGATGGGTAAGATATATAAAATAAACAAATATTATTTTTAAAAAAGGTGTTAATAATTACTTTTTTTAAAAATATATAGTCTTTATGAATTTAAAATGTGTTTTATGTGGTTTATAAAGTATATTAAAAGATGAACCTCTATATAACGAATTTTCCATATAACGAACTTTTTCCCGGGATTCAGCGATTTCGTTATATAGAGGTCCGACTGTATTTGAATCTATATACAACGTAAAAGAAAATCATTGACGAAATAATAGTGATAACAGTCGAGGTCTCAGTGTAGCGGTAAGAGTTCATGACCTGTACCCCTGATTTCCGAAGCATTCAAAGAGAAATTCGACCTTTTTTATAATACCTATCTTTATCAACGAAAGAAGATGGATTCAAGTAAGCATACATCATTTCCTCCAACTAGTTCGATGACCTAGTAAAAGGATGACACCGATTCGAGATCCTTCATTTCCTTGCACGGATCTCCTTTTCCCTTTCTACAAATTTGCTTTTCCTTTCCTTTAGGATTGTCTCAGTGAAATTAGAGAATACTGTTTAGTTGACTGGTCATTCTAAAGAACATTCTTCAGTTAAGCGGTTATTCTCTAATTGCCCAAACATTTCTTGTGATTTTCCAAACATGAAGGTAAGTCCTAATAGTGTGTCATTCTAATTTCTGTTCGATGAAATAGTGTTGTAGTATTATTTGTTGTTATAATCATGCCACAAACTAATTAACAGCAGCAACTATTAAACATAAATTATGTAATTGATTATATTGTGAGGACTTTTTCCGATTTAAAGATAGTGATCTGTATGTACTATAATGCGTAAAGGTTAAGTTAATTATATGTATTTATACTTATTTTTTGTTAGTTTTAGGGGGAATCTTTATGTTTTAAAACAATTATCCATTTATATTTTAAGGTATCCGACTGTTTCGACAACTTTTTTTTGAAAAAAATGGAAGTATGGGGATTTTTTTTGTGATTTTTAGATTTATTTAGTATATTTTAAGAAAAAATTCCTAAAATTGAAAACAGAAAAAAATTATTATTAAAAAGGTAAAGAACTGGAGAAAATGTACAAAAAATTACATAAACGGGGCCCGCTCTGAACAAATATTTCATGAACCAATTATCAATTTTCTAACTTTGATGTGTTACTTTGTTATTCATGTTTGAAATGACCTTCAGGATAAAAGATATTTTAATTTTTACAAAAACTAGAACACTTTATCTTAGTGATTATATGAAATTGCTAATAAAACCAGTGTTTATATTCACATAAAGGACTTTATATTTTGAAATAAAACAGTGATTGATAAATCTGAAGGTTATACAACACTTCTACTGTTATACAGAACATACTCAAAAAATTTCAGAAAATCCTTTTCAAAACTTTTTGAGCAATCGCTGTCCCCATTTGAGCTTTTCGCAAAAAACTCATTTCGAGTAAAACGCATTTTAAAGTTTAACATCTTGTGTTAAGTTATGGCATCTGCTTTTACTAAAACGCTTGTAGTTTTTGTTCTAGTGAATGGAAAATAAAAAACTTGGTATTTTTATTAAGCTAATAAGATGAATTATAAAATAAAACCATAAAAAATATTCGTCAATTTTTGAAAAAAATCATGACTTTATGGTAATCTGTTATCTTAAAGCAATTAACTATTTAGGTTTTAAAAAGCAATTAACCATTTATGTTTTAAAAACTAATTAACTATTTATGTTTTAAAAAGCGATTACCCATTATAGGAATAGGATTCTTTTCTTTGAATCATAAATGGAATGTTTATGATTAAAAAAAAGAATCACGTTCATAAAAGTAATGTGCTTTTTCTGTTCACTGCTTAACTTCCAAATCTAATAAAATGTAACTCCAATACATAATAAATAGCAAAGAGTAGTTCCCTAAATCGATATCAATTTAATAAAATAATTTTAAATTAATGAGCTATTTTCATTATGAGAAATAGAGTAATAATGTTACAAAAGTGATAGTAGAACAGTATCAACCATCAATATATGTTAATTTGATTTATATTTTTAAAATGAAATTAGTCCATGAACGGGCCTGATACGCCTTAACTATTGAGCAGATTCTCAAAATAAAAATAACAAGAAAAATATTTTCATAATTTTAAAAAGTAAATATACGCAATGTATTTGGCAGTAGTTTAATTTTTTTAACTCCTTTACAAGTTTTGGGTGACAAATGTTAACTGAAAATACTCAGGTACTCTTAAAGTTTTGCTGAAAGTTTAAGTACAGAATTTTTTTAATTGATTAACTATAAATCGTAGGGGATAGTTTTTTCGTATAATAAAGTTTCCTGGTGACTCTTGAAGAAATTAAAATAATCTGCTTGGCTGAAATAATCAAGGATAAATAAAAAGGTGTCTAGCTGCAACACTAGGAAAATAAACTTTACTTTAAACGATAAAGATGTTTGCAATATAATGTAAAAATATTAAGATTTAATGCATATAAAGATTCGGATTATTGTATAAAAATACATTGTGTATATATATGCTGTGAACAAGCCCATTAATAAATACTCTTAAAAATATTCTTTAATATTATTTAATTTTATAAGAAGGCTTGTTGTTTATGTGTTTATATAAGCAAAAATATGTTTTTAAAATAATATAAAATTGCTTTTACTACTCTTATTAACAGTAAAATTGGGAAAAATTGAATAATGTCATCAGATCGGGAAGAAATAAACTAAAAAAATTTATTTTGAAAAACTCAAATTTATAGATGTTGAAAGGTCAAAAATTACCTCCCTGAATTTTTTTCAAAAACTTTCTAGTAAATTTTACAAGATGTGAAAAAACTTTTGAAAAAATTTAAGTTCATTGATGTTTGATATTACTGGAGTGCAATCTTTTCAAACGATTGCATTATGATATTTTTATCGAAAGCCTTCTACTAGAAAGCTTGTAATTGTTTGATCATATTTAATTATGCAATTTGCAAGTATGATTATGGTCGATAAAAAACGAAATCAATGCGTACTTATTTACAAATTACTAGCAATATAGGATTGAGAAAAGTTGCCGAACGAATTGACTTATTTGTGACATTCTGAGAAGCGTCGTAATAAATAATTCAAAACATCCATAATAGCTTAATGTTTTAATAGTATAATGCTATTATAATAGCATGTTTTAATAGGATAATACTATTATAATAGCATGTTTTAATAGCAGAATAAAAACAGAGAACGTAACAAGTGTGATATTCAAAATAGGGATACAATCCTGTCACTTACATCATATCATACGCGTTATATAAAAAAATATGTACTTCATTTAACACAACATATAGATGTAGAATATACGTAAATTTGTCTCACGTTATAAATATTTATTTAACACAATTGTATTATCATATTTAATTGTGTGTATAGATTTAATTAATGTATACACAATTATAATTTTACTATTAGAGTCTGACACCAAAGATTGAACTGCTATTTCTTTTTAGAATCCATAAAAATATAACCATGATGTAGTGCGAATAATTTGGTGTATATAACGTCATTTGTAAGATTTTATCACCCAATTTTATTTTTTAATTTACATTCTAAAATTTCATAATTACTATTTATTTTACTAATTAATTTAATTTATTTTAATACTATGAATCTAGAAAACATTTGTCTACGCATGAAAAAAATTATATCTAAGTACTTTTTAACAACGTTGACTTTTCTTAACAGGATTTACATTAAGTTAAAATTTTAACTTATAAGTTACCAAACCATAAATATTTTTTGATCTTTTATTGTTTTAATATATATAAACATTATTTCCATACTTTTTTATCACTTACAAGTAATGCATTGTTGATTTCTTCCATCAGATAAAATTTTTCCATGCGTATAGCTTTTCCTTATTAATACTTAGGAAGTAAGATAAAGTTTGATAAATAAGACAATAAATTTATTTTCTTCCTTTAATATTACTTCCTACTCATTGTCTTCATCCCAAGGATGAATTTCCGTTTAAACTCTTAATCATAAAGAAAAAATAAGGAAACAGAATTACTTAATGCAGCGTTTCTCAAACTGTGGGGCACGCTCCCCTTGGAGAGCGTGATAACTCTATGAGGGGGGCGAGCATTTTGAAAAGTCGAAAACAAAAGATTATTTAAAAAATTATAAATTTACTCAAAGTAAGCAAACAAAATACTTTCTGATAAAATAAAATATAAAATACACATTCACACTGATGTAATACACTTATAAATGTATCAGTACTTTGCAATATATTTCATTATTAATTTAACAATATTAAGTTAGAACAAGTTTGATAATTATCAGTGACACCATGGGCTTATCTTGATAATTTGTACGGTTTATAATTAATTCTTTAAGTTAACTGGGACCTCAGCGAGAAGAAAAAATGAACTCTTTTTACACCAAATTTAAATGGTACTCATTTACTTAAATTAAAAGCAACGGAAGTAAAATTTTTAAGTTGAATTATCTGTACATTGATGCTCCTGTTAATGTGAAAAAAATTCCATTTTAAATAACAATTAAATCTTTATGAGCAAAAAACAATCAACAACTATTTTTTTATTTTCCGAGACATGTTCTTACCTTTAGGTACACTTTGCGTAAAACCCACTGTATATATAGCTATAAAATTTTACAGAGTTTTAGCAAGCATAACAATCTATAAAATGAATGAAATGAAATTTTAAAAACTTTTAACTTTAGTGATTCAAATTTCCATTAAATTTTAAGCAGAAATTGTGCTACATCTAAAATTTGTGAATGTTTATTTGAAAACGAATTCATTCACTTTTTTGAAAATTCGTGGATCTTATAATATGCAAAATATCAGCAATATAGGTAAAGTAGATTTTGAGAAAAGTGTACCGGAATGAAAAAATAAATGTATTTTGAGAAAATCGCAAATAAAGATATTTTCATCTATGATTTGCAAAATAATATTTTTTAATGTAATATAAAGTCATACCGTAATTAATTGGATTATTTTGCATCATTTCTCAGTTTTTAAAAATTGTAAGTTTAAAATTCTAGATTATTTAGAAGTCTTTTTAATTACTCTTTCTTTACTTCATCAACACGTGTTGTCAACGATTCACACCTTCCGTTTAAAATACCCACAATTTATGTCTATAAGTTTTAATATTTTTACTTCACTTTGAACATCATCATTACAGGATATTACAGAATTTCTTATAATATTTTTATTGTTATAAAAATACACAAAGAAAATGTGTTTGATTAATTTAAAAAGTTAATTTGTTGTCTTATTTAAACGGAACTCTGTTTTTAAAAATTATAACAAAAGAATCTCTATTTTTACTCAAACATATAAATATTTATTTTAAAGTAAAATCAATAGTTATATAAACATATAGAGTTATTTATGAGTATTCAAATATTAACAATAAGCATTTAGGAAAAACGAAATATTTGTTTTACAAGCTGTGTTTTTAATTTAGAATAATCCTGAAGATCCACTTTGTGTACTAAATACACTTGATTTATAATTTAAAAATTTCACTGAGTATTTATTAACGTAAAACTAAACATAATTAACATTTCAAAAACTTAAAAAATAATTTTAATTTTGTAATTAACGATTTAAATTTTCCGTAATTTTTGCAGAAAAAAAATGTAGAATTTTCAATAAATTTGAACATATAATACAGAAAAATTACATTCTTTGTACAGAAAAATTAGTTTTTCACAATACATATTATATACAAAAATTATATACAATTTTAAAATTCAATTTTCTAGCATTCTATTTATCGCATTTTCATAAATAATGCATCTATGGATGCAGAAAAGTGCCCCTCTTTTTATAAAAATAAAATAAAGAAATGTAAAATTTAAAGCAGTTTCACGTCCCAGTTACTTTAACTGCCGATTTAAAGTTACGTGATTTGCTCCCCAATGCCACCCTTTTCCACGTAGGCGCACGTATTTGGATCTATTTTTCGGGGGGGGAGTAAAGGAATAACTAAGCAAATCCTCTGAAATGAGTAAATCCTTTGCAAACACTGTCAAGGTCCTTTTATTGCATTCCAAAGCCTTTGGAATAATTTTATGAATAGCAGTGCCCAGAAAAGATCGTACTTCGGAAAGACGTATATATACGTCCAGAAAATTACTATTATGGCAGAGTGAGACGTTTATATACGTTGGTAGCATATAAGAGGGTAAAGTAGTAATGTCTATGAATTTTTAATAATAATTCATAATTTTAATAATAATAACAATTTTATGAATAGCAGTTCCCAGAAAAGATCATACTTCGGAAAGACGTATATATACGTCCAGAAAATTAATGTTGTGGCAGAGTGAGACGTTTATATACGTTGGTAGCATATAAGAGGGTAAAGTAGTAATGTTTATGAATTTTTAATAATAATTCATAATTTTAATAATAATAACAATTTTATGAATAGCAGTTCCCAGAAAAGATCGTACTTCGGAAAGACGTATATATACGTCCATAAATTAATGTTATGGCAGAGCGAGACGTTTATTTACGTTGGTAGCATATAAGAGGATAAAGTAGTAATGTAGATTTAGTGTCAAAGTATAGCATTATTGAATTCAATACATTGCTATTGTATGGAGGGGGCCGCGATGAAAATGATGATTGAATAGTGGGTCGCGAATATATTGAAAGTTTGAGAAGCACTGACTTAATGTTTTAAAAAGAATTAAGTCAAAAGTAATTATTATTTAAAAAGCTAAAATTTTGAGTATATACACATGTGTGCGTATTGTTGTTATTGTTGCAATTGTTATAATTAATTCTTAAATAAACAGCTTAAAACTAATATACCTGATAAAAAAAAGGAAAAACAGAACTTTTATATATAATTATATGAGCATCCCTTCTTACTATTAACATGTGTAACATTATCCTCTTCTTATTCAAGCTAATATGTATGAACCAAGCATAGTAATATTTTCAAAAAAAAATAGAATGAGAAAATTGTGTGTAATGAGATGATGCTAATTATATTATCAAATTATTAAGTTACTATAAAAAATTATAAGAGTATCTGAGCTATATAGCCGTAAAAATTATAAGAGCTACCTGAAAAGTAACTGAGGATATTCAAAATCTATTACAGTTTAAAGTCTTTTCTTAAAATCTTGAACTATGAATATATTAACCCTTAACTTCCCAATTTTTTAAATTTCTATGAAAAAATTATATTAGCTAGTTCTCAAGTTTTAATAAAAGGGGAAAATATATTTAAAAAAATTATGCTGTTTTAAATTGAATTGCAGTCATTTTTTTGTTTGTTGCAGAAGTGCAACATTGCGCAGTAGTACTGTAAATTACAAAACTTTTTTTTAAATAAGGTTTTTATTATTCATCATAAAATGTTTAAATTTCTTACCTGGTATTTTATTTCGTCACAAAACAAGAAGAAGCATAAAATATAATGGATTGTTTTTATAGCAAAAACACAGTTCTTGAGGTCTCAGAAATTTTTATAATTGTTGTGATTTCTGGAAAAAATGTACTTCCATCTAGTGACAAAATTAGCATGTATTTCGTTGCAGCAATCTTTTTTTCTCAGATAAGTGATTTGTAGTTGTAGGTAATTAAAAAAAATGTTGAGTCTGTTAAATTAAAATAAACCATATGTTCCAGAAATGCAACAGTGGGAAGTTAAAGGTTAATAAGATTTTTAAAAAAGATTATAATCGGCAACTGAACACATTAAATATGTTGAAATTACTCCGTAGTAATATTGAATGTTGATAAAAATTCGAATAGTTGTAGGCTATCAGATTATAAAATTTTTAGAAGTTTGATTTATATTTCATTCTGTTTTATCTCCTTAACATTAATTATCAATTCATTTCTTCTTCTTTTTGACAGGCTTTATACGCTCTACTTATCCTGGGTATCGTCTTAATTCATCCAATAGCTTCAAATGTCTTCTACCACGACATAATGTCCGAAGATGACGTTACTTATGGCTTGCCGAGTATCCGAATGAAAAGAGAAATTTTTGGTTCCGAAGGTAGTCTTGGAGGACCACTCTACACTCACATTAAGACAAATTCAGGAGGCACTTTCAAATGGGGAACAAAACACATGGTAGGAAAGATGTTTGCTGGAGACAAGACATTCGATGAAGAGCATGGATTCTAAAGAAACAAATCATTTCGACATTTTTCATTTAAATGTAACAAATTCATTATGCGATAGTAGTTTTAATTCCTTCAGCCCACGAAGTTTCTTTGCGTAAATGTGTTATTATTCAACGTACATTTGTTACCTATTTAACAATTTTTAACATGTATATGATTATTTTTAAACTATCTTTTAAATCATACTTCGTACAAAAAAAGCACTTTGTCACACCATATATGTGTCTGTTATATTCAAAATAATACATTAAATGATAAGCAGACTTAAATTGCAAAATAATCTAATCTCCTAAGTTAATTTGCATTGCATTTGTTTTTGTAGTTCATATGTTATTGAGCATTTTTATAAAATCATAAAATGTTGTTTAAAATAAAATACTAATTATTAAAAAATTCTTTGTACTGGGCTTATTTCATAGTTAGATTGATAAATAAATTCTGTAACTATGTTTTAATTATTAAAAGATATTGTACTTTTTTATCATAGAAGCTTCTACAAATAAATATATATTTACTAAATAAAAAAGTTATTCTTTGCCTTATTGCAATAACAAAGCATTTAAAAACATTTAAATATTATCATTAACTGTTAGAAATACTTATTATTTGTGTATGATATAAGTACCATTAAGCCTTAGAAAATTAACACATTAGGATCTAAAGAAATAGTTTTAGAAGATACATTTCGTAGTTAATTATATCATGCCTTACAAGAACTGGGAAGGGTGACAGAAATCTTTTAAAATTTGAGATTGTTACAAACTGTTAATGATTTTATAAGTGAATTATAAAAAATTTCTTCTAAAGGGGTACAAAGCAGGAGAAAAATAAACTTGTATTTCAGCATGATAATCTCTTATCGTTATTCTCTTTCTTAATCTTTCCACACGCACCATCGATCAAGAAGCTTTATACATAGTTCAATTTTCCTAAATATTTCATTTGTAAGCACTTATTACAAAACCAGTTAAATTTTTGTACTTGCAATAGATACGTATGTGTGGAAAATCAATGGTCTTTTGGGTTTTCTCGGTAATTATAAGGCGCGCACTCGATACTAACGTTAATGGTCATGCGGGGTGATTGAGTCACCCCCAATCGTTTCTCTACAATTATTTTTATTGAACACGATAAAAATTGTGATTTCAGTGAACAACTAAATTAAGAGCCTAATCTTAAGAACTTTTCAGTTTTTCTTTGATAATTTGAGAAAAAATATCAATCAAACTGAACCAAGCAGTTTCAAATGTGCGTGACTTTAATAAAGGACACAAATCACAGATACTTTTTACTAACATTACAGTACTGTTATTTGCAGGTAAAACTGTCATATTTTGCTCAGGTTATTGCAGTTTTATTGTCCTTTGATGATCAACAAAGAGCATGCAGAGCTTTTGAGATTGCTTGTGTCTTATTGAAAGGTCGAAGTGTGTCTAATGGTCTAGTCTTTCAACCGAAACGTTCATCGCTTTTCTCAAATTTACTTTTTTTATCATGATAAATATGCATTATTTCAGCAGGTTCTTCACTTGCTTGATCAGTTTCAACTTTCTTCAATAGAGATCACAGATGCCTATTTCTTTTTATATATATTCTGATCATTTGCATTTATTAACCATAATAAGTTGTACAACACTGCAATCAAAACGATCAAGTTATTCACAGGGGAAAAATGTAGCATGTTCATAGAAAATATTTTGGAACAAGAGTGGTCGCGTGGGAAACTCAGTCAAAACAAGTTCCTGAAGATTGTAAAAAAAAACGTTTGCCCCTCCCCAAAAAAATGTGACAAATACATTTTAGTTCCCATGAAGACTGACATATAGGAGGATACTGTAAACACGTCATTCGTAACAAATAAACAGTTTTAACAGAATTAACGATTTCGTGAACCTGGGGTGACTTTGTGCCCCTTACGCACGCTCATAGCGTATATATAATGTTTATCTCATTTTCCAGATGCAAATAAAAAAATTGATACTACACTTACTCATTGCATTGATATATTTTTTTAAAAAATACAGTTTTTTGCAGACTTAACATGTAGATTTTTTTAAACATGTAACTGTTTTTATACTGTTTAGCCTATTAGCATTTTACCGCTTTAAATTTTTCTTCTATAGTGTTATTGAATTAAATTTTCATTTTTTTTTCTTTTAGTCTTTTAATTGCAGAAATTCAGGAAAAAGAATTAAATCTTTTTCTCTTACAAACAAATCATAAACATTAGTACAAAAATAAATTCATTGTTAATGGAATGGATATTTCAAGATCGTTCTTCACATAACGTTAAATATAAGACAGACGTAAACATCCTTTTGCGATGGAAATTTTTTTTTCAATATTTATAGAAGCTTGTGCCCTAATGTGGCTTATGTTTTTATCATACCAAGTTCATCAAACTTGTAAACTTTCATCAAATAAGCTATTATTCATTGTGATATTACATAAATTCTACTTGAGTTAAAAGCGTAAGGAAAGAAAATATGCAACGGAAAAATCAATTTATTCAAGTACAGTAAGACCCAGCTAAACGCGGGGTATACGTTCCATCAAAGTAGAGCGTTATATGAATGGAGATAATCATGTAAATAATGGAGTTAGGGGAAGGTGGGTAGAAAACTGGTCAGGTATTTTACCATTAAATTTATTAATTATGTGTTTTATAACAATAAAACAAAAATGTATTTCTTATAAATATAGAAACATAATAAATGAATAAACATATAAAAATAAATAAAATTCTAAGTCAGTATGTTTATATTTCCGATCATTCAGTCTCTTCTGTATTTTCGATTTTCTGCCTTTTTATCAAGAAGGTAGATTGGCTTAATGGCATATTGCTTTCAATTTTGTCGTCGCTCCATATAGAAAGTCGTTTTTTCTATTTCTTCTATTGTATTATTACTAGAACGGATAATTCCAGTTGCTGAGCTTGTCGTAGTTGCAGTTGCCTATGACAGTATTCTTTTCTTTATTCTTAAGAATGGTCCTTATTGTTGAAGTTGCCAAATTTTCAATACACCACCAATTTGAGATTGACCTTCATCAGTATCTATCAGTGCATTTATATTTCAGATCATAAGTATCTTCTGTACTTCCAATTTTCTGCCTTTTTACCAAGAAGGCATCTAATGTAATTCGCGTTTTCCTTTTGCGCTTTGTGAGAAGTTATTGGTAAGTGGATAATGCATCCATAACGCCCCGTCTTGCCTTTGACCTCCAGTCAAAATTTGTTCCTGCTTTTTCTTGCTGCTTTATTTTCGTGTTTTTTTACTATCACCCATGATAAAAACTAAAAACCATAATAGTAATCGTTATATTATATAAATTTATACTTACAATAACGTTAACAAATGTTTGAAACGATAAAAATACGTTCGTATAAGACCGCTGGAAAGAAGAAACACAGATAAACTGCTTCGGATATCGGGAAGCCTACCTCTGTGGGTAATTTCGGGGAATACCACAATTCAAATAAAAGAGAGTTAAACCGAAACAGCGTTAAGCGGGGTCTTACTGTACAAGTAAGATTTACAGATTTCAACAATACTCTACGAGGAGTACTTTTTCATGCACGGAAATGTGTCTCATATTTGGATTTTTTTTCTTGAACATACTGCAATTCTTTAAATATGTTTTAAATTGTTCATATTTTACTTCCTAATAAGTAATATGGAAGCAATTGAGAGGCGCGTATTCACGTGATTCTTGAAATTATGCAGTCTTACTACTATTCAGTTATCATTAAGTAATTAAAACACGTTTTTTTTTTAAAATTGTATTTATGTTCTCGATAAATACATCAATAGTAAATTATAGTTTTGAGATATACTGATAAATTTCATTTGCCAATGTGAAAAATTCACTTCATATGAAACAATAAACACTTTGTGTGCTACAAAATATTCATACATATTGATTTGTATTGCATCTATGCATTTTTATAAGCACTATAAATGGGTATGTTGTATTGTGTGTGAGTGTTTAAATGTTAAGAAGCACGTATTTTACGACAGAAAAGTTTTCCCTTTCATCAGTGAGTGAGTGAATATTAGCGTCGCACTGATCAACTACTCGGGGGCTTTTGGCGACAATTCCTTTTTATCAGAATGATATAACTAATTCAATTTTATATAGGGTGTTTTTTTAGAGGTATAGAACTTTAAATTGCAATAAAACAACGATGTATTATTCGATTGACATGAATTTTTTTTTTATTCGAAAGATAATCTTGTGGCATTACATTTTAAATACGATCAAGCAAGGCGTAGATTCGTCGAATGGGCCCAAAACGAGATTGCCGTTGTTCCCGATTTTCATAAGCGAATTTTGTTTAGCGATGAAGCGCACTTCTGGTTGAATGGCTACGTCAACAAACAAAACTGCCGCATTTGGAGTGAAGCTAATCCACAAGTGTATGTCGAAACACCGTTACATCTAGAAAAACTGACTGTTTGGTGCGCTTTATGGGCTGTTGGAATCATTGGTCCGTACTTCTTCAAAAACGATGAAGGCCACAACGTTACAGTCAATGGTGATCGGTATAGAGCCATGATTACTAACTTTTTCATTCCTGAATTGAACAATCATGATGTCCAGGAGCTGTGGTTCCAACAAGACGGCGCAACATGTCACACAGCTCGTGCCACAATCGATTTATTGAAAGACACGTTTTGGACCTGTGAATTGGCCTCCAAGATCTTGTGATTTAACACCGCTAGACTACTTTTTGTGGGGCTATGTAAAGTCATTGGTCTATGCGGATAAGCCACAAACTCTTGGCCATTTGGAAGACAACATTCGCCGTGTTATTGCCGATATACGGCCACAAATGTTGGAAAAAGTCATCGAAAATTGGACGTCCAGATTGGACTACATCCGAGCCAGCCGTGGCAGTCATATGCCAGAAATCATATTTAAAATGTAATGCCACAAGATTATCTTTCGAATAAAAAAAATTCCTGTCAATCGAATAATACATCGTTGTTTTATTGCACTTTAAAGTTCTATACCTCTAAAAAAACACCCTTTAGTTCATACTATCGATTCCTGAAATATAGGTTTTTCGCCTTGAGAGCCTCTCAAATAGGTATGGACTCCGGTTGGGAAAGCCGGAAACCCCATGGTTCCCATAGACTTTCTAGGGGGTCCACGAAGGGATGAAATTTAATGTTAAGATTTCCCTCTTTTACAGACTACAAAAGGCCTCGAGGAAAAAATGAAAGATGTGCTATCCTAGACAAGATCACTAAATTGATCCCAATGAAAAAACTACAAGAACATGTATTTCAATCAAGAATATTCAGTTTTTTTTTAGAACTACAACAAAATATGTTTTTTAATTAGATGTGGTAGAACCCCCATCAGTATAGAGGGCGCTGCTTGTAAAAACATGCTTTGTTTACGGCAGAGATCTTGTGAACGTGACCGAGTGCAGACGCACTCCATATTCCATTAAACTTATTATTTAATCTTACACTTGTCTTCGATGATTTATTGAATTTAATTGAGTCTAATGATGATATGAGCGTTGATTGATATAAAAGCATTCTACCACTGATTAACTGAACCATCGATGATAGTAACATTGGTGCAACGGCCTGAAATATATGAAAATTGATGAAAGAATCATTTTTTGATAGCCTCGACCAAGAAGTTCAAACATCATCGTCGACAGTGAATTCAGGTAAGCCGTATTTTTATTGAAACTGAATTATACCTGAATAGAAGATTAAAATGTCAGAAGATCTCTCAAAATTTAAAAAGAAGCATACTGCGATACGTTCTTCGTTGACAAAATTGATAAATAAAATTGAAGGAAAGATCAACAATGAAAATGAACCTGTTGATCAATTTGAAGCTTTTATAGAGCAATTAAATGATAAAGAAAGTAACTTAAGTTTATTAAATACACTAACTGAAGATCGTTTGTCTGTTGACACTATTACTGAAGATATGGAAGCTTCGGAAGAAATTAAAGAGAAGATTATATTTTAAAAAACGAAGCTTTCTTCTAAAATTAGGAGAATAAATTCTGACTCTATCCAGGTTGATACAGTTTCTCGAAATATCCAAGTTATTGATTCCAATAGTTTTGAATGTATGAACATAAATTTACCTAAATTGCATATAAATAAGTATTCTGGAAATTATTCTGAATGGTTAGATTTTTATAATTTATTTGAAAGCTCTATTCATAATAACAATAGACTAAGCAAAGTTGATAAATTTAATTATTTAAAATCATATATTTGTGTGGTAATGCGCTTGCTTGCATTAATGGATTTCCAATTTCTGATGATAATTATGATAGAGCTCTTGATTTATTAAAAGATAGATTTGGAAATAAAAACATGTTAATTAACACTCATTTGAGCAATTTATTAAATTTAACACCTGTTAGAAACCCTACTGATATTGTGGGCTTAAGAAATTTGTACGATAGAGCAGAAACGCAAATAAGGAGTCTTGAAAGTTTAGGAGTTAAAGGAGAATCCTACTCAAACTTATTAACACCCATCCTGTTGAAACAGATACCCTCGGAACTCGTTTTGGAATTCAATCGTTCTCAAAAGGACGAAGGGTTTGACCTGAGCGCTCTTTTGCGGTTCCTGCACTTAGAAATCCGTAGTAGGGAACGAGCTTCTCAAATAAACAGCCATAAACTATGTCATTATTCCCCTCCACCGCAAGACAGAACAAAAAATAAAGGCTCCTATTTCCCCGGACAACGCATGAAGCCAGCCCCGAATAGAGTACATTTCCGAGCACATTCATTTCCCACCCCCTGGGAGAAAGTAGAACCTAGAAACCGAAAATGTTTATACTGCAACAAAGGTCATGAACTCGACGCTTGCCGTTCCTTTAGTGCTAACGAAAAGCGAGAAATTTTAAGGAAAAAAGGCTGTTGTTTTTTGTGTTTGTCGCCCGGTCATAGAGCAATGGAATGTGTAAAAAGGGAGTCGTGTCCTATTTGCAATGGGTCTCACCATTTCTCAATATGTTTTCGAAATCGACATGATGATGATTTGTCTCCGAAAAGGGACACTGATAATATAGTTTCAGCAGTAATCAAAACAGATTCTGAGGACATTTTAACAATGAGTGTTATTGTTAATGAATCCAATATTTCTAAACAGCTTAGTGAATTTTGGAATTTAGAGAATTTAGGAATAGAAGCAGAGGTGTCCGATGAGGAAAATATTGATAATGATATAATGTCTGAATTTGAAGCGGGAATTTCATACCAAAATAAGCGGTATAAAGTTAAATTCCCTTGGAAACCTAACATGAAAACATTGTTAGAAAATAACGAAGAAATTGCTAGGAAAAGATTTCTAAAGTTAATATCACGTTTTAAAAATGACAGTTCCTTATTTGAGGATTACAAATTAGTTGTAAATAATTATCTTTCTGAGAAAATCATAGAACGTGTTCCATTTGAAGAAGAAAATCTAAAGCATAATATTTTTTATCTACCACATAGAGCAGTAATACGTACTGATAAAACTACAAGCAAATTGCGAATCGTATTTGATGCGTCATCACATGCGAAATCACAGCTATCTTTGAACGATTGTTTACACAGGGCTAAATTTTATACCTAACCTATTTTTCTATTAATCAAATTTAGAGTGAATCCAATTGCATTTGTAGCTGACATAAAAATGGCATTTTTGATGATTGAGATAGACGAAAGTGAAAGGGATTTTACAAGATTTTTCTGGGATGAAAATCCAGGAATTGATTTAGAAAACAAACGGCTTGATATTTTCCGAATGACTAAGGTTTTATTTGGAGTAAAATCAAGTCCATTTCTTCTTGCAGCTACGATAAAGCATCATCTTTAAAAAATATGTGGATATTTTTCCTGATACTTTTAACCATCTTAACCAGTCATTGTATGTTGATGATTTTCTGTGTGGAAATGTCAGTGTCCAAGCAGCCTTGACGACCTGCATAGAAAGTAAACAAATTTTGGAAGATGCAAGTATGGATCTTCGGAAATGGAGAACCAACTCTTCCGAGCTAAATCAAAGGTTAAAAAATTTTAATTTTGAAGTAGATGAACATAAAGGGTCATTGAACACGTTGATAGCTTCAAAGGTCTTAGGAGTTGGTTGGAATGAAAAATCTGATACATTCTATTTTGATTCCAGCGATTTAGGAACATTTCTTTGTAAAAGAATTAATACAAAAAGATATTTGTTACAAGCCGCAGGTCGATTATTTGACCCAGGAGGTAGATTGAAACATTCGACCCTATCTGAATTCCAAACACATCAAATGATGTTGCCAAAGGCTCATCATTTAACTGATTTAATAATTGAACACTATCACAAGAAATCATTACATTCTGGCTTGCAAACCACATTATATTTAATAAGACAGTTTTATTGGATCCCATCGGGTCAGAACCGTGTAAGAAGAATATTAAATAAATGTATTACGTGTTTTCGCACGAAAACCCAGACAATAAACCAGATGATGGGAGATTTACCACGAGACAGAATTGTGCCTTCTAGACCCTTCGAAAAAGTTGGATTGGATTACGCTGGTCCTATAATCACGAAACCAAATTTAAAAAGATCAAGAGTGACTTTAAAATCGTATATTGCCATTTTCATCTGTTTCAGTACAAAAGCCACACATTTAGAAGTTGTTTCCGACTTGACCACAGAAACCTTCCTAGCATGTCTCCGACGATTTATAGCAAGGAGATCCAAGCCATCCGTCATTTGGAGTGACAATGCAACGAACTTCAAGGGAGCAAGAAACATTCTTAATGAATGGAACGAAATTTGCAAGTCCAACAGAATTCAGCTATTCAGCGCGGAAGAGGGAATCGAATGGAACTTCATTCCACCCACTTCTCCCCATTTCGGTGGATTGTGGGAAGCAAACATTAAGTCCATGAAACGCATTTTATTGAGGGTAGCGAAATCAGCTATCATGAACTTCGAAGAGTTAACTTCATTGATGGCACAAATCGAAGCAGTTCTGAATTCACGTCCCTTGTCTCCACTTTCTTCGGACCCCAATGATCTTAACCCTTTGACCCCGGGGCATTTCTTGACGAACTGTGCAATTTCATCCTTTCCTGAACCATATACTGCTTCGGATTCTTTGTCCTATCATTCCAGGTGGAAACTCATTCAATCCCTGAGAGACAAATTTTGGAACCGTTGGAGCACCGAATATCTGACCCATCTTCAGACCCGTGCTAAGTGGAGTGAACAGAACCCTAACTTGATGGAGAATCAGCTAGTTCTTTTAAAGGATCCCAACACCAAGCCCTGGACTGGCCTATGGGGCGTATTCTTGAAGTATTTCCCGGTAGTGATGGTCTTGTAAGAGTAGTTAATGTGAAAACCTCAACAGGTATTTTAAAACGAGCCATCACAAAGGTAGTGCCTTTACCTATTCCAGTTGATCCTGCATCTGTAGAAAAGAACATTTGAACATTTTACAATTTCTTGAACTTTAACCTTTATATTATTCTATTTACATAATTGCTAATTTGATTTTTCAATATTATTGATAATGCATGTGATTTAAGAATTGCTAATTTTATTTCAGAATTATTGATGATGCATGTGATTTGAGAATTGAATTCATAGGATTTTATTTTTATTATTTCACATTGCATGAATTTTATTTGTATTATTTCACATTGCATGAATTTTATTTGTATTATTTCATTTTGCATGAATTTTACTTGAATTACCTTAGAATTTTAATTATCTTAATGTAAACTCCGCAGGAGTTTAAGTGGGGAGTAATAGTAGAACCCCCCTCAGTATAGAGGGCGCTGCTTGTAAAAACATGCTTTGTTTACGGCAGAGATCTTGTGAACGTGACCGAGTGCAGACGCACTCCATATTCCATTAAACTTATTATTTAATCTTGCACTTGTCTTCGATGATTTATTGAATTTAATTGAGTCTAATGATGATATGAAAGTTGATTGATATAAAAGCATTCTACCACTGATTAACTGAACCATCGATGATAGTAACAAGATGTTTACTGTTTTCTTAAGGAAAAAAAAGAGTTAAAAATTTTTATAAGTAGCAGAGGCAGTTGAGGAATCTCTCGATCATTCAATTATGTGTTTTGGAGTCGGGGAGGGGTGTTTCTTGGGGGTCCCCGAAGTTAAACTGATACGTAAAGGAACCCATGGTGATCAAAAGTTTGAGAACCGCTGCTCTATAGCAACATTAGTTCAAAGCAGTAGCGCACACAGGAATTTTTCAGGGGGGATTCGGTGTCGAACGTTTATCTTTCTTGTACTATGCTCCTTTTGATTTTGTCGATTTTCGGGAACAAAACACAGTAAAATCTAATTATTGAATGAATAATTAGCATTAATTAATAAAATTAATCATTAATAACAAGTAAATTTTACATACTATATACTTAGAATTATAATCAATCAGAAAAAATTAAGGGCTTTGGGGGGTGGACCCCATGAAACCCCCCTCCCCTTGTGTGCGCCACTGGTTCAAAGAAAATTTAAAGATAAGAATATATACATAAAAATGCTTACAGTAACTTCAATGTGTCACTCTTTTTTCAAAAAAAAATTAAGTCATATATTTTTTTTGGGGATCAGATTCGTAAACGAGCATTTATTTAACAGTGTACCACACTCGAATGAAACACTTTTTAACTGAAACGCTTAGCTCAAAGAAGAAAAAATAAAAATTATTTATTTTTGTTGCAGTATTATAAATGCCAATAATATTTTTTGAAAGATTCAAAAATGCTTATAAGCTGTTCAAATTCTCTTTGAACTAAAAGATGTAAATAATGCAAATAATCTGCTGTAACTGTGAATTTCTTTCACATTTTACAAACACTTTATAGTACTTGATCAGTATATTTCTCTTTAATATTTTTACTATAGTCATTAAACAAAAAAAACTGTGGACACAAATCCTATAAACTGTTATACTTAACTCTTATTTAAAGTTGCACTTTTCTGCACCTAAAACTTATTAGAATACTAAAAAAACAGGAAATAGAAGTATAGAAAAAGAAACACTAAAAAATATATGTTCAAAAATGAATAATCAACTTTTCCGTTTGGGTTCCCTTTATCGTTAATTTGAATGAGAAGATCTTGATTCCAAGGGATTTTCAAATTCTTCCTTTCAGTAATTCTGTTGCCATACCGTAATAGTACATTTAGTTCTAAGGATGTTAGAATTGAAAGTATTAAGATATCCGACTACGTTCGGAAAAGTGATTTTAAAAAAGCGCATAAATGGATAATTTTCATGATATTTAGTGTCACTTAGATTAGATTGAATGCATAAAATTGTTTTAAGGACATTTTGACAAAAAATTAATTTAAGTATAATATTTTGGCAAAAAACTACTTAGAATAATCTTTTTTCCAAATGTTCTCCTTTTGTGAAAAATAGTTCCATTATAATAATATTTTGCCTGTATATAGATCAGACCTCTCTACAGAGGCTCAACAAGAATTTTTGAAAAATTCACATTATTTTCAGAGTTACCACCAATTGAAATAATTATTCGCGTTTTTTTTCTTAAAATTGCTCCCCTCTGTTGTCGTAAAATATGAATAAACCCACTTCTAAGTTATATATTTCAAAAATTCTCGTTGGGCCTCTGAACAGAGGTCTGAGCTACATACAGGCAAAATATTATTCTAATAGAAGCATTTTTCACAAAATGAGAATATTTGGAAAAAAGATTATTCTAAGTTAACTTTTTGCCTAAATATTGTATTTAAATAAATTTTTCTTATCAAAATATCCTTGAAAAAATTTTATGCATATATTCTAATCTAAGTAACACTAAATATCATGAAAATTGTCCATTTGTGCGCTTTTGAAAATCACGGTTTTGAACGTAGTCGGATACCTTAATATATAGCTCTTACTTTTTTTGTAACCATTTCTATTCATTTCCTAATTAATATTAGTAAATATCCATCATTCAATTTTCATCAATTCTTTGCGTTGAAATGTCATATTGATGATGTATCGCATATGAAAAACATTTAATTTTAATACAAAGCAGAAAGTATTTTATTGTTTAAAAATGAGGTACTTGTGTTAATAACAAAAACGATTTGGGATTTTCAGTTGTGCAATAGAATTAAATTTCTTTTGAAATTAAATTATATTCATACTAAATGTAAATGTTAATAAATATGAATTATTAATAAGCGTGATATTAAGCAAAACAAAGGTTTAGGAAATTGATATTGATTGTTATGTTATAAATAACATAAATATAATTATTCTTTACTAACTTACAGTTGAAAACAATTTTTATAAAAAGAAAAACAAATGTTTCGATGAAGAAAATAATTACCGTAAAATCCAATGTTTAACGTCCCGCACTGGTGTATACCTATATACCTATACTTTCAAGCAGTGGCGCACACAAGGGGGGGGTCCGAACCCCCCCCCAAAGCCCTTGATATGTTTTCCGATTGATTATAATTCTAAGTCTATAGTTCGAAAAATTTAATTAAATATTTGAAACTAATGATTTTATTTTATTTATTGATGCTAATTTTTTATTCAATAACTAGTTTTTTGCTGTGTTTTGTTCCCGAAAATCGACAAAATCAAAAGGAGCATGATACAAGAATGGTGAACTTTCGATCCTGGTTGTGTTTTGTTCCCGAAAATCGACAAAATCAAAAGAAGCATGATACAAGAATGGTGAACTTTCGATCCCGGACCCCCGCCTTAAAAAATTCCTGTGCGCACTACTGCTTTCAAGCTCCTTTTTTAAGTTTTTAAGTATATTCGGCGTATGACGCGCTCCTCCTTTTTTACGAAGGAACCTGAATTGGGTGTGTACAAATGGAATGATCTTGTGCTCTGAAGTCATTTATTCGAGATATTATCCCAAATTTTTGAAAAACAGTATACTTTAGAATTGCAACCCTTTTAGTTCATTAGGCATGTCATTTCTTTTAAATAAACAGTATTCCGATCTATGTAGAAGTTTAATTTTTTTTAAGTTTATATACTTTAGTTTATTTTTTTGAAGCTATCATTTTTTTATACTCGGCGTATAACGCGCACCCGTATGTATTTCGATCTCATTTTTTTTGTTAAAAAAGTGAGTTATTCACCGGATTTTACGATATGCATTTCTCATGAATGACATTCAAAAAAAAATTGAGGTTTAGTTTGTGGCGCCATCTATGTGTATTACCGAGTAATAATAACAACACTTATACTAAAAATTTTACTTTTAGAATTTAGTTTAAAAACATTTAAGAAGTTGTGGGCAAAGTTTAGAGTAAACAAGGTACTTCATAATTTTATACTGTGGGTGAAGAAGTTTAAAGTGGTAAATTTTGAGAAAAGTAATTTTTTATACATATACAATTTTTGAAGTTTTTAAAGAAATTGTTTATAAACGTAAAACAACTAAAAATCATCATCAAAAATTATTACAAATAATTTCAGGAAAGGTATAAGAAAATACAAGTTTCTAAGTATTTACATGTGCTTTGATAATAATATAGTATTTTCAAAAAAATTACTATAAAAATAATTTTACAGTCTGGAATTTAACAATAAAATTAATCATTGATAGCTGCAACTTAATTTTTAAAATAAACTTGTACTAATAATATTTGAGTAGCAGTTGAAATGTGTTGAGCTGTTTCAATTAACACTGCACTCCTTCATCTATAAATAACAAATATCAAATAACTAGGATTACACTTGAGTTGATATCCTATTTTCATAACTTTCACATCATGCATTGAGAAGACATGGAAGCCCAGGATGATTTCTTATCGATTGATCTTCATTAATACACTCGACCAACTTTTACAAAATCAGAATTTAGACAACATCATTCATATAAATCTTAACAATACTTCCAGGAAATCACATCCCTTGATACAGTGATTCTTGAGAAAAGGGAAACCACATAAAACTTCGGCTTTACTCTCCATATTGCAATAGTATGCCACTTGAACATTTTGAACCTCGAAATGTTCAACAACCATCAGTTTGTTTCCACATGTATGTACCCCCAACACTTTTCAGTTACTCCCGGGTATTGAATAATAAACTATGTGTGAATGTATAATTTTGTTTTGTTTTTGCAACATTCATTACGTATGTAGAAAAAGTAATTCTATCAATCGTTTTAAATGTTTAGTCGTGCAATATATATTGTAAAGTTATTCATTTGAAAAAGGAACGTTGTTCTTCTGTGGCATTCGATTGTATAGATTATATAAAAACCCTTTTCTTTTTTATAGACAATTCATATCTCATTTAAAACAATTTACAAATAGGAAATGTGTATCAGTAGAGAGAAGGAATATTAAATCCTTACATTTTGTTTTCCATCAGGATTCTTGAATATTTATTTTCAAATAGATTTTTCAAAGCATACCTTCTTTACTCGCGTATGAATTTCTTATGAAAATCAAATAGATACCAATAGATAATAAATCAAATAGATAGTAAATCAATAATTAACAGGAGTATAATGCCAACTGGTGGTTTCTTTCCATTACATCCTATTATAATTAGTACTTTAAATGTAATCATTTATAACTACCTTGAAATTATTTTTCTTTTAAATTATTCCTCCATCGATATTATTGCATAAATGTTTAATTTTTTTTTATTTTTCATAAATGAATTTTCAATAGATTATCAGATATTTTATGGGGGGAAAAACCAAAATGCACACACATACAAATATTGCATTTATTTTAAAGAGGGTAGTGAGAATATTGAGGTCCAACTCGAAAAATTTATGACAATCGGTTTTAATTTAATTTTGGTTTTCCATTAAAATTTTTAAGTGAAATAATAAGCCTATATCAGGGGTGGCAAACCTTTATGAATCAACGTGCCATTTTTTCTAAAGAAATGTTTGATGAGGTATAGGCGTGCCTTTAAATAATTTTGCCTTGTAATTATTGGGAAAATATAACAAAGATATAAATACTATAAACTCAAAACTCTTTATTCACTACGAAAAAACACATTTTGTACTGTATAGTAGTAAATGTTTTGGTTATATGTATAATTAAAATTATAAGGTATAAGTTTTTGAATCCATATTGAACTCTACTGAAAATCAATCAATTGCGTATCAAATTCTTCAATTTCCAACCTGTAGAACAAGATTAGTTTATCAAATAAAGTTACATCAAAGTACATAATGAACTTCGGTGTTTCTGATAATTATTTGATCTGAGAACATCTCGTTGAAAATTCCGTGATTAAAGAATCAATTAAGGAAATAAATCCTTTTATAACTTTTTCTTCGTCTGGTTTCTTATGTATACCTAAATCTTTGATATCTTTTTCATGTTTGGGAAGTACTTGTAACTTCTTGTAATAATATCGTTTATGAACTCATGCAGTTTAGCGTCTAAAGCACGAATGAGATCCCTCATGAGGATTACTTTATAGTGAACTTAGTTATTTTGGACTAAAATACAAATTATTTTGATCGCCGTGGCATGCCCAAAATATTGTGTCGCGTGCCACTGATGGCACGTGTGTCATTAGTTCGCCATCCCTGGCCTATATGAAGGTCAAGGCTCCAAAATCATTATGTAAAGTTATGTTTGGTAATAGTTTAGAATTGTATGACTGGTTATCTTCAGCTTACACGCGTAGCACAACGTTAATTAAAAAAAGGAAAGAAAACTTCATTTTATTTTGCAAGATGATTTATTTATGTTTGCTCGCAAACATGTTTACATGTAAACATGTTCTTTACTCTTACTGGAAATTTCATTATTTAAGTTGTAACAATGCACGCTAAAGATAATTGTTATTCTGATAATTTTAAACATACTATTCAATGACACTTGAATAAAAGTATAAAGAAAAAATCTGATTCACACACTTAAGCTTTCTTAAAAAAATAAATACATTTGCATTTTTATTTGAAATATATATACGTCATATAGTTTTCAACTACATTTAAAATTTAGAAACAAGTCTATATTTTGTGCATAAAAAGAGAAAACTTTTTTGAAGAAAAAGATGATTCAATCGTGAAATATGTATTGAAACTTAATTGATGTTATGTATTAAAAACATTCTTTAATTTTCTCTCACTATCTCTCTTTTTGCTTTTTGTCATTTATTTTGAAAATAAGGTCTTTTTTAAGGAGTTTTTTTAAATTTCATTTCAATAACTGCACTCTAAAATGTTTATCATTCATATGGAAGAATCAAATTAATTTAAAATGATAGTTAAATTTAATTTAACACTCCTTTCAATCAACATTTCGGAATAAGAAAAGCGAGAGAAATTTCATTCATAAGAAAACTGTATAAAAATGTTTGTTAAAAATTAAAAATAAAACTAATATATTTTTAAATATAGCATAAATCTATTATCCTTATTTTTAATTCAACGAAATAATGCATGTCCGAATATAAAATTGAAAAATAATTCATTAAAAATTAATGAATTAAGAAAATATCTACTGTCAAAAAAAATCGTAAAGAACTAAATGTTATTAAAGTTTGCCCGAAAATTAAAATACAAGAATTTTTAACAACTTCACTAAATTAGTGGGAAATTGAAAATTATAATTTATAATGTCTCTCTTTGTTGTAATACATTTGTAAACTTTGTTTAAAAAAATTAAATCAAAAGTATCTTAAACGTTATTCTTGATTTCATTTTATTTAGAAAACTTTATTTTCCACTACATTTGTTCTTAAATTTTGTTGTAATTATGTATTATTAACAAAGTTATTCTTTTTCTTTTATATGTACAGATGTAATAATTTAAGCATATTTGTCACACGTTTATCAAATGTAAATTACACAGTTATAATTTTCACTTTTCTGTCAGGTAGTTTTCCTCGAATAAATTGCTATGTATGCCACGTAAGACTTTGATTTTATTTAAATTTAAATTATGTTGCTCGTAAATATGGATACTTACATCAATATACTTTCAAGTTTAATGATTAGAGTAATTAAACCATCAATTATGACTCAATTATATCTCTCAATTATAGAAATTATCAATTTGTAAAAATTTCTCACATTTTTCTCAATGATAAAAATACTTGAGCAATTAATTTGGAGAAAATTTTCAGTTTCATATTTGAATTATGAAAAGATATACATTTTTGATTCCTTTGAAATCTGAGAAACATAAGTTATCTTATATTTATTCGACTTAAACAAAATAGAATTTTCTCTCTCTCTCTCTCTCTCTCTCTCTCTCTCTCTCTCTCTCTATATATATATATATATATATATATATATATTTAAATATATAAAAACAATATATATATATATATATATATATATATTTAAATATATAAAAACAATCACAATTATCAATTGAAAAATTGAAATATATGAATCCTATCATACCAAAACACTTCAGAATATCAATGGCGAATATAAAAGATAATATTCCATCGTTTTCAAACAAAATTAAAAAATTATAAAATAAAAATTTATAAAATATTCAAGTGCAATCTCGGACTTAGGACTATATATATATATATATATACCAAGAATTGTTTTTCAAAAAAATATTTGTAGGTTATTTAGTTTTTTCGGGGTTTAAATGCAATAATAATTTTTTTCCTCCATGTATGCTTAACTGCTTTAAATTAAATTATAAGTTAATTGATCGTTCAGAAACATATTTAAAGCATTATTTATAATTAAGGTTTTGATATATTTTAATTAAAGTAAGTTTTTAAACTTTTTATATCAAACTAATCTGTTTGGTTAAAAAGTGGATGAAGTTTAATTTAGGTATATATATACAATTTGTGTGATGTGACCAACTAGTTTAAAATGATGTAACTTATCTAAATTTCTATTAAAGGTATTTATATGCTGTTAATAAAATTTCGTTGTTTTTTTATTATTTTATAAGCTCATTCTCTCTATTTCACTAATGATTTGAAATTCATAAAATTAAATAGCATGTTTTCAATTTACTTGAAAAATGAAAAATCGTTTCCTTTTTAAATTTTTTTAAACTAAAGCTTAAAGCATATTAAACATTTTAAATTTTAAAAACTGAAAAAAATTTAAGCCACAAATAGAAAATATGCTTCACAATGATAAAACACACAGGTTTAAATAAAACATTTATTAACATTGTTTCCATTACAGCATTTCATGGGTAATAAAATAAATAAATAGTCATAAAATGTGCGATATGAGAAACATTTATATCACAAAATAGTATTAAGGAGAGGAGAAGCGATATATATTTGTATCACAAAAGTATTACCAATTTCAAGTGAAATTCTGGGGATTTTCTCTGTATTTGATGCTCACAGTTTAAAATATTAATATATATATTTAGTTTAATTTTCAGTATATATATATGTACTCTTATGCATTGTAAAGCCACTTCATTTCAAATAAATACTAATCGATTTACGCAAATATCCTAGTGCCTGCACATCGGGATATGGAAATCCACAAATACTTATCAAGTGGCTTGTAAAAATTTTAAAAAAAATTATTATTAATATTTTATCAGTAATAAATTTTTTGAAAATAATAAACCAAAATAAGTACTATTGCGACTTCTTTTAGAAACTAAATTTAAATATGCTATTGATGTTCAAACAACATTCTGAGGTATTTATAACAAAATGTGAAAACTATGATGGTAGTAGTGTTAGATATTTTTAAAGGTTGTGAAATTCAAAATTATATGAGCAACTAAAAAGATCATCATTTTTTTCTAAGATGTGCGTTTTTTTATCCGACGACCCTTCTTTTAGCTCTCAAAACTTATTTAAAATACAATAAACTTTTGCAAATGAGTTCTTTGTACTTTTACATACATTGTTTTATCCACTTAACAAATTAATACTTATGCAGTAGCAATTCATCGAAGTTTGGTCATATAAAACAACATACGTATGTATTAAAAGCACTCGGAGGTGCAAGAAGTTAAAATTACAAAATTAGGGCTCTTTTATGCTGTGTGAAATTAATATTAATGTAAAAAAAATTTTGATTAAATAATCTTTTTAGTCATCTATGAAATAATCTCAGTTTTTAAAAATATTTGGTTTCCGTATTCATTTCCAGAATATCAGTCTATGAAATAAACATAAGTAGAAAAGCATGCACCACGAATTGTCCGAAATTCCCATTTTTCTTTCCCTTATGAATCGGTCTTAGATCCTGTCGGTTTTTTCTTTTTCAAAACATTTTCATGGCCTGAAAGTATTTCCATTTTAAAATTCGCCCTTAAAAATCGTCAAATCACTGATGGCCACCATGTTCCCTATGGGCTCCTTGATATTGAGGTCCAGCATATCCTCCGATAGGAAGACTTCCACTGCTTGATCCCCCTGAGCCATAACCAACCAAACCATTTACAAGACCACGGCCTCCTTGGGAATCGGATCTCAAATTATGGTAGAAACTTTGCTCTGCTGGACCTACTCCGGAGCTCTTTTTTTCTTCAGCAACCATGAAAGCCATGTTGGGAGAATCTCCTTGATTCAAGAAAGATTGGCCATCCATAGCGTGATAGGAAAATCCAGCAGGCAATACTTGTCCTTGGGCGGGTTCTGGTTTGCGAAGTTCTCCTTGTCTCAAGAAAGCTTGACCTTCAGTGGCATGATAGGAAAATCCAGCAGGAATAATTCCAGATGGGTTTTGCTCAGGTTGTCTAGCAGAGCCATATTGGTTGTATGCTTGGCCTTGATTGCCGTAATATCCGCTTGAAGGTGCAGGCGCACTATATCCGCTGGGAGATCCGTGGTTAGGACTGGCATAACCAGGGTTATTCACAAAACCGGAAGGTTGATAACCGGCAGCGGGAGCGGCGGGTGCTGCATAAGAAGGTGCGGCAGGAGCAGAATAAGAAGGTGCAGCAGGAGCAGAATAAGAAGGTGCTGCAGGAGCAGAGTAGGCAGGAGCTGCAGGACCAGCGTATCCTGCAGATTGTTGAGCTGCTTGACTTGGAGCAGATGGTCCGAAGTTCAAATAGGTGTTAGTGCCGGTCTTGGGGTCTCCAACGGAATAAGAGAATTGACCATTATCTTTCTGATCGAAAGAGACCTGTACATTCTCCTTGCCAACTGTTTGCTTATAAGAAGGAGACAGAACTCCAAGACCAATTGAGAATGGTTCTTCTTCTGCGCTACAATAAACAGCTCCAAGAACTAGAACTGCGATGAACTGAAAGGAAAAAAAAAAGAAAATCTTAATAAGTTCTATTAGAAAGGAAGTATATCACATCAAAACAAAGATAAAAACGATAGGTTTAATTCTTGGGGAATATTACATTGAAAAAAATATATACTTATGACAATTTTTTAAAAAAGAATTTCATTATTAAATTTATTAAACACACACATTGATCAAACGCATGCATAAAAAATTTTTTTTTTAATTTAGAATTCTTCGAAAGAAAACATTTTGTTTTTTCAAACATATATCTTTAAAAATGATCGATCAATTAATATATATTTTGTATTATTGAGTTTACTTTATCATGATGGATTAGTAATTTGTGGGCCTGACTTAACTTGACTATCTGCGATTGACAGATACATATGCTAACATAATATGAATATTCGCAGATGAATTATTTGATTATCTGTCGCCACAACGAGCTAAGTCTTGACATATTCTGCATAACTTACTCTATTTAGTTACGGCTTATTTAACAAATCTAAATTAAAAAATGTTTCTACGTATCAAATTATATTTTGTTTGTCACGCTACAATAGTTTTCTAGAAACATAATTATACTTCTAAACAACAGAGGAGCTGCGTACATCAAGTTACTGTTTCTCAGAATACCGGAAATAAGAATACCTACATTTGGCAAATAATGTGTCCAATTTGAAATTTATACTGATATATTAATTGAGTGGAAAAAATTTAAGGATTAAACAATAGAATTTTTTGAAAATAGTAGATCAATATATCATCAAATTGAATAACTGATATTAAAAAATTCCTCGGCAATATTTTGATAAGGATTAAATCGTAAATAAAACCCCATTTTATTGGTTAGGCAAGTAAATTTAAAATGTTGGATTAAAACAGAAAAGTCAATTAATTAGCTACATATATTAATTAAATCGAGCCAGAGAAATTGCAATTTTAAACATTAAAAAAAACTGAGATTATCTAAGGAGAGAAATACATGTTTTTCTAATATGATTAAAACACAAATTACAGTAGATTAAATCTTATTCTTAATAATATAGACTTCATCTTTTTTTCTTTTAAATAAAAATCATAGTTTAAAAAAGAACAGTCTAATTTATGATAATTTCATGTGCTTTAATTATTATTAAAGGGTTTTTTTTAGAGGTATAGAACTTTAAATGGCAATAAAACAACGATGTATTATTCGATTGACATGAATTTTTTTTATTCGAAAGATAATCTTGTGGCATTACATTTTAAATATGATAAAGCAAGGCGTAGATTCGTCGAATGGGCCCAAAACGAGATTGCCGTTGTTCCCGATTTTCATAAGCGAATTTTGTTTAGCGATGAAGCACACTTCTGGTTGAATGGCTACGTCAACAAACAAAACTGCCGCATTTGGAGTGAAGCTAATCCACAAGTGTATGTCGAAACACCGTTACATCCAGAAAAACTGACTAGTTGGTGCGCTTTATGGGCTGGTGGAATCCTTCTTCAAAAACGATGAAGGCCACAACGTTACAGTCAATGGTGATCGGTATAGAGCCGTGATTACTAACTTTTTCATTCCTGAATTGAACAATCATGATGTCCAGGAGCTGTGGTTCCAACAAGACGGCGCAACATGTCACACAGCTTGTGCCACAATCGATTTATTGAAAGACACGTTTGGTGACCGCCTAATTTCACGTTTTGGACCTGTGAATTGGCCTTAGAGATCTTGTGATTTGACACCGCTAGACTATTTTCTGTGGGGCTATGTAAAGTCATTGGTCTATGCGGATAAGCCACAAACGCTTGACCATTTGGAAGACAACATTCGCCGTGTTATTGCCGATATACGGCCACAAATGTTGGAAAAAGTCATCGAAAATTGGACGTCCAGATTGGAATACATCCGAGCCAGCCGTGACGGTCCTATGCCAGAAATCATATTTAAAATGTAATGCCACAAGATTATCTTTCGAATAAAAAAAATTCATGTCAATCGAATAATACATCGTTGTTTTATTGCAATTTAAAGTTCTATACCTCTAAAAAAACACCCTTTATTAAATTTCATTCTGAAAATATACAGTTTTTAACATTTTAAATATTTTAAAGTAAGTGCATATATTTTTTTTCTTTCTGTGGAAACATTACAAAACATTTCTTAAAAGAATGAAAAGTAACTATGTGGTTCCTGATTAATATTAAATTTTTATCTATTTTAAGGTTTTTAGATTATTATTATTATTTTTTTTTTTGCTTTTCTTAAGTTAAATATATCATTACTCGAAAAATATTTTTTGTAAAACAAATCATTTTGAAAATCTAATTCTTAATTTAATTGATGTATCTGGCAAATTATCTAACTATGAAGATAAATTTCTTACTAATTTTTAGAAACTGATCACAATAATCACTGAATACATTTAAAAAAAGCTGTTTATAAACTATTAGATTAACGTAATTTAACATAATTATTTTAAATATATGTGTTAATTTAAAACATATGTCATTCACACAAAAATATATACAAGACTCAACAGTTAAAAGTGCTTAATTTAAGTAGTTAAAGAAACTTTTTATTTGTCTTTTAACTAATCCAGTAATGATTTAGAGATATTTTATACTGAGAGAGAGAGGATTTCAGATAAATGTTTTGGGGGGGGGGATTTAAAGAAATTAAAAATTAAATAAATTTGGAAAAATTAAAAAATGTTATTAATTACACTATTTTCATAAATTATGATTATTTCTTTTATTATTTCTCTTTCTCTTCTTTCTTCTTTGTAATAATTTCTGCTTGATCAAATTCCATATCAAGTTTCTTTCTTTGCTGGTGAAAATATTGAGTAACATTCTATTCATTGAACTATCAATTTTTCATTGAACATGCTCAAATATTTAATACGGATAAAAAAATTTTTTAATTATTTCAATATGAGTAGTGATCCTCTCATTGAATTTTTGTCGAAAACAGGGGCCCAACGAAAAATCAAAGTCCTAATAACATCCTTATATTTTAAAAAGGAAAACAAGGTTATGGTCATCTAATAAAAATTATTACTTTGAAAAGGGATTTTTATTATTCCCCTGTTACTTTTCAACACTTGAAGCCTCTTTCTCATGTCTTATTAACAATACATTATTCTTCGTAATTTTTGTAAAACTGCAGAGATATTTATTTGTAAAGAGAGATTATTACTTAAATATAAAAATATAATTCTTGGAGCAGAAATATTTTATTTCTTTTTTAATTACAAATTCCGGTGAAAAAGAGTAAAATCAATGTCTGTTATATTTTTTCTCAAATAGTGAAAAACCAAATGTCATTATAAATTAATCTACCTAAAATTTTAAGCGTATAGGTTTTAAGGGGAAAAAACATTTACGTATACGAAAGTAAAATTTATTACTATATAAAACTATAAATATGAACTAAATTTTTACAAGTAAAAAACGAAATCTCTTTTTCATTTTAATGAAAAGATACCAAATTTTAGTAAAATCTATTTTAAAAAAAATTAATTGCAAATATCAAATTATTAGAATCGACCATTCCAAAAATTTGATTGGAGAGCATACACCAGTTGCGCTCTAATCTCCTATTGTGGGATTTTAAGTGACTGTACTAAATTTCTCCATTGACTGGTGATAAAATGAAATATTTAGTGTAAATGAAAAAAAAATTTGTAAAACATGATAAACATACTTTTAAACATAAATAGTTTAAAATAAATATTAATTTACAAAAAAAAAAACTTTTTTAAAAAATATACCGTAGTAGAGAGAGAGAATTTTAGGACCTGTGTATTAAGAAGAAATATCAAAAGAATTGATTTCAACTCAAGAACTAACTTTTAGAAAACCATCAATTATTTCCTTTCACCACCACAATCCAAATCCACTCTACTCACCTGATACATATCGCTGTTTGTTTGTAATCGAAACTGTGAACAACTTCCTTGTCTTGGCGCAAAATTGAAATAAATGTATCGGACAAAACGTTACTGCTAGATTTTATAGTTTTTCCCGCAGTCTCGGTATGCCACCATTTTAAACCGGCCTTCACTTTCGTTGGAGGCACCGCCTCACTTCGATCAGAATGACCCACTTTTTGTGATAAACATTCATTCCGGCGAATGCATAACAGGTAATCTCTGGAACAGTACCGGTTTCGTGAAATTAAAAAAAAGGAACACATTTTGACGTCTTTTTGTATTTACAATAAATCGTCGTTGGGTGGGAAAATGAAAGAGAGACAGAGAGACTAATGTTATATATGCATTAAAACAATGGTGACCACTTTCCTGCAATCTCATAGGAAAATCTTCGTTGAAAACTTCTAAAAGCCAATTTATCATAGTTCTCTTAGGGATTATATATCATACAGTTCTAGTAAAGGAGATTTTGAGATAAAATTATTTACTTCAAAATATATTAGTGTGTCAGAATGTTAAAATTTCTTTTTATTAAGAGTCAGAACATTAATTCAGCTGAGTAACATTATGCCACAAATTATGTAAAATGCAGTATATTTTCTCTACCACTAAAACAATAGATATTATTATTAGTGTCTGATAAAATTTACTAGGTAAACATATTCGTAATTTCCTTTCTTTCCCATACTATTAGAGTTCGCTCTCTCTCTCTCTCTCTCTCTCTCTCTCTCTCTCTCTCTATATATATATATATATATATATATATATATCTTGTTCATATTTTAATCGTAATAAAATACTTTTCATTCTTCTACTGAAAAACAAATAAAATTTTTTAAACTTGCAGTGGAGGACACTTGATGTTAATATAGTTTTTTTAAAAATATTAATTCATTGATTGAATTTAATTAATGAATAAATAGTAAAAAACAAACAAAAATGGTCTAACACCATATATGGTAAGGAAAATGAAAAAAACGCTTTCTATTTTGTCAATATTGTAATTCTGTCATATGCATATACATATTTATACGAATTGTAATTATTTAATAAAAAGCAGCTAAAATAAAATTCTTCTTTTTTGACCGAAGTAGGAGAATTGACTTAATTTTTTTTTCATATTACTTGTTAGTTGGTATTTCCTATTAATTTTTTTTGTAGTAATCGTGTAGAAAACATACCCATTTCTTTCAATTTCAAGGAACCAATTTAGATCTGTTGAAACGTTTATTTTTATTATTTTGATTACATTTTTGGAAAAAGAATGTTTTAACATATTATTGAGCTTATCTAATTCATATCATCTTCATTAGTAATTCAACTTTCATTAGTCATGATTAGTTATTTATTGAAATCAAAATTGTACATTATGCTGATTGAAAAGTATAACTGTTTCTGAAATGTCTTTCTTTTAAAAAAATTTTTTAGTTATCTAGCTTAATAGTACCTCTTTATATAGAAAGATTGATAAAAGAAAACTTATAATCCGAAAAACATATCTATAAATGAATTAATTTAAAAACAGGGTTTTTTATGCATTCTACAGTTATAAAATTGCTAGATAATATTTGATAGTTTTTATGGTAGCTAATTCATTCAAAGCTGATAAATCTTGAATTAATTTTGTCATTTATAACTTTATTCATGATTTTGCATTAATTGAGCGTATTTTAAAATATTTTTGGTTCTTTTTCTATTATATTTATTAATTTCAGTGGTTTTTGAGGTATATACTTATTTTTATTCATGATAAAGATATCTATGGTAAACCTTTAAAATAATCCTTCCTAATATATATATCAAATTTAAGTTTATCATGCTAGACTCAAATACACTCTTCTAAAACTTATTAGTCGCAAAAATTAAGATAAGCACAGTAATTTCAATAAAGGAGATTTAATTACTTCGATACATATCCATGAGTTTTAAAAAAAATTTACTCGAACATTGAGTACAAAAACTTTTATCAACAATACTTTTATTTATAAAGGTACATTTGTGCCTTATTAGGGCATGTATTTCATATGGCACATGTTTCATATGTGGCACAGATTCTAGCAGACTCTAGTAGACAATAACTTGCCTGTTTTGTATATTTTAGTTGAAACGTAATGATGATGAATTGTCATTTCGTATGAAATTCGAAATCAAATTCTTTCGCAACCTACTTACATGACATGAATGAGAATTTATAGTAATTTTGTTTCTACCAAATATTTTAAGAAGTATTTATAACAATCTTTCTGGAAAGTTCCCATTTAAATTGAAGAATGAGTCACCATGTTAATATAAGTTTGATTGGATTATATTTAAATATATTTTAAATTCTACTTCTATGTGTACGTTTAATAAATATATAATCTATATTTGTAATTTCTAGACTTTTCTTTAGGATTTTTCAACAATCATGAATGTTTTATTAAAGAATGAATAACGGGTATAATTATTTTAAATATTATAAAATATTGTGTCTGGTTATCTACACATTTTACTGGTTTAAGTCATGCATATTTTCATTTGTAACATTGAGATTCTGATTCTTCTTCTCACCGCATGCTTCAACGAAAATGCATCATTGAAATTAAAGTAATCTATCAATCTTATTCAAATTTTTGCATAAACTTGTGTTTTTATATGTTTGTAACTGCTGTGTACATATAATTATCAGATAATGAACTCACGCAACTAAAGAAATATCGAGTGTTAATGGAATAATATCAATAAACATAGAACGTAAGAAACTATGATGCTTTCAGGAAGTATGGTTTTAAATTTCCTCTCGATGTAATTATACTATATATATATATATATATATATATATATATATATATATATATATTCATATATTTTTATACATATAAGAGCTGTCCTAAGTCAGCAATGTTTATAATACTATAGAGCTTCCATATATATATATATATCTTAAATTCTGTTATTTTTACAATTTCTAATATATCCTTTCTAAAATCTTATGTCTGGTTTATCTTGCAACTTCGATTTTTTTCAGTTCTGATGATTATTGATTATTCATTCATCTTTCTTTAGTAGTACTCTCTCTCTCTCTCTTTATATATATATATATATATATATATATATACAGGAATTTTTGAAAATACTTTCTTTTCCTGTTAATAGTCAAGAGATGATTACAGAATTAACAAAATGAATGAATGATAAAAATAACTGACTTAAAAACAATTTTATTTTATCAAAAAAAAAAAATCAAGAATTTCTGGAATTAAATACATTTTCTAATATTTACTTTTATTTAAACACAGAAACTGAATTAATTTTAGTAACAATTCAGTTAAAAATTCATTTTTGAAAAATTGTTTCTTTTGTATTTTTAAATAGACAGTCGTCTTAACTTTTTTAAATCGATATACTCATAAAAATTAAATTAAAAATTTCGTTTTATATTTTAAAGTAAAATGATTTCGGAAGGTCAGTCAAACAGACAAAAAACTGTCAATAGAACAATTGTTTGTTCATATCTGGTAACCTAATGAAATTTTATTGAACAAAAATATAAAACAAATAGCGCGTTATTTTTGAGGATATCAAGTGGTAAATTGACTATCTCTTATATATACCTTAAATGCTGCAAATTTAATTCTTAATGCCTTAGGATTGAATATTATTCCTTTATAAAAAGGTATAAGAAAATATATTTTTCAATTATTTCTTTTATAACTTAACTTTGTTTCCTAATTAACACTTTTTTAGAGCCATATAGTATGTACATAAAAATTCTATTTCATAAGCAAGATTAGAAATCTTCCAGCAATCTCCTTTGCTGAACATTTCAATTATTTGCCGAAAATAAGAAAATGGCACAAAAATTCTCATTTGCAAATGATTCCAGTCTAGCTTGCTGATTATATTCTAGGGTTCAAAACATTATATTATATTATTTTATCTTTTTTACTAAATTTTATCTATGAAAGATTAAATTTAAGTAATTAAATATTTTGTCAGGACTTTGCGGACTTTCAATATTTTCAGCTTTTTAACATAAATTTGTTAAAGAATATTTGTATTTGATGGGATGTTTAATTAATTTTTTATCACTTTTATTTATAGCGAGATAAGTTAAAATGCCGTAAAATACTAAGTTTAAAAAGCACAGTGCCACTCAAAATTATAATAAATATTTTAATTATAGTTTGATTATTCATTATGGCTCAAATAGCAATTAAGAATTACCAGTTACCTGATTATCTTTCCTTTTTTTTTTCTTAATCTATTTAGAAATAATGTGTTTCTTAAGGAATATTTTACTGTCAAATATTTTTCTTAGAATAACTAAAATGCTTACTTAAACTTTTTTAACATAATGCTAAGGCATGATCGATATTTTTATAAGTAGAACATTTTTTTTATCAAAGTGATCTTACCAATCCAAAATCCATTTTTCTCCTACATTTATATTAGATATATCTTTTCGATATTTATTAGTTATATTACGTCAGTAACTGTTTAGAGCCTAGTCTGGGAACATAAGTATTATAATTATATGTAAGGAATGCCCCCTTTTTCATAAAAATAACATCCTAAATTAGAAAATACCTAATAATTTTTTTAATTAAATGGATTACATATTTACACATTTTATTAATTTCAGGTTCTAATAATAAATTTAAAGTTCTTAATTTGAAAACTGTCAGACATTATATTGGAATCTCATAGCAGCACATTATTTTTCAATAAAAAAATTTAACAAATAAATATGTTAATAAAATTTCATTTCTAATTTTCAATATTTTAAAAATAACTTTAGTAATTTAATAAATATAATTTAATATATAATTTTAATAATCTAATAAATAATTTAATATACAATTTTAATAATTTTAAGAATTTAATATATAATTTTAAGAATTTAATATATAATTTAATATATAATTTTAATAATTTAATATATAATTTTAATAATTTAATAAATAATTTAATATGTAATTTTAATAATTTAATAAATAATTTAATATGTAATTTTAATAATTTAATAAATAATTTAATATGTAATTTTAATAATTTAATTAATTTAATAATGATATTTAAAAATAATTTTAAAATTAATTAATAAATAATTTTAATAATTTAATAAATAATTTAATATGTAATTTTAATAATTTAATAAATAATTTAATATGTAATTTTAATAATTTAATTAATTTAATAATGATATTTAAAAATAATTTTAAAATTAATTAATAAATTAATAAATAATTAATTAAATTATTTTAATAGTTAATAAAAAAATTAAAAAATAAATAAAATTAATAATAATTATTAAATAATTTAATGAAGTTTAGCACTGATATTCATATAAGTAGAGTTTTAAACAATTAAATAATATTTGATAATATTATCGCAAATACAACAACATGATTTTTAAACGTTCCATGAAGCTAGAAAAGGAGCTATCATCCCATTTATAGTTTAAAGAGAAGATTTATTTATGAAAAGAAGATAAATAAATAATATCAACTAAAATGAAATAAATCCTAATTTTTATGAGTATGTGTGGGGGATGTGAATCCACATCACCTTATATCTTAATTTTTAACGCCCGGTCAAGATTAACCAGCCTTCTGGCATATCACTTTGACTTTTAACTCCCAACTAAATTAGCAAAATTATAATAATTGGCGGGTTTTTTTCAAGAAATTATGTAAACCATGAATTATTTTGCCAACTCTCTCTCTCTTTGCTTTCTGTGCCAAATTCACAACGATTTTTCTAAAATTGTAAATATATATAACCCTTTATTTTATTTGTGAAATGAATTAGTTACAATTTTGTTCAAATATGTTGTAAAGTTATCTCTTATAAGATATTTTTTCTACTTTGATATTAAAAATATGATATTCATATAGAAATTAATGATTGTATTTAATAATTATGATATGCATATATAATTTGTGAAGCTTATGTAGATATATATAATTAATAACATTCTCTCTCTGAAGCTAAAACCAACTAATAAATTATATTAAACCTCGGTTATTAAAAAGTACATATATATATAATAGAGCTTCTAATATTTAATAACGGTTATAATCGAATTTGTATATAAGGTTTCGGACATTTGACAAATACAGCTGATTACGAAAGAATCCTTACGGATAGATCTTGTAGAAATAAGTATTTTGCAAATTTAAATATTTGTTTGTCCGTTTCACCAAATCAAAATTGTTCAATTCATCTATTTTGAAAAACCTTGAACTCTTTCAAATCTAAATAATTACTCTCCGACATTTATTGTGAAATGGAAAGAATAGCATCGTGAACAGGTTTTCCAGATATTATGTAAATTGATTAAAAGTTTCAAAAAATGTTGGAAGTTGCATTTAATTTCTAGTCTGCCATAAATAAGAACTAAGTTGGTGATGTGTAAAATATATTTAAAAAATTATCTTCAAATATTAAATATATTTTTCAATTTTATGATGTTGAATGAAAGAAGCTTTATTTTAAAGCAATGTGACGACTTCGATTGGGGTGAACCCCACCCTTCGATTCCCGCTAAGTTTTATGGCTTCAACCAGATATTAAATGACAAGTGCGTGTGGCCATGAAACCATTGTTTATTGTTTTACCTCGGGGGAGTGCCGGTACTCAGACTGGCAGCCATAATGGTCAAAGGAGAGCCGGCATCCCGTTGACAATAGGTGAAGCCTGTCTAAAAAGAATCCTGTCGCTTCGACGGGTGTCGAGAGAATGGGATTATAGAACACAGGTGGTGTGATGGACAAGTGTGTGCAGATGTTGGACAAGAAATTATGGCACCCTTGGTCCAAATGGCCTGGGTGTGTATTTGTGTGTTACGCACAAATAGGACTAGGGAGGCCGAGGGAGACTTTTGTGGCCTGCCAATGAGAAGGGACGAGGGGCGTATTGTGGACCTATCCCTGGTGTTTAAAAAGGGTTTTTTAGGAGACGAGAGGAGAGCCCTGGAGGTAAAGAACTTGAGGAGAGCCCTGGAGGGAGAGAACTTGAGGGAAGAGCCCTGGATAGAGAGCGCTTGAGCAGAGGGCTAAAGAAAAGAGACTCGGATGGTGGAGGACCAAGATCGGATTGGAAAGAGAGGAAAGATAATGAACGCTGGTGGCGTTGGAGAATTGGAGTGATATAGACTGACTGCACGGTTAGGCGTAAAAACTGTAATTTATTACTTCAATAAGAATTTGTTGAGCAAATAAACAAACCTTTTATTTCCAAATTAGGCTGTGACATTGTCAGCTACTCACGACGTTACAGCATCATAAATGAAAAGGCCTTTCATTGCGTACTATTTCTTTACTAAACATACGAAACTCTTTATGAAATTTCCTATAATATTTTAGGTTTCACTCTCACTGAAGAAAATATTTGTTTTTGTTAAGATGAGATTTAGATTGCTTATGTTGGATAAATTGTTCTAAAAGAAAAAAAGAGCCAATATTTTGACTCATCAGTGACTTAATTCAAAAATATTCATATACATTAAATAACAATAATATTTATGTCGCTCTCACTGTATACATGAGGTAAAATTGGCTTTTTAACGTACATTTTTTATAAAATGCTTATTACTTTAAGTTAAATTAATCTTAAAAGAATAAACTATACAATGTTTCTATAATAAATAGTTATGTTTAATTTGAAATTCACTTTTAACTAACAAGCTTATAAAGTTTATTATCTTAAAATGTCTCACTTGCTGTTTAGGAACTTTTCTGACTAACTTACGTTCAGAAAAACTGGATTATTTATTGTGTAATGAGGTAAATCAATACCACACATTTCACAGGTAATTTGACATAATACATTTAATCAATCACAAATGGGGCTTTTATATGCTTTATACAGTTTCAGTATGAATAGCTTAGAAATTTATTTCCTAGTTTACTCTGAGCTTTGTTTCCAATGATGTTCAAGTCAGTAGAGGATTTTAATTTTAATTTCATTGAAAAATATCTTGAGGCAATAACCCCGGGTATATATTAAATATAATTGGTTTTCATTCTATCGGAATCCATTATGTAAAGTGAGGGTTTATTAATACCATACTAGGCAGGGAGGGCGAACCTTCATGAATCAAGGAGCCATTTTTTGTAAAGAAATGTTTAATGAGATATAGAGAAACGTGCAATATATATCAAATAATTTTGACTTGTGATTATTGGGAAAATAATAAAACTAAAGACTAACAACTCAAAACTCTCTATTTACTACAAAAAATAAGTTTTGCACTGTATAGTAGTAAATGTTTTAGTTTTACGTGTAATACAAAATAAAGTAACAATAGTGTGATTTCTGCTCTTGCAGATTAGATGAAAAATAACTTACATTAGGATTGTAAGATGTTAATTTTAGCAGAATGCATACTGAATTGGAGTCATCTGGCAAACGGTTTCTAAGCGACTCTTTCATGTTATTGCTCTCTGAAAATAATGACTTGCAGGCATAGATAGAGAAAAATAATGGTTAAAACCGCATCGAGACCAGCTTCTTCAAACAGTTTATTGTGTCTGGAATGGAATTCCATGTTCCCAAAATTTCTTCGCTCGCATTTTTACTTGCATTGTTTGTTAAATTTTTGTTTCAATCAATTTTTAAATTTCTCTTTTTTAACAAATTTTTGAATCCATATTTAACTAGACGGGAAATCAATCAGCTACATTTCAAATTTTTTAATTTCCAATTAATCGAAGTAGGACAAGCTCAGTTTATTAAAAGAAGTCACACCAGGATACATAAAAAACAAGAGTTTCCGATAATTCTTTGGACAGAAAAAATCTCGCAGAAAACTGCGATCTATCAATCGTGTTTGTTCGTAATACTTCATATTGAACGTACTTATTTTTAATTAAAATGCAATCAATTTTGATCAGTGGCGTGCCCAAAATATTTTGTCACGTGCCATTGGTTCGTCATTCCTGCTATAAGGTAATGCGATGGTTATTGGAGACAGGCCGTATAATTTTGAACAATGTTCAAGTGATTCACCCTCTTAGATCTTCCAAGACACACTAACGGGGTGGTGCATACGTAAATCAGAAGAGTAAGATACACGCTCAGATGTATTCCTTGCCCCTTGAACAAAGTTCAAAATTGTAGGTCTATTACCAATGCTGTTATTCTAAAAAGGTAAAATAACCACAAACTATTTTTCATTTTTTTAGATTATCGCTTTTCATACCTTTGACACATTTTTGTCATAAATACATATAAAATCAAGTGTTTGAAAAAAGAAGTGAACTTTTTCTTAAAATTAAGTTTGGCATTTAATGATATTTTGTAAAAATATGATATTCATTCAGATTTTGTGAAAAGGGTTTTTTTCTCAGCTGAATTATCAAATGTTAAAAGTATTACAGATTTTAATTAAATGTTTTGTTCTATTACAATCCTTGAAGTTTCAATTGAATTTAAATAGTTCACGTATATATTCGTATATTTTTCATCATTGTAGATGTATTTAAAAATATAATTGTGATCGATTTCAAAGGAAAATTTTAGTGTAATATTTGCTTCTAAATATTTGTTTGAAAATTAAGAAAAACCGTATAAATAGCTCTATAAAATATTTAAATAGTGTTATATTTTTCTTTTCTCGAATAATTTATTGTTTAATTTATTGATAATGTAAATTAACGCACTTATATGAAATTCCTCTAAACTGCTTAACAGTACAGACAATAGAAGTTATATAACAGCTTTCCTCTCCTCATATAGCTTAAGAAATTCATAATAATTATAGCTTTGAATTCAATTTTAAGTTCAAAGCCCTGAAGGTATTTTCCATAGGCACATCAGAAAATACATTTAGTAACAACATGTATGTAGCAAAAATAATTATTTTAATTCATTAAATTTGTAAATCAATAAAAGCACTTAATATTTACATGTTAATTATTGTTCCTCATTCATATTTTACTTCATCGCATGTCTTTATTAGTAAGTTCAAATATACATCAATAAGATTTCATCAAGTCATTGGATTCAGGCAAAATATATTCAAATCACGACAATGAAATAAATCCCTTTTCTATTTATCTCTTTTTCATATGTATTGAGACATTCTTTTAAAACCAAAAGTACATTATTTCTTTCAAAACAAACATTAAAAAACTTTTAAATGACGACACCAGCTGGAATAGTAAATACAATAAGCCTTTTCAAGGTGCTGATCTACTTAAAAATATTAAAATACCTATAACAATACTTTCAAGAATGCATTCATATATATCGGAAGAATTAAAAAATAAATCAATGAAAATGTGGTAAATTTAAATAAGAGTAAATTGAATAAACTACTCGAGCGAAACGAATTGCGCGAGAAGGGATGATGAAATTTCTTCAAAGCACTGGCTTAACATCTTTGAAACTAGGAAATTTTTTCATCATTTGATTGATTGCATTATTCTCAAAGGGTACTTTAGGTTTTTCTACATTACTGCTTTGTTTAATCTACTTGAAGTTCTACACGTATCAAATCGATTAACATTCGATATTTGGAAATGCAAAAACTGTTCCCTTTTTTTATTTTCAAATAATGTCATAGCTGGGCCTTGCCTCCAGGAGGTATATAAATTTGGAGACCTAGTCCTCCAGGTTGGGGTTGGGCTAGAAGCAAACTACCTCACTCTGTAAAAAATTATCCTCTTACAAAATCAAAGGGAGAATTTTTTTTGGACTGTCGGAGGCGATTTAAAAAGGATTTTAAGGATTTCAGATTCGAAACAGGGAATTTATAGACAAAAAAAATCATAAGGTACTACCCTAAAATCATAGTTTTTTTCAAAAATTGACAAATTTTTCTTTATGAATTTATTTTATACAATGTCTTATTAGCTTTATAAAAAAGGAGGTTTTTTTCCCTTTACCAGAACAACAACAACCGCAAGTGTTTTAGTAAAAACAGATGTCACATTACTTTAAGCAAGATGTCATACTTTAAAATGCGTTTTACTCGAAATATGTTTTTTTGAAAATGCTCAAATGGGGACAGAGATTGCTGAATATTTTTGAAAATAATTAACTGAAATTGTTTGTGTATGTTCTATATAAAAGTAGAAGCGTTTTAGCCTTCATTTATCAATCACTGTTTTATTAAAAAACTTACAGTCCCTTATGTGAATATTATCACTGTGTTTTTTTTAAGCAATTTCATATAATAACTAAGTAAAGTGCTCTAATTTTTGTGAAAATTAAATATCTCTTATCCTGAAGGTCATTTCAAAAATGAATACCAAATTAACACATCAAAATTAAAAATGCCCCGTTTATGTAATTTTTTGTAAATTTTGATCAATTTTTTCACATTTTAGTAATAATAATTTATTTGACTCTTCTTAATTGAAGCATATTTTTCTTAAAATGTACTAAATAAACCTAAAAACCACATAAAAAAATCCCTTTATCTCCATTTTTTTTAAATGTTGTCTCAAGTAGTTGGATACCTTAACATTTTGAAGGTTAAAAATGAAAAACAGTAGCCAAAAGTAGAGATGTATGTAGAAGACTACTGGAAAAGGCTAGAGCCCACTCTTGAAGGTTGAGTCATTGAAGAAGAATGCCATGTTACACGAACAGATGTAATAGGCAAATTTGTAATTTCAAACAGCGGTTGGTGACGAAATCGATGCTTGAGCTAATATTTAACTCTTTTATTTTCTATTTATCATCATGTAAAGAATTTTTGGTTTTATTCATTCTAATGAATAATTCATTCCTCAACACGATTTTCTGCCTAAATGTTTTGAATCAACCTGTTGTGTTCCAACCCCGGGACTCCTCAACCACCAGGCCTATGTTTTCCCCTCCCTTGAGTAAAGGGGAGAAACTGCTCAATTCCCGCACGGGAGTGTTAACTGTAACCTTTTTCTCTTTTTCAACCACTACTCATTGATTAAATCACTTATAATAGACAATGAAAAAGCAACTACAGATTTTTTTTCGAGTAGTCTCTCGTTTATTCCTCTGGTTATCTCGCATAATTCGTTAGAAAGACATTGGGTAAAAATAGACTAATTTATAAAATATATTTCTGAATAAAAAATACTATAAATAGATTTAACAATAGTCATCAAAGCAATAATTGTATTCTAACTATTTTTCAGTCATGTAATGTCTTTTCTGTCTGAAGAAGCATACTGCTTCACGATAGTTATTTTTGACTAAACTCACTTTGAGTGGAATAATTCTTTTTGTATTCAAAATACTGTTAGAAATTCAAATTTTGCTTTAAAACCAACAGAATATTTAACTAGGAAATAAGAAAAGGAAATGAGAGTTCTTGAGCCTTTAGATATTTTACTGAACATTTTCATAAACATTTAGTGAGAGGTTTAAAAAAAACATACATTCAGTTTAAGTACTTTTGCTTCAAATTTGGTACTAAATGCTCAAAAGTAGTTACGATAATTTATGAAAGCATTTTACGTTTAAAATTGCATTAAGAATTCGCAATTAGCATGAAAAAACTACGAAAATTTTTAATCTAACTTAAAAATTTATAAAAAAAAATTGCGTGCAATATAAATTTACATACATCATGAAACAGCACAAAACATTTTTCCTTCCGCTTCATAAAACAAATCTATTTATTTCAAAAATGTTTCATGCTGCTTCACATATATATCGAATTTCATAAATACCTAATAATAAATATTGTTTCTAGCATTTTGTATCCAGTGTGTCCTAAGCAAACTTTAATTGAAGAACTAAAAAAATTATTTTGTTTTGGAGATAAATAAACTAGATTCAAACTGATCATATGTTTTCGATTATTAATAATATTTATCTTCTATTAATGCTTTATCGAGATAATATATTAAATTTAAATTAGTTTAAAATACTAGTAATATAACTATTTTTGTAATAAAATAAATTTTTCAGATAATTTCGAATTAAACTATTATTTGTTCAAACGCAAGTAATGGAAGCTTTATAAAATCTGTTTAACTCATAGAGATTAAGAATATTTTGATTGCATAATAATGTATTCCTTTTATATTCAAAGTATATAAAAGTTTCTTTAAAGAATTTTCATTATACAAATGTAGAAAAAAAACAATTACTTTTTTAAAGTAAATTTTGTATTGTATAGCCTTGATACAAATTGTTCCGATAGTTCCAGATTCCTGACAAGACCATTAAGTTCATCTAGATTGCTTCACAGGATGTCAAAGTTGACTGTGGCTCATTTTTTACCCTTCCATTGTAGTGCTGGATTCCGAACTACTTTCTATTTTATTCAATGTTTTAGATTAAACAGAAACTGGAACATCAAGAACGGGATGAACTGGTTCATGGTTAAACCAAACAAAAATTTCAATTGCAAAAGTTTTTGTCATGCATATTTTTAAAGTAAAATGTTTCTAACATTAAATAAAAAGAGATATCAGTCACCTTAACGACTTACAAGTTCTCGTGAAATCACTGAATGTTTAGAATAAGCAATTAATCTGCTTTTGATTTTTACAATAAGATTTAAATCGAAGTTCATGATTCATTTTAATATATTATCATTCATAGTTAATTCATTATGATTTAATTTTTCAGTTTGATACAAATGTATCAATTTTATGAACTTAAAATTTTAACTCGAAGCTTTTGAAAATAATTTTCTGCAAGTGGAACATACACTCAAATAATTCTAAGCGTTTTAACAAATTAGAAAGTTCTGGAAAAAAATGATTTCATAAACTGAAAATGAAGGAATAATTCTCAAGGAAATACTTAGCCTGCGTTGTCATGAAATGGAATGTATGTAAGAATTTTAAGAAATATTATTTTGTACTCGTATTAGTCTAGTAGTGGCTAGTTATTGAGATATTCATTGCAAATAACTCATTGCTCAACTCTTTAAAAAAAATTTAAAATGTTAAAATATTTTAAACGTCACTTTAATGGAAACCTTTTTTATATAATGCTGCTATCTTTATTTAAATTCTGATTACAAGTAATAATAATACAAGATTTGGTGTGTGATAGATGAATTTAAACAACAAATTAAAAACGTGCATAGACAGAATAATATATTAATTTTATGTGTATGCTACGATGCATAAAATTAAACTTGACAAGTACACAAAATAATTATTTTACTATATTATTTAAGATAAAAAAAAGAGATATAAGAATGACGTGCATAAAGAGGTTTGGTTAAAAAAAAGTTATTTCTAAAAATATTCTTTATCTTCACATTTTTTGAACGTTAAAAACACATAAAAATTATATCAAAACTTTTTATTAAACTTTGTAATAATATAAAAAAAATTTAAAAAAATTTGTAAGGGACAAATTAATAACAAACCATTATGTAATCGAGCTGACATTTTTCACAAACTTATACCAGCAAAGAAAAATATCGTAACTATGTTATACTTTTAAAAATAAAACACGGTTCAGAACTCTTAATCAATGTCTATGAGATCATGAATTTGTGCGAACAGTTCATTGAACTCCACTGAAAACCTGTTTTATTCTTTGCATAAAATTTAAAAAAAGATTAAATCCGTACCAATTCTTATGGAATAAGAATCTAATTTAAAAAGTAAAAATATTTTTACTATTGATATAGTTAACAGTTTCAAATTAAAAACAATATTTTTCAAGCATTACATTGTTTCCAGCTTATTAACTTTATTCGTAACACATGATTTCCTTATCATGGGCCAATTGTATCAACAACATTAAATTAATCTGTTTACCATACTTGAACTATTTATTTTTAATTACTATAATAGTTTAAAATGTCCAAAATATTTCAGTAACACAAAAAGGTTTTCGTAGAACTTTCTAGTAAACATAATAACGTGTCAGTGAACCCTAATCATACCGCCTTGGCCATGCAACTAATAACTCAATCTTTCCCAGTAAGTTTGTAACTTTGGGTCAAAGTATAAAGCATTACGTTCGAAATTATAACACTACGTAAGCCGAATTTAAAACCATCTGAAACACAAAAAGCAAACTACGCGGAAAGAGACCCATTTTTTTCGACCTCCCCACTTTTGAATCTCTTTTGGAAGAAATAAACACCAAAGGCTTCCATAGGCGATGTCGCAATCTACCAGGCGTAGCGCGATTCTGGGTAAAACCAGTGATAATGGTAGAGTGGCGATTAATCGACTTCAGAGGTCTTTTTCCAAGTTGTGAGTTTTCCGGGTTTGAAATATGTGGTGCGGAAAACTACTCCAGTGATAATGATTACACGAGTAGTAAGTGTAGTTGGTCACGAGAGAAGATTTAATTAATAATCCGATTTAAAATAAACTCAATTAACAATCGTTAGCCGTGCATTTTTTATAGCAATGACATAACATTAACAAAACGTATGTTGTAAATAAAGCAGAGCCAAAGCTTTTTGAGTTTTAGGATTTCTAAAGTAACGAAAACTGTTTTTCAGCTGCATTCAATTACATGTGCATAACAGGGGTTAATAACCTTTTCTGCCCTGTGAACCAATTTCCCTTGAAGTTATTAGTCACGCGACCGTTTTCAAGTGGACGTTCTCTTATACACACACCCCTTTCTAATATACATATTCACTTATATATATATATATATATATATATATATATATATATATATATATATATATATATATATATATAGAAACAGTGAAATTACTCTTTTTTAATGTACAAAACGTATAAAGATAATCAAAACATAGAGCTTTCAAGTAAAATTTTCTTTGTTTAAAATGCATCAGTACGAAAATTTTCTATTTTTTTGGAAAAGGAATATTCAACCACAATGAAGTATAGTGTTAGCGATAAAGACATTCATTTATTACATATAGTAATATAGTTCAACCCCTTAACTACCGATTAAATTTACTCGATTTGCTCTCCAGTGCCACCGTTTTTCACATAGGCATGAGTATGAGGTGTATTGGGGGAAAAGGAAAGGTTAAGTAGGCAAAATTTTCTCTAAACTGTTAGTAAATCCTTCCCAAACATAGTCAAGATCAATTTATTGCATTCCAAATCCTTCGGAATAGTTTTACTGATAGCAGCGCAAAGGAAAAGGTTGTGTTGTGGAAGAACGTATATATCCGTCCGCAACATTCTTTGAGCTAGATGGATATATACGTCGATAGCAGTTAAGGGATTAATTACCGCGAAACTTGAAAAATAACTAACTTACTTTTAGTAAAATTTTATCTAGAATTAAATATAAATCTAGTAAGTTGAACTTTTTACCAAATTTCTACTCATTTTTCTACCAATCTAATCTAATACATATTATAAATGCGAAAGTTTGTGAGGATCTTTGTGGGTCTTTTCGCGCAAAAAAAACTGAATGGATTTTAATGAAACTTTACAGTAATATAGCTTATACATCAGAATAGCACATAGGCTATAATTTATAGCATAGACTATAATTTATAAAGATATTGTATGAAGTGTCCAAAATATAATGATATTTGTCAAGTAAATAGGAAAAAATTCTGGCATCTGCAAGCAAATCTGCCTTGCGCTGCAAAAAAAACCACCACAGCATATATCTATCTTTTGTTTGTGAAAAACTCTTTTTGTTTTGGCTACGCAAGGGGCTCGCTTCTAATTAATTTCTGTGATCAGAATAATGCCTATTTTTTTATTTCAGAATAAAACTAAGTTTTGAAGGGAGAGGTTGCTAGTAGGAAAAAATTCTGTCATCTGCAAGCTTTTCTAGAGTGCTACGCCAACATATTTCTATCTTTCATGTATGAAGTAAAACGTTCCCCTCTGTTTTGTCTACGACAGACACTCGATTCTAATTTTTTGCTTTGTAATCACTATTTTTTTTATTTCAGAATAAAACTTACTTTTATCGCTTCTGGTATTTAAATTAGATAAGTTAAGTCTTTCAGACTACACTACATCATTTGGAAAAATTCGCAACTTTGTTTGTGGTTTGTAGTTAATTATAATGCTATAGTTTTAACTGAATAGGCAGGCATTGCCTTTTTTAAGTATAAAAATAATAACTGTAGTACTGTATTTTTGGCAGTGTAGAAAAGCACCTACTAAGAATTATGCCACGAAAGCGTAAGTCTAATCTTTCCCAATGCTCTAATTTAGCTCGAGCTATGAAAGTAGCTAGATTTAACGAAACGTTTCCGCAAGCCGAACTGCGAAGGCTTGAACAGGCGGAGCGTGATGCAGCTCACAGAGCTGCTGAGACACCAGAGTGGTCCCAAGCTTGGCGTCGACGTCATGCTGAATATCTGGCATCTCAACGGGCTGCTGAGACACTCGAACAGTCCCAAGATCGGCGTCTTCAGCATGCAACTTACATGGCGTCTCAGAGAGATACAGAAATCATTGAAGCAGCTGAATCTCGCAAACGTGCTGTTACTGAAAGGGCACAACAGCGAAGTATAATATTCACAAAAAAACACGTGGGGGTGTTCGATAAAGCTGCATTCGAGTATGACGAAACTCTTGATTACGAAAGCCACAAGCTTATAAAAATAGAAGCGATGAATAAAGAATGCAGATTTTGCGGTGCTCTTAAATGGAAAGAGGAATCTGCAGGCATGTGTTGTTCGTGGGGGAAGAAGCCCTTTCTTCAATAGACGAGCTAGTTGAACCTCTTAAAGAACTTTTCTCTCATGAAACAGATGAGTCTCGCCGTTTTCTAAAAAACATAAGAAAATACAATACATGCTTTCCATATGACATCTTTTGGGGCGGATAACATTGTTTCGATGCAGGGATTTTTCCCGACTTTCGCAATCCAAGGGCAAATATACCACACAATTGGCTCTTTGCTTCCTGCTACCAATACGCAACCAAAATTTTTGCAAGTTTATTTCATGGGTGATAGGGAAGCACAAGTTAATAGGCGTTCTGAGTACGTACAAGGTGTGGAAAGAAACACGGTTCAAAAAATACAACAAGTTCTACATGATCACAACATTTTAGTGCATGAATTTAAAATGGCTAAAGGTAGAGTGACTAGCGATAATTACAAGGTAGTGATACATCCAGATCGTGTACCTCGTGGTGAATACAAAAGACGATTCAATGCCCCAACCACAAATGAAATAGCTGCCGTAGTGGTTAGTAGTGAACGAGCTGCGTCTCGGAACATCGTTATTCAGGCGCACGATGATCGACTTACCAGAGTTCCGGACACTCATAGATTTTATGATGCTCTCGCGCGAGTATCCGATAATTTTTTGGAAAGGACAAGAGGGATACAGTTTTGATATTCCTCAGATAAACCCATTTACAAAACAACCCATACAAAATAAAAAAGTGTCCTGCAAAGACTTTTATGCATATCATATGATGGTACGTCGCAACAATTTAAATTTATTGCTTCGATGTAGACTTCTCTTTCATCAGTTTTTGGTGGGCATGTACGTCAAAGTGGAGAGGGAGCGCTTAAGGTTTATTGCCTTAAACCAAACGAAACTGCGAGCAGAAAATTACATACATTTACAAGACGCGATAAGGAATGATGTGGATTTAGATCCAAATAGCTTGGGTCAAATATTAATTCTCCCGGTCATCATTTGTAAATAGCGCGAGATATATCTTCATGAATACACGTAGGATGCGTTCACATACGTGCGTAACTACGGGAGGCCTGCTCTGTTTATTACAATGACATGTATCCCGCCTGGCCAGAAATCACTAGAGAGCTCATTCCAGGTCAAAATTCAACGGACAGACATGACTTAAGGGGACTCGGCACCTTTTTTCAATTTTTTTTTATTTAAGGGTTTTAAAATATTTTTTTGTATATTATTAACAGTTACTACTAAACTAAGAAATTTCACCATGAAAAAAATTCCTAAATTTAAAAAAAATTTAAAATTTAAAGTTTTTAAAAATTTTTACCGATTTTCAAAATTCTTCTTCTTTTACAATTATCATTATTTTGACACCAAAATTTTTTTTTGGATTTATTAGACTATGAGTAATAACTTTAGGGATCGATTTTGCAACAAACAAATTAGTTTTGGAAAAAATAAATAAAATGTAAACATTAATGGAAAAAAGCTAAAAAAACATGACTTCTGCTACATTTTCTTTTATAAAATTTTTTTTATTCAAAATATTGAAAAATGGATCCCTAATTTAATTAAGCACATTGTAATAAAGATACACACCAAAATTCAAGTTGTTTGATAAATATCTGTAGAAGTTTTGTACTTTTAAAGACCATGATTTCATGAAAAAACTCGAACTGAGAAAATGCATTTTTAAGAATACCAATCAGCAAATATATATCAAAACAATGTCTAAATTTTGTAATAATTTTTCAATATGTTGTATAAATATATACCTTTAAAATAAAACATAATACAATTCAATTTCAAAATATTAAACAAAAATATAAGCTTTTTTTAAAGTGCCTGTCTGTGAGCCCAAAATTACGAAAAATAGGAAATATCATTGTGACTTATTTTTACAAGAAACATCTATGAAATATATTAAAAAATAAATGAAATACATGAAATAAATGTAATAAAAATACATGAAATGTACAATAGAAAATTTAAAAGCTTTTATAAAAATAATTTGCTACTTAAATCAATATCTAAAATAAAATAAAGTAAAACAAATTTATGCTAAAATGTATTATTTTTTCAAAACAGGTTTGTTTTTAAAATTGGCCTGCGTCATAAGTCATTCCTTCTCTCCTCCTAGCTAATAACTCTTTTTTTTTTATGTATTGCTTTTTAATAAGTTTAAGAGCCAGCTTATTACAGGCATTTTGACGACGTTTTCTAAATTTTTGTTTTCGACAATCTAAGATAGTAGCAAGTTGTTTCGTTGAACCTCCAGTAGCTACACCTAATGCTTTCTGTGTTTCTACAATGGTGCGTACTGTACCCTTATTGTATTCGCAGACAGCTTCTGTTACTGCCCGCTTAACACGTCTTTTGTTTACGAAAATTTCTTTCGGACACTTTGCCCAAATCATGCTATGCAAACTTTCGTTTACATTTTGTGTTCCACATCGAATGCATCTTTCTAACAATTCATTAGATGCAAGTCTTTGATAAATCGGTAGAATTTTGGAAGAAACTTTTCATTTATTGGTGTTCCTACATTTAATTTATGATTGTTAGGTTTTTCCCCATTAGCAATCGCAGATTGGTAGAAACACCATGAGTTTTCTCCTGCAGGACACTTCGAATGTTGAGGTTTAGCATCTGTAGAAATGCTATGCAACAATGTAGCATATATTGCTGTTTTCATAGCATTCACATCCCCTTTGTTTCTCAAAATAGCCTTTTGGTAGTAAGTAGTTAATTTTTTAATCGTGGCTTCTTTCAAACTACCATGAGCTTTACCACCTAAAGAAATACCTTGAGCACGACAGTCTTTTACAGTAGATCTCAAAGCTGTTCCTAACCGCTTACTAACATGATTAATACATTCTTCCTTTTTTATCACAATGTCAGGTCCATACACTTTTTCTCGCACAAGTAGTTAAACGTTTTACAATCACCATCGGATAATACTGTAATATAACGGAATCCAAGTGATGTGGATCTTTTCCACAAGGTTAATGCAGCTTCCATTTCCATTGATGTAGATGAGCCCAAGTGATTTATATCACATTCGCTTTTATGTCCTTCATACCATATGCTGAATTCAGCACTTGACTGGCCTAGCTTATTTTTTGCCACAGAGCAATGACGACACACCTTACTCATCACTTCAAAGTCAACAACATATCCGGTGAGCATATCTATAACACATCCTACACCGATAAGTGAGGTGTGACCACGAGTTAGCCACGTTCCATCAAAACTAACACTTAAGTCTGTGATTTCAGCTCCATTCTCGTACACATTTTTAATTTCTCGGTGGATTTCCACAAATATGTTTTCAGATGCCAGAGTATATGCATTATCCAGCCGTCTCGCACACTTCCCATATGTAGTTGATGAAAAAGGATCTATATTCATCACCATACAAAATTTTTCTATAGCTGAATAACCTTTCCCAATATGTGAAAAAGCTTGAGTTATTCTCAAATTCACATCATGGCTGGTCTGAACAGACTTCAGAGATGTGTTTACAACAGTTTTGTTTTCATCACAATTGCTACACAATAGTTTTAAATTGTATGAAAATCCCAACTTGGCTCCAAGCTCCAGTTTCAAAGTTTGTTTTTCATAATATTGGCACTTTGCACTTCGAAGAAGATTGTTAACTTGGTTAAAGTCCACCAATATATAATTTCCAATAGCAGAGGTATCCTTTTTTACCACAGTGTTCAATTTTTCCAGGCGTACATTTGAAAAAACTGAATTTTTGTTCACTTCACAATCAACTTTCGCTTTACACCATCGCTTTTCATTCATTTGTAAAGCACGTACTGAACGTTTTCTAAGAGGCATATTAGCGATAACAACAACTAATAAAATGAATTATGATTGAAGTAGCATTAAAAAATGCTGTTTTAGGTTTCTATGAAGTTAAAAACTAATGAAACTAAAAATCACACAGCAAGCGAAAATGGCAAAGCTAATGTAAATAAACAACTTTGCTGATAGTTACAGTCACAGCTTAACGGATTCCTCTGCTTCTCTGTAGTTTTTAATGTAAAATAATGGATTTATTCTCAAGTAAAAAAATGTAAACATTGAGGTGGGCGTGGCATTTAAACTGCTGACAGAGCTGTCAAAATATTTAAAATGCATTTTACTGCGTTTAAAATAATCAGATCGTTTCGAAACTTCCCTCAATTGTACCAAAGGTATCAAACTACATTTTAAACTAAAAATTGAAAAATCGATATTTTCATCGATTTTCGGTTTTTGAAAGGTGCCAAGTCCTCTTAACAGCCAGAGTATTTAAAGTAAAAGTTCAAAAATTAGTTGCTCTACTTACAAAAGGTTAAATATTTGGTGATATGAAGTGCTTCATGTACTCAATCAAGTGGCAAAAAAGAGGTTTGCCTCACGTGCACTTACTGCTGTGGTTGATGGAAACATTACGCCCAAACCAAATTGACGAAATCATAAGTTCGGAGATACCAAACCTAGAAACTGATCGGAAGCTCTATGATACAGTAACCAAAAATATGATTCACGGTCCCTGTGGTGCACTAAATCCGTCATCACCATGCATGAAGGAAGGAAAATGTACCAAAAAGTATCCAAGGGGACTTTTAAAAGATACTAAAACCAATGACAAAGGCTATCCTCTGTACAGGCGTAGAGCACCAGACGTTAGCTCAAAAAACCCGAGGTGGAATACAGGAAATATTGGTTGACAATAGCTGGATTGTCCCATATTCTCCTCTTCTCTCTAAAATTTTTAATTGCCATATAAATGTAGAGTTCTGCAATATGGTAAAGGTGATAAAATATATTTGTAAATATATAAGCAAAGGTAGCGACCAGGCTGTTTTTAACATCCGACAGCAAGGTAATGTTAATATTGGTCCGAGAGATGAGGTGCAAACATTTCAAGCTGATCGATATGTTAGTAGAAACGAAGCAGCGTGGCGAATATTGGGTCTGCCTCTGCATGAGAGACACCCAACAGTCATTCATCTTGCGGTACATCTGCCCAATGGAGAGCGTATTTACTTCACTGAGAACAATTTTAGAGAGAGAATGGCCACACCACCTAAGACGACACTAACTGCATTTTTCCAGCTTTGCCAAAATGATGCATTTGCAAAAACATTACTTTATGTTGACGTACCTCGTTACTATACATGAAACGTATCGTTGAAAGAATGGAAACGTCGTGCACAAGGAACACATGTCAACGGCTGGCCAAGTGTGAAGGCAGGAGATGCTCTTGGACGCATTTACACAGTGCACGTTAGTAACTTCGAATGTTACTGTTTGCGAATTCTGCTGAATGTAATACAGGGCCCCACTAACTTCTTGGGTCTAAAAACAGTTGACAGCCAAGAATTTAAAACTTTTCGTCAAGTGTGCGAGAAGTTGGGGTTGTTGGAAGATGACAACCACTGGGATGCCACAATGGAAGAGGCCGTAGTGTGTCACTCTCCTTCTCAAATAAGAGAGCTATTTGCAATATAGATATGCATTTGCGGTTTATCCAATCCACTTCAACTATGGGATAAGTATAAAGTTGCATTATCAGAGGATATCTTGCACAGCTTTGAAAAGATGGATCAAGTCAACAATGATCTATGCTTGAATGAAGCGCTGATACACATAGAGGATAAAATAATAAGGATTTCCGGAAAGAAGTTGTCCGACTTTGGTATCCCACACCACAGCGTCGAGGAGAGCTGTCGACCTATTTGATCAAAGAGCTAAGCTACAATATCGCATTATTAGATACTCAGGTCAGTGAAACTGGGCCATGCCTACTACCTGAGCAAAAAGACATTTATAACAAAATATTACAACGAGTTGAGCTTGGTGAGGGCGGTCTTTTTTCTTTCTTGATGCCCCGGGCAGTACATGCAAAACCTTTTTACTTAATTTGCTTCTAGCAAAAATTCGTAAGGACCGTGATGTTGCATTAGCTGTGGCTTCCTCTGGAATCGCTGCAAAATTACTGAGCAGTGGACGGACGGCACACTCGGTTTTTAAATTACCTCTTAATCTGGCAAGCGAAGAAACCTCAACGTGCAACATCAGTAAGAACAGTACCCGTGGCGCCCTGTTGCAACAATGTAAGCTGATCGTGTGGGACAAGTGCACTATGTCACACAAACGTGCCCTCGAGGTGCTTGATCGCTGTCTACAAGACATTCAAAACAATCCAAAATTGATGGGTGGTGTGGTAGTGCTATTGGCAGGGGATTTTAGACAGACTTTACCTGTTATCGAGAAAGGCACTGCAGCAGACAAAATTAACGCATGTCTTAAAGCATCATATCTGTGGACCAAAGTTGAAAAGCTTTATCTTACCACTAACATGCGAGCCCAGTTATTCAGCGATGTTGAGTCAGGAGCATATGCTCAAAAACTCCTAGAAATTGGTGAAGGCCATCTAGGCACCGACCAAGAAGGTATGGTTCTTTTCACACACCAATTTTGTCACGTTGTGGAGTCGGAAGACGAACTCATTGATCCTGTTTTTCCGAATATGCAACAACATATTTTCGACGAAAAATGGTTGTGTGAAAGAACTATACTGGCACCGAAAAATGAAACTGCTGCGAAAATAAATAAAAAACTCTTGGACGAAATAGCCAGCGAAACATCAGTGTATAACTCCATCGACACAGTCATGTCATCTGATGACACTACGAGCTATCCAGTGGAGTTCCTAAACTCTTTGGATTTATCTGGGGTGCCATCACATAAGTTGGAATTGAAGGTAGGTGTACCCGTTTTGTTAATGCGCAACTTGGACTCGCCAAGATTATGCAACGGTACTCGGTTGCGAATCACCGAACTAGGAAGGCATATTGTGAAGGCCACAATCTTAGCTGGAGAGGCCAAGGGATACAATGTTCTTATACCACGCATCCCAATCATACCCAATAACTTACCATTTAATTTTAAACGCCTGTAGTTCCCATTAAAAGTTGCATTTTCAATGACTATCAACAAATCGCAAGACCAAACCTTAAAGGTAGCAGGCATACATTTGGGCTTGCCAGCTCTACGTGGCTTGCTCAAGGGTTTCTGAATCGCAAAATCTGCATGTTTATGCTGAACGAAAAAAATCGTTTAACATAGTTTATAGGAGTATATTGCAATAGATTCCTATAACCTTTGCATTACTATCAATCGTCATATACAGCCGTACATCTATCCCCACAAAATATAGGATTTATAATACCTATCAGTGAGATCATCATCAAAAATACTTGGTTTCAGTTTACATACATTACACAACATGGAACAAGGGTCTCTCAAAGTAACTCTGCTTGTCTGTTACGCCTTCACGACTAAACCGTAGAACCAATTTTGATGAATTTTGGTATAAAGATAGATAGAGAGAACCTTGGAGAAGAAAATAAAAGCTACTCGAAGGACTAATCCTGCGCAGACGAAGTCGAGGGCACCAGTTATATAATGCATATACGTGTCTATGTAAATAAACTTTACTCTAATAAACTTAATTTTGTTAAATATATGGGGTTTTTTTAGTATTCTTTAACATGAAATTCTTTTAGCACGAAAAAAAATTCATGCCCTCTCAGTTTTGTGTTAAACGATTTTCACTGCATGTAAATTTTCTATAAACTATTTTAATGATCCGAACTTTAAGATTCCTTAATTTCATTTGCTTATCTAAAAAGTAAAAATGGATGTTTGCATGTATGCATGACCTCGCTTCACTCCAACACTGTTCAACCGATCACTATGAAAAATGGCATGTATATGTATTTTTTTATGGAGAAGAGTTTTGTGCTATCTTCTTTATAATTTAAGAAACGGAGTTGCTTGCGAATATTACAATTTTAACATAAAGTAAATACAACAGAAAGTAATAATAACGTATTACACTTCTAAATATAAATTATTTAAACTACTTTAAGCGTTCATTGTAACAATGTTTTGCTTTTGCTGGGCAGAGATCAGCTTAGGAAGGTGTTTTCGAAAATCGACCCACAAGAAACTTAAGGGGCGTTATAAATAAAAAAAATCATTTTTATCAGTTATTAGATCTACAGACTTAAAATTTAACAAACATGTGTTTTTTTTCGTTTAATATGCATTTCGAGTAAAATTAACTCATTAAAAACTTCTTTATCTTTCAAACTGTATTGTTTAAGGTATCCGACTACCCTAAAACCATGATTTTTTTCAAAAATTGGCAAATTTTTTATGACTTTATTTTATAGAGCATTTTATTAACTTAATAACAATACCAAGTACTTTATTTTCCCTCCACTAGAACAAAAACTACAAGCATTTTAGTAAAAGCAAATGCCATAACTTTACACAAGATGTCAAACTTTAAAATGCGTTTTACTCGAAATGTGTTTTTTTCGAAAAACTCAAACGGGGACCGCGATTGCTCAAAAAGTTTTGAAAATAATTAGCTGAAATTTTTTGCTTATCTTCTGCATAACAGTAGAAGTGTTTTGATCTTCAGATTTATCAATAACTGTTTTATTTCAAAATTTGCAGTTCTTTATGTGAATATAGTCAATGTTTTTAAAGCAATTTCGTATAATGACTTAGATAAAGTGCTCTAGTTTTTGTAAAAATTAAAATATATCTTATCGTGAAGATCACTTCAAACAGGAATAACAAAGTAACACATCAAAATGGAAAAATTGAGAATTTTTTCATAAAATCTTTGTACAGAGCGGGCCCCGTTTATGTAATTTTCGTACATTTTTTCCCATTTTAATAATAATAATATTTTTCTTTTACCAATTTTAGGATTTTTTTCCTTAAAATATACTAAATAAATATAAAAATCACAGAAAGATCTCCATGTCTCCTTTTTTTCAAAAAAAAAGTTGTCGCAAGTAGTCGGATACCTTAATTTTTCAATTCACCCGTGCGAAGAACGGGTATACCAGCTAGTTAATAAATAAAAGTAAATTAATAATAATAATAATAAACTTTAATGATACGATAAAAACAAATTTGGAACTACTAATCTTTAAAAAAAATGAATATAAAACAGCGTTTCTCAAACTTTGGGGCACGCCCCCCTTTGGGATCGTGATAACCCTACTTGGGGGGAGCGAGCATATCGAAAATAAAAGATTATTTTTAAAAAACTATCAATTTACTGAAAAGAAGCAAAACAAAATACCTTCTGTGTGACACATTTACACTGATAATATTTCATTATAAATGTATCAGTTCTCTGCACAATGTGTATTTGATAATTAATTTATCAATACTAAGTTAAGTATGAGTGAGTGAATATTAACGTCGCACTGTTCAGCTACACGAGGGACTTTGGCGACGTACCTCGTCATTTTGAACCACGGTGAAGTGACGAGAACAACACCTGAGCTGGCACCCCCTCTCCTAACTACCACACCTCACCACGGGAAAACGTTTGAGCTTTTGACAGATTTAACGTGCATTTCTCCCCTTCACGATCGGTATCTAGCGGTACTGGGCTCGAACTCGTGACAAGCTAGCCACGATCCGATACCTCGACCACCAGGCTACCGCGGCCTTACTAAGCTAAGAATAAGTTTATTAATTACAGATAACTTCCATGGGCTTGTTTCATACAAAATTTAATGCCTATCTTGATAATTTGTACGGTTTATAATTAAATTCGTATTGTAGTGACATCGTCATAGTACATAAAATTGTATTCAATATATTGTTATTGTACGGATGGGGAGTGATGAAAATTCTGATTGGAAATTGGGTCGCCAACATTGAAAGTTTGAGAAGCACTGATATTTATAAAGGATTCGTACGGACTAGAAAATATACTGAAAGAGAAAAAAAGCGCAACGTTTAACGGCAGTCCCTTGCGACCTTTCAGTCGTTCGGCAGAACAAAATGCGAAGAAAGAAAGATTTAGACTATATAGTTTAAAATACCAAATAAAAATTGGGGCACTTCAAATCGGATAAAAGCTTCAATTAATTCGATTTTTTTATTAACGTCGCACTTCAAAATTACCGTGGGGATTTAAGTGTGACAGATCTCTTAATTTTAAGCCTCCGTCAAGTGTGAGGAAGACGACACCTGAATCGGCACTTCCCAAACTGCCGCACCACGTTTACGCGAGAACTTTTAACTTTTAAAGATTTAACTTATGTCATCCCTTCTATGTGGAGGATCTTCAGTGGTACTAAGACTAGATAACACCTGGTGCAAGTTCGCAATCATTACCATTTGTCTACCGAGGCCACCGTAAACTTCAAAGTAAGACGATAAAAAAATGTTAATCAATTAAATCATAAACTGGAAAAAAAGTTTTTCTTTCAATCCAAAAATAGTTTGGTCCGTATTTGTAATAAAATAAAAATTCTACAATAAGAACAGCCTTGATTCTCGAAACTCTATTACTAATTTCTCTAGCATTGAATCATTACTAGATTTCATAATACGAGGCATAGAAAATGGTAATACTATAAACATTTAATTGTAGTTAAAATATGTCTCCTGTAAAGAGTCAAAAAAAATGTGAGTATTTCTTTTTATTTATCAAAAGCATCTTTTGTCCTTTTTTAAAATCAAATCTTGACATTATCTGCTTGTCAGTTATTTTTCCTTTGTTTTCACCATCTATAAATTATACCTCTTTTTTTACTTACTATATTTTTCTATCTTTTCAACTATTCAAATATTACAGTCATAGTTTTTGCTTACTCAGTTTAGTGACACTAAAGTGTAGAGTTTTTACGATTTCATTATAGCATGGAGGGTGTTGGAGATCGGTTACGCTTGTTATTTGCTGTTAAAAGATTTTCTTCCACTTTTAAAGCTTTTCAGAGTCTATCTAGTGGAAAATCACACTCTTTTTTCATGTTTGCTTTAACTCTTCACATATTGTGAATAGAATTCACGGAAACATTTTTGATGTGCTCATTGTGCTTTAGCCTTTCTAAAACAGTCTTAATAAAGTGTGAAAGTCTTGCAAAAAAATTTTGAGAAGACAGTAACACAGTTTTTTCTAAAAATGTTTTAATTTAATTATTTGACATGTAAACAAAAAATATGTGTATAATTTTAAAATTTTCAAAAAGAAATAAATCATGTATTAATATTAGGTATAAAGGATATAACAGGCTCTGTTAATGTGTGTGATTCTTACTAATTCTCCTGGAAATATTCTATGGATGATGTTATATGATTGTAAAACCACTTTCTGTAAAGAAATCGTGCTTTATGTTATTGAAAGTTGTTATTTAAAGTTAAACAAAGAGGGAAGTTTGAAAGAGATTGGTGATTGTTGTCAGGCTGAATCTACAGAGCTAGAGATATAATAGTTGAATCTACCAGGGTCCAAGAAAAAGGAGCAGATGGGGCATTTCAGGATGCCTAGTATTGCTACGAATCTAATTGCCCTGATAAGTATTGAATTTATTATTTTAGGTATTTAAATTAGTAATTAATCTGACGGCTCTCTTAGCTTAGGTCGAATTTAAATAATGATTTGATAGATACAAAAAAAAGTGTTTAAGGTTTAATATGTCTCTTTTCTTTGGTGCATTTTCCCACTTCCACGGGTGAGAGTTCGCGATAAGGACAAATAAATTTATTTTGAATTCATCGACAAATGAAGATTGTGTACGTCTAAACTAACTAAAATTTTCTTTAATATCTCGTAAAATAAAACATTATGAATTATTGCATTTATTAAATTTAGAAATATTGCGTTCAAATTAGTGTTTATTAACGCACTACTCGAAGGGTCTTGGCGATGAATCTCGTAGTTTTGAGCCTCAATAAAGGGATGACAACTGAGCTGGCCCCTTTTCTCCAAACTACGCCAAGGGTCGAGCTCATGATACGCTGTCTACGAGTTCGTGACTATAACCACTTGGCTACCACGGCTACTTAGAAACATTGCTTTTCTCATCTAAATAATAGTGAAAAAATATAAATGAATTGGTTTTATGGCTAGTATTTTTTGTATGTATCATATTCAGTCGTATTCAAATACCAAAGCTTAATATTTGTGCCTGAAAATATTAAATGGTTTTAAACACAAACAGCGGCTTAAGGTATCAGACTACGTTCGGAACCATGATTTTGTAGAAGCGTATAAATGGATAATATTTATGATATTTAATGTCACTTGGATTAAAAAATGTATATAAAATTGTTTAAAGAATAGTATTACAATAAAATATTATTTAAGCACAATATTTTGACAAAAAATGAACATAGAATGATGAATTTTCAAAATGTTCTCCTTTTAGGAAAAATGCTTCTATTATAATAATATTTTGCCTGTACATAGCGCAGACCTCTGTAAAGAGGCTCAACTGGAATTTTTGAAATATATAACTTAGAAGTGGGTTTATCCATGTTTTACCACAACAGAGGGGAGGAATTTTAAGAAAAAAACGCCGATAATTATTTCAATTGGTCATAACTCTGAAAATAATGTGAATTTTGCAAAAATCATGGTTGAGCCTCTATACGGAGATTTGAGCTATATACAGGCAAAATATTATTATAATAGAAGCATTTTTCACAAAAGAAGAACATTTTGAAAAAAAGGTTATTCTAAGTTAATTTTCGCCGAAATATTGTATTTAAATATTTTTTTTTGTCAAAGTGTCCTTAAAACAATTTTATACATGTATTCTAATCCAAGCGACACTAAATATCATGGGAAATTATCCATTTATGCGCTTTTTTAAAATCACGGCTCCGAACGTAGTCGGATACCTTAATCAATCATTTATTTACACCGATTTCCCTGAAATATAAAATAATAATAAAAGTCTTTTTAATTATGCAACTGCGTGTTACTCAAAAAATCAATTCATATGATATTATTCAAATATTTTTCTTTTTGGAAAAAAGTTATTATTCGTAAGATTTTCACTTCATCTTATACCAAATTCAGAACTGCAGAATCAAAATAGTTCTGTTATAGCTCATAAATAGTTTTTAAGAATGTTTTTAAAACAGCATTGAGGGCAGAGAAATTTTCTTTATTTTTCTGCATTGAAAAGAAAACAATTTTTTACGCTTTATCAAAGCCAAGGATGATGCACATATAGAACACGAGTTCAGTGCGAACACGTGAATTCTAATTCGCTGCTCACGTGAGAATAACGCAGTTGAAAAATAAATGAGCAACTTGGTCCAAATTTGAGATTTTCGGACATAATTTGACATAAATGTATAACCATCCGTCAAATTAGCAAAATTAAGTATTTTTATTAATAAAACAACTGCACACATATTAATTCTCGGTTCCCTTATAATAAAAATATTTTCTTATCAGTGAAGAAGGTCAAGATTTATTGGTTTTATTAATGGTGAGACATGCACGATTCCATATCTAGTCAACTTTTTTTAATATTCATTTCTAGTTTGCGTTGCATAAAAACAATTTTTAGTTGTTTTTCATTACTAATCATTGGACAATCAGCCTTTTTTAATTGCCTTTTCTCTCTAGTCTTCATTGGGAAACAAGACTGTTTTAATTGTCTCTCATTACTAACAATCATAATTTAAAACTATACAGAATTGAAAAATATTAGGTACTCTCCCCCCAATACATACAAGGCCTTAAATACATGCAAAATGATATGGTCTATTCATCAAAATCTAATATGGTTACAAATAGCTAATGGGAGAGAGTTAGCTTTTTTTTTAAAATTAATAATAATCTAATCGTGAATATTTGAAGAAATGCAAATACATAGGCCATCCGATCTTGACACTGATTTAGTTCCGAGTCCTTTACCAAGATGAATTGATAAACCAAAAAGTATTATACCAGATACACTGCTGGACAATTGCTAAAGACGGATAACACTATCATCCATAGCAACCACAAAATGAAAGGAAGCAAAATGTGGAAAATTAGAATAAGTGTGGGATATTAGTAAGAAGAAGTATGAGTATGCAAATTTTTTTCCACGTCTGTTCATCACGTGATAGCGTTCATAAGAGCTTTAAAGATTTTGACGCGTGTGGACAGTTGTTGTTTCAAGTCAAAGTTTTACAGGAAAGATTTAATAGACGAACATAAAATTTTTGGCATGTCTTCCCGACATCACATAGATGATTTTATGCGTGGCCGAATTATTAGAAAGATCGAAAAAGGGCGAAAAATAACAGATGTTGCCAGGGAGTTCGACATCGCTCACAGCGTTGTTTCACGGCTGTGGAAGTCATTTAAAACTACTGGAATGTGTAGTAGACAGCACGGGGAAAGTCGTGTTAGAAGTACGACGCCTGCAGAAGACAGATATATTGTCCTATCAGCAAAAAGGAACAGGCGCACCACAGCTCAGCAGGTGGCAAATCAGTTTCTTGCTGCCTCAGGAAAGCAGATCTCCCGAAAAACTGTTGCCAGACGTTTGAAGGGAGGAGGACTATACGCACGCAGACCTGTTGTGTGTGTCCCATTGACCAGACAGCACCGTACTGCCCGTTTTCAATGGTGTCGTGAGCATCATAATTGGACTGAACAGGACTGGGTATGCGTACTATTCTCAGATGAGAGTAGGTTCAGTCTGTCATCGGATTGTAGACGCCAACTGATCTGGCGCGAGAGTGGTACTGCTTATCGTCCAGAAAATATACAGGAAAAGGACGATATCCGACATGCAGTATCATGGTGTGGACCGGCATAATGATCAATGGCCGCACGCGCCTACGTGTGGTTGCGAATGGGACTATGACGGGCCAACGATACATTGATGAAGTTCTACTTCCTCATGTTCGTCTTTTCCGTGGTGCTGTCGGTGATAAATTTGTTTTTATGGACGACAACGCAACATGTCATCGAACACTCGCTGTTCAGGATTGTCTAGACAGCGAGGGTATTCAACGTCTCGTATGTAAACCCCATTGAAAATGTGTGGGATGCTTTGGGGAGGCAAGTTGCTGGTCGAAACTATCCTCCGACAAACAAGAACACCCTCATCCGTGCACTCACATAGGAATGGGATAAATTGCCTCAACAGCTGCTGGATAATGTTGTGCAAAGTATGGTACGACGTGTGGAATGTTGCGTCACACTCCACGGTGAACATATACCGTACTGATACCTTTCTTTAAGGTGCCTGCTGACTTTTAGATGCATTGTTCCATTTCTCCGTACGCAGATCAAATGAACAATTTTTTTTCTTTCAGATGTTTCACAGCTTTTGTACTTTCCAGAACAATAAATATTCTTTATTCTAATGTCTGAACAGTGTGGCAACTATATTTTATCCTACTAGGCCTCATGTCTCGCTTAATGTTATGCTACATAGCAATTTGTGATCCGTCCTTAGCAATTGTCCAGCAGTGTATAATTTCTACTATTGATATCAACATTTTATTGCTAACTTCATTTACGAACTCGATTCACTTAATTTAAAATATTTTCTTTCATTTGCATTTGCATTTTCTTTACAAAAACAGGTTCTCAAAACAAAGAATTCATTTAAAGAATTTCCCCTTGAGGATTAGTAGGAAGACCCGAAGAGGACCTGTTAAATATGAATAAACTTAATGCACTTTTTCTATGCTTCATAATTTTTCCTGAAATTTTAAAATTAAATATTTTAATAACTATATGTTAAAATGTAATGCATAAATTCAACATGTCAAAATATAATGTATAAAGTAGTATATCATTGGATGACATATATTTCTAATTTATTAATAAAAGTAATTTTTGATTTATAGTTATATTATGTCTCTAGAGTCTTAGAAAAAATGCAAGTACAATCATCATGGCAATAAATTATAGTTTAAAAAAAAACCAAAAAACACGCTTTTATAGAGAATCGAACTAAAAAGTGAAAAAATAATTCTTAATATGAGAATAAAATGCTAAAGAGAGAAAATTATAATGTCATTGGGATAAAAGCGGGGGGAGGGGTTCTATATTAATTATTATAATATCTTACTAGTTCTATTCCGAAAAGCTGAGTTAGTGTAAAAATGTAGTACAAAGCACCCCACACACACACACGCTTTTATCACAATGACATTATAATTTTCTCTTTAATCATTTTATTCTTATATCAAGAATTATTTGTTCACTTCTTAGTTCGATTCACTATAAAAGTGTGTGTTTTTTTTAACTATAATTTGTTTTTCATGTTTTGTTCGATCTACAATAAAAGCCTGTTTTTTACAAGCTTTTATTTGACTTGCAATGTAAAATGTTCGGGTGGAATCTTGCAACTCAATTTTGAAGCTGATGTCTTCAACCGATTGAGCTGAAATTTTGTATACACGTTAAGGTTGGATGACAGTGCATGCTTTGAACATTTATATTTCGATATCTCAATTAGTTAAAAAGATATTAATTAAAGTAAAATGTTCGGGTGGAATCTTTCGACTCAATTTTGAAGCTGATGTCTTCAACCGATTGAGCTGAAATTTTGTATACACGTTTAGTTTAGACGACAATGCATGTTTTTTACATTTATATTCCGATATCACAATTAGTTAAAAAGGTATTAATTAAAGTAATTTGTTGGGGTGGAATCTTGCAGCTGAATTTGGAAGCTGATGTCTTCATATGAGAGAGCTGAAATTTTGTATACACGTTTAGTTTGGATGACAATGCATGTTTTGTACATATATATTCTAAGATCGCAATTAGTTAAAAAAAAGATATTAATATTAAAAAACTCTTACCCATGTTAGAAGCTTACTTTACCGTTTTCCGAAAGCCCTCGTGGCCTAGAGGTTAGAGAAGCTGACTTCAAAGGAATTACCCAGGGTTCGATTCCCACAGCTTTTAAATTTACTTTAAATCACTTTAATTTTCATTCGAAATTTTTTTTCTCTTGAACAAATTTAAATTTCTGCATTCTTTCCTATTTGTTTACAAGCCTTTTTTTCACTTTCAATGTAAAATGTTCGGGTGGAATCTTGTTAATAAATTTTGAAGCTGATGTCTTCAACCGATTGAGCTGAAATTTTGTATACATGTTTAGTTTGGATGACACTGCATGTTTTGACGATTTATATTCCGATATCGATCTAGTTACTGTAATGATCTTATTTAGGTGTTAAGGCGAACATGTTTACAATAACACAGGTGTCGACCAAAAGTGTAGCTCAGATGGTAGAGCACTTGCTTAGCATGCGAGAGGTTCGGGGATCGATACCTCCAATTGTTACTTTTTCGCATAAAATATTTTGAAATTAATTTAATTTGGTACAACAAGATATATTTTACAATACTTCCACTCTGATTACGTACAAAGAATGTTATATTTTTACTGTTCTACAGGGAACACTAAGAGAAAGACAGATTTATAAAACTATTTAGTTTGAAACATTCTAAGATATCTGTTTACTCGATTCTAGTTTCTTCCGTAACACTTATAATTGACCTAGTTACTGTAACGATCTTGTTAAGTTGTTAAGGTGAGCATGTTTACAATATAACACAAGTGTTGACCAGAGGAGCGTAGCTCAGATGGTAAAGCGCTCACTTAGCAGGGATTGATACCTTGCGCTTCCAATTATAATTTTTTCGTTTCGTGTAAAATATTTTATTTGTACTACGAGATATTTTATAATACTTCTACTCTATACACGTACAAAGTATGTTATATTTTACAAGCTTTATTTAACTTGCAATGTAAATTCGATGTCTTCAACCGATTGAGTTGAAATTTTGTATACACGTTTAGTTTGGTTGACAATGCATGTTTTGATGATTTATATTCCGATATCACAATTAGTTGAAAATATATTAATTGAAAACCTTTTACTCTTGTGTGTGTGTATGTTAGCTTTTTATTCTGCCCGGCAGCTTATCGGATAGAGCTTAAAGAAGTTCCGATTCTCTCTCTATCTCTCTCTTCGACCTTTCTTAAAAAACCATCTTAATCTTTCTCTGAAACTGAGACAAAAAATAATAGTCTAATGGGAAAGATCATTTTTTTCGCTACGATACGGTATAATTTGTTTAAAAAAATAATGATATTTCTATTTTTACAATTTTTTTCTAAAATGAGTCAAAATCGATGCGTTTTCATGAAAATGATTTCTAAATCATTCTGTATGATTTTTTTCGTGTTAATGAATCAATATTCTGCACTAAGAAAGTTCAGGTTTTTTTCTTTTAAAATCAGTCATTTAAAAATAAAAGACCAAAAACTTTTTTTTTTTACGATTTGTCAAAAAATACTCAAATTTTGAATAAAACATTTAAAAACTTCGTCATTTTTAAATATTGTCGCACAAAAATAGTTTCTCGGTTGTAGAATAGTATTATACAAATTTTGCACAAAAATTGAAAAAATTGGTATAAAATTACAGATTTACAAAAAAAATGTTTTTTTTTTATTTTTAATATAGTATTATAGTAAAAGAGAAAAAAAAAGGACTTTTTATATTTTAATTAATTTTTCTTCATCCAATGTTGTTTTGATCTATCAGTGTTTATCCACCCCCCTTCCCATTATCCTCTTGTTACGGCCCAAGTGAAATATTTATCTTATGTATGTGGCCTGGCGGGAAAAAAAGTTGAGTACCCCTTAGCTGGACAGTTCAAAATTAACCGACAAACGATCTTTCAACAATGATGCGTTGAATGAGATTAACAGCCTGAGAAACCTCTGTCTAGCGATAACTAAAAAGTAAAAAATAAATTAAAGGTAAAAAAAACTTTTTAAAAAACAAGCTTTTTTATTTAAATGCTCTAAAAGGAATAAAATAAACTTTTCTTTTAAAACCTTTTTTGCTATCAACTTATAAAGTCGTTATACAATTTATGATATAAAAGCTTGTCGCGAGATTTACCTGTGTACATAAACAAGCAAATTAAATAACTTGATCTGATTGATTTTAATCATTAAAATTTTCAGACTAAGAAAATATGAGTACTTAAATCTCGCGACAAGCTTTTATATCATAAATTGTATAATGACTTTATAAGTTGATAGCAAAAAAAGTTTTAAAAGAAAAGTTTATTTTATTCCTTTTAGAGCATTTAAATAAAAAAAAAGCTTGTTTTTAAAAAAAGATTTTTTACCTTTAATTTATCAGTTTTTAAAACTATCATTTATTCCTTGTTGAATTTATCCTTGAGTTGAATATTTGGAGCCAGAATTATGTGGCTGCTGGAATTAGTCTTGCTCTTCAATGGATATTAAGTCATTGGTCTGAAGGGTATTTATTTTCTCCGTTTACGGGGCCTCGGATGAGCCCCATATCGTTATATTTCAAAGATTCTGTCTCTATAGATACAGGTCTAACTAATAAAAGTGTGTAAAGAAGAAATACTAAATGGCAATCGTATTATCACCTTTTAAACGTATTGCTATAATGTTAATTCGTATCATCACTTCTAAACATATTGCTTTATCAAAATAAAAAAATATTCAGCAGTTAGAACATAAGTTTATCATCTTTTAAACGTATTACTATAATGCTAATTCGTATCATCATTTCTAAACGTTTTGCTTTATAAAAATAAAAAACATTTAGCAGTTACAACATAAATTATTTTTATTCGCATGCACGAGTCTTTTTTTCCCTTTTTCACACAAATAACAATTTTTGTTTGTTTTATTTGTATTAATAACAAGCGTTTTCATTTTTAGGTTTGTACCTTTTTAAGGGGTAGGGTCTTTTAGTCGCTATATCTGGAATTAGTCACCAAACTTGGAAATGGTATATGCAATTAGTCACCAAATCTGGAAACGATATAATGAATTAGTCGCCAAATCTAGAAATCCTTAAAATCGTTATTTTCGACGATCCTGATCTGGACAATGGAACAAAATTTTAAAATTATTGTATTGTCATCGGTCCTTGATAAAAGTGCAAAATTTCGAATTAATCTGACCATTTAAGTGGGTTAAAAATGAGTCCAAAGATTTCATTACATACAAGTGAAACTTATAAAAGTGTGTCAAAAAAATGATTTATACATGTTAGAAATGTGATGTTCTCTCGTTCTCGCCTAGAGATGCGGAGGAAAGGAAAGAAGACTGGCCATATCAAAAAACACTTAATTTATTTATCACACTATCAACAACGCAAGTTTAAGATGTCCGACTACGTTCGGAACCATGATTTTCAAAAGCGCATAAATGGATAATTTTCATGATATTTAGTGTCACTTAGATTAGAATACATGCATAAAATTGTTTTAGTGACATTTTGACAAAAATAATTATTTAAATACAATATTTTAGCAAAAAATTAATTTAGAATAATATTTTTTCCAAATGTTTTCCTTTTATAAAAAAATGCTTCTATTTATAATAATATTTTGCCTGTGTATAGCTCAGACCTCTGTTCAGAGGCTAAACTAGAATTTTTGAAATGTATAACGTAGAAGTGGGTTTATCCATATTTTACGATAACAGAGGGGAGAAATTTTAAGGAAAACAAAACGTCGATAATTATTTCAATTTGTTGTAACTCTGAAAATAATGTGAATTTTTCAAAAATCTCAGTTGAGCCTCTGTAGAGAGGTCTGAGCTATATACACAGGCAAAATATTATTATAATAAAACAATTTTTCATAAAAGGATGGAAAAAAGATTATTCTGTTAATTTTTTGCCAAAATATTATATTTAAATAAAAAAATTTCGTCTAAATGTCCTTAAAACAGTTTTATACGTGTATTCCAATCTGAGTGACACTAAATTTCATGAAAATTATCCATTTATGCACTTTTTTAAAATCACGGTTCCGAACGTAGTCGGATACCTTAAGCAATTTGAAGTAAGAGATGCACCCAATCGAAAGAATATATTAATAAATAAGGAGGTACACGAAATATGAGAAGACTTTGAATATCGACATGCTTATTTCAGAATCGAATCTACTTTCCTAGTTATCTAAGCACTATTTAAGCTCTAGTGACCAATCGTCACTTTAATTCTTTCAATTATCAAATATCTGAATTACACTATAAATTGGAATAATACCTGATCAGTAGCAATCTATCCTATCTCCTCACTTTCTTCCTTCCAAATTTGAAAGCTTAGACTATATATAGTAGACCTAATTTAACTAATCACGTTTTCTTCTTCAGAGGGTTCGTTTTGAATAAAATAGTTTTGAAAAACCAAAGATTTCCCAAAGGGACTTTGTTAATGGATGGTCGCTGATAGAGACGTCACTTACTTTCAAATGAATAGTTATGGAAGTAAACTTTAATTAATAGCCAACTTATATAAAGAAAGCTTTTGCAATGGAATAAAAACAAAAAAGTAGATATTTCTAATTCTGAAATGGCTTCAAGAGATCAAACTTTACAAAGCATATGATAAACAAAATGCATGACTTTCCTCAAACTACCGTTACTAAACATTACTGCACCAGCTGAATTTTTTTGTTATTATTGTTGAAAGTATTACATTGAGAATAAATTAATTTTATAATAATCACACCCAACCACACATCATTGAGATGATTTTGTGATCGCCATTTCCTCGTCTCAAAACCGTCCTAATTGGAATCAAGGCTTTTTCCTGTAGCTAACAAAATAATTAAAAACCAAATAAGTGTGGTATATCGTGATCTTTAGAAATCTTCTAATTTTTTTTTAAAATTCCATAATCAGTTGATATAATCTAAACTGGAAGTCCGAAACTTTGAGACTGAAAAATAAAAGGAAGTAATGCTACAATTATGTTTTCACCTCTTTTGTTTCTGAAAGAAACGAAAAGGGAGTCAGAATCTGGTTTTGGTGCCAACACCACCCGATCCTTCAAGGTCAGATGAAATAAAGATACACGTTTTGTCGTGTTTGCGGAAATCATAACGTTTCAGCCATGAAAAGGTATGATGCCGTAGGGTGTGCGATAATGCTTTTCGTGGCAATAGTTCGCCTTTCATTATAAAAATTTTTCTTACTGATTTTATAATCAGCTTTTAATCATGTTGTAAGACTCGTTTGTTGCAAAGGAATGCATCTGTCAACACATAAAAGATATTTTAATTTCTGTTCTTATAGATGTGGCTAGAAGCTATTTATTGAAATATACTTAACTAGCCAGTTTTATTATAATATAAGACCACTATAGCACTTAGCTGAAGGATCGATTTTCATTAGCTCTGCATCACACTATTATAGTTTTCGAAAAATAACTGTTTTATCCAATCTCTTAAGAGTGTAAAAGTAAATAAACGTTTTAGACACTATATTTTTATTGATAAATAAACAATTTGTATATTTTATATTGATTTAAAGTATTGTTTTCTAAATTGATCTAATTTCAATGGGGGTATTTTGAGAACGAAAGAGGAAGTTTAAAAAAGCACGAAAATACATTAGACCAAGGGTGTCAAACTCAAAGGCTTGCTTGGGCCAAATAAAAAAAAGATTTAACTTAAGTTGGGCCACAATGGAAATCAAAATTCATAAAAACGTAGATTTATTTCAAATAATAAGTTATAACAAACATCTTTAAAAGAACAAAAAACATTTAATATGTACGTCATGATACTTGACATCCCTTCTCTGCTACTATCTTTCCTACTTCGGGATAAATTTTTATATTTCATTGTATATTACGGTTATACATTACAATGTGCCAATATATTAACCGGACTGCAAAAATACTCATTGTGGGCCGCGAGTTTGACACCCCTGCACTCTTGAAAGTGAAATACCAGAAAATAATTTAAGAATTAACTCCATTATCTTTCAAAATATTGAACAAATGCCACTCCTTTATTCGTTGACGCATATAGCCATGATAGTAATAAAAAAAGACTGTTTCATTTATTTTATTTTATATTTTTACTTCCTAAAGGACTAAGGCATGGCCGTCATCAGCCTATGAAGGGCATCCCGATGCAGTACAGAAATACAATAAAAGTAACAATAATTTTTAACATAATTGCCTGCTCCTACGCCGCCGAGTCCAGAACAACAGACCAAATGGTTTCCACACATGTTTGTAGCAATACATAAATGGGGTGTTAGTAATCTTCTGAACCGAATTTGTACAGATATTTCGTGAGGAAGTCATATCCAGTTTTAACTATAAAGTTATTGGGACTTTCTATTTAAAAAAAACCCTAATCCCCCCCTCACAGAGTCCTGAATCTTCTCTCGAAACGAGCCCTAAATTGTAATATGTGAGTAAGGCAGTTTAATATAATAAAACTTTTTTCAAACCAGTACAGTGGGTGATCGGTTAAAGAACATAATCCGTTCCAAGACTATGTTCGCTATCCGAATTGTTCTTTAACCGATCATCGATTCACAATAGACTTCTATGGGAAATCGATAAATTTGTTCTGGAGACTCTAAAAATTAAATTTTAAAAAAATGTATAATTTCTTAGTAATTTTTTTAAAAAAAATAATACATACATATAGTCTTGCATATTAGTCAGTCCTTTTCATTTTTTTCTTATGGGGTGTTGAAGAACATGTCCAATGACGATTGCTTTTCTCTCTTCAGGATTTTCTGGAAGTAATTAATAGCATTGTCGTTGTAAAGATCCCCAAAGCTACTGATATCAGCTTGGTATGGGTGCCATTCTAAGACCATTGCTCTGACATCCTCCCACTTTTTCAAAAGATCTTTAATGGCAGATGTCGGCATTGGTTCTCTTTCGTCTTCCTCTTGCTCAGAAGGAGACACATTTCGCTGTGTTTCTTGGTGTTCTTCATTCAAAATTTCTTGGAGTTCTTCTGTCGTCAGTTCATCTTCACGTCCCATTATGTCATCCTCGTTCACCTCCGATTCCAGATCTCTAGCAGTTGTCAAAATTTCATCCATAATTTCAGGGGTGTATCCCTGATCACCTCCAAATATGTGTTCGTTGCCCAAACACAAAAAATCTTTCTTGAAAGTGTTCGTTATCCGAACACAAAAATCTTTCGTGAAAGTGTTCGTTAACCGATCACCCACTGTATAGTTATTTAGTGAGAGTCAGAATTGCAAACATGTTGAATATTTTTGTTGATTTTTAATTCTGTTTTATTTTTGTTCATTTAAGTTACTAAAAATACGAAATAATTTGAACATTTTAACTTTCTTGATTTATAAGCAAGAAAGACATCTGTAACATTTCGAAATATTTTGAGAGACATCTTAAATAAATTGTAAAATAAAGTATTTTAAAAACTTTTTTTTTCAAATGTTTGTATTGCTGATTTGTTGGTCTTAAGTTTAAACCAATTATACGTATGTATATATATATATACATATACATGCATATATATATATATATATATATATATATAATTATATTTCTAAATTTATCATTGAATAATGCTTGATATCTTATTTTCCCCAAAAAAATTACGCTTAAAGAGTAAAGTAAAAAAGGAAATCTCAGATATATATATGTATTGTTCAAGTGATCAATCAACCAATAATTATCTTTACAAGCATAATTAAAAAGACATTATTCAACTTATCAAGCAAGGCTACGTATTTAATGCTCATAAAAATTGTTTTACAAAGTAATTAATACTAATTCAACATTTTACTTCAAATTATTTTAAATTTTCGTATTTTTAGATGCCATTTTATTGATTTTGCATTGAAAATACCTCAGATAATTATTTATCTTCTAAAAAATCTGTCTCTAAAATATAATAATAATTTGATTTTAATTTACCAGTTCGAATTTTTTATTTTTGCAAAAAGTATTTTCACTTTTCTCTCAAAGTATTCAATCTTCAGCGGTCTGTTTACAACACGCTTCATCTTTCTCTGTTGGATAAAAGACAGCTGATTCGAGTTCGTGATTACTCAGAGACTGAAAAATAGTATAGTATGACGTAATAGCTACGGATGAATTTCTAAATATTTAGGAAATTTTTGACACTATATTAACTGCTTGAATTATTATAATTACTTTTCTTTGCTGATTTGTACACTCTTTATGCATTTGTTTATTTAGTATAAATGAAATTTAATCATTTAAAGGAATTTTTATTTCTTTTTTCCATAATTTAACAGGATTTGAATTTATGAATAAAGTAAAGTATATTTAAGTTTTTATTAGGAATTAAATTTAAATTTTTTATTAGGAAATTATAATCAAACTCTACTTTGTTAAGGCTTTAAAAAATAATGAAATGCTACTTTTATTATCAGACTAGGAATTTGACCAATTTGTTGACTGCTAATATTTTGTCATGGGGGGAGCCTAAGCGCCATGGAATTCTAAATGAATAGAGAAACAAAACTTCCGGGGGTAGATAATTAAATTAAATGAATTTCTCTCATGAAATTTCTGTTGGAGTAGTTGTCAAACTATTACACTGCTATACGTACATATATACGCACGCATGCACACACATATACACATATGTGTGTGTGTGTGTTTTGTCATATTAGATACTAAATTTCAGATTAGGATTAAAATTTCTAAAATTTGGAGAAATGTAGAATGTTCTTTCAATTCACAATTCTACCTCGCAATTTTAAATTCCATACGAATTGCAAGGTTGATTCGTTCCTACAGTAAGAATTTTTTAGAAAAATATCGAAATCTCTAAATGTTTCCAAGTGATAATTTAAAAAATATTTTTCACCTTATGTTAAATTATAGTATCTATATTTGTAATTCTCTTTCATATAGAAAAATAATTACAATAAAAAATAAATCTACATTAAAAAAATTGCACATGATTATTAATTTTATAAATTCAAACACACACAAATTTTATATTATCTTATTTTTAAAATTCAGATGTGTTTTATAAATACGTAGATGTTTTACTCTAACATGTAAAATTAAAAATACGTCTAGAATTAAAGAATGAAAGGAAGGATAATATAAAAAAGGGGAGGGGGATGATTAATTCAAATAGCATAGAGTAGCTTAATCTATAACATGCTACTTTTTATATATTAACTGAGTCATTTTATGGTCGTAACAGTGCAGCATTTTTCTGCATAGGAATGTATCCATTTTTGGTTTCAATTTTTCAAAATTATGAAAAGCTGGTCTTAGGAGTATTATTTTAAAGTGAAATTAGCTGGCACGTGAAACTTACCCATGGGAAATTTATCAGAAATTCAAGAATAACCAGCATAAGCTAGAATGAAGATCTCTTCTTGCCTTAAACAGACTTCAATCAAAAATATTATTGTTGTTTGAATAAAACTATTTTCACTACTTGAATCCTCCTTTAATTTTATTACAATAAAATGTCATTAAATTAAACAGTATTACAGAAATATCATGCTATCGTATCTTTACTTCTGTATTTCCGAGCATGTTAACAAAATCTGTGTATAAAATTTAGGCTGTGAATAGATTTCTTCCAGTTATCATTATACGTACAGATTCTTCTAAGCAGTTACTAAATGCTTCATTGTGGGTAAGAATCTATATTAAAACATCATAGATCGAAAGAAAAATTATAGATACTCGATTATCGGTCATACAATTTTAAAAATTCTTGCATCTCTAAGTACAACTGGCATGGTGGAAAAGTATTAAGATTAAGAAATTAAAGAATCGTTATGAAAGCTGTAAGGAGTATTCATCTTTGAATTTTCATGATCGTGATCAACGACAACAAACGATAGCGATTATGAAACATATTGATGAGTCTGAATTCTTATTGCATTATGTGTTGAAATTTTTTAAAAATAATAGTAACTTCTCTTAACACTATGGATCTTTTTTCATGATCTACAAGAATCTACAGTATATGTTAAGGATAGAGTGCAAGGTTGAATTAGTGTTGATCTTATGCAGGGATCTTCAAACTTTTTAGCCTATAGGTTGTCTTGACTCCTCCACTTAGTCTCAAGGGCCCAGATCTAACCAGTTTATTATACCAACGTACTGTAATTTTGAAATACGCACATATTTTTGCCCCGGAATCAGCCGGCGTGTAAGATCTCCATCGCATGGTGGAGGACTCCACAACTCCCGTTTGTACTTATGGGCAAATGTCAAAGAAATGTCACTGCGGCAAAATCATTGTTCCAATCTTGTAGCAAGTAATACAATTGGAGCATGGAAAAAGTTTTAAAGTGTGATTGCGTGTCTGGAAAATTCAAGTAACTTTCTAGTGTTTTCAAATATGCTCTACACATATAGCTTAGGTGATATAAACACGGAGCAACTGAGAGTTACCAGTGCCATGGATTGATCTGGATAAGTGCAATCTGAAAAGCGAAATATAATGCGAGTTGTAGAAATATTAGTTAACATTAGAGAGTTTATTTCCCAGAACCCGGGATCCCGGCTTTACGGGAAGTCATAAAATTTCTGTATTTTTTCTATTCCTGGGAAATATACTTCATTCTCGGGAATCGCAAGGGATTCAATTATCTATGAGGTAGCTATTTTTGAATTGACTATAGATTTCAACCACGAACATCGTTAGCTGAGCCTACTGTGGTAATTTGTGATCGTTCACCTCGAACTTCCTGGATGAAGGAATGTTACCCCAACTGTGGGGTAAGAGTGTATTATGAGAAAGAAAGATTAACGCTTGCGGTGGATTGTGGTAAGAATTTTTCCAGCTAGTTGTGGGAGGAATATTTGTCCAGATCAATTCCTGTCTATCTGATAATCGAGCTTCGTTAACAAGAAATATTGTATTTTTAAAGCAATCACACTTCGTAACCAACCAGCTGATCCAAGATCTTGATTTATCTGGATAACCTATATATATATAAGTACTAATTCAAAACTATTATTTATTTAATCTTTTTTTAAAAAAAATTTGGATACTTGTTTTTATTATGAGCTATTTAATTGAATCAGAGCAATTTGAAGAAGGGAATGAACTCACAAACTGTTTGGGGGAGAATATTTTAAAAAGCGATCTCGCAATTTCTCTTATTTATTATTTTTCTAAACCTAACTTTCGTGTGAGATTCTTATATTAATATTTATTTATATTTATGTAACTATAATATAGCAATTCCATAAACTAGAAATCAGTCATACAAATAAAATATCTTAAGTACAATAATTAATATTTAACATTAAAAAATTATGTGAGGCCTTAAAAACAATTTTTCTAACATCAGTTGAAACCGAGAGAGCATTTTCTGCTACAGATTGTTCGTCACAAAGCTTAGAACTAGGCTGAGTGATAAAAGTATAAATTGCTTATGCTTTCTGAAATCATTTTTCAAAAAGGAATAAACAATTTATTATATATTTTTGGTATTTTTAGCTCATTATATAAATAAATATTAATTTTAGAATTTATATGTATCCTTACTTTATATAATTATTATTGATTTTATTTAGAAATAACTTGTTTTTAAATTTTTGAAATTTTGATGTATTTTAGGGAATTTCGGGAACGACAATTACATTTCCGGGATTTTCCGAACATTCTCGGGAATGGACAAACCCAGGAAATCAGAAACCCTAGTCAGCATTAGTGGCGTAACGTACGCCCCCCCATTGCGGGGTGCCCAAGATTCTTGCCCAAAGCCTGACTGATGTCAAGTACGTATATTTTGTAAGATCTGGCTTGGGGGCCAGAGAACCTGACTTTGCAGAGGGGGGGGGGCCTAATATTCTCCATTACGCCACTGGTTAGCAATATTTTTTCTCAAGAAGTTACAGGGGCTCTCTGTGTTGCCTTCTGTAAAAATGGGGGAATTGTCATATAGATAGTGGATGCAGAGCATTTAACTCCTTCCTTTTCCCTCCCATTCAAAATGATAGGGAGATAAGAGGCAGTTCACCCTCTGTTGCTCGCGCCCGCGTTATTTCCAGGATAGTGCGTTCAAAAGTAAGCATCGAAAATCCATTCCTTATGCCCGAAACAAATTTTATTTCTAATTTTACTTATCCAATAGTAATACCAGACTATTTATAATGGACTGGATAGTATATTTTCATCTAATATATTTTAAACTACACTTATTTTTAAACATTTTTATTGAATATAAAGTAGGTACTTTTCTTACTGTTTGCGATAATTAAGGGATTAATTAGCAATAAGAACATCAATATTTCGTTATTGAGTCAAGTAATAGGTTAATGTTCATAATTTGCAATAAAACAATCCTTAAAGATTACATGAAATGGTGTTATAGGGTTAAACATTAACAGAATTTCTCCAAAGTTACAAGAAACCTGCTGTGAGAAAAGATATGAATCATTTAAACACGGGCTGAGATATCAGCAATTGTGATTTAAGAAAGCAAATGTTGAACAGGAAACCGCAACTTGTGCTAGTTTCCACGAGGCTCATTTAATAACAAAATATATGAAATAATTAAACACCAAATTAATAAAAGCTTGCAGAAACACAGAAGAAAAATGAGTAGAAAAAGTTAATTAAAAACATCAGTTTATGGGTAAACATTGTGGCTAGTAGAGTAGATGATGTTGCAGAAAATATTTTAACTTAATTGTCATTTAAAAAATGGACACTTAGTACATGAATGTTTCAACGGGCGTCTTAGATACTGCTTAGGTATTACTTTTTATTCAAGAAATACATAAATTATGAATTGTATGAAGAACTTATTGCCATCCACAGCATTCATGCTACTTTTAAGAAGATCCTTTTTAAGGAGTTGAAAATGCTGTTATGTAAAACAGTCTTCAATGAAGTATATCATTACTGAGGGTTGCAAAAATATATGTATAGATAAAAATAATAATAGACGTTGCTCTCGTATCAGATGCCTTAAAAATAATGATGGTTCAAAATAATATTTTATATAGCATCTTTCACATTAGTAGTTTTTACGAGGAAAATGTTTGTATATGCCAGAAATTTTAAGGCCAGTCATGTCTCTCAGCTGTTAATTACACCAAATCACATGTGCTCAATCATCGTCTCTTCTGCAATTTCGTAGAAGATATTAGAGAAAATTACTTAGATTTTATACTGCAATATACTGGTAGTAAACTGCGATCAATTTCTAGTGTGAATTTTTTTTTAGCTCCGAGCAGTAATTGAGATTCTTTGACAGAAAGGAAATTACTTGAAAATCCCCTTTTAATAACAAAATACAAGAAGAATCCTTGTCCCAGAGTTTCAAATAGAAATTATTGAGTTGCAGCGCAGGGATATTTTTAAATAAATATATTAAAAATTGTCATTACTGGAATTTTACGAGTCTTCCACTCACACGGTTTAATCAGCTGCATAAATTTGCTTTCGTAGCTTTTTCTCCGTTTTCTATGGGGATAAAAACATTCTCCAAAATAATATATGCAAAATTATTTACAGATCCTAACTATAGTCCATTAGCTAACTTGATCCACTACTGCAAACCATTTTCAGTAGAAAAATGAAGTTGCATAAATCTTAATCATAATTATAATGTTTAATTTAATTAAGTGAATAATCTATGTATATCACTTATTGGAAGCTTTTAGAATAAATCTCATATATAATTAGAATTAAAATATCCAGTTTGATTATGTAGTCGGTTATTTTTTCCTGATTGGTTAATATGATTTTCTTACATTACAAATGTAGCATTTTAATCAAAATGAGAATTGTGGTGGGCAGGATAGGGGATGATCGTATATCAACACTGGACCAGGTCTAACGTATTTAAGTTTGGTAATAGTTTCGAGCATCCAGTACCTGTGTGCAAGCAAAGCACAAGAATTTGTTAAATAATAATTCGAATAAAGTTGACTTTCTGCTATACGAGAATAATAATGAAATCAAGGTGCATTAGCATGAACGATTTTTCTGTTACAGTCCATGTAGATTACCATTAGGTTCGAGAAATATACAGTTTATTTTTCCTGTAAAAATGTTGTAAAGCCTTGCCTTGAAATTTTACTAAATAAAATTAAGGTTTTCTCCCAAAAAGATGATTAAGTTTCGTTTTTTTTTCTTAATTAAAAAAGAATTTAGGAAATGTTTGATAAGCCGTATTTTTTCGAAATATTACCAGATAAATGTCATTGTGTGACAGGTTTTAACTTAGCTAGATGAACAGCAGCTCATTACTAATCAAGTATTTTCTGGAATATTGCATTGGTATAGTAAAGTGCATGAATTTCATTTTGTTAATCTTCTATTGAAATTTCATATATAAGGTTCTAGACATACACAAATAAGATACACTCATGTCCATAAATTAAGGATAATGAAGTTCAGGCTAAGAAAGAGGCAGAAGCAAAACAAATTTGTAAAGTCTATTTATTAAACAAAAGGTAAAGAGTAAAAAAGATGCTATATGTTTGACATAATTAATAAAAATTGCGATTTTTACTCCCTGGAGCAAATTTCAAAAAATAACCTATTTACAAAAAACAGCATAACATGGTTAGTATGATGGTTAATACGGAGTATGTCTCCGGGACGATGCAATACAGGCCTTACAACGCCTAGGCATGCTGAGTATCAAATTATCAGTCTGATCTTGGGGAATATTACACCACTCATCAAGCAATGCCCTCCGAAGTTCCGGTAGACAGGTCGGAGGGGGTTGACGGGCTGCAATTCGTCGGCCAAGCATATCCCACGCATGCTCTATTGAATTCAAGTCCGGTGAGTATGCTAGCCAATCCATACGGGTGATAACCTACGATTGAAGACATTCGTCTACAATGTTTGCACGGTGAGGACGGGCGTTGTCATCCATAAACAGAAATTCAGCACCCATGGCGCCCCGAAACAAACGTACATGTCTTTTCAGAATGACATCCCGATAGATGTGGCCTGTCATCGTTACACTCTGAACATGCAGATCAGTTCTGGAACCAAGAATAGTTCCTCCCCAAACGAGCCATCATGCATGTGTTCTCTTGGTGGTAACGGGTACCTGGCGCTCTCCATATTTAACTCCGGTGAAAATCAGACTGCAAACTAAACATGGACTCGCCGGAAAACATCACACAAGACCACTGTTGTGGTGTCCACAATGCACGCGCTCTACTCCAGGTTAATCGCAAGCGGTGGTAAGTGGAACACATCTGACAGGCCTACGAGCATATAGACCAATGTGCCCTAAGCGTCTGTACTCGGTCTGCGTTGAAACTGTCGTACCGTTAGCTGAAGAGAGCTGACGAGGCAGGTCTGATGATGTGCTCCGTCTGTTTGTTTTGGCAGTAAGTTGCCAAATACTAGTCCTCATTCAGCGTTGTAACTCGGGGGCGACCTGTGCTGTAACATCTGCTCACATTACCATCATCTTGGAATTCTTGCCAAAGCCTGGAGATGACACTCTAGGTGATTCCAAGTTCCTCGGATACTTCCAGTTGGGTACGTCCACATTCCAGTCGTCCAATAATTCTACCACATAGAAAACCATCCAAATGCTTCCTTTGTGCTATACCTATGCGGCTATAGAAGGCTTTTAAAGCGCTTGTGAAAAATTTTACTTCTTTGGAACCATTCCTTATATACCCCTCTCTTACACTCTCGTCATTGTGACGTACTATCCACACCATCTGGTGGTTTCCTGTAATTTGCATATTCTTCTTCAAGATGTTTGTGATAATTCGGCAGGTGAAATTTTTATTTTAGAGTTCGATTTCTATGTGATTCTGAATTATCCTTAATTTATGGACATGAGTGCATTTTGTAATATCATTAATTAATAATCAACTTCTGTAGCTTTACATATATTCTGTGAAATATATATGGTATTTCTCGAATTCAACTTCATAAAAACTATTCCTCTCAAATTTCAATTCTCCATGTATGAATCCAATAGATGCAATTTTTGCATGCATAAATATGTTAGAAAAAAATATAAATACTCTCTGGAACATTGGAAATAGCGACCCAAGTAGGAAGCTAAGTACAATCGTGAAGCTTTGCAAATAAATACAGCGTAATGTGATTTGCAAATGATCCAAGTTTTGTGCTAATACGCATGCTCATACACGCCGAGGTGGCGCTACAATCAGGAAGAGGGTGCTATATACGCCAGCACAAATTCGAAGATTCATAAACATGATGATTACCCGCCGATTATAGGAAGACTTTGGTATGCGAAACATGCCAGGTAAACGTGCTTGAAGACATTTCTCACAGTTAAGCTAGTTTGAGAGGCCTGATCATCGGCATGAAAACTGCAGGCTGGTCGACGCACCGTGTTGCTGGCCAGGTGGATCGTTCGGAGTGTGCCGTAAGAAATTGTTGGGAGCAGTGGACACGAGAAGGTACCCACGCGCGGAAAACCGGGTCTGGAGTGACCAGGAAGACCACGTGGAGAAAGGATAGAAGGATCGTGCAGCAAGCACTTGTGGACCCCACAGTGACTCGTTCAACGATACGAGCAGACGTAGGCGTAGCAATTGTTCCACAAACAATTTCCAGACACCTTGCAGAAGCAAATCTTAAATCCAAGTGCCCTTTTCGTGCACTCCCTTTAACACCGGAACATCGGCAACTGCGTCTACAGTGGTACCAAGCCAGATCAATGTGGAATGTCACAGATTGGCAAAAGGTTGTGTTCAGTGATGAATTCCAGTTTGTTTTGGGGACAGATGATAACCCTGTAAGGGTGTGGAGGCGTCCAGGTGAGCGGTACAATTCCCCCCACACCGTTCTACGTCACACTGCTCGCACAGCTGGTGTAATGGTCTGGGGGGGCATAGCCTATGATAGCCTGTCCAATTTAATTGTGATGCGTGGAACCTTAACGGGCCAACGTTACATTGATGATATTCTTCGACCCCATGTAGGACCTTTCCTAAATGGTCTCCCAGGGGCAATTTTCCAGCAAGATAATGCTCGTCCGCATACAGCAAGAGTTGCTCAAGACTTCCTGCGTTATTTTCAGACTCTTCCATGGCCGGTCCGCTCCCCCGATTTGTCTCCTGTAGAACACGTGTGGGATCAGCTAAAACGGCAGATGGCATCGTGTCTTTCTGTACATGATTTAGAGTTGGCTGTTCAAGATTTGTGGGTCCATCTGCCTCAGGACAACATAAAGTGTCTAATCAACTCAATGCCGGACCGTGTTGCGGCATGTATTGCAGCTGGAGGTGGTCCAACGCGCTATTGAAGTTGCCCAGTATTTGTGTTGTTACACAGCCTGTATTCTTTTAATTGTCTTGTTTTTGAGATCTAGTGAATCTCTCATCTGTCTCATTATGTGTATTAAATTTCATTTCAATCCGATGCTTTCTTCTTGGGTCGCTATTTTCAATGTTCCTGAGTGTATTGTAACAGAAGATGTTAAAACAATTAAGCTGAACTATGATACATTTATTTTTGATTCTTTTTTTCTTCTTATTGAATAATAAATTGCCTAAAACAAATTATACGATATATAATAAAAAATTTTGTAATATATTCAGATGTTTTTATTTAAACATTTAAAACATCATAATACAATTTATTTATTTTTTGGAGAATTAGAATGATCCTTTTTTTAGATATCAACATCTTTAATTCAGATTTTAAGTCAAATCTATTATATAAATATGTAACTAATTTAAGTTAATAGTAATAACACTATGTAATTATTAATTTTAAGATCAAGGAGTCAAGCAAAACATAGCGTTCTTTTCTGTAAAAATGTATATCTAAACCATCATTTTAAATTCTACGCATTAAACATCTTGAATTTTTCATTGCTACTTTCTTACTAGCTATTTATATTAAATTTAACTATAAATATCACCAAAATTTATGAGTTTGAATTTCTAAATTTCTAGACAAATGCCATCAATTATTAATGTTCTTTTTAAATAAAATATTTTTTAATAAATCAGTTTTCGCAATTTTGAAGTATTATTGGGGTATTAACAATCACTGTAATAATTGTAGTAAAAGAGTATGACTTTGAAGACTCTAATTAATAAGCAAATTCAATGTTGGGTATGCGTCAAAAAGACTAAGACGACATACTGAGAGAGTTAAATAAAAAAAAAATCTATCAGAGACCGGTTTCAACTGATTGAAAATGTCTGGTAAGGATAAAAAAAGAATTCGCAAATGAAAAGCTTCTTTATTATTATTCAAAAGTTTCGTGCTGTCATCTATTATTCATAATAATAACTAATGTTATTCAAACAATTTTTTTTAAATAGAATTTCGTGCTGCCCTCTATTGTTCAAATTTGAAAATAAAATGGTTGCTAAATCCTTACTAACTACGTAAGAGAAAATAATTATCTCATGATAAATGTAAATATTGCTATATTTTAAATGTTTCATTTAAAGTTACAATATATTACCTTATTTATGTTTCATATTTATATTGCGGTCTATAAAAATTATTTTATATGTAGTTGGTTAGTTAAAGATATTGTGATTATGTATGTAATGGATGATTGAAATATCAATAAAAATAAATGTATTATATACATCTTTTTTTAGTTTTATAAGCACTGGATATATAACCTACTGAAATTTATTGGGCAATCTCTTGATCAGACGAGGTTGGTTTTGTAGCTAATAAAGATGAACTTCTGGATAAAGATAATCATTCTAGATTGCTTCCAGTAGAAGTAATCGAGAATGATTTTCTATCATTACTGATTTAAAACGTGTTTGATTGATTTAAATGCAGGGTAATTTCATCAAATAAAAGTTTTCCACAGTTGATAACACTTTTTATTCTGTAGTTTCAATATTTTTGAAATAACTATACCAATTATTTTTTTAATAAATATCATTCAATTTCGGTGAGTCCTTCATGGCGATGCAATTTTTAATAAAGATAGTATACGTTTAATTAAAATAGCATTTTTATTTATTTATTTATCAAATGCCTATCCATTGACCATCAGACAACGAGCTCTCCAACATTTCTTCATAATACAGTACAAAATCTTAAGTGCAGAGCACACGTCTAGATGAGCAGCGTTCATGATTTGTCCAGAAACACACAAAACACAAAAGATTAAAAGGAAACCAATGAGTATAAAAGCAGTCATGTCCAGTCAATAATCTAAACTCAGCCACAGCAGCAGCACGAGAAGAGTTCAAGACACTAATTAAAAAAAAAAATGAAGGTATTTGTTGGAGAATTTCTAATTTACCTCCGTTTTTAATAAATATATATCTACTAAAAAGTTATGTAATTTTTTTTTTATTTTTAGCAATCTTTTTCGAACGTTTTTAGAAAGCAAGAATAAATTTTGCATCAATTAGCGCTTAATGTCATTATTACTCTTTCATAATATAGATGGCAGCACAAGAGATTGCAGAATTGATTTTAGTTTTGCTTTTGAAATGTAGATGGCAGTACTGTAAACAAAATGTGTATTAAAAACTCTTTAAACTCTCCCACAAAACAATGCAAGTTGAATATTTCATACATTTTTCCACAACGTTTGTTTCTTATTTACTAAGAAATATTTAATTTTTACATCTAACATTTTTCAGAAATAAATTAGTAACCTTGTATTTTAATCAGCGAAGTAATTTTTCTCATTGAAAGAACTTCGAAATGAAAATATACAAATGTAACATTTTGAAGATTTTAAAACAATTCTAAACATTATTCCCTTTTCTGTTAAAAACAATGATTCATGATAAAAAGAGATTTATTAATTCATATGATGTATATAAATATATCTCATTTTCATTGCGAGATTAACTTACACTAATATCCTCTTTGTAGGGAAAAGGAGTCCATAAAAAATGAGCAAGGATTTTATTTTCCTAACATATACATTAAAACTTTATGATAATATATATCACTAATTATTTCCAAAATGTTATGTTTGTTTTCAACATCTTATGGCTGACTCATATTTGAAATAAAATAAATACATGTACATTCAATAAAGTATTTACTGACATCCGGTTTGTTATTATGTGGTCAATTTTATTACAGTGATAACTAATTCATATATATTATGTTCATATTTTTAGCTGGGATTTGATTCATGAAGCAACACGAGGTCTAATGGACTTCGTAATTCTGGACCATGATTAAGTGTTCGAGAATGACACCTGAGCTAGTCCCCCTCTCTTCAGACGTCCACATTACGTCAAGAAACTTGAATCTCAACAAATTTAATGTGCATCAGTGACTCCAGGAATAACGACAACTCACACCTTACTGACCATGAGTTCATCACCATGATCAATCGGCTACCCTGGCCATATTTTTATATGTGATTTTACTGGTTCTATTTTTAGCTGGGTTTTCCGAAGCTTATGATGTAGTATGATTTTATAATGTTAGAATTTATTATTATTATTATTTTACAATTATACTTTAATTTCTTTAAGTTTTTTTTGAAATTAGATAAATATTTTACTTATTCTATTAAATATTAGGTTTAATAGAAAAAGAAAATACAACTTAAATTGAGAATATTTGAATAAGAAAAGGCACTTGATAAGTTCCTTTGATATAAAAATTACGATATTTTTAAATTAAACTATGAGAAGAAACGAAAAAATTATAAAGACTTCGCAATAAGATTATGCTTATTGTCTACGCAGGTTAAAAAAAATTAACAGGTGTTTCATTTTAAAAGTACTGAAATTCTTATCAATAAAAACTTTTCCAGAATTAATTCAAAATAATAGATTTTGTAACAGATCAGCGCTCAGGCAAAATTTGTGTAAGTGTTACTTATGTCGAGGTAGTAAGCTTATAAGGGCTTGTTTGAAAGTTAGCTGTAGTTAGATGGGAATTAAAAATAGGCCACACAAAAGACGTGCTCTAACTTTACTAAGACTAAAATTGTGACTTTACGCGTTAAGTGACTTAGTCAACATATAAGTACGCTAAAAAAGAAAGTCAGAATTTTATAAATCATTAGGCATTATGTGACGGTTGAGATAAAAAAAGGTAGCGTGATATATTGATTAATTTAAATATTTATTTACATCACAGCTATTACTTACAGTATATACATTGAATTTATTAAAATATAATTTAGATTATTATAGTTTAAGTTCTGTTGTGTTTGTGAAGGAGGAGTTAGCGTCTGTTCTCAGCGGAGTTTTCAAACCACCTCCTTCTCTCTCTCTCTCTCTCTCTGTCCTCTCTAGAGTCTAGGGGTCGGCGTCTTTATCTTCGAGTTACATCCAGTTCGTATGCAAAGTAGGGGGTTTCTCGTGGTGTCAAAGGTTGCCGGGGTGATGTCCAAGACAAAACCGCGCAATATTTTAAGGATGCAGATGTCATTGCACGTGGTGATCAGACCTACAAAAGATGCTGATGCACAGCTGTGTGGCGGAAAACGTCACAAAATGAATGAATAATCGCGCTAAGACAAGATAGAAAATTGAAACTTATAGTGAGAAAAAAATCGCTTCAAGAACCAGAGATTCATAAAAAGAAAATGGCTAGAATAAGCAATGGATGTCTCAGCATTTACCACACTTCACAGATTCCCTGAATTCAATTTTCAATCACATGTACCTAAGACAATGTAATTACTTAATAACAAGATAAAGAAATACAATAGGGTGATGGTTCAGAAATAGATTACAATGAGGTATTCAGAAGAGGAATATAACGTACTTTTATGAGATCATCAGAATATCCACATTTGACGTTCTGCAGTGTAGTGAGCCCTGAAAATTACTTCAGTGCTTAGTAGAGAGAGGAATCACACAACTATTGGTCAAAAGACGTTTTAGTTATAAATTAATTAAAAAAAGAACTAAATTCATTATCAACTGCGCTTATCTCCACAACCTTTCTCTGAAGAAAAGCTCAAAACCGGAACAATGTTCTTAGATCTTCAGAGAATCTCCCGTGTGCGGCTGTCCCCACAACCCCTTTCACTGGTCTCGCCCCCGATCAAATCACTCGCGCCTCTACTCCACAGACTCCGTTACTCCGTCTTTAAGAGGTCATCGCAGTTCCTTTCTCTTTGTCCTTGGAGTGCGGCTTCCCCCGCAACCTCTATCACGTGTGCTCGAAGAAGAAGAAGAAAAGCTGATACGGAAGACCCTCGTCACCTTTCAAACTGATCCTTTAAACCTCCTGTGGGCCTTTTTTAAGCTCCCAATAATCTCTGATTGATGAGCGTAGTAGATCTGCAACCGGCACTCCTCACCTCTGTTCCAACTCCATTGAGACTTGGAGACAATAAGCCGGTAGGACGGAAATCAACTCCGTTGCCGTACCTCGTACACCATACGGATGGTCTATCAATCGACTTGTCACGCTGACACTGAGGATATCCTCCAGGGTGTCTTTGCCACATAAGGTCGTCATTTTTCATTTAAGTAATTCACGGCCCAAGAGTGGATGTAACGAAAAATATAGAAATTGTTAAGCAAGAGTGTTCTTTCCATATATCGTGGTAGCTGAGAGTCATCTGGGTGTCAAGAGGTATGGTATAAACAAAGCGGTTTTCAGAAACGGCTGAACATTTGTTTTACCCCCAGGCACGAGGAAGAATACATGGTCTCTTTTAGAAGAATACAATGTTCCATCTGGGCATTCTGCTCACCCTTGTACATCAAACTTTATAAGTATTGTCTTGAAGTGTTTATCTAATGAACCGATGCTAGGGTCCAAGCAAGAAATTTCACTACGAAGTGCTAGAAACGCGCTTTCAAGTACAGCATCTCAGTCGTAATTTTGGAGTGTATGTGTACCAAAAGCTTAAGAAAGCTAGATATTTTGCCATGAAGCATACATTTAGAAAAATATGCAGAAGTATTTAAACTTTTTTATGATTCCACCGTCGGAAGACATATGTGAGAATGACTATCTTATAGCAAGATTCTGCTTCTTGCCTTTGCTCAAAGGTCACCTCTGCTTGGCTTGACAACAATAAAATTAAATTACTTCGTAGGCTAATCCATTCGCCCAATTTAAACCCATGGGGAATTTGTGAGTCTTAATGAAGAAACACCTTCCGAATATAACTCCAAATACATGTGTTAGTCAGTTTGTGTGTGTCTGTGTGTGTGTGAGAGAGAGAGAATTGATTTACGGAATATTTTTTAAACCATTTAAAGAACAAAATGTATTAAGATCCAATTAATTCTGAAAAATATCTATTTTGTATTTAGTTACAAATAATTGTAAAAGAAATGTATTGGAATAATTATTTTACGAATAAATGGTTTCATAAACCACTTCGCTGGGTATTTCATAATGTTGTATAACCATATACTGTTTATATACATAAAAAAAAATTATTGGTATCTAAGTCCGATAGAATTAAGCGTTTGAATATATTGAAAAACATCCTTATAACTCTTATTTCTTGATTTTAAAAGGACAAGAATTCTGAATAATAATTTCTAACATTAAAGTAGAATTATCTTTTAAGCACCCGTAACCTCCTACTCTAAAATGGATTTCCGCAAAACCAATTTTTAGCGGATCTCTATTCAACAAAATAAACATAACCGGCAAATTTAAAAACGGAAAATCATTCATCAATAAGCCCTGAAACCCGTTGAGAGTAGATTCCCAAAAGAACCGTTCAAAGCGGATTTCGATTCAACAAAAGAAACATGCACACCAAATTTCCTTAGTATAGGTCTAGTAGCTCGAAAACGGGCTTTTTTTTGTCAATACGCCTCAGTAATTTCCAACATCTCATCACCACCACCAGGAATCGATTTCCTTAAAATACCTTCTTAATAGATCTCTACTCAACAAAAGAAACATGCTTAAAGGTTTCGAGTATGTGGATCTAACAATTCAAGAACAGGAATTTTTTTCTGCAACTCCCCTCAACAACTCGCAACTCCCTTGGCAAAACCTGTTCTAAAAGGAACTCTATTTTATGAAAGGATCATGACAACCAATTTTCAAGCAGGTAGGTCTTAATATTTAAAAAAACGGAAATATTTATCTTTAATGAACCTTAAACCCCAGCAACCATTGAGGGTCAATTTTTGCAAAACCATTTTGTAGCGGATCTCTATTTCGTGAAAGGAATCTGCTTACCAAATTTCTAGATAGGACATTAATAGCTTAAAAAACGGAAATAATTATCTACAGCGCTCCTTAAACCCATGTAATGCTTCTTGGGGAATGATTTTCACAAAACCCTTTTTGTAGCGGATCTCTGCTCCATAAAAGGAATCTGCTTACCAGATTTCAAGACTATACGTCTAATAGTTTAAAAATGGAAATAATTATCTGTAACCTCTTAATCCACTACATCGCCTCTTGAGGTACAATTTTCACAAAATCTGTTCTCAACGGATTTTGACTGGATGAAAAAAGGCACATGCCTGCCAAATTTCAAGTCTGTAGGTTTAATATTTCCGGAGATATCGTGATAAGTAAGTGAGTCGCTTTTCTCCTTTATATGTATGAGAAAGAATAATAGGATTAAAGAATGCAAGTGGTATAAATGATACAGCGGAAACGAATTAATAAAATAAATCCAAATGACACACACATTTATCACTAACTCCAATCAAAATATTTTTACATAAAATTTTAATTTTCGAATATTTATTATCGATTCAGAATAAAAGCCTTTACCTTATAAACTTTTTTTTAAACATCAGATTTGTTCTTTATTAAAATTAGTCCTAAAATTCATTAAATCTTTTCCGAAACTCTAATAAGCGCATTGAGGCAAAATTCATGAATGTCGCTTCTTGATTTTTCAGCAGAACGCTATTGCTTCTTTGGAAAGAAAAAAAATATTGGTACCTACCCGAAAGCTTGGAAAAATAATTAACTAAAAGTTTTTGAAAAAGAAAATAGCATGTTTGCTTAAAATGTGGGGAGTCTCAGCTTCCCACCTTACCATCACTTCAGATCCTTGACCTTTGACTTTGCTCTTGGGGCTGATTCTAAATTACCGGTTTATGAAACTATGTGCACTATGAATTGTGGAATTTTCACTTGTGGTGTTTAACATCTCTCACAATGAAATGGTAAGAAGCCTTTCTTTTCAATTAAATAAATAATTATTAGCTAAAGAGATAATTAAATTACTAATTTTTATTCACAATCTTTGATTAATAAAACGAAAAAAATTTATTTAAAACCTATTTATATTTTACTTTAGTGAATAAGAATTAAATTGGAAAATACCTTTTTGTAAAGAGAAAAAAACCAGATTCTATACTAATAATAATTTGCTATTAATAAAAACGCAATAATTTTTTTATTCCCGAGACAACACCATTGGGCAGAAATTAAAAACATAGATTCCCTCACATTCTTATTGTATTCTAATACATTCTTCTTTAAATTAATAATAATTTTTTAAAAAAATGTTTCTTATTTAATTCTCCAATTTTCATACTTTAGATTTTATGTTCAAAAGTCAGTTTAATAATAAATAAAATTTAAATATTTTATGAATTATTGCATATTTGAAGGGCAGACGGATTGATGGATTATAATCTTATAATCATGGGTAGTGGTGCACACAACCCCCCAAGCCCTTGATTTTTTCAGATTGATCATAATTCCAAGTATATAGTACGTAAAATTTAATTAATTACTTGTTATTAATGATTAATTTTATTAATTAGTGCTAATTATTTACTCAAAAATTAGTTTTTTACTGTGTTTTGTTCCCGAAAATTGACAAAATCAAAAGGAGCATGATACAAGAATGGTGAACTTTCGACCCCGGAACCCCCCTTGGAAAATTCCTGTGTGCGCCACTGATCATGGGAATTATGATTATATATATGATAACATAAATTTAGCGTAAATTATTAATATCAAAGCAGTATTTATCTTAAAAATGTTTCTTTATTTTATAACGTCAGTTAAGACAACTATGGGTCGTTTATTTGATTACATGATACACAAAGATAAACCAAACAATATGGCAAATAATACATTCAATAATATAAAAGAAAAGAAATTGAAATTTATAAAATCTTCTATTGGAATTTATAAAATCTTCTATTAAATCTTTGATTTGGAATAATAAATTAGAAGGAGCATTATAGAAAATGTTGAAAAATAAGAATGCCTTTGAAACAAATTTTCATAATAATAGTAACTTAAAGTTTTAGAGCTAAATATATTTTAGTTTACTAAATCAATCACATTGGTTTTTTACTAAAGGTTACTAAATCAGTTACTTTTAGGTTACTAAATCAATCACATTGGCAGTCAAATTGACTGCTTTTTAATTTCAATTAGAAAAACAATGGTGTTTATAATGGCACAATTTCTTAGACCTTTTCAGAGTATATCTTTTTCCGAGTGAAGTATAAATTTCTTTTAATGTTAGTGTTTACTAATAACTTGTTATATGACTGTAAATAATATAAAAAAATATTAAAAATTAATTTTAAACAAATTGATCTACACATTAGTTATTCTTTCACAGCGCAGTCACTTTGACTGCTTTTGGGCAATATAGATATTACTAAGTTTCAATCTTTCTAGTGTTAAAGGCTTCCCATAATAAGTAAAATTAAAATTATGAGCTTTTTAGTATTTCATCCAATTTTACATATTGTGATGTTGGCTCATTAGCAGAATACTTACCGACAACACTTGTCAAGTTTTATGGCGGAATGTCCGCATGGGACATTGTATCTTCAAAAGAGACGGAGTATTCTTCCCACATGCCTGAGGGAAAACATATATGAGTCGATTCTGAAAAAAGGTTTTGATGATGTCACACCTTTTCTTTCTCCTACACCCAGTCGATTTATTCTCAACGATCATTTAAAAAGACGTTTCTGTGAACAATATCCATTGTCGGGTCACTTCGCACATGTGGGTCACAATCTATTTGAATGAAAAAGAATGTCGACCTGTTGGGACAAAGACATACCTTCAGTGTCAAACTGACAGCGCGATTTACAGCCCTCCGAAGGGTATACTAGGAACGGCGTCGTAGTTGGTTTCAGACGCACCAGCTTATTGTCTCCAAGTTCCAATGAAGTTGGGACTAAGGCGTGGAGGGCCGTGCACAGATCCACTACACGTGCCAATCAGATATGATTTGAGGCATGAAAGAGGTCCACACTGAGGATTTAAAGGGTAGACTCCTCGCAAGTAGACGGGGACCTTCTCGATCTCTTCCATTACCTTCTGTATCAGTTTTTTCTCTTCTTCGAACAATCGATTGAGGTAACTTGGGCAGCCGTATTTCAAGAACCAAGGGAGGTGATCTGCAATAATCTTTGAAATACGGAGTAGTGCTGGAGGTGGAGGAGCAACAAGAGCTTGAGTGAACTGACTTTAGACCATCCCAGTGAAAGGTGTTGCGGGGACATTCGCACCTTGGAGCCGATCCTTTTAAGATCTTTTAACCTTAAACGGGTTAGAATTTTTCACCAGCGAAAGGCTGTGAAGAGCTAAAATTTACTACTGAATATAATGTTATGTTTAATTTATTTGGAATAAAATGCCCTTTTGGCAAAAGGCTATGCGAGCCCTCACGATACCCAATATGCCAGTAATCTTAATAGCTCACGTCATTACAATATGTTTTTAAAAAATATCAAACCAAATAATATACATTAAAAAGCAATTAAAAAAGCACCTTTTATAAGCATCTGTTTACGATGCACTATTGCGGTTTTTTTAACCCTCTATTTTCAAAATATTTTATGCATTGAGATAAATTATTACTATTATTATTTTATATTTTTTATAACTCATATACATTCTTACTACTATTTATAATACTTATGTATGTTCTTTATAACTCTATTCAAGATAAATCCGCATCACTGAAGATTACAAAGGAAAAAAAATAGTTTTAAAAGTTCTACTATCATCCTACTTGATTATTTCCCATTCGTTATTATCCAACAGATGTTGAAAAAAAGTAGATTTGTCGAGTGAAATGATATGAAGCAAGTAATAAACAGTCCTCAACATCGTGATTCGTCTGTCAGCAAAATGTCGATGAGAGAGAATAATTCTGTCGCCGTAGAAACTTTATCTGTCTTGGAAGTAAGTTACTGGAAAAACAAAGCGTAAAATCCTTTTTTCCCTTCTCCCTTCTCGTTCCTTTACGACTATAGTGTCAAAGATAAAACAAAAATTATTACCCAAACACTTCCTAGTCGATCAAGTGAAAAAATAAATAATTTCTCGTCTTGAAGACAAAGTTGCTTCTTTAAAAAAAATAATTCACATATTTTGTTTTATAAGATACTTTAAAAAGTAACCTTCAAAAGTCTTAAAGGGGAAAAAATATCATTAAAAAATTAGTTTTTTGCTACTTTAGTTCAATGAACGCCTAAGTTTTGTTTATAATTTAAATGAACAATATAGTTTTCTTCAGCTGAAACATTTTTAGCACAAAAATATTTCCATTGATACTCATGTTATTAATTCTTAAAAATCTTAGCAAAAATGTGATAATATTTACATTAGAGATATCAGAAGGAGATTCGTAAATGTTTGATAATAGTTTTAAATTATCACGAGGAACTCTCTAGAAATTAGTTTTACGTAATCTTAAATGACAAGGAATTGTTTTGGTGTTGATTATAAATTTTATATTACATTAAGTTTAATTCCTTCAAATAATAATATGAAATATTTTATATTGGGAATTCTTAATAAAGAATGGGAAGGAAATTCTTTTTGATTTTTTTTTCGTATTTTATTACTAAAAGGAAAACAAGTAATTTTCTTTATTTGCTTTGTTTATTATTTATTTGCTTTTCAAACAATGAGGTATGACGGAAGTAATATGAGATAAAGGAAATTCGTTTATAAGTACTGTACTCAAAACTCTGTATTTTATCACTAAAGCAAACATTAATGTATAATATGTAAACATTAATGTATGATATGTAAGCATTAATGTATAATATGTAAACATTAATGTATAATATGTAAGCATTAATTTATAATATGTAAACATTAATGTATAATATGTAAACATTAATGTATAATATGTAAGCATTAATTTATAATATGTAAACATTAATGTATAATATGTAAACATTAATGTATAATATGTAAACATTAATGTATAATATGTAAGCATTAATTTATAATATGTAAACATTAATGTATAATATGTAAACATTAATGTATAATATGTAAACATTAATGTATAATATGTAAACATTAATGTATTTAATTAATTATATGTGATTAATTAAACAAATAATTGCATTTTCTAAATACCTCTTTAAAGTCCTTTTTTTAAGTTCTAGTTTTTGTTATATTGCATTGAAGAATTATTGTTCTCCCCACTATTCATCATAAGAGCATTTTGAATGAGGAGATTTTTTTTTATTCCAAATTAGGTATATCTGACCTTTTCAGCATATAATGTGCAAAAAATTACAAACGGAAACTCGTGTTTGTCTTTTTTCCACAAAATAATTTTATTATTTACACTGCCCTCAAATTTGGTCTTAAAATTACTTAAGAAATTTATATTTTTCATATTGTGTTATACAATTTTCAATAGTCGAAACTCGAGTTAAAATGACTTAACTGTGAAGTAATCAAAAAGTATAAGCTTGTCTTTAAGGTTACGGACTACGTTTAGAATCGTGATTTAGCAAAAGCATATAAATGAATATTTTTTAATAGTTAGGTTATTTGAATTAGAATATATACATTTATAAAATTGTTTTATGATTATTAGTACAATAAAAATTATTTAAATGCACTTTTCAGCAAAAAATGAAGAAATAAGAATGATACAATCTCAAACCACTCTCCATTTTACAGAAAATGCTTCTAGAATAATAATATTTGTACATACAGTTGGACCTCTATATAACGAAGTCGCTAAATCCCGAAAAAAAGTTCGTTAATTGGAAAATTCGTTATATAGAGGTTCATCTTTCAATATACTTTATAAACCACATAAAAACACACAATTTTTTAAATTCATAAACACTATATATTGAAAAAAGTAATTATTCACGCCTTTTTGTAAATTGATATATATTTATTATACATATCTTACCCATCAGAAAAAGAAAAACTGCGGAGAAAACAACAAGAAAGAATGTCGAGGAATACGCTGTATTTTCAACATTAAGGAAATAATTGTATACTAAAATTAACCAAAATTTTAAGAATATTTTCTAATTTAAAGTACGCAAATAATTTTAACATAGATTATTTTATAACTAGAAATGCTAAACATACATTACCACATGCGTTCTTAAATTTAATTACTCATAAAATCCGTTAATTTTGTTTTGGTTTGAAAAAATGCTTTGTGTCATAATACACCTCCGAGCTACAAGAAACAAAGTTACCAGTACGACGGATCACTACTACAATTTAATGGGAGACTAGTTCAAGGACACGGGGAAACGAAACAACTTTACTGAGGTGTAAGGGGATATCGAAGATGTTTCTAGCGAACTGGACAAGGGAGGTTAAAAGTTGCACTTCTTCGATGAAACGGCCAGAATTATATTGCTTTCCGTGAGTTAAGTATCAAAAAACCAGTTCAAGATTTCTGATCACCATAAAACATGTTAAAAGAGAGAATTTCTTGAAATGTCTAGATATATTTTTAAAAAAAGAGAGAGAAAAGCTGAATCATAAGAGAGAAAATTTGTTATATAGATAATACACTTCGCGCTATTGGGAGGTTATTTTACGAAGAAAATCGTGAAATGTCTTGGTTCCAGGAAAAAGTGCGCTACTTAGAAAAATTCGTAATATAGAGGTTCGTAATATTTAGGTTCGACTATATATAGCTGAGACTTCAATACAGAGCCTGAACTAGGATTTTTGAAAAATTCACGTTATTTTCAGAGTTACTATCAACTAAAAATTATAAAAAACTATCCACTCTGATGTATTAAAATATGAATTAATCTTCTTCTAAATTGTATATTTCAAAAATCCTAGTTCAGGGTTCGTACAGAAGACTTAGCTATACATAGACAAAATATAACTATCATGTAAGCATTTTCCATAAAAGAAGAATGTTCTGAAGATATGTAATTTTTTTTTTCATTTTTTACCAAAAAATTTCACTTAAATTTTTTGTTGTTGTTGTAATAATATTTTTAAAACAATTTTTACGTGTATATTACAATTCAAATGACATTAAATATCGAAAAAGAAATTATTCACCTATACGCTTTTTGCCAATCACTATTCTGAAAGTATCCAGTTACCTTAAAATGTAAAATCGAAAAGTGGTATGCATCACACTATCACATTAAGTAACCAATATTCTCAAAGCATTTACATATAAATACAAATTTAATTAAATTGAATGCTTTCCTTCCCCCTTTATATCATGTCTTACATCTTATGCATTATGTGTAAAATATTAAATTTCAAAATAATAGCAAGCAATAAAAGCAAACGAAACGATACTTGCAGCTTTCACATAAGAACAAACTCCTTCTCCTTCCCCAACACTTTAATATTAATGCAAGCATCACAGATCGTATAAAAGGTATCACGAACTAAACACTGCCTTTACCGCTCATAAACCGGAACTAGACGCTACGTCTGAGAAACTCCATTGCTCTCCTTTTTGTTTTTCTTTATGCTCTCTCTCACCTCCTCCCCCAGCTAAAAGGGGAATGTACGAAATGGGAGGGGGAACTGAGCAAAAGGAAAGGGAATATGTCACTGTGGAAACAAACGAGCCGGGTTCATCCCACAAGCTATAATTTCCCACTTTCTCCTCACCTAAGAAATCGCCCTGAGGTTGACGGGATGTCATTGCTAGAATAATGATACTTACCACTCCCGATTGCATTGTGGAGAGATTGCCATTTGTGGCGATTTATTGCGTTGTAGAGATCGGATTCAACAAGTGGAATCCGATTGTTTGGGATGTGGTCAGAAGAAAATGTGAGATTTGCTGAGCAATGGTAAGAAATACTCTAAGAAGAACTTTGGCACTGTTGTACAAGATTCAAGATGATTTAGTTATGTAAAGAGATTTGCTTGCAAAATATATTCAATTTTATTGATCTTATAAAATAAATCTTTTTAAATTAAATCATAAGTAATCAAACCGCTTGTTCTTTTATAAAATGCTAAATCATTAAATGTTGTTGTGGCTAATGCCACCTGTCTGACGTAGTCAGAACGAGGCCCACGAAATTCATCGTGGCAACGGGCTAGAAGAACGCCTGTCGTTGGCCTAGGCCTTGAGCGCCATACAGGTGACAGTACGAATTAGGTCGGTGAAATTCCCCTATGGAACGATAGATGGTGACACCACCGATCTCCACCTCTGCAATTTCGGCATGGAACTGAAGGAGAGGTAATTATTCTCCAGTCCCCTGCACTCATGATTCAGCCCACAAGACTTTCGGACCCACTGATATAACGAGCACGTACTCCGTGTGTACTCGGAGGCATCGAGCATCGAACCCAGGCCTTCCGGTCTGGAGTCCGGTGCTCTAACCACTAGGCTACGCACTGAATAAATTAAAATTATCTCATTGTCAATTTTGTACAAAAACAATACAAAAGAATAAACATTAACAACTAGTTTCGTTAAAAGCACTATAAATAAATTAAACATTCATGCAAGCAAAATATCCCAGTCTTAGTAATATTATTAATTGTAGTAATGCACACACACAAAGAGGAAAAGTGTTTCGTGAAAGAAAGAAAAAAGAAAAACGAGCAGTCGAAAAAATGACGAAAAAACCAAAAAAAAAAAAAAAAAAAAAAAAAAGAAATCTGAAAAATATTGCAAATTTATTAAGTGCTACTGCGGAATCTCCTTCAGAGTACATGAGAGAATATCGAGCACGGAAAAAAAACACTGCAAAATACTCTCTTAATGCTCAGTTTAAGGGATGGGAATGCTATTCAGACTCTTCTAATGACTGCACAGATTAATACGGACTTTGTAAACCACCCTGGGCCATTAACTACAGAGCCCTCAACAAGTCTAGTGCGTGTAGGAACTGATGCATGTAAATCAATAATAAATTCTATCTTACGTTACAAAGACTATGATTCCCATAAAAATGCTCACAAAGATTTTCAAAAGCGATTCAGTGATAACCGTTCAATTGATAGGGGCGTTCAATTTATGATAGATTATGGTTTAGAGATGATTTGAGAACGTCTGTTGCTGAGCACAAAAAATATTTTACAAAATATTTTGCCGGGAATTAATTTAGAAGACACATTAAAGCATGCTACAATTGCCGACAAAGTTTGAATAGGAAAAGTATACGAAATTTATCAAAATATAATGGTATTGTATACCCAGAAATTCCAGGACATCTTTCTACTTTGGATTTGGTATGAGAAAGACTCATTTCGCCACGAATACCTTTCACGCAAATTAGGCAAATGAGACATGTGCTTCGTCAATTTGGAATATTATGGTAAATAATCAATGTTCCAACGTCGCCAAAGAAGTTTCACTTCTATCGCGTGGCACGCACCGATTTTTTTAAAATAAGTCTCGTGTTATCAATTGACTTATTCCTTTTTAAAATGATAAATCATTAAACGTGGCTATGATGTATAAAAATGGTCAATTGTACACAAAAATATATAAAACAATAAATATACACAATTTTTTACGCATAGTGTACTACAAAATAATTAAAAATATAAATGTAATTTAACATTCTACAAAAATTCGTATACGTTTACTCATGTGCCTTATCCATTGCTCACTGCACACTTCAACACTCATGCTTGTATCATTCAATTTTATATTCCATTAAATTACGTGCTTCTTATATTTAATATCACTTTACGTGCACTCCTCATTAATTATATGTTATTTGCTTACGATTAATAATTATCACACACTCTTTTTAAACAAATGGATATTGAAATATAAATAATTTAACAATTGTAAATTAGTATTTTAATCAATATAGTTTTTAACAATAGAAATGTTAAGGTCCCAAAATTTCTTTCAGGTCACATGACTGCATTCAAAATTTTAATAAAGGCTCACGTTGATGATTACAGCAATATTTCATTAATTTTTAGTCTTTCGTTATATGCTTTTCAATGCTTTATATGTGTGTGCATATATAAGGCTCTATCTCAGGAATTTTATTTTACATTTATCAAATTTGTCCATGCATAAGATATTTTTAGCCATAGCTTTATAGTTCAAATAATTTTTATTTTTATTTCATCTGAGTGACATTTGCTGTATTTCATATTGAATTTTAAAAAAAGTAAAAATAAGTGCATACAAAGAAAGAGTGCTAATTGCAACCAGAAAACGTATACAGTAAAAATTTGAAATTGGTTATGTAAAATTGAGGTATATGTCAAAAGAATTAATAATTTACAGCAAAGTCAAGTCTCCTAAAATAGTTTATTTCTCTTCATTAATAATTTATTATACAAACTTTTAAAAGTTAAAAAATTAATACGTTTTTGTTTTATGCAAATAGGATCATTATTATTGCTACATATTGTAAAATTTTATTCTACATCTTATACGTAATATTGATAATAAAAATCAACGTATGCTATAGCTTCTGATTAGATTAAATTAAATTGATATAATTTTACTATACATTATTTATACTCTTGTTCCAAGTTTTTTTAAAAAATACTTACTCGAACTTATATTATACAATAAACGAATTTTTGAAATAAGAAAAAGAAGCATAACACATTAAACGTGTACGCACGCCATTACAATTACACAAATCTGTTTCAAAATGAAAAATAAGTATTGAATAAAAACTATATTTTGCTTCTTTTACTGTTTTACAAACTTAATGCAAAAAAAGTTACGACCATAGCGGATATTCTTGAAATAAAAAGAAATTACGTAAATGTATTGTGTGTGCTAGTATTTTTAACTTTTATTATTGTAAAAGCATCATGCTTCTTGAATATGGTTCTCCCTTAAGAATGCTGAAGTATTTACTGCAATATTTTTTGCGATTTAAGATTTTTTTTAATATTCCATACTTCAAAATGTATTACATCAAGGAAATTTCTTCAAAAGCCAAAAAACTGAAATATTGAAAACAGAATATGCAATGAAAATATTGATTAAGAGTTAATTTAAGATTTTTATTTTCAAAAAATTTTGTTTCTTTTACAACATTTAGAAATGATAAAAGGACTGGCTTTAACACATAAAAAAATTGATATTTAATTTAAACTTGACTGAATAAAAACTGGCATTTAGTTGTAATTTTTAAAAAAATTACGAAAGGATGATTTATGATGATTTTACAGTTTCAAATTTAATAATAAAATAAGCTAACGCCCATATAGAATAAGTACTCTATATTTTCGATATCTTATGCTGTGTTTTTTTTCATAATATTCATTCTAAATTTGCTTAAAAACATTCAGAACTCTTACAACTATTTACGTTAATTAATACTCTGAAGAATCTAATAAGTTGGCTAAAAAAATTATATCAACAAAGAGTCCATGTAAAAAAATCTTTTTCTTTGCGTAGAATTAATTACAAATATTTTTAAAAATATGGAACTGTTTGATAAAAACCAAACAATTTTTTTTCACACTTCAAATCATTCTTTTATAAAAAAAAATAATATTTCTATTAGTTTTTAAACTAATCAGAATGTAGTAAAACAAATATCTTTCTTACAGGCAATCCAGTCACCCATTCCTTATGCTATCAAACCCAAAAACCGCCAATAATCGGGGGCACAGTCTCAAAAGACCAATCCATATAGCAACCCATCCATTTGATTCTCCGGTCAACGAGTTTGGCCTTTACAGGCCTGGATGTTAGTATTTACCGTTGCAAATGAGCTCCGAATTTGTAAAAATTGCAGGTTGAGGCTCAGTTCTGTTAATAGATCTTTTAGTTAAAAGGGCCCTGGAGAACTCGGCGTATGGATTGTTTTTTCTGCTCCTCCCCTTCCAAAGTGTGCGCATAAACTACAGGTGAATTGCTTAAGGCGGTTGCCTTTTTCTCTTTTTTTCTGCAATTTTAGAGTTATTCATCATTTTTACCGTCCACACCTTCCCCATTCTTTACATATTTTCTTTCATAGAATCTGAGTAGGAATTATTTTTCTGGCTGTTTATTAGAGAAACTGCAAAGAAAGGTGGAAGTGGTAATTTTTTTCCTCCTTAAGAAAGGAATTTTGATATTTTTGATTTTATCTGAAAACTTGGTTATAAAATGATGAATTGAAATACTTTTACGAAAATGCGTATTAATTATTGTATGGTTATTGGAATTTAACTGTCTAAAAGATCAAAATGCTATCATTAAAATACATCAAATCTTTTTTTTTTGTTTGTTTGTTTGAAAACAGGTGTAAGATTTTTTAAACATTAAATCAATAAGAAATTATGATGCTTACAGTTTGTTTCCGTGAACTGAGTATTGTAATTTTAAAAGTAATGCACTCATTGTTATTTAGCTATTATAAATCCTTTTAAAAACGTCATAAAATAGAGAAAAAATATCGAAATTTTTTTCTACATTATCCGTTTGAAATAGTTAGTAAGTCTCCTTATCGTACCCCCCCCCCTTTTTGTTGTTCATAATAATAAAGGAAATAACACAATAAGTGTATCATTAATTTTGGAAAGATAGAGGTTACACATCTAAAACAAGAAATAAACAACACAGTAATTTTATCAAAAATGCATACATATGTAAATATAGAAAATTGACTTGAAAATTTTCATTTAAGGAAATTAATAAAATTATGACACAAATAAATATTTTACCCCTTAAACTGTTCGCCCGTATAACGTACGGGCTGTCGAAAATTAGCCCGTGCTGTATACGGGTGCTGATATATTCTTTTTCCTTTTCTTTGATTTGCGCTTATTTTTTATTTCTTATGGTGTATTACTTAGTGATAGCATTTTGAAAAGGTAATGCAGTTTGTCAATTGTACTGAAATACTTTTCGTCCGGTATATGTGTGAGTGTGTGTGGTGTACACGGGAATTAGTATGGTATTTAGCTGTGAACAATAAAAAAAATACGATTTTTTATTGAAGCCTTTTGGGTTAAAAAAAATGATTGCTTAAGACAGCGTTTCTCAAACTGTGGGGCGCGTCCCCTAGGGGGGTGATAACCCTACAAGCATATTGAAAAGTCAAAAACAAAAGATTATTAAAAAAATTATTAATTTACTGAACAATATACATTCTGACACAATAAAAAATTTAGTACAAATTTACACATATAAATATATCAGTACTGCACAATGTGTTTTATAATTGATTTAACAATACTAAGAGCAAGTTTAATAATTACCAGTGACCCCATAAACTTGTCATACATAAAAAATTATATGCAAAAATTAACACTTATATTGATAATTTGTACGGTTTTGATCCCTTAAATGCGGATTAAAAATTATATATAGGTGATTTGCTCCCCAATACCACCTTTTAACAAGTAGGCGAGCGTATGTCGTGTATGGGGGTGGAGGGGAGAAAAGGAATAAATAATCAAGTTCTCTGAAATTAGTAAATACTTCGTAGAAGATTGCACTTTGGAAAGACGTGCACATCCGTCCTGGGCAATTAATTCACTGGCTGAGTAAAACGTTTATATACGCTTGTGGCACTTAAGAATTTAAGGTAGTATTATAGAATTACCATCAAGGTATAGTATTATTGAATTCAACACATTGTTATTGTATGGAGGGGGGGCGATGAAAATTATGATTGAATATTGGGTCGCCAATATTGAAAGTTTGAGAAGCACTGGCGTAAGACATTTATTCTTTGAAAATTAATATCTGTTACTTCATCAAATTACTCGAAATTTTATGTCCTTTCACACAATGAACGAATTTTGAGGTGCATTTTGTAATTATTTTTTTATTATTTAATGCGTATTTTTTTCTAAAATATTATTAATATAAAAATATACAACCAAAAATATATTAAGTGTATTTAATGTTTCAATTTTCAGGTTTAAGAATTGATTATATTCTAAATTCTAGTAATAATGAAATTTGTCGTGTGTAATTCTTAGATTATTTCTAATAATACACACACACACACACAAACGATTTTGTTACATACAAACGAATATCTTTTGATTTTTCAGTATGTTTGAGTATTAACTTTCTTACAATTGAGTCGCACATTTAATATCATCAATTTATATTAATGTTGATATATTAACTCATGCTCAGAGCGATCTCTCTCTCTCTCTCTCTCTCTCAATTAATGAGTTAAACTAATATTAAAACTGCAAAAAAAAAAATATTCCGCAAATTGTAGAAAATGTAACGCTAAACTCTAATAATACGTTCTAAATTCTACCAAGAGAAGAAAAATTACTTTTTTCTACCGTACAAACTTTACACATAACCCTCAACTGAAGTGATTGCTGTAGCAGGATCTGAACGCGCACGGTGATCCACAGCTGGGCCGTAAAGACATTTGTACCGTAAACCCGTAATCACAGTGTTGCTCATCTGTTGTTTCGGGGTGTAAAGGTTGATTAGAGGGTGGGGCTTGTCACTAGGTTAAATATTAATCGGCCCTTCCTTTTTCCCCAAAACGCCAGCGCGTGCTTCGTTTTTCGGGGAGAAAAACATCCCAGAGCAGCACTTCTGCTTCTTATTAATCGTTCAATCATGGCTCATCTTTATGTGTTATACAAACTAAGAATGCTGTTCGAAATCATTTTAAGTACAGACAAAGCTTTCAAATTTATGCCATATTTCATCAGCATTATTACACTATTATGAATGAAATGGTGTTAATTTTTCCTTTGCGAAATGTAAAAGAGCATGACTCATACAAGACACTTTTTAAAATTAGAAAATGACCCGATGTTATTATTATTATATTCTAACTACATTTCCTGTAAAATGTGTTTTAATCCCTTCCGCAGATTCGTCTTATTTCTGGATTATGAATCAAAAAATGTACCGCACATAATCCAACATCGCAATCTGGACAGTAGAATCTTGTTTCTTTTCTTAAATTCTTCCCGTTACTGTCTCTCTTTGAGCAGCAAATAATACAATATCGTGATGGATTACTTTTTTTATCTTTTGAGGGATGTAGTGAACAACGTTTTTTTCAGACAAGCGCGAAGAGGGAGGGGTGCTCAGCCGAAGGACGTCCTCTTTTTGCAAAATTCCACCGAGTAGTAATTTTCAATTATTCGAAGCCATAAAAAGTACATGTGAAATAATTCGGGAAAGACTATTACACAGTGTATAAATTTTCATAGTTTTCGATCTACACTCAGGATAAGCCAGGAGGGTACGGTTCGAGCTCAGCTTGGGAAATTTCATTATTCAGTAAATTACTCAATATCTACTACCTTTTGATATACAAAAGAATTAAAAACCTCTTCCGCTTGTTTTATAAAAATCTATTTTTTTAATCAAATTATTTTGCTACTTTGAGTGTTTTTTCCCTTATATAGCCAGTTGATTAAAATTCGTTCTACTAAGTCCGCGGTGGGCATTAAGTCGATCACAATCGACCGGTGGACCGCCAAGACATTTTGGGATAACCGCCTTCACATAAAACGTTAGATGCGCTTACTAAAATAACACAGGTGGTTATCAAGATAATGGAAACACCCCTGAATAAAATTGCAACCCAAATTTGAGAGACGTTTTCAAGAATTTACTCGACTAGAATCAAAGGCTGCATTCATGTGTTACCCATTTGACAACGTTGATGTGAAAAATATAGCTAAAAATATGTTACATGTTCTCTTTATTTCTCGAGGCTTTTCTCCCTAAAAAAGACGTAATTTGTTAAGAATGACTTTTGGAATCTAATAGACAAAGTAAAGTATCCCAATTTTAAAAAAGCTGCAATTCATTTAACATAGTTCTTTCACTCTACCTATCTATGTGAATCTACACTTTCAACAAAGAATATAATTAAGGCAACACATGTCATTCCCGTTTCACAGACGACCACTTACAATCCAGTGTAGGATTAGACGTTAGCAGTGGCGCACACAAGGGGGGGTACTGTCCGTACCCTCCCTTGACTTTTTTCTGATTGACTATAATTCTAAGCATATAGTACGTAAAATTTAATTAAGTATTTGTTATTAATGATTAATTTTATTAATTAATGCTAATTATTTATTCAATAATTAGTATTTTACTGTGTTTTGTTCCCGAAAATCGACAAAATCAAAAGGAGCATGATACAAGAATGGTGAACTTTCGACCCCGGACCCTCTCCCCCCTTGAAAAATTCCTGTGTACGCTACTGGACGTTAGTAATTATACACCGAGGTATTCAAGACTGGGACGGATAATATGAAGACTAAGTCTTCTACCGAGATTATAGCTACGAGAACTAATTTTAAATGAAAATTATTTATTTTTTTTGTTGTATTGTGAATTGTTTGAAAATGCATCATTTGATTTTATTAAATTTATGGGTATATTTGTACATATTATGTTTGTATTTTGCGTTTTACTTAAAACGTAGATTTAAAAGAGTAAGTTTTCTACTGTAGTTTGTAGGTAAGTATATATATATATTCTGTATTAATTCTTGTTATAATAGAAATATTGTTGAGCTTTTTTTTTTTTTTTTTTTTTGCTTATCACTCCTACGTCACAAGATGGACTGCAACACCTTGAAAAAAATTAAAAGTAGGCCGTATCATGTAAAAGTCTGCCCACCCCTGTGCTAGGCTATCATCTTACCGAGATGTTTTCGAAGCTGAACAGGAAAAAACAGATATAAAAAAAATCTTAAATGATCGAACAAGTATAAAAAAATTAATCATGTAAGCATTTGTATATCTTGCTATTTGGGAAAGAATATTTCAATTTTTGCCTAGACAGATGTTATAAATACATAGTCTCTCTGTAACTAAAACACATTTGGAAAATAGTATATTTTATTATTCTTTGAAAACTTACTATTCTCAATATCAATATCAAAATATAAATTCATCATGTGTTCTTGCATTCGTAAGTATATTTTTACTGAAAACATGTATTTATAAGTAATAAATGTCATTTTCTTTCTTGTATAGCAAAACAAAGGAAACAGTATATTTGATAATTTACCTTACAATTTTTTTTCTGCGGCAGAAATATAAATAAAAGAAACCTATATAGACTGACATATTATAATTTTCCCCAACTTTTTACTAATTTCAAGCACAAGAAAACGGATAGCACATCTGCACGAAGATATAAAACAAAGCCAACCACTCACTAAAAAGCTCACTAACTGCGACACCTCCCAAGACAAAGAAAAACAACAGGCCGCTTAAAAAAGTCCAGAAACGTGCAAAAACAAAAGAGTTGTGGTTGCTGCGCCTAAATGATGATGAAGCTCAACCTTTCACTTTTGATTAGTTGCATCGTTAATTTTTAGAAAATCGGCACAATGTCAACATCTTATGCTGTTCTTCTTGTCAAAACCTCCAAAGTATTTTTTTTTCTTTCTTGCTGGAATATTAAAGATTAATTGCCTGCTAGAAAGAATAGAACCGTTAAAAAGGTAGGCTTTTTGCCTCAAAACCTCCTCTGTTAATTTTTTCCCTCCTTTTACGTCTTAGATATTATAATCTTAATAGACGGATAAGTTTTACAACAACGTTCCCTGCTTGGGCTTTTAATCCTAACGTAAGAAGTAGGCGGGGAATGGCTGATTTTTCAAATTGTTGCCATACTGTTAAGAAAATGTTCACTGTTTTCTTAAAATGGTGTATTTTTTTCCTCTCTCTCTTCTGCCTAATTTCTGGTCAGTAGTTATTATAAAAGTAAGTTGTGGCATTGTTCAAGAAATAAGATGTGTAAAGTAACTGGAGTTAGTTGATAAAGATAGATGGTTTTTAATAATCGCTGGCCATTGTAAAAGCTTAACTTATAAAGAACGCATATTAAAAACGGAAATGAAAAAAATTAAATGGCGTTTTGGCTATGGTTATTCTTGTGATTGTACTTTTTTTAAATATTTTTCTCATAAGATTTTACATGTTTCGGAAAAACTGTGGAAGCAGCTAAAAATTTTCTACTTTTTCAAACCATATCATTGAGCATTTTTTAAAACTGTATTGGAATCTGTAAATGTTACGTGCACCCGATAATTACAAGACATTGTTATGTTAACATTGTGCATTTTTTAAAATTAATGCTATTGTGAGGCTTCAAAAGATTAGAAGACATAAAATTATGGAAATGAATAAAAGTTAAAATTTTATAATAGTGATATACCAATATTATAACATTTTTTTTAAGCTTATATCAATCATTATACTGCATCGATGAACTAGCAGCTTCATAATTCCATTAAATGTATAATTTGATATGCTATTTAATTTAAAGGATACTTTTGAGTAAAAATAAGTACTAAAGGTGCTTTACCACATAGCGAAATGCTCAGTTAACCATAATTATATTTCATCAAATATATTTTTTAAATCACTTTTTCAGTTAGTAGAAACTACCATATACTTTTCTCATCCAAAACAATATACGAAAACTACATGTAAAATAATGCAATCAATGTTTAACAAAATAAGGCATTTGAAAAAGCAAAATAAGTAAGTAAATAAATAAAATTAATTAATTAAAAACAATAACACTGGAAGTTATAGAAATTAACAAGTTGCAATAAATATAGCAAGAACATCAATTTATCTGAACTTCAGGTTTAGAACTCTTTTTCTCTCTCAATAATTACTACCCCTTATATCAAAAGATGTGTAATAAACTGATGATCAATTGAAAAAAAAAAAAAAGAAAAAAAAAAAAAAAAGCTACAAAAAAGTTGTAATTATAATTTTTTTTAAAAAATTTCAAAAAGAAATTTTCATTGTTGAACATAAACAAGTAATTTAAAATAACTGTTTGATTTAGTGTATTAGAGAAACAAGCATAACTAATGTCAAGTAGTGCATACAGGAATTTTTCAAGGGGGGTGGGTCCGGGTTTGAAAGTTCCCCATTCTTGTATCATGCTTCTTTTGATTTTGTCAATTTTCGGGAACAAAACACATTAAAATACTAATTATTGAATAAATAATTAGCATTAATTAATAAAATTAATCATTAATAACAAATACTTAATTAAATTTTACGTACTATATACTTAGAATTATAATCAATCGGGAAAAAAAAAAAAAATCAAGGGCTTTGGGGGCTCCGGACCCCGTGTGTGCGCGCTGCTAATGTCACATAACTATATCAATTATGGGACCAATATATAAATTAGCTTTATTTACGGAATACACCCACAATACTTGATATTAAGTTAAAAACGAAATAATGGTAGTTTTGACATCACAGCTTCACAATACGATAAACGAAAACATTGCTTAAGATCTCTGACCTTGTTGATCAGAATAAAAATATTTATGATTTAAAAATTCATTGGTTTCTTGAAATCATACATTCATCAAACTCTGAAAATCTTAGATGAACCTCTTTGTGATTCATGGAAACATTTCAGCTTGAGTGAGAAAATATTAAAACATATATATATATATATATATATATATATATATATATATATATATATATATATATATATATATATATTATTTCCATATGCATTTAATCAAATATTCCATTTTTTTCCTTTTACAGATCTGTGAAATATGTTACAGCAATGCTAACTATATCCATTACCAAGAATATTCTTTTAAATGCATCTGAATGTTCAAAGATGCAAAAATTGCATATTCTTAAATTATTTGCATAAGCTACTTGGGAAAAATGAAAGATTCTATTTCTTCAGTTTGAATCATGTGGAAAAAATTGAACTGGTGGAATCGAAACATATAATCCATGAATCAATAAAGATGGGTGAACTTTGTATTCTGTACACTAATATTTAAGAAATAAAATGTAACTTTAAATTTCTTATAAACTAAGTGTATTTACGCATGTTTTTTTTATTTCTTTCAAAATTAATTTATATTTTCCTTGTAATGTGTGCGTTCTAAAAAGGATAACGAAGTTTTCCTGCATTGTACTTTCATTAAGTTAATTATTTTTTAATATAAAAATGACAATGTTTTGTCATAATAATAGAATTCATACTATGAAATAAGTATTTCTTGAGGTCAGAGGAAGAACTTTTGATCAGGATCTTCTTAGAAAAGTCTATGAAACCAACAAAAGATTTTTTTAAAGAACAATTTAATTTAATAAAAATCTTCGTGAATATCTACTATAAAACACAATATTTCATATCATTCATGCACATTGTTATAATTTTCAGGGCCATGTGTTGTTCTTTGTGCTTTTTAAATGCATTTAGTTTTGGAACTGATTGATAGAACATTGACACACACATATACACAAATAAAACAACATTTTTGCTGTTCTAAATTTAAGTTTCAGGTTTTTATTATCTTTCTAAGCAATAGCTATCTTGTCACAGTAATCTTCCCCTATTTTCTTATAAAATGTTAAACATATATACTTGAAAGTAATCAAAGTTTAGTGAATAATACGTCTAAAAGAAAAGACGAAAAGATGTTTTGTAATTCGAATAATGAAATCTTATGTACATAAAATGAACAGAAAAATATTCTTGTCGATTCATTAAATTATGGAAGAGTGATTGATTTATAGTTCTCGGGGTGGGCAAGGTCGACTCAGCCTTTCATCTCTACTGCAGTGGGTCGATAAATGAGTACCAAGCTTGCTTGGGGACTTAAACACTGAGGGTCTCTCTTCAGACTGACCTCCTGATCGGGAAATCTTCTCATGTACGCCAGGGCTCAATGGCCACGTATACTGGGATGGGCACAGTAGGCCCTGGCCTTCATGGGCTGTTGCGCCACTGAGTTTGAGTTTGTTTGATTTATGAATCTATATTTTGAATCTGCATTATAGCACTATTGGCGGTGCACTTTGTAGTTTTGAATCACGATCAGTTAACAAAGACGGCAAGTAAGCTGGCTTCATGCTCTCCAAATTTCTACTCCACGCCAACGTGAGGACTTTGATCCTTGACAAATTTATCGTGCATCAACCAATAAATACCTCAGCATCAGAATTTGAAAAAGATTGACAGAAGCTACACCGACCATGAGTTCGAGACCATCCAGGCTACTCATCCAATAATGGAAAAAGTTGAAATCTCTATCTGTTAGTTTCAATGTTTTATATATTGAGTTTACTTATATTAATTATGCTACAAAAAGATAAAATGACAGTTAAATCTCACAAAATTTTTCACATATAATTTAAAAAAAAACCCAGCGGTTTCTTTCTTGACAAAAATGGTAAAATCCAAAATTTGCGATTTCTACTTGTGCGTAGTTTTTAATACCTCACTGGGAAGTTAAAATGTTATTATTTCTTGAATTCTTTTAAAGGGTATTTTAAATTAGTTTCAAAAACAACTTTGGAAATTTAATCCGCATATTGGCTACAAAATAATTTAAGTAAGGAGCCCAAATTCAAGCAGAAAACCATTCAAAAAATTAAGCTTAGCAGACCAACAAAGAAATATTCACTTCACTTAAACTTCTTGGAATAATGATATTTTACAAGAAAAAAATCATCTTTCGTGAAGTCCAGCAATAATTAGATGTTTCCTTGAGAAAATGAATACCAGCTTTATTTTTTGTGCTCGGTAATTCTTTGAAATTTTAACGGCGTATTTAATTTCATCTTTGAATCAATCAATTTGTTTCGAACTTCACTGGCGCTTTTGATGCAAAACAAGAAAAAAAATTATCCTTTGTTCTTCATCACATTCTACTCTTTGATGATCTATTTGTTGATAGAAAGACGTCTAATCATGCATAGTTCTAAGCTTTAATCTCATTGGTCGTGAGAAAAAAATGCACAGTACACGAGAAGAAAACAAGAAACATGGTGCTGATGAACGGAAGTGAAAATTTTCCGGCTAAAGAGAAAGGTCCTAAATGGACAAGCTCGATTGGCTTCGATCAAACACCTAATTTCGGAACTAAAAAGGCTTAACTAAAAACTTCCAATTACCGGCCACCAAACAAAATTGCTCCACCGAACTCTTTCAACTTCCGCAAGAGAATAAACTTTTGCGGTGAAACTTTCGAATTTAGTACTTTTGAACTCCCTTAATTAAAGTGGAAAAAGATTCAGACGGCATTCCTTCAGAGATTCGGTTGTTGCTCAGGGTATTTTGATGTGAAATAAGAATTCGAATTCTCCATTCCATTTGTTTGAAAGATTCGATTCTGTTTATGGAACATTATACGTCTTTCTTTTTAAATCCATGATATACTGTCTATTTTTTAAATTTAATTTAAAAAAATAGTTAAACACAGAAAAACATGTGGCCAACAGTCTGAAAAATAAAAAATACATTCTGAAAACTTTGAAGAATTTATTTTGTCAATACACTCACTAAATGTATTTAGAAAGTAAGAAACTGCTATAGTATTACAGCCAAAGATTTTCAATCTTCAGGTAATAAAATAAATTATAAAATTATTTTAAAAAAGTAAACTTCACTTTAAGTAATAAAGGAAATTCAAATTTTTTTAAGAGAAAATTTTGATTTAAAAAATATATGAGTGAAATGTTATTCGCTTCTTATCGATCATTGTAAAAAAATCATAACATTATTTTCTAAAGAGAAAAGTATGTAAGTAAAGTATTTTTTATTGACATATTTAAGACTGATTCCTCATTGTATCAAAAATAGGGCATTGAAAATGTTTTTTTCAGATGCAAAGAATACCACTACTTTCTTAGTATGATATTTTAACTTCGATGTCTTATAGAGAACCATATACAGTGAAAACCACTTAACCCCGGGAGCAGGCGCGCACTGGTTACTAACGTTAGTGGTTGCGCGGGGTCACTGAGTCCCCCTCCCCTCTAATCCTTTTTTTATAATTATTTTTATTGTACTCGATAAAAATCGTAATTTCTGTGAATATTTTAACTAAGAGAAAGTATACTTATCTAATCTTAAGACTTTTCCGATTTGCCTTTGATAATTTGTGAAAAAATCGAATCAAACCGAAATAAAATGTTTCAAATGTACGTTATTGTAATAAACGATACAAATCACAGACACTTTTCACAACATTACAGGAATGATATTAACAGACAAAACTGCACATTTTGTTCAACTTATTGTAGTTTTATTGTCCTTTTATGATTGACAAATAGCATGTAGAACTTTTTCTAGCTTATGTCTTTTTAGCAGAGTGCAGTGTGTCTTGTGGTACACTTTTGGCTTCATATTTTAATTTATGTAGTTTTTTAGATAGCATTGGGAAATTTTTCGTACAGCTTAAACGTTACATGTCCATCGCTTTTATGATAATTTCTTTTTAAAATATTTTTTTTTTTGCAATAACCTTTAACGCGGAAAAATATTTCAGTCCCCTCAGTTTTGTGTTAAACCGAGAGGGGTCACGCGGGGCACAGAGTCACCCCAGGCGTCCATTATTTCATCAAGTTCTTCCCTTACTTGATTAGTTTCAACTTCAATCAATAGAGATTGCAGATGCCTATTCCTTTTTTTTTTACATTGTGCTCATTTACATTTATAATCCATAATGAGTCATACACCACAGCTAACAAAAAAAAAACTAAATTGTTCATAGGAAAAAAATGTAGCTTGTTGATAGCAACTATTTTGGAGCGAATGTCGTCGCGTAGGGAACTCAGTCATCTCAAGTACCTTAAGATTTTAAGAAAGTTTGCTATTCCTAAAAAAAAGAGATATATGTTAGAAATACGTTTTATTCTCATGAAACCTGTCATGCAGGAGGATAATGATAAGGTCATTGGTAATAAATAAACAGTTTTCCCAAAATTAACGATTTCGTGAGCCTGGGGTGACTCTGTGCCCCGTTCGACCTCTCCCGGTTTAATACGAAACTGAGGAGACTGAAATATTTTTCCGTGTTAAAGCAGTACTTCTCAAACTTTCACTACTCTTTCGACCCAATTTTCAATTATAATTTTCATCGCGACCCCTCCATACGATAACAATGTGTTGATTTCAAAATTAGTGAACTAAAAGCTACATGTCAAAGCTACGATATGACTTTAATTATAAACCGTACAAATTATCAAGATAAGTATTAAATTTTGTGTATAATTTTGTATGAGTCACTAGCAATTATTGATCTTGTTCTTAACTCAGTATTGATAAATTAATTATCAAATACATTATACTGTACACTGGTGTGCAAAAATTAAGGACTAGACGGTTTTTTCAATATAACTTTGTACAAAAGCTTTCCAAATCAACACATTTAATACCGTAAGATCCCCAATACGTAAGGACATGTGTAATGTAAGCAACACTTACTGAAAGAGAAATCAGAGGGATAAAAAGGAGCTTGATTGAAAAAGTAGCATGGAGCGCAATGCGACTGAAGGCCGAAACATCCCTGTGATGGGTGTCCAGCAAGAAACATCCGGTCTTTAGTAGGGGATATGATCTCCCCTGACTGCTAGGCAGGTTTCACAGCGTCTGCCCATGCTGAGAATGAGGATGTCAATGAGTTGTTGAGGCATTGCTGCCCATTCGTCTTGCAGCGCCAATCGAAGCTCCCGAATCGTTACTGGTGGTAAGGTACGAGCTGCCAAGCGTCTGCCTAGAAAATCCCATACATGCTCGATGGGATTGAGATCCGGAGATCGTGCCGGCCAATCCATGCGTTCAATATCCTCACTCTTTAAGAGCTGTTCGGCAGCTACTATGCGATGACATGGTGCATTGTCGTCCATGAAAAGGAACTGCAGACCAATAGCGCCTCTAAAAAGACGCACATATGGAAGAAGAATCTCGTTACAATAACGGGTCCCGTTGACTGAACCTGCGTCGAAGATGTGAAGGTCTGTACGACTACCAAGCATGATGCTTCCCCAAAGGAGAACACCGCAACCTCCATACCTGTCCCTTTCAATGATGTTCGAGGGATGGTTGCGGCTTCCCCGCTCTCTCCAGATGAGTATGCGATGAGAATCGCTACTCAAACTGAATCTTCTCTCATCTGTAAAGAGTACTCGTCCCCATTCATTGTCTCTCCAATTCCGGTTTTCCCGGCACCACAGAGAACGCCTTCTCCGATGGGCAGGCGTTAAAGGGACACACCGTACAGGGCGTCGTGCAAACAGACCACCACCGTGCAGTCTTCTGACCACGGTAAAACGCGATATCGGTCGTCCAGTCGCCTGTGTCGTGTGTCTAGCGATTTCTCCCGCTGTCTGCCGCCTGTTTCTTCTGGCCTGTAAGACAATGTACCGGTCATCTGCGGGTGTGGTTCCTCGTGGATGACCACTACTGAACCCCTGGATAGCTGTTCCTGTAGTTTGAAATTGTCTCCAAAGTCGTGAAACGATGCTGTGAGCGATTCCAAACTCTGCAGCCACACTTGTCACACGGCGGCCTTCCTCCAACTTCCCAATGATTCGACCTCGGGTAAAAGCATCCAGATGTCGTCTAACAGATTGATTATTCGCCATTTCTCGCTGAGGCAGCAACTCGGTGTGATTTTAACTGCTATACGGCGTGCAATCTCTTTGCCAGAAATACTGATCTTACACCGACAACATGCTTTATACTACTCATACACTCCCCCATTACGTCTACCTGCATATCTGCGCATGTGCTACCGTACATCACCTTACTTAATCTCCTGATTGGTCTTTCTGTCCGCTCTGCCTCTTCGTTCAGCTGATATGCTAATTTTTCGACTTCGTCCTTAATTTTTGCACACTAGTGTATATTATATCAATGTAAATGTGTATTTTACCTTTTTATTATGTCAGAATGTATTTTATTTCGCTCCCTTTCAGGGAATTTGCAATTTTTTAAATCTTTTATTTTTGACTTTTTGATATGCTTGCGCTCCCCTTGTAAGGTTATCACGCCTCCCCCCAAGGGAGGCGCGCCGCACAGTTTGAGAAACGCTAGTGTTAAAGGATAATGCCAAAAAAAATTATTTTATAAAGAAATTATTACAGTACATTTTATTTGTATAGACATGAGTTAGTAATACCAAAATCTTTTCATATTTCCGTCTTCATCTTCTGTTTTTGATCAACAGCCTTAAGAATTTACATCTTCATTTTGAACGAAACAACAATTTGCCTTCCTCCTGAGCTCCTCACCATTGTGCTCACAAAAAAATTCTTCTTCAAAAAAACCCACTTGAACCTGACTTATTGATTTTTACTCACACTATAATGTAATCGTCACCTAATTCCAAAACCATGGATGAGAGATGAGATGTTTATATGTGGCGTTTGTGTGTGTAGAGGTGGAGAGTAAAAGTAGCTTAAATAAGCAATATTGGCTCGTGTCACAGGCTGTTCCAAAAGACATTTCAAAGCCAAGTCTGCGAAGCATGTGAAACCACTTAAACCAGAAAACTTCTAAGATTAACGCTTGAAATATTTACCTAATTTATTAGAGACTTCACGAATTCCTTTATGCGTGAGGCCCAGTGGTCGAGTGGTAGCGTATCGCGCCTCCATCTCACAGGTCCGGGTTCTTTCCCGGGCTGAGCAAGGTCGACTCAGCCTTTCTTCCCTACTGCAGAGGGTCGATAAATGAGTACCAAGCTTGCTTGGGGAATTAAACACTGGGGATCTCGCTTCAGATTGACGACCTGATGGGGACATGTGCTCATGGCACAGTAGGCTCTGGCTCTCCTGGGCTGTAGCGCCATTGAGTTTCAGTTTGAGCTTTATGAGTAAAAGAATAAAGTTGAAAAATCAGTTCACATGAAACTGAGGGGACTGAAACCTTTTTCGTGGTAAAGAATAGTACAAGAAAAAACAACATATAATCAACAACATTAAGTTTATTACACTACATTTTATTTACATAGATGTGCACATGTGTTACATAAAAATCAATGAAACTAAAACATTTACAAGATCTTATACAATGAAATTTAATAAAAAAATTTCAATTTCTTTGCAAAACAAAACATTTATTGAGTTTTTGGAAAATCATCTGATATTTTTCTTTGCATTATCTTTTTTAACATCAAATTGTCAACAGATTGTTCGATGTCGTGAATTTTGTTTTTCATTTCACTATTGAAATGTGAGTTTAAGAAACTGCGCTTACTTTTCGTGGTATTTGTTATTTCGGATGACGTAGGAACAAGAGCTGTTTTATTCATTTCATTTTCGTCATCGGAATCTGTATGAATGATATTTTTTGAGCTTTAAAGAAACTCCAAAATGTCTTTGTCTACCATAATTGAGGCTCTATAATCATTATTATCCTCTCCTGTAACGGATTCTTCCAATGATTCAGTACGACAACCAATAATACAGAAATTCTCTCAAACACCCTTCTCAAATCTCCCCTGAGTGGCTGGTGTTTCCCCGAATTTCGTTCATTCCCAGAGGGGAAATCTTTTCGTGTCAAGCGATTTTCGTATCGTGTTAAGGGGAAAAAATGCATGAAAATACATTGTAGTTTGTATACATAGTCGATAAACTGTATTTTACTTTACTTCTCATTTCTATATTAGTAAATCTATTTTTTTCTGCATGTAACATGTTTTATAATTCGTATTTTTATCATTATGTTAAATAGATTGTTCATTTTACATATTAAGGGGAGGATATCTGACGAGTGGTTTATCAGCTCAGGTATTATTCTTGTCACTTCAGCGAGGTTCTCCACCAATAACGCTCGCAAAGCTTAAGATGGACTACGCCAATAAAGTATCTAATTAATCAAATCATTTTATATTTTTATGGAGTGTTTCTATATTTTTAAAGACGCTATTATAAATGAGTGTATATTCTAGAACAAGGGTGTAAGACCCAAATAACCTTGCGGGCCACTTCGGAGAGACATTATAATCCCGCCGGGCCGCACATAAAAATATGTAACTTTATATCAGATTTGGAAACAAAAAACCATTTATTGTAGTGAAAATTTAAAACAGAATGAATTACTATTATTGTTTTCATTATTTTCATGTATACAGACATAGATAATATAATAATATTTATATAATATAATAATGCAATGATGAAATAATGTTTAAAATATTACAGTTGCCATTTTTTTAAAAAGTATGCTGTTCCTTTTTAATTGATCTTTCGTTACTCATAGTTGAAATTTGATTGTGCTGTCATTCGCAAACGATTAAGTATGCATTGGCCTTTATCTTAGCCATCCTGAATACTTTTTTAAACTTTAAGAAACATCTCTAACTACCTCCTACTTTTTGGGCACTCCAAACAGAAAAGGATGACGAGAAATGAAAGTCGCACACACAGAGAATCATGTGCCATCCATAGTAAATGATGTGCATAATGCAATTCGAAATTTATTAAAAAAGTAATTTACTATAGTAAAATCAAATGTAAATGTTTGATAAAATATAAATATATTTTAATCTAGAGGACATTTCTATTACCAAAAAGGATTTATTTTAAAACAAGAACAGGTAACAAGCAAATGCATTGTAAATATATATATATATATATATATATATATATATATATATATAAAATATAAATTTCGTCTAAAATAAATTTCAAAATGAAAAAACTTTAAAAATGTGAAATTTAAAATTTTTTTAAAAAGAGTCGGTGGGCCGCAACTTACGTAATGGCGGGCCGCGTGTTTGAGACCCCTGTTCTACAACAAAGTGGCCAACCTGTGGCACGGTGGAGGGGTAAAAGTGGCACGTGAAGACTTATTGAAAAATTTAAAAAAATCTTAAAACATAATAATAAATAAGAATTTTGTTGAAGTTGCCTCAAACAAAAAAACAACTCCCTCTCTCAAAAATTATATTTTATATATAAGTACACTTAATTACTTGAATTACAGTAGAAACGATTATCGCGTTGAGAATATTCCTTTATTGTTATGTGCGCTGGCTTTCCAAAAAAGGGGCACTTGCGAGATTTTAGAATTTGAGGGAGTGAGTTTTAAAATATCTAAAAGAAAACAATGAACTGCCCAGGGAAAGAATAAAGTTTCGGTGTGGTATTTTGCTTTTCTTACCTATACTATGAGATCTTTAAACAATTTAAACTTAAGAGTATACAGGAAAAAGATAGTATTTCTCTTATCTAAGTTCTCAGCATCTTCAAAAATTAATTCTAATATAGATGAAGCAAGTACTGTCTATTTAATAATTATTTAGAATTAAATATGTGCTTCAAGTTATTCATTTTTATTTATTACCAAACCTAACTGATTGAACCTGTAAAAAGGTAAATAACAATAAAACCTAAGTATGCAATTTTGTTTTATTCATGTCTTTATTTTTAATATTCCACTATTTAGACTTGCATTAAGAAAATGTACCGTTTGTGTACAAACCCCATAAGCCTATAAATAACATTTATTCACTTCTTCATATTTTTGTAGTTGCTGGAAAAGTTGGTACAGTGCCACGTATAATTTTTTATTTATCAGATAGTTCCATCTTCTGAAAAAGGTTGACCACCCACATTCTAGAGCATCACGAATTTATATGGAAATTCGTGTATATTTTCCGCCTAAAATATGTTACAAGTTTCGGTAATAATTAAAATTCAATAAGAAATTTATGTAACATAAACAATAAAATATCTAATATTCATATCTCGATGGAATTTTAGTAATATATATAAAAAAAATGCTTACTTTATTGATGTACGACAGAATGCCCAATAAAAAATTGATTTCTTTTTCTTTTACAGTGAAACTAGCAAAATTTGATTAAAAAATTATCTAACTCCAAAAATTAAAAACAAGAGCAACAATCAAATCCAAACGAATTCTATTTACTGACGATTAAAGATTAATTAAGTAATCTGAAGAAAAATTTTAATGAACTGAAGAACTTATCAAGTTGACAGATTTTAAAATAAATGACAAGTTTAATCTGAAATCTGAATGTTGAACTATTTGCGGAGAATTTCTATGGTAAAAACCTCATAAACTACTAATCAAATATTCAACTGAAATGAATTTAATAAAAGAAACATGTCAGTGACAAAGAAGGAATGAAGAAAATTTATGGAACGAAGAACAATTAGATTTAATATAGCTGACGACTTTTAAAGACATCGACATTCAGGCTTGGTTCTTTTCACTTGACATGAATTTTTGGTTTTTAAGGCTTCATTATGTCAAATACAAATTTTGAATCACATATTATTTCAAGGTATGTACCAACGAAAGTTTACATAAAGTAACTCTTGACTAATGTATTTTACTTTTCTAAAAATTTCGTTTATACTATTAAAACATCTAATTAGTATAGCGTAGCGAAGGAAAAACCAACGTTTTCTTCTACACGTAACGAAACGCTTCGTATTTGCCTCGAAAATTAAGTTAATAAATGATAATAAAATCCTGTTATTTCTTCACATCATTTGCTGTGACGCATGCTTCACTTTGCCAATGCTGCAAAACTTCTTTACTGCCAAATTATGCGCCATTTTTAAAAAAAGAGTTAAATAGCTTATTAATGGATTTGGAAGATTCGTAGGAAAGTAGTAAGAAAAATATGGAAGAGCGGAAGGGAAAAAATTTTACTTGAACGGAGTAAATTTAATTTTAGTCTTTTTGCAACAAAAATAAAAGTTGAGGGAAAAATAGTCGTAGTTTATCCCTGCCTAGAAGTGACAAAGATTTCAAGTTTTTATTTTGGTGAAATTCAGTGGCAGTCACGTCTTTGTGATCACGTGTTGCGAGGATAATTGATGACTGAATATTAATTATTCATTTAACGAGCATTGTTTGTGCCCCTACGCTTCTCTTCACTTGCTTGTGCTTTTCCACATTCCAAGGTTTACAAGAATTTTTCTGAAACTTTTCGTGCTTTTTTTCCCTTTCTTTCACTCTTCTATATTTTGTAGTTACATCAAACATAGAAGAAGAATTTATAATTATCTTCATTACCAGATTTTCTAATCTAGAAGCATTCCTTTCTTCTTCATATCTTAATAACAGCTCTCAGTTTTTTTTTTTCTTACATTCTTTTTATTTATAATTTAATACTAAGAAAAACTCTCTCGTAGTGTGAATCATGCTGATGTATATTTTTTACTTAAGAACTTCAGAACAGAGCGTCCGGCTTAATAATTGAGTGGGAAGTATAAAACGTATGTAACAGTATTACAAGTATTTAGTTTAATGGTTTTTCGGCATGTTTTACCTTGATTTAATTATAATGACAGTGTATCTTTTCACAATTGTAACTAAAGTTGCACGCACTGTACCATTATTTACAGTACTGATGCATTGCTATGCATTAATATATGTAAAAATAGTGATATATTGTCACGGAGTTCGAAAGAAGTACACAGTTCAATTAAACAAACAATTAGATTTATTCTAACGCTGGGAGCTCGATACAACACTGGACTGAGAACATGCCCAACTGGCGATGAACTCTGCTTTTATACACTTCGGAATATTCGAGAAATACCCAGTATGCACTCTAAAGAATGATCTGGATTCATCTAGAACCTAGAGAAACAATACATTAAAAACGAGAACAAAATTCCAGTCTTTGGATAAATCTGCCGGGGCCGGGATTCGAACCCGAGACCTGAGGAAGTTCAGTCCAACGCTCTGCCAACTCGGCTATCGGGACTTGGTATCGGGACTTATGCGTGCGGCATTGCTCCCCTCGAAAAAGAAGACAGCGCCCCGCTGTCATTTTGTTCAAGGGTCTTTATTCTGGAACGAGTGATGGGTCCTTTGTATGATTCTTTGGGAGGAATATCCTCGGTTTCGATTTGCTCGGCAGGATCATGGTACGGTTTCATACGCAGTACATGGACAACTTCTCTTAGTTTTCTTTTTCGTGAAGCAGGATCAAAATCTTGTACTGCGTAAGTCACGGCTGATAAACGGCGTAGCACCTGATACGGTCGAAATACCTTCTTAAGAGTTTTTCGGAGAGACCGACTTTTCTCACTGGAGTATAAATCCATACGAGATCTCCGGGAGCGTAGGATACCATTTGGTGTTTGGAATCGTAACGTCGACGATCTTTGTCTTGAGCTCTCAGAGTGTGCACTCGGGCTAGCTGTCGTGATTCTTCGGCTCTGGCTGCTATCTTGGTGATGTTATTGTCATCAAAATCGTTAGGACAGAATGGTAGCATTGTATCTAGTGTCGTTTCCTTCACGACCATGAAGTAAATAGAACGGCGTAAAACCTGTGGTCTCTTGTTTAGCGGTATTATAAGCGAAGGTTACAAATGGTAGAATTTCATCCCAATTTTTCTGCTCTACATCCACATACATTGACAACATGTCGGCCAGGTCTTATTGAAGCGCTCCGTCAGTCCATTTGTTTGGGGATGATACGCCGTTGTGAAACGATGATCAATGTTACACAAGTCGACGAGAGAGAAACAAGTCTGGATCGAAAGACGGCTCCACGATCTGTGATAATTACTCGAGGAGCTCCATGCCTGAGGACAATTTCTTCAAGTAAGAACTTCGCTATTTCGTCGACTTCGGCTGTCGGCAAGGCTTTTGTTATTGCATATCGTGTTGAGTAATCCGTGCAGACTATTATCCATTTGTTTCCATGAGCAGACTTTGGAAATCTCCCAAGGAGATCAATTCAATGCGATGGAAAGGAGCTATAGCTGGAGGGATGGGAACTAAACGTCCAGGTGGTCGTTGAGGAACGGATTTTCTCCTTTGGCACTCCCGACAATGCATGACATACCGAACGACATTTCGGTACATTCCCGGCCAGTAAAATCTCTTGCGAATCCTGTCATAAGTTTTCGCGAAACCAAGGTGTCCTGCGGTGGGGGCGTCATGAAAGTGCCTTAGTATGTCTGCTCGTAGATGTTTAGGAATGACTGGTAACCACAACTTTCCATCTGGATCAAATTCTTCCTGCAAAGGATACCGTCGATGAATCTGAATTCTTCGTTTTGGATGAGTTGCTCAAAAGTTTTAATTTCGCAAGGTCTTGATCTTTTTCTGTTCCATCGCAAGGTTCATACTCGTCGTGACTGCTAAAAATTTGTCTGGTGTTTCCGTTTTCTCTTCCACTGGATTTCTCGAAAGAGCGTCGGCGTCACTATGCTTCTTACCGGTTTTATATTTTACGTCAAAATCATGCTCTTGAAGTCGGAGGGCCCATCTGGCAAGCCTTCCTGAAGGATCCTTTAAATTCATGAGCCAGCACAAGGAATGATGGTCAGTTACAACAGTAAAGTGTTTTCCGAATATGTACGGCCGGAATTTGTTGGTAGCCCATACGATGGCAAGACATTCCCTTTCTGTGGTGGAATAATTCTTTTCGGCTTTTGTCAGAGTTCTAGAAGCGTATGCTATAACTTTCTCGACATTATTCTGAATTTGTACTAGGACAGCTCCGATACCGTACCCGCTTGCATCAGTATGGATTTCTGTGAAGCTCTTTCGTCGTACATCCCCAATACTGGATCGAAGTAAGTGCTTTCTTAAGACTGTTAAATGCTTCCACCTCTTCAGGACCCCAATGAAACTCCACGCCACTTTTCAGCAACGACTGCAAAGGTTCGGCGAGATAACGAAACCTTTAATAAATCTTCTAAAGTATGAACAAAGGCCAAGAAAACTTCGTATGTCATGTATATTCTTTGGAGTGGGAAAATTTCTTACGGCTTTTTTTATTTTGTCGGGATCGGGACGAACGCCATTACTAGATACAAGATGGCCTAGAATCTTTACTTCTTGGGCAGCAAAAGACACTTCTTTGAATTTAATTTAAGACCAGCTTCCTGAAGACATTTTAGAACAAGTCTTAATCGTATAAGATGGTCTTCAAAAGTTTCTGAGAACACTATTATGTCATCTAGGTAACAAAGACACATAGTCCATTTAAAATTGCGTAGCAAATTGTCCATCATTCTCTCGAAGGTCGCAGGTGCATTACAGAGACCAAACGGCATGACTTTAAACTCGTATAAGCCTTCGGGGGTAATAAATGCCGTCTTTTCACGATCCGCTTCGTCTATTTCTATTTGCCAATAACCAGATCGGAGATCCATGGAAGAAAAGAACTTGGCACCTTTCAGACAGTCGAGCGTATCGTCAATACGAGGCAGAGGATAAACGTCTTTTTTCGTGACGCTATTCAACTTGCGATAATCGACGCAAAAACGCCAACTACCGTCTTTTTTTCTTACGAGCACAACGGGTGATGACCAAGGACTTTCAGAGGGTTGGACGATACCTTCATCAAGCATTTTCTGAACCTCTTCATGAATGATGCGTCTTTCAGTCGGCGAGACTCTGTAGGCTCGTTGGTTGATTGGAGCATGATCACCAGTAAAAATCCTGTGTTTCACATTCGTCTTCGCGGCTGTCGACTTGTCGGTCTTCGTGAAAAGCCCAGAAAATTTCCGGAGTAGTTCGGATAGCTTGTTTCTCTGTTCGTCACTTAACTCGGGTGACATCATTAACGAACAATTCATCCGTGACTCGAAGTTTCTTGCTGGTCATCAAGCAACCCGATGTGTCGGAAATAACACATAGATGCCCTTCATTTAGTGGTTCAGCTTGGCTATGCACATTCCTCTAGGGATGATTTGGTTTCGGAACTGCAGGTTGGTAACCCAGACATCACTTTTCCGTTACGATATGTGGATACCATGGACGGTGTAGCAATATTTTTCTCGAAGAGCAAATGTTTGCTGCCGTCTAGAACTACATTTATGTCTCCTCGGATTTGATATCCTGATACTGTTATTCTAGTTAAAGAATGCGGCTTAAGTGTATAGTCTCTGGTGGCATACAAATTCAGGCGTCAGGCGCTGTGGAGTCTCGACAGATGCCTTCTAGAACAAGTTCATTTTGTCCACAGTCTATAACGGCTTGAGACGCCTCTAAAAGTCCCATCCTAGGATGACGTCATGGCTACAATGTGATAAAACAATAAATTCAAAGGCAGTTCTCGATTGTTTATACGGACACGTAAAACACATTTCCCTATCGGCCGAACAAAATTTCCATCCGCAACTTTCAGCATAACGCTCTTGGCATCAGCAAACAGAACTTTCTTTAAAAATCGGCGATACTTATCGGATATGACGAAAACGATGCCCCAGAATCTACTAGAGCACGTATCGGCTTCTTATCTATTATTACGTCTAGTTGGTTACCAGTCATCTTGGCGGTCGACGGAGGATTTCAGTACAAGCGGCCTCACCTCCTTGGAAGGTCGCTCTGTTTAGTTTTCCTCGCTCCTACGGCCTGGCGACTGACTGGATCGGCGATATGGCGACGGGGATCTGTAACGACGTATTGGGGATCGGCCTCTCGTGGGACTTGGCGTAAAACGGCGAGAAGAGTTTGGTCGGCGTATTTCTTCTTCAGTGCCAACGTCGTCGAAGTTCCGTCGGCGGTTTCGAGGAGTTGTCAAAGACAGCCTTTCTCTCTCGGCAGTAGCGCATTACATGTCCAGGACGTCCGCAGTGGAAACAAACAGGTCTGTTGTCAGCCGTTCTCCACATATCTGTTTTTCTTGGTTCAGGTGGGAATTTCTGAACAGGAGCTCTGTATTTCCTAGTTACAGCGGCGTATGTTGGTCGTGGTCTAGTTTCTGTAGATTTTGCTGATACTGGGGCCAAAACCCTTTCAACTTCGTCTTGAACGATCTCTTCTAAGGATTGGGGATCGGAGTCAAAGATTCTTGCGTCTGGTTAACTAGTCGATGGACTTCTTCTCGTACGATTGTGCGAATAAGAGAGACCAAATCAGTCTCATCCGTCAGGGATGCAACCGGTACGACGTTTGGAAGCCTTTCAAATCTCGGTCGACCAACTCTCTTCTGCTTCATATCTTCGATATAGTTGCACCATTTGATAAAACTTGCTGTGTCGTTGATTTCTCTCGTCAACAGGGCCTGATAAATATCCTCAGCAACACCTTTCATTAGGTGTGACACTTTTTCGTCTTCTCTCATCAGAGGATTTACCTCTTGGCAAAGTCTAATACACTTTGTATGTAGGACTGTGTACTCTCGCCTGAACGCTGGGCTCGGCATTTTAGTTGTTCTTCTGCCCTTCTGGTATATCTTTGACGGTCACCGAAAAGTCCATAGTCCATTTTTAAACGCTTCCCAGGAATCTAAGGCGTCTTCGTTGTTGACATACCACTGTCTCGCAGTACCGTCAAGAAAAGAAATAAACGTTAGCCAGGCACATCATGTCATCCCACTTGTTAAAGTTGGCTACTCGATCGTACTCTTTAAGCCATTTGAGAGGGTCTTCCCCAGGCGCTCCTCGGAAGGTCGATGGGCTCCTCCATTGCTGTAACGAAGGTGTTACTACAGCGGGCTTGGCTTCTTGCTCGGTCGGCATTTTTTGTCCTCTTCCTACTATTTTCTTTTAACAGTCGAATTCGGGGGATAATCCTCTTAACCGGAGGCTCCTGCGAAGGTTGTCGCTATTATCCACGTTTGACGTAATTGTACCCCCGCGCCTCCACCAAACTTGTCACGGAGTTCGAAAGAAGTACACAGTTCAATTAAACAAACAATTAGATTTATTCTAACGCTGGGAGCTCGATACAACACTGGACTGAGAACATGCCCAACTGGCGATGAACTCTGCTTTTATACACTTCGGAATATTCGAGAAATACCCAGTATGCACTCTAAAGAATGATCTGGATTCATCTAGAACCTAGAGAAACAATACATTAAAAACGAGAACAAAATTCCAGTCTTTGGATAAATCTGCCGGGGCCGGGATTCGAACCCGGACCTGAGGAAGTTCAGTCCAACGCTCTGCCAACTCGGCTATCGGGACTTGGTATCGGGACTT